>JAPDVR010000006.1:53277592-53877592 GCA_026230005.1 Gila orcuttii
GGCTCAGAGAGGAGCTAATTGATTTCCAAGTCACTGATAGCAAAGATCTACCACAAGAACCAAGAATAGACAGGTTCTGGGGACTTGTAGGAAAGAATGACAGTTTCACTGAGTTGGCGAGACTCGCAAAGACACTGTTATGTATACCACACAGTAACGCAAGCTCAGAAAGGGCGTTTAGCATGGTGAGCAAGATTGTTACATCCAACCGAATGGCACTGGATTCAAGCACTGTGTATGCATTACTATCTTGTAAAATAAATCACACTGGTCAGGTTCACCTATACACTCCCTCACAGAAAGTGTTAAAAAATGCAAAATCAGCCACATATGTATACAATAGGGCTCATGCTTCACACCAGGAAAGGTGGCAAGGTTATCTTTACTGTCTCTATCCATTTGTTCAACTGCCTCTTAGACACATTCTGTCTGTCTCTTTCTCTCTTTTTCTTTCTCACTCTGTCTCCCAACATTAAGCTAAAACACGTTGTAGCAAATTAAAATGTCTAAGTAATGTTTACTTCGTTCATAAATAAAGCACTTTAATCATATCCATTGGTCTGTCATTCTTTAATATATCTTGTGTAGTTTTAAACTCTTTAGACTGTTAATGATTAGTCCTTTCTTTTAAAAAGTTTGTGGGTAAGAATGGCTGAAAAAAAATCCCTTATTTTGGGGATGATTCCGGGAAATCTCCCTTATTTTCAATGTTCAATGTTGACAGCTATGGTACGGACATTCGGTTATTGTGCCTACCAGGGCAAAAAGACCAGTTTATTGTTGGTACTAATGTGATCAAGTACGTTCTCAGTCAACTTAAGCACTCCCAAAGTTTTTGACGTGTTATGAATCAGCCAAATTCTACAGGAGAACCAGAGATTCAGCGGTTTTTGAGTATGCTGTCTGGGCATAACAGATGCGAGAGTGGTAGTATCCCAACCGTTGTCTGTTTTAGTTTGGCGTGTTATAGCCACTGTGATGAGTGGGGCGTGGTTTTGCGGAGTTGCAGCGGGAGAGTGAGGGTGGAGCCGAGCGGTAAGTAGGTCAAGTGCAAAATGACGAACACCTGTGTCTGATTGCAGTAATTGGCGTGGGGAGACCGCATATAAACCGGCTGGTGCAAGAGAGCGGGAGAGAGAAGGACCGGGGACTCGTGTCAACACTCGCAACCTGCTGCCTGACAAATGGACTGAGTTTACACATCGGGAAGAGTTTGATAAAAGTGGACCGAGAGTTGAAACAGCAGGTAAGAGTGTGTTTGAACTGTGCTGTAGATACTTCTACGGTGAAGGCGCATGTGGCGCACCTTTTCTTTATTTTGTTTTCATTTTTAATAAAGTATACGAGTCCCCGTTACGCCGACCCCTGTCTTCTTTCATCCCTACACTGAACCTTCATTACACTGGTGCCGAAACCTGGGATGGAAGAAGAAGCCGCCGCCAGACAGCCTCCGTCCCCATTTGTGGATGTTATCCACGCGCTCGCGGGTCTCCACCAAGAACAACATTGTGCCCTGCTGGCCGTGAAGGAGGAACAGGAGCGCCGGCCCAGCAGGAAGACCGCAAGCTGTTCCGGAGCTGGATAGACCGGGAGGGACGGGCAGGACCACCAACGCCAGCTTCAGCCTCGGCCCAGACCATCCCGCTTCACAAAATCGAGAAGACGGCCGAGGCCTGGGGCTGGCCGCCCGGGGGCTGGCCGCCCGGGGAATGGCCAGTGCGGTTGATCCCGCTGTTGTCCGGGGAGGCACAGATCGCCGCACAGCAGTTGCCAGTCCCGAACCGCCTGGTCTATCAAGACCTCAAGCGTGCCATCTTGCAAGCGGGTCGGCCGGACCCCTGAGCAAAGCAGACAGCGGTTCCGGACCCTTGAGCTTGGGGAGTCTGGTCGGCCCTTCGTATTCGGCTCCCTCGTAGAACCGCGCAGTGGGTCCAGTGCCACCGCCCGACGTCGCTGGACCAGGCCATCCAGTTGGCGGAGGACCAGATGGTGGCGTGCCCAGGGGTCGGCGAACCCCTTCCAGCAGCTTCTCTCTCTCTCTCTCTCTCCCTCTCTTCCCCCTCCCTCTGTTTCTCCTCGTCCTGTCCCTCTTCCTAGGTCCCGTGGCAATTTCCCTCCTAGGCCGGTGCCCCGTTGGAGGACTGGCACCGGGGCAGAGCCTGTCCCCGCACCTAGAGCGCTGCCTAGGGGAGCAACCTCCACGTCCGGGTTCCCTCCACTCCCTGCACCCGCGCTCTCCCCACACCAACCACTTGACCCACTTCCTGCCACTGGAACGGCGGGAAGGACTGGGCTGGCCTGTTGGCGTTGCGGGGACCCTGGTCATTTTATCGATCAGTGTCCAGTGATGAAGGTGGGGACTCTGGTCAGGGTCCCTGACACACCGCAGGCCGCCCCCGATCGAGCTGGGTTGTACCAAATACCAGTGAGTATAAAGGGGGGTACTTTTCATGCTTTGGTGGATTCAGGCTGTAACCAAACCTCCATCCATCAAAATCTGATTCAACCTGGGGCATTGGATAATAGCCGCATGGTTAAGGTAAAGTGTGTGCACGGGGAAGTGGTGGATTATCCCTTAATGCCGGTCACAATCCAATTCAGGGGCCAAAAGCATAGTGTGGAGGCAGCCGTAAGTCAGCACCTCCGACACCCGCTAATTTTGGGGACCGATTGGCCGGGGTTTAAAGTATTGTTGAGACATTTATGTGCGGGTGTTTCTAGGATTAAAGGGAAGCGGGGGAGGAGAGCGGTCGCTCAGGTGGGAGAGGCTGTACCGGGACCTTAGGAACCTGCACCAGAGGATCGGAACGCTATTGAAAGACAGGATCTTTCGGAGCGTGATGACTTTCCTCTGGAGCAGTCCTGAGATGAAACGCTTAAAAATGCATTTGATCAGGTCCGTACAATCGACGGACAGCCTCTCCACCCAGATCGACCTCTTTCATATCCTTATTTCGCAATTATAAAAGATAAGTTTTATCGGGTGACCCAGGACGCCCAGACAAAGCAAGATACAACACAGTTATTAGTTCCGAAAAGCCGTCGGGAAATGCTTTTCCAGACGGCTCATTGTAATCCGATGGCTGGGCATTTAGGGCAGATAGCTACACTAAATCGTCTAATGACCCGATTTTTTTGGCCGGGCATTCACGAGAACGTGCGCAAGTGGTGAGCGTCTTGTCGTGAATGTCAGTTGGTAAACACACCGGCCAACCCAAAAGCACCGTTGTGCCCCCTTCCTTTAATGGAGGTCCCCTTCGAGAGAATTGGTATGGACCTCATCGGGCCATTAGAACGATTCGCACGAGGGCATCGCTTTGCATTAGTCCTAGTGGATTATGCAACGCGGTACCCAGAAGCAGTGCCGCTTCGCAATATTTCTGCCAAGAGCGTAGCGAGCGCGCTGTTTCAATTAATCTCCCGGGTGGGAATCCCAAAGGAGATTCTCACCGACCAAGGCATGGCGTTTATGTCATGCATTATTCGCAAGCTTTTCGAATTATTGGGCATTAAATCGATTCGCACCAGCGTCTATCACCCACAAACAGACGGACTGGTGGAACGTTTTGATCGCACGTTGAAATCAATGATTCTGAAGTTCGTGCAGGAAGGCGCCAAAAATTAGGATAAGTGGCTTGAACCCCTCTTGTTCGCTGTACGCGAGGTCCCCCAAGCCTCCACGGGGTTTTCTCCCTTCGAGCGTCTTTATGGGCGTCAGCCCCGCGGGGTGCTGGACGTGCTTAGGGAAACTTGGGAGGACGGACCTTCGAATAGCAAAAATGAAATTCAATATGTCATGGACCTGAGAACAAAACTCCACACTTTGGGGCGGCTTTCTATGGAGAATTTGTTACAGGCCCAAGAAAACAAACAAACAAAATAAACAAAGTCGGCTGTACAACAGGGGGGCTAGACTAAGTGAATTTGCACCGGGAGATAATAATATAATAATAATAATAATAAACTTTATTTTATATAGCGCCTTTAAAAAGTATCTCAAAACGCTTCACAAGAATAAAAACATAAAACATACAATTAAACAAACTATGCATTTCTGACAGAAAAACGTAATAAAATACAAAAAAAATAAAAACATTATGAAAATATAGGATTAATAATAATAATAATAATAAGACAATTATAAACAATTATGTAAAAGCTACCCAAAACAAATAAGTTTTAAGTAATGTTTTAAAAACACTAAGAGATTTGGCTTGCATAAAGTACTTGTATTACTCCCCACGTCCAGTTCTAAATTACTCGCGAAGTGGCAAGGACCCTTTGAGGTCACACGGCGAGTCTGGGATCTCAACTATGAGGTTATTCGTACGGACAGGGGAGGGGCACATCAGATTTACCACCTCAATCTCCTTAAAAAATGGAATGAGGCGGAATCAGTGATGTTGGCAACGGTAGTGAGTGGGGAGGAGGATCTTGGTCCAGAAGCGAATTCAAAATCTCAATCACTCGCTCTGCCCGCTGGTGGAGATCACCTCTCGCCGTCCCAAATCACTGATATACTTAATTTACAAACAGAGTTTGCTGATGTGTTCTCGCCCCTGCCCGGCCGAACGAACCTCATTCAGCACCACGTTGAGACTGAGCCGGGTATAGTAGTACGCAGCCGGCCATATCGCTTACCTGAACATAAAAAGAAAGTAGTTCAGGATGAATTGAAGGCTATGCTGGACATGGGGGTAATAGAAGAATCCAACAGTGACTGGGCAAGCCCGATCGTTTTGGTTCCAAAACCCGACGGCTCAGTTCGGTTCTGTGTGGATTATCGCAAGGTGAATGCTGTGTCGAAATTCGACGCGTATCCAATGCCTCGGGTTGACGAGTTGCTTGATCGGCTCGGCACTGCTCGATTTTATTTGACACTGGATTTAACAAAGGGATATTGGCAGATCCCCTTAACTCCAATGTCCAGAGAAAAAAACGCCTTCACAACGCCTTTTGGATTACACCAATTTGTCAATCTTCCTTTCGGCTTGTTCGGGGCTCCGGCGACCTTTCCGCGCCTGATGGACAGAATTCTCCGGCCGCATGCTGCATATGCCGCTGCTTACTTGGATGATATTATCATCTATAGTAATGATTGGCAGCGTCATGTGCAGCATTTGCGGGCTGTCCTCGGGGCCGGGCTCACGACCAACCCAAAGAAATGTGCAGTTGGGCGTGTGGAGGTTAGGTATCTGGGATTCCACTTGGGTCATGGACAGGTGAGTCCCCAAATTGATAAGACTGCAGCAGTTGCGACCTGTCCGAGACCTAAGACCAAAAAGGAGGTTAGACAGTTCCTGGGGCTAGCGGGATATTACAGAAGGTTTGTGCCTAATTATTCGGACCTCGCTAGCCCGCAGACTGATCTAACTAAAAAGGATGCACCAGATACCGTCCAGTGGACGGAGCGGTGTCAGCAGGCCTTTACCCAGATAAAGGCTGCTCTGTGTGGCGGACCGCTCTTACAGGCTCCTAACTTTTCTCTCCCTTTTATTCTGCAGACTGATGCGTCGGACAGGGGGATGGGTGCAGTCTTGTCCCAGGAGATGGAGGGTGAAGAGCGGCCGGTGCTATACATTAGTCGCAAGCTCTCTAAGAGAGAGACTAAGTACAGCACCATTGAGAAAGAATGTCTTGCCATCAGATGGGCCGTTCTCACCCTCCGCTATTATCTCTTGGGACGGGAATTCACCCTCTGTTCGAACAATGCTCCCCTCCAATGGCTCCACCGCATGAAAGATACCAACGCGCGGATCACCCGTTGGTATCTGGCATTACAACCTTTTAAATTTCAGGTGGTCCACAGGCCGGGGGCGCAGATGGCTGTGGCTGACTTCCTCTCCAGGAGGAGGAGGGGGGGGGGGAGGCTGCAGGCCGGATGGCTCCCCGGCCTGAGTCGGGCGGTTGGTGGTATGTGATGAGGGGGGCGTGGTTTTGCGGAGTTGCAGCGGGAGTGAGGGTGATGAGGGGGTGATCCAGATGAGGGCGAGGCCATCAAGAGAGTCGGTATGGTGTTTAGTAGGCTCAGAGAGCACGTGTTAAAGTTAGCCCCTAAGAAGTGCCATTTCCTCCGGCGGTGTGCGGTTTTTGGGGCACATTATTGACAGTTCAGGAGTAGCGACCGACCCAGACAAGGTCAGCGGTATTGGAGCAGTGACAGAGGCTGATTTGATGATGGATGATGGGGTAACCCCGTCCCAAAGGAAGATTAAATCATTCCTTGGAATGGTATAGTATTTCCAGAGGTTCATTCAAAATTGCTCCAGGATCGCGAAATCCCCGTTTTCTTTGACAGCCACGCAAAGGGGCAAGAAGTCTACGGCGAAGGGTGCTGCTGCGTTCAGGAAGTTGAGTTCTGGTGACTAGAAGGAAGAGCACAGTAGGGCCTTCCAGCAATTAAACGGCGCTCTGATCAATTCCGTGGTTCTGCCACATCCTGATTTTAGCCGCCCATTTATTTTGTCCACTGATGCGTCCATGGACGGGGTTGTCACAGATCACAGAGGTTGAGACTAGAGCCCGGCCGATTGCTTTTGCTAGCAAAGCCCTTTCGCACGCTCAGGCAAAGTATCCTGTTCACCACTTAGAGTTCTTGGCTTTGAAATGGTCCATTTGCGACAAATGAATTTGTCGACAAAAGGCCATGAATTTGTTGGGTTGGACGGACAACAATCCATTGACTCAGCATCTGTCGCCTCCTGGGCAATGCCTGTTACCAGTCTTCTCGTTAGACGAACTTCGAGATCGACAACAGAACGATCCGTGTCTGTCCAGGATCCTGTTTTACCTCAATAGGGGCAAGAGAACCTCACGTCGTGAGCGTTCTGGAGAGACGTATAAGGTGCTCAGTGTCTTAAAGCAATGGGACAAGTTGAAGAAACTTGATGGTGTACTGTATCGCATAAGACAACCTTGCGGGAAAGAAACGGTTACAGTTCTTTTTTTGGGTCAGGTTGGAACGCGATGTTCATAGATACGTTAAGTGTTGCAAGCACTGTGTTGTCAGTAAAACACTCGAACCTGGAGGCAGAGCCCCGCTTGAGAGCGTTAAAACGTTGAGCCCAATGGAGCTAGTATGTATAGATAGGACTGCGGAAAGCTCTAAAGGCCGTAACGTAGACGTGTTGGTCGTAACTGACCATTTTCACCGGATGACACATGCCTTTCTGTGTCGTGACCAGTCAGCAAAGAAGGTAGCCAGACAGTTGTGGGACCGATATTTTTGTGTGCACGGCTTCCCTGACAGGATCCAAAAGGGGCTAACTTTGAGAGTCAATTGATCCGAGAGATGCCCCCATGTTGCTGTGGTAAAAAAAAGTCCAGAACAACTGTTTACCATCCCATTGGTAATGGCCATGTTAACGGTTCAATAGAACCTTGGGCAACATGGTCCGAGCACTGCCGCCAAGGTCTAAAGAAAAGTGGTCACAGCTGCTTCAGACACTGACTTTAGCATACAATTGTACTGCCCAAGAGTCCACTGGCTACGCTCCATTCTACCTAATGTTTGTGTTATGGAATATGCAATTATTCTATTATAATTATGCCTTTTTGTGTATGAAGTACTTATGTGTTATAGTTAACCACAATTGTAACTTTATATAATGAACGTGTTTTTATAAAGCAAGACACCAGAGGTGGTTGTTAAACGATTTGTTAAGAAAGTGTTATATAATGAAGAACACTTGTAATAATCATTGTAACCATTTATTGAGAAACTGGTTTATGAAGAAGACACTGCAATTATTGTTGTAAAATCATTTATTGAGAAAATGGTTTATAAAGTAAAAAACTGCAAAAGTTATTGTAAAATCATTTATTGAGACAATGGTTTATAAAAGAAAATACTACAATTGTTATTGTAAAATCATTTGAAAAGGAGGAGGACGAAAAGACGAAAGGCTTTATATGAACAAGTCCTAGGGAGATGCCAGGAGGGGATTTCTGAAGATGTCAAAGAGTTTGATGGACTTTAAAAGAGCGACATAAGGTGAATGTGGGAAGAGTAAATTAGCAGACAGCTGGGAGTCCACGCCCTATAGGGTAGTTGCGTTTAAACCCCAGTGCCATATTTACCGCATTCATAACACCAAAACGGGCCAGGAGAAAAACGTTCATCGGAATTTGCTATTGCAAACTAATTTCTTGCCGCTTGAGTTGGGAGGTCCTGAAATCCCTCAGGATGGTAGTGAATCTGTCCTTGGAAGCAGGAGTGCATCCATGGATGACGTTGGTTCTGCATCTGAGATGTGTTCTGTGTCTGATCGAGTTGCCAGTTGGGTGGAAGGAACCACAATTTCGGAGGATCCTCAGCAGAGGTTGTCCTGCAGGTCTGATAGTGCTGCATCATTGGATGTAGTTCCTCAGTCGTTGGGTCAGGAGCAGTTGGCGTCAAAGGATGATTGTACCAAAGAGAACACCAATGTAGTCATTCCAGATGAAGGACTGAGTTGTGATTCTCGCAGTTTGCTTTCTGAGGCGGTTCTCCATGATGATGGACCAGAATAGGTAGGATGGTGAAACCTTTCAATTTGATAGAGATTGATAGATTTGATAGAGACCTTTCAGATTGATAGAGAACATGACTCAATCTATCAGAACACTGAATCCGGTTGGTGGGGTTGTAATGTCTTTATTGAAATAAGAATGCATTGTATTAGAATGATTTTAAGTTGTAGAGTTAAGCATCTGTGAGTCAGTGCATTTCAGCACATTTGTTGTCTGAGATTAATGGTGTTTAAGGCGAGACACTGCAGGTGAATAGGGTAAAAACTTTAACTTACAGATATCACCATGAAACTTTACCAGTTGATTACTCACATGAATATGAGAAAAAAATGTAAGTTTTCTGTAATTTATGTTTAAATATGCTAATCAGGCTATATCTAATTAAATATGTGCTAATTTGCATATATTTTAAAGTGACGAATCTGATCATTGAAAAAAACAAGGTTCAAAATTATTTTTGCATTTTGTTGATATATTCAATGAAAATACTTTTTCAGAGGGGATTATGAATATGTCCTTTTGTTACCCTGTAAATCAGAAAATTATTTCGGCCCTATTTTTAGGCATTTTCTGTCATATAAATCAGGCCAAGAATGATATATCAACAAATCCCTCTGAACAAACCTTCACAATAGAGTTAGGAAAACGGCTGTAAAGTTTGGTGTATGTAGGTGCTACAGAAGTGGAAAATCGTCACTAGGAGTGTGAGAAAAAACTAATTTTGAGAAAACGGCCTTTAAAGATTTTTATGGCAAAATTCCACTAATTTCTATTGAAAGCCATGAATTACAGACAAAATATGCTTTAGGTCCAAGTAAAATCCATGTATCACACTGTTTAACATCCAAAACACATTACTGCTTCATCCATCACTGATCATAACATCCAAAACAACACATCAACAGTCCATCACACAGGTGGTATCTGGTAAAACAAAAACTAAATATATCACACCTATTTAGACGTCACATAAACATCACGTTACGCTTGAGAGGATGACTGCAGAGTCAGCAGTCGAAACTGTCAAGGTATGACAACAAACTTTAAACTTGTCATATAAGAAAGAATCACTCTAATAAATACAAATAGTAGGCTAAATGAACTCATATCTTTCGACATTTTGAACTGCTGCGGAAATGTCAGAGCACATCACGTGACGATTCTGAACAAATCACGTTGTCAGCTCATGATTGGATGCTGATAAACAGGAAATGACCATATTTGGATCCGACAACATTGAAGAGGAGAGAGACAGCTTTCCAACGGTATATGTGATGACGGTGCAGACAGCGATCGCGGAGCAGCGGGATGATTTAGAACGCCAACTTTTGATGAATTTAGGCGAAATCTACACACGCAAACAGACAAAGTGTAGTAAAATAAAGACCTAAATGTGTATTTTGGACTTTTTTTCAGCACAAGTCTGAAAGAAGACATGTTATTGAAGACAAATAGGCCAAAATCTCAAAATTGACCAGTGAAAAAAAAAACGATGTTTTTGCCTGCCGTGTCTCGCCTTAAGGCACCCTTTGCGGGTGATTGCAGTGGGCCTGATCAACCTGCTGTACTCGCCTTCCCTGTGAGTGGGAAACTTTTTGTTGCGCAATGTTCTGGAAAACAGTTTATCTAATAGCACCAGTGTATACTATATCTGTAAAAGTCAAAATTTGGGAAGTTCAGGGGGGAGAATGTAACTGGTGTGAATTATTCGTTGATTTGTTTTGAGTTTTGTGGGGTTTTTTTTCCTCTTCTGTATTGTATTATTTTCTTTAATTTGCTGTTTGTACTGTTTCAATTTTCAAATGTTTTGTACTCAGAGTGGGTTAATGAACTTCACAAAATGTAATGAATATCTAGAAGGTACCTTCTGCCCAATGGTAGCAGGCAGAACAAGCCATGTGCTGGATAGAACCGATCTCTCATGATGTTCTGTGTCCTACGCAGACAGTGAAATCTCCGGGAGGGCAGTTTTCACCACCCTCTAAATCATCTGCTGTTCAGCTGTAGTGCAGCTAGAAAGCCACACTAACAGCCCATAAGTTAGCACACTATGAATTGCACAAAAATTTATCATGAGCCTCTGGTGGAGTCCCACTCTTTTCAGCTTCCTCAGGAAAAAGAGCCGCTGCTGGGCCTTCCCTATAGCTGAAGTGATGTTACGGCCCAGGACAGATCCTCCGACACAGTGGCACCCACGAATTTAAAGTTGTTCACCCTCTCTACTGCCTCCCCATTGATGTTAAGGGGTGAGTGACCGAGGTGGTTTAATTTACGAAAGTCAACTATGATTTCTTTTGTCTTTTTGACATTAAGTACCAGGTTATGCTTTTTACACCACTCCGCCAGTAGTTCAATCTCCTCCTTGTATGCCGTCTCATCGTTGTTTGCTATGAGACCGAGCGTGGTTGTGTCGTCAGCAAATGTAATAATGTGATTAGTGGGAAAGGAGATGGAACAGTCTTGTGTGTATAGTGTGTAGAGTAGTGGACTGAGCATGCAACCCTGAGGGGCACTGGTATTGATGCATATGGTGTTAGAAACGTGCTTGCCTATTTTCACACATTGAGAGTGGTTGGTTAAAAAGTCCAAATATCCAGTAACATAATGACTTGTTCAGTTTAAGGTTACACAGTTTCAGCAGGAGAGTATTTGGCTGTATTATGTTAAAGGCTGAACTAAAGTCGATGAAAAGCAGCCGTGCATAGGTGTTTTTGTGCTCCAGATGTTCCAAAATTTTATGAAGCACAATAGCGATGGCATCCTCCGTTGATCTGTTCTCCTTGTATGCAAACTGGTACTGGTCCAAAGCAGGTGGTAGGGCCTTTTTTAGGTGTTTCATGGCCAGCCGCTCCAGGCACTTTGCAGGGATAGATGTGAGTGCAACAGGCCTATAATCATTCAGGCATGTGACGTTGGCTTGTTTTGGGGACAGGAATGATTATGGCAGTCTTAAAACATGATGGGACCCATGACCTGGACAGCGACAGGTTGAAGATGATGGTAAAGTCTTCTGCAAGCTCGGACGCACAGTCCTTTAGCACCAGATGCCTTCCTGGGGTTGATGTTACCCAGGCAGAGTCTCACTTCATGAAGGCTCAGGACTGGTGATGTATCGTCATTGGAGGGCAGGTGGGGACACAAAGCAGTCTTGTTCTCCCTGTCAAAACTGGCATAGAACTGATTTAATTCTATTGCTATAGTGGACGAACCACTCAGAGGCAGATGTTGTTCCCTTGTAATCCGATATTGCCCTTATTCCTTCCCACACCTGTTGGGAGACTGTGGAGGTGTTGAAATGTGCTTCAATCTTACTTTTGTAGGTCAATTTGGAGGTCTTGATGCCCCTTCTGAGAGCCCTCCTGGCTGTGCTGTAAGCCGCTCTGTCACCAGACCTATAGGCTGCATCCCTGTCTTTAATCAACAGCCGAAACTTATGCAAAAATGTATATAGTCCATAACTGTGGCAGTATACTCATCAAAGGCCTGGCGTGTTGATAATTCCTGGTCTCTGAAAACATCACAGTCTGTGTAATAAAAGCAGTCCTGTAGCTCAGAGACAGCATTTTTAGGCCATATTCTCAGTGGTTTCACAACAGGCCCAGCAGACTTAGTGATGGGTGTATACCAGGGATGAAGCATAAGTGAGATGTGATCACTCAGACCCAAATGAGGATATCACACATTCACTCCTCAGAACTCACAAACACATCCTAAGACATTGCACTGCACACACACACACACGCACACATGACTCGCACACAGCAGTTTAGACATCTCTACCTCTACTCCATGGACCTGTCTTACATTTCTCAAAATAAAGTAACATTTTCAAACTAAAGTAACATACCCATTCAACAACTGCAGCTGTGCCCTTAGACTTGATGACAAACTCAAATGGCTTGGATGCACCACAAGGCAGCTTTGTGTTTTTATCCATTTTTGTGCATGTCCTGGTTGGTATGTTTACGTGCTGTACAAGTTCTTTCAAGCTGGTGTGATATACAATCGAAGCTGTGACACCAATTATATCGTCTTCACATACAACTTTACTTGAAATTGTAAATGCAACATCTGTTGATATCTCGTCCACCTTCTCCTCCTCCTCGTCTTCACAGTCATACAGAGTGTCTTCTAAATTTAATTCAGGAAGGTTGTCCAAGTTGATCTGTGTTTCCAGGGCACCACCAGTCCTATTGTGAAACATGACCATGAAAAAACTATCTAAAACTGACAGTAAAGCGCAAAGTTATTCATATGAGAACATGGTGTCTGGTGTACCTCAAACAAATCCGTGGTGTGTAGTCCGGGTCACTATCAGAACTGTCCACTTCCTGTTGATCATCCTCTCATCTGTAAATGATGAGTCCTGGGTCCTCCTCTAAGTAGTCTGTGTCCTCTTCTAGGTAGTCTGGGTCCTCCTCTACATAATCAGGGTCCTCCTCTAGATTATCTGTGGTATCCTCCCAATCTATGCTATATAACAAAGTGGGAAAAATAAATCTATAGTATGCTTTCAATAGGCTACAGTCTCCCAGTAGCACAATGCATAACACCTACTTACGTGGCATTTTTCAGGTCGTTGAAGGCATCCACGTTGATTGTCAGCTGTGATTGTATTTTCATTGATTGTGATTGTCTACCGATCAAATTTATGTTTGTGATAATAAAATGAAATTGTGTGAAAAATAAATATAGACCAAGCGCTACCTGCGGCCATTGTGCATACTTGTGTAATCTAAAATTGCCGTAGTATTTATTGTGCATACCTGGCTTCTAGCAGACTGGGTCCTACTGTCAAATCCCTCGGCTCCATGTGTCACGGTTCATGAATTCACTGGCTGTGTCCAAAATCTCCACTCAAACCACTACTCCCTAACCCCCATGTAGGAGATGGGGAGTAGAGCACTATATAGTGAGCTCACCAGCATAATAGAAACACCACTTTCGGACACTACTCGATCGTCTCTCGGCGCCGTTGATTACGTCATTACTGTCGCACTATTTAAACGCGCCATCATCTGTCAGCTGGTGCCTAGCCAGCTCTGGGCTAAATAGATTTTTTTTTTATAAATACATTACATTATATTGAGCTTATTTCTCCAAAATTGTAAAATTAAAAGTCATTTCTGGCCGTTTCTGTTATAATGCGTTACTCCACACATGATTATAACTTATAAACATAAATAAAATTAATACACATATTTCATATATTTTCATTACAGTACTGTAAAGTAGAGGGCTAATGTTAGCAAGCTGGGTCGTTAGGTATGATTTGTGCCGTATTGGGGCAATACGTGCTTACAAACAATTTATACATGTCTGACAAAATTGTAGAACTACTACATATCATAAGTTAAACGAGAAAGAACATAACTTACATTTGTATGACAAATTCGTATTGTCGCGCTGCTCTCCTTGACGTCCATCCGCCGTTTTTACGATCAGCGCAATGCATGATGGTATGTAGGGCTTGGGTTAGTGACCATCGGTTGTACACTACTTTTCAAAATGCATTCTGGGATACATTGAGTGGACTATATAGGGTATAATAATCATCACTATACATTCGGACAGCACTACAAAATGGCAAGCTCACTATATAGTCCACTATATAGTGAGTAGTGGGAGATTTTGGACACAGCCACCGTCTCTCTCGTCTTGCGTGCTGTTGCGTGTGTGTGTGTGGGTGTGGCCGCTAATCATCACTGATTAGCTGCGCCAGCTGGTTCCAATTGTTTGTCCCTTTATATGTCAGTAACTGCTGTCTCATGTTGTCAGATCGTTGTTTTGTTAACCTGGCGTGTTCCCTGTTCCCGTGTCTGTCTTCTGGACTGTGGATTCCCCGTGTCTCTTGTCGTGTCGGTTCGTCTGGACTCTCAGCACCTTCACTGGATCACAGAGCACCGTCTTGGGATTACCATTGGATCACAGAGCACCACCTTTGGATCACATAGCACCACCTCCAATTGTCCACCTGAGTCCCTGTGTCACTTCTCCATCCAGCGCTGGTGTCCGCTCGACCATCTTTTGTGTTTTGTGACGTCTGTGTGGTGTACTGTCTGACCAAGTTTTGAGATAATAAATAGCATTTTGCATTTGCATCCTGTCTCTGTCGTTCCGTAACACCATGGCTTGGGGAAAATAAATGATTCAAGTAGTGTCTTACTTACAACAAAGTCAGTCATGGCACCTAAGGTTCTTGCAGAACATGGGTCACAACACTAAAGGTTACAAGAGGCCAACTAAGATAAGAGAGATGAAATACTATTGACAATCAATGCAATCGGAATTCATGTAGTTGTACACATACCTGCCTTCTTCCATTGCAGACAAAGTACTCCTGTCCAGCTCTTCCACTTCTTCAATGGGGAAGTAATCTACACCAACACAATATAACACTTCATAGTATATCTCACAAATGTGCTGCTTTGTTCAAACACAATTCAAGAGTAATAAATGACAGACTGCCCCACCTTCCAGAAGAAGAGACAACGCTTGACAGTTGTGATGGGGAAGGTCTCCCTCTGAATGACGTGGAGGTCATCAAGTCTTTCTGATAGCTGAGGCAACCAAACATTTGATCACCAAAAAAAAAACGAAAAAAAAAAAAAAAACGACAATAACACTAAAATGTGAACTTGGCTGCTTTGCAAGGGCGTAACTTTGGGTCTACCATTGGGGGGGTTAAACTCGCGGCATATTTATTAATTTAGTAATTTATTGAATAATTTTCTTGTGTAAAAGGTAACATGCTAATTTGCCATTCCTGTATTAGAAATAAATTGTGATACTTTTACTGATTTAGGCTACTTAACGTAAATGCAGCTGTTCACTTTGTCTATTTATGCCATAATGACACAGTAGTTAAATTAAGTGTTTCACTAGCCAGCAGTGGCAGCTTCCACTTAATTCATTTTTTGTGTGTGTTCAATATCTTAAGGAAAAAAAACCCAAGAACTTAAAGATGAATCAATTGCATCACTGTATTGGCACCTACATGCAGCAAATGTATTATGCACAATTCAACTCTTAATACATTATACAATACAGGGTGGTACACTGGAGTGCAGCTTGCACCTTTATTCTGAACAGATTTCACATATTGGTGGGCATCACCAAAACTCATCATCCACTAACAAAATCTAAACAAAAGCATGTAAATACAAAAGAAGGCCTATCTGTAAATCACATTTTAAGGTATGTTACAACATATTAGGCCGCAACTTAACACACATACCATTCAGATAAAAGCACCAAACACCTGTTTACGTCTCGGCTAAACTAGACTTTAAGTTTAGGCTTTAAGTTAAACTAGGCTTTAAGTTTAACTGTTAAAATGTATTTTATTAACATCACATTTTAAAAACTTAACATCAAATAACAGCATTAAAAACTTTCAAATAGAGAAAATGAAAGTGCAATTATATTATCACTTTGCATGAAATAAGACTCAAAAGTAGATTTAAAAAAAATTGTGTTTGCATTTAGCCTCTGATAACATCAAATTCAGAAACTGAGAAAATACAAGTGTTGACTAACGTTAGTTGTGCTTTGATTCATTTGGTCACTTTGCAAACTCCATGCAAAAAGAACAAAAAATAAAATAAAAAATAAAAAAATAATAATAATAATAATCTCAAATTGAGCCGGAGGTGGTAAATTCCTAATAATGTATGTATTTTTTTAGGTATTTTAATAAGATACCTAAAATACGTTGCGCATACAGCTCAACTAACGCGATCGTTATAAAGGTGTTTGAACAACAAAACACATCCACTTGCACATATTTGACAATCGGAATATCAGATATCAGCTAACAAATTTGTGAAATTTTGAATAAAAAAGGAAATAAAAGCAGATCATCAGTCATTCCGCTATTGTGGCTGCGGTGTGACCTGGGTGTGACAAGCAATGAATGGCGCGTCTCCATGGGAACCATAAAGTGATACTACGATCAATAACGGTCGCCTTGAAAATGTTTAAACTTACGTGTGAAAAGGTTAAGTAAGGCTTACATTTAAATGTGTCTTTGTTTTGTTTTGAGTGTATGGTCAATAAATAAAGGAATTAAAAAGATGGGCACAAAACCTGTCATGTCTCTATTCCCCACCAGTGGGCCGCCCCCGCCCCCCACACTTTGAGAAACGCTGAGCTAACTTAACAGCTAACTTAGCAATGGGGTACCTCCGTTTGGTCAGAATTTTTCCTCTTTTTGGCTGGTGTTGACCAACAATGAAAAATCGTTGTCTGGCTGCCTTTCAGTGTCCTTTTCATCTTTCCATCCGGCATGCACCGTCCGTCAGCTTTCTCCAACCATTCATCCCAGCGACTGCTCAAAATAGTGAATAAACTTGGTAGAGAAAGCGGGTTGGGTAATACCAAGTAGTTGGTGCGGTGGGCGGGGGTACATTACAGATTATTTAAAATATGATACTATCTTTCTTGCTTGCAAAATGAATTTAATAAAGAAAACGAACAAAAGTATTCATTCGGAATATTTCATATTTATTTTAATCAATGAATGATTAATTAATGAATTATGTGACGATATTGGGGGGGGGGGGGGGGGGTTATATTAGCTGGATCTGATTTTTGAGGGGGTCATGATCCCTGTAACCCCGTGCAAATTACGGGCATGCTGATTTGGATTACAAAGTGCAATGATGTATATAAAATCTGTAGTCGAGCCAAGTCATATCACACAGGTAGTTTTGCTGGTGCTTCACTGGAAGCAGCAATATGATAAATCGTAGCAGAATCAGCCATATAGCGACAGATCTATGGGGAAAACCAGGGGGGGGGGGGGGTTGTGGGGGGGTGCGTGGAATTTCCCCCTTTCTGGTCAATGTATCCCTGCCTCGGCTTAATTATTTTTATCCCCCCCTCAAAGTGATCAGTGCTACTATAGTGGCGAGACGGATCACAAAACTTGGGGGGTGGTGCATAGTATGCAATAGTACATTGTGTTTAATTTGTCGTTTAATGAGATCTAATATATGTTGTTAGTGGCGAGAATTCTTTACTTGAATAAATACATAGATCCGACTACTAACCCAATGTACTTTAATGGTTCAGTGGCAGAACTTTTGCCAAGCGTGTCAGAGGTTCTGGGTTCTAATCCGCACTAAGTAGTATAGTCCCCCCCCCCCCCCCCCCCCCCCCCCCTCCCTCATCAAAACCGATTGTTTATTAGTGGTTGTATTATATCAAGCAGGGACACGTTTGTGTGCATTATGTTTTGTGATTTCACCGTAACGAATAGAGAGTCTCTCCACAACGGATTGAAGCGCGCGTCCGAGTGAAGACTATGCGCGAGTCACAACAGAACACTGTATCCGCGGCAACGAGCACTTTGGTCACTTGATTTAAAAAAGAACACATTTCAGATCGCCTCTTATTTAACAAACGAACGAAATGAATGCTCTACTAGAGTTAACTGGAGATGTTTTATTTATTTGTATAGGTACATCTGTGCCGCGAGATGTTTCAAAAGTGGTGGGGACACAATCAACCCTGGCAAAAAGTGGTGGGGACAAATGCAGTGATGAAGTTTTATGAAGATTTATTTTTATGAATAAAAATGTTTCAAAACATCCCGTTTTTTTTTCACAAATCGCACCCTGGGGAAAACTCATGGTAACAACAGCTATCCCTAGGCTAACCTTAGTCTTAAACGTAGGCTAGTGTTATTGTAAATAGTACAATGTGTTGGCTAGACATATCAAAGTAGGCCTATCTATGAAAGACGTCACGTTCGTAACCCCTTTCAGTTCAACTTCATACAAAACTACAGAACTACATAATCAACGAATTCCAATTTGTCAGAATCAGCTCGCTCACTAGCATGCCAATTGTGAGTTAGCGCCAGCTAACAAACGCAACTCACTTATATCACATATACAATCTGATATTCACTCTGTTCAGCATAATGTCGCCTATGTTAGCTAGAGCTACCCAAGTCTAATCGAGCTTCTCTCATATTTTTTCAAGAAGGATATTTTCACACAGTTCACATCCAAAAAAGTCAGCACTAGCAGCTACTCACCTGTCCAGAAGAAACAGTGCAACCTCGGCGTCCGATTTAAACATTTTCAGTTCTTTAAGTTCTCTCCACCTTTCAAAAGCCTTCCCGATAACTATTCGTGTCTTGGAATAAACACGATGGTATTCCCTTACCCTAATCCTCCTCCTCCGTTCAATTTCTCTTGTTCGTTGATAGACGCTGGCTTCTTCTTCAGCTCCGACTTCGCGTAAAGCCGTGCACGAGCGCAAAAACCACACAACACCCACCCCCCTGTCGTGATTGTTTGGAACCATTTTTATTTTGGTTTTGAGTGGTTGGTGAAACCAATTGTTTTTGTGTGCAGCTGCCTACAGAGACATGTTTTTTACGGCCTGCTTATGGGGCGGGCAGCCAGCGGATCGTTAGGAAAGATTAGATGAATGTGATCATTTATGTTTGGGCCTTTTTTGGGCCTGAAATCGCTGACACAATCTTTAACTTCTAGATCAGTTAGTTTGTTCTCACACGTACTCAGTTGTTTGAGTTTAGTTTGTTCTGTTGATCTCTTTTATAGGCCTAAACATTTGATTTGATTATTTGGACTTTTCTTTCCTTTTTTTTTTGGGGATTCAGTAAAATATTTTTTTGGGAAGAATTTCTATGGGCCTCATTCTGATTGGTCCCTCACAGTGGTCATGGGTTGAATGATTTTTTTATGGTCTATAATGCATGAGTTTGCTTAAGAAAATAAGCATAGAGAGTGATTGTTAGTGTATGTCATAATTGGGACTATGTATATGGCATGTTTTTTCAAAGGGTAGATTGTGCCATGGGTCCGGGTGTGTCACCAGTTCTTCTCTGTTTGTTATGGTGCACAATCTTCTGTCTGTTTGTCCGCTGGTGTGTGTTCGGAGCGCATGGGAACCACCTGTAGCAAATTAGCTCTATTAAATATTAATAATCAATAATAACTCACGATTAATTATGAATATTTGGATCAGTTAATTGGATTAACTTGATGTGGCTAAATTCATATTTGCTTTGAGCATGTAACAAGATCAAGATCGTAAAAGAGACTTTGTTTGCAAGCAGTGAATCAGAACCAAATATATATTGTGCACAAGTTTTACTAACTAAATCACAAACATAACTAAACTAAACAAACATACATACATACTTATATAGGTAGCAGGGTGAGTGATAGGGTGAAACTGGAAACCAGAAATGGAACTATGGAGAAGATCCATTTAAACTATGAAAAGAACCATCAGCTTATCTATTTTCAGAGCATTTAATTTAAATTGATACCTTGCATTTTTGTAGTGGGAACAATTCTTGAAGTTGTTGAAAATTGAAGTCTTTGATGGTTCCGTGAGTGTCAAATGTGAAAGTTGGTTGAAAGTTCTCTCTCCATGAGCACATGGCTAGTTGGGTCAAGGCCTGGGGCCCTGGGCCCTGTTGAGGCCACGCCGAGCAGGAGGTCGGAGGTCGGAAGAGTTGATGGTTGGAGTCATTGTGCCGAACTCCTGAGATTGTCCTTGGTTCTGTTCTGGTTGAGAGAGTCTTCTCTCTCTCCTGAATGAGTCCATGACTGGTTGTGAGTCAAGGTCTGCGGCCTTGGGGTCTGCTGAGGCCATGCAGGATAGCACAGCACTCGGAACAAACAGAGAAGGCCAAAAAGAGTTGATGGTAGGAGTTGCAATTGACTTCTTCTGCGTTGAATGAAGAAATTGTGCCAAATTCCTGATGTTGTCCTTGATTCTGTTGTGGTTGAGAGAGGCCGTTTGGGGGAGGGGGTCCCACAGACACCCACCCGAAGTAAGCAGCCGTGAGGTCCAGCAGAAACAAGAGAGAGAAGAGCTTTTGTAGATACAATTTAAAGCCTGAGAAAGGTCCCACCTCTCAGGGTTGGCTTGACCAATAAGAAAGGTTGCATTTCTAAGCGGGAGAATTTGATTTATGACTCTGTCTCAAGCGTACTCATTTGCATGTGCAGCTGGATTGGTTGCTGATGAAGAAACTATGAAATATTCTTGTTATACTAATATGTTGCGCAGCTATCAACATATCATATACACAATCATTACAATCTTCAAAGTACCAGTTTATAAAGATCAATCATAGTATACATGATTTTGGTTAACCCTCTGGGGACCAAGAACGCGCCGGCGCGTTTTGTTCGTTTTTTTTAACATAGCAGAAAAATAGACTTAAAGTACTACAATCATTTCTGGTCATATAGAGTTAAGAAATATGAGAAAATAATCTGTTAAATGTCTACTTTTTTATGTGCCCACATACAATCGAAATAAAATATTGTGATTTTGTAAAATAAAGAAAATAAACACGGTGTGCGTTCTGCCCCCCCACGTCACCGTGAACTTTTTTTCTGGAGCACGTCTCTAAACATAAAAAAACCCCAGCAAATACTATTCACCCAGCCATAAGCAATATATCTTTTAAATCATTTGAGTTTGTAATTTTAAATGATTCGATTCAAAACTAAAATAAATATTCTCCGTTTATGTCATCTATATAAAAAGAGAGATGTGTCAGCCGGTCTAATTATCTTCCTCTCAGCTCATTATTCTGGTAATGTGACACGCCCACGGAGAGCGCACGCTATTCAAACGCAAATATGTGAAGCAACACATTGAGACGCGTTAACGCCCATATAGGCTAAACTCTGTAAACCCACTATGTTTTTTAGTCAGATTATGATTCGTCTTTCGCGGCTATGAGGAATAATCCTGGGACATTTACCTACCTCAGAACAAGTGCTGGTTTATTTTCACTTCGAGGAGGAGCAACAGATTCAGCTGAGAAGTGTTGCTTGTGCTTTGTTCTAATCGCGATATAGAATAACGTTAGTGTCTGTAAACGGAAAAATAGCATACTGTTTAAATGTGAATCATGTTTCTGTGTGTGTGTGTGTGTGTGTGTGTGTGTGTGTGTGTGTGTGTGTGTGTGTGTGTGTGTGTGTGTGTGTGTGTGTGTGAATGAATGAATGAACGCACAGATACGCACTGTTACAGACGAAATAAAAGACAACATTTCGTTGAATAGTTTTGGATAAAGTTTTTACTCTAAAATAGACATCAAATAAGCTTTTGTTTAGAGTTTCTGCTCGTATGTGTCACGGTGTGGGTGGTTTGTTTTGTTCCTTGTTCTTGTCTGTCATGTGTTTCTCTGTCTTTACATGTTTTGCTGTTCCCCGTTCTGTTGATTAGTTTCATTTATACCCTTGTTCTTCAGTTGGTGTTTGTCGGTCGTTGTTTGATGTTGCTGGTAGCTGTTCCGTGTTCCTGTCCTGAGTCCATTGGATTACCTGTTTGTATTATTAAAGTGCTTGCTATTGGATTCACTCTCTGCTTCGTCCTTGCTGCTGCGTAACAGAACGACCGACCCAATGAATCCAGCAGCACAGATCTCACCTGATCTTCCCAGCATGAGCCGGGAGTTCGCCGGTCAGATCGCGGCCTTGGCCCTGGATAGCTGCGATCTGTTCCAGTATACCTGGGGGTTTGCCCCTCTCGCTGCCTCCTGCTCTCTCGGTGACGAGGCGGTTAAGCTGTGTTACCGGCTAGGGGCTAAGGAGGTCGATCCGAGGGAGCTCCCCGATCTCTCGGGTCTGAACTGGAGAGAGGCACTCGGCCGATGTCTGGAGAGCTTCCTTCTGCGGTACGCCAGGTCATCGCCTGATATCTGCGTCCAGCCAGAGCTTCACGTCAGTCACGTCCAGCCAGAGCTTCACGTCAGCCACCTTCAGCCAGAGCTTCACGTCAGCCACGTCCAGCCAGAGCTTCACGTCCGCCACCTCCAGCCAGAGCTTCACGTCAGCCACGTCCAGCCAGAGCTTCACGTCCGCCACGTCCAGCCAGAGCTTCACGTCCGCCACGTCCAGCCAGAGCTTCACGTCCGCCACGTCCAGCCAGAGCTTCACGTCCGCCACGTCCAGCCAGAGCTTCACGTCAGCCACGTCCAGCCAGAGCTTCACGTCAGCCACGTCCAGCCAGAGCTTCACGTCAGCCACGTCCAGCCAGAGCTTCACGTCAGCCACGTCCAGCCAGAGCTTCACGTCAGCCACGTCCAGCCAGAGCTTCACGTCAGCCACGTCCAGCCAGAGCTTCACGTCAGCCACATCATGCCAGACCCTTCACCGCTGGTCCCGTCCAGCCCAGAGCCCTCACCGCTGGTCCCGTCCAGCCCAGAGCCTTCACCGCTGGTCCCGTCCAGCCCAGAGCCCTCACCGCTGGTCCCGTCCAGCCCAGAGCCCTCACCGCTGGTCCCGTCCAGCCCAGAGCCCTCACCGCTGGTCCCGTCCAGCCCAGAGCCCTCACCGCTGGTCCCGTCCAGCCCAGAGCCCTCACCGCTGGTCCCGTCCAGCCCAGAGCCCTCACCGCTGGTCCCGTCCAGCCCAGCGCCCTCACCGCTGGTCCCGTCCAGCCCAGAGCCCTCACCGCTGGTCCCGTCCAGCCCAGAGCCTTCACCGCTGGTCCCGTCCAGCCCAGAGCCCTCACCGCTGGTCCCGTCCAGCCCAGAGCCCTCACCGCTGGTCCCGTCCAGCCCAGAGCCCTCACCGCTGGTCCCATCCAGCCCAGAGCCCTCACCGCTGGTCCCGTCCAGCCCAGAGCCCTCACCGCTGGTCCCGTCCAGCCCAGAGCCCTCACCGCTGGTCCCGTCCAGCCCAGCGCCCTCACCGCTGGTCCCGTCCAGCTCAGCGCCCTCACCGCTGGTCCCGTCCAGCCCAGCGCCCTCACCGCTGGTCCCGTCCAGCCCAGCGCCCTCACCGCTGGTCCCGTCCAGTCCAGTGTCTACGGACAAGATGGCCGATCCAGAGGACTGTTCACGTCACTTCCTCCGAGCCCGTGTCTACGGACAAGATGGCCGAACCAGAGACTGTTCACATCACTTCTGCTGATCCAGAGACTGTTCACATCACTTCCTCCGAGCCAGTGTCTACGGACAAGATGGCCGAACCAGAGACTGTTCACGTCACTTCTGCTGATCCAGAGACTGTTCACGTCACTTCCTCCGAGCCAGTGTCTACGGACAAGATGGCCAAACCAGAGACTGTTCACGTCACTTCTGCTGATCCAGAGACTGTTCACGTCACTTCCTCCGAGCCAGTGTCTACGGACAAGATGGCCGAACCAGAGACTGTTCACGTCACTTCTGCTGATCCAGAGACCGTTCACGTCACTTCTACAGAGCCAGTGTCTACAGACAAGATGGCCGATCCAGAGACTGTTCACGTCACTTCCTCCAAGCCAGTGTCTACGGACAAGATGGCCGCCTCCGAGCCAGTGTCTACGGACAAGATGTCCGGCCCAGAGTCTGTTCCTGTTCCCGAGCCAGAGTCTGTTCCTGTTCCCGAGCCAGAGTCTGTTCCTGTTCCCGAGCCAGAGTCTGTTCCTGTTCCCGAGCCAGAGTCTGTTCCTGTTCCCGAGCCAGAGTCTGTTCCTGTTCCCGAGCCAGAGTCTGTTCCTGTTCCCGAGCCAGTGTGTGTGATGTCTGTTCCGGAGCCAGTGTGTGTGTTGTCTGTTCCCCAACCAGTGAGTGTGTTGTCTGTCCCCGAGCCAGAGTCTGTGTGGTCTGTCCCCGAGCCGGAGCCAGTGTGTGTGTTGCCTGTTCCGGAGCCAGTGTGTGTGATGTCTGTTCCCGAGCCAGTGTGTGTGTTGCCTGTTCCCCAACCAGTGAGTGTGTTGTCTGTTCCCGAGCCAGAGTCTGTGTGGTCTGTCCCCGAGCCGGAGCCAGTGTGTGTGTTGCCTGTTCCTGAGCCAGTGTGTGTGTTGCCTGTTCCCCAACCCGTGAGTGTGTTGTTTGTCCCCGAGCCAGAGTCTGAGTGGTCTGTCCCCGAGCCGGAGCCAGTGTGTGTGTCGTCTGTTCCCGAGCCAGTGTGTGTGTCGCCTGTTCCCGAGCCAGTGTGTGTGTCGCCTGTTCCCGAGCCAGTGTGTGTGTCGCCTGTTCCCGAGCCAGTGTGTGTGTCGCCTGTTCCCCAACCAGTGAGTGTGTTGTCTGTTCCCGAGCCAGAGTCTGTGTTGTCTGTTCCCGAGCCAGTGTGTGTGTCGCCTGTTCCCGAGCCAGTGTGTGTGTCGCCTGTTCCCGAGCCAGTGTGTGTGTCGCCTTTTCCCGAGCCAGTGTGTGTGTCGCCTGTTCCCGAGCCAGTGTGTGTGTCGCCTGTTCCCCAACCAGTGAGTGTGTTGTCTGTTCCCGAGCCAGAGTCTGTGTGGTCTGTCCCCGAGCCGGAGCCAGTGTGTGTGTTGCCTGTTCCCGAGCCAGTGTGTGTGTTGCCTGTTCCCCAACCAGTGAGTGTGTTGTTTGTCCCCGAGCCAGAGTCTGAGTGGTCTGTCCCCGAGGCGGAGCCAGTGTGTGTGTCGTCTGTTCCCGAGCCAGTGTGTGTGTCGCCTGTTCCCGAGCCAGTGTGTGTGTCGCCTGTTCCCGAGCCAGTGTGTGTGTCGCCTGTTCCCGAGCCAGTGTGTGTGTCGCCTGTTCCCCAACCAGTGAGTGTGTTGTCTGTTCCCGGGCCAGAGTCTGTGTTGTCTGTTCCCGAGCCAGTGTGTGTGTCGTCTGTTCCCGAGCCAGTGGGTGTGTCGCCTGTTCCCGAGCCAGTGTGTGTGTCGCCTGTTCCCGAGCCAGTGTGTGTGTCGCCTGTTCCCGAGCCAGTGTGTGTGTCGCCTGTTCCCCAACCTGTGAGTGTGTTGTCTGTTCCCGAGCCAGAGTCTGTGTTGTCTGTTCCCGAGCCAGTGTGTGTGCCTGCTGTTCCCGAGCCGGTGTCTGCCGTTCCCGAGCCGGTGTCTGGGGTTCCCGAACCGGTGTCTGCAGTTCCCGAGCCGGGGTCGTCTCCGCCCTGGCCGCCCGAGGGGTCGTCTCCGCCCTGGCCGCCCGAGGGGTCGTCTCCGCCCTGGCCGCCCGAGGGGTCGTCTCCGCCATGGCCGCCCGAGGGGTCGTCTCCGCCCTGGCCGTCCGATGGACTGTCTTCTCCACCCTGGCCGCCCGAGGGGTCGTCTATGCCCTGGCCGCCCGTCTGGTCATCTCCGTTCTGGTCGCCTGCTCCTTCCTGGCCGCCTGCACGAACCTGGCCCTCCGTCCCTCCCCCAAGACCGCCTCCACTTCACCACCCTCCTGAACTTTAGTGTTTTTTTTGTTTTGTTTTGTTTTTTGTCTCAAGGGGCGTCAGGAGCCGCCCATGGGGGGGGGGGGGCTATGTCACGGTGTGGGTGGTTTGTTTTGTTCCTTGTTCTTGTCTGTCATGTGTTTCTCTGTCTTTACATGTTTTGCTGTTCCCCGTTCTGTTGATTAGTTTCCCCAGGTGTTTCTGATTAGCCACGCCCCCTTGTTATCTTGTTAAGCTTGTTTGTCTGTGTATTTATACCCTTGTTCTTCAGTTGGTGTTTGTCGGTCGTTGTTTGATGTTGCTGGTAGCTGTTCCGTGTTCCTGTCCTGAGTCCATTGGATTACCTGTTTGTATTATTAAAGTGCTTGCTATTGGATTCACTCTCTGCTTCGTCCTTGCTGCTGCGTAACAGTATGTTAAATATATAGTATGTTTTGTCAATAAACTAATCAACTAAGATGTTATAGTGTTTGTTCCAATGCAAGCTATATCAAAATAATGAATCCTTAACTTTGAAATATGTATGATTAAACTAAGACATTTATGGAAAAAGACAATTTTCTTTTCAAGATGTTTCCAACTCTAACTTTGAACTATGTATGTGTGTGTGTGTGTGTATGTATGTATGTATGAACTATGTATGTGTGTGTGTGTGTATGTATGTATGTATGTGTGTGTGTGTGTGTGTGTGTGTGTGTGTGTGTGTGTGTATGTATGTATTTATGTATATGTATATGTATATGTATATGTGTATATATATATATATATATTGTTCTTGCATTCTTTGGGGTCATTGCATTCTTTCTCACACCTGAATGAAAGGCTCATTACTATGCAGTCATTACTATGCAGGGTCTTTGTCTTCTCAGGTGTGAACCAACTAATTATTCACAAGGGGGTTGGGCCGTTGACCTCCATTTGCATATTGCCTTGGCAAACAAAAAAATGTTTTTCACAATTTTAATCAATCTATTGTGTTATGTGAATGATTAGGCAGTATGATTTTCACATCATTTTGAAGCCAGAACTCGAAGCGACAACATCCATTAGTCAAAAGTCTTGTGGACACATATTTAGTATGTGTTTTGTGGTCTTATTTCAGCAACTTTAATTTTTATTTTTTTCAATAATCACGCATAAACATTATTCTCTCAAAAATACAAACATGTACATACATGTTGCTCACATATTACGGTAGCCCCGTTTGTGCTATATAGAGTGAATTTACACCTTTGCCATTAACATGTTTATAAATAACTGAAAAAAGCACAAATGTCAGTGCATGTCAAAACATCCCAAGGTCCCCAAAAACACCTTGGTCCCCAGAGGGTTAACCATAGTTTGCAAAGTTTGAAACATTACCCATTAGAGTTTACAAGAATCCATAGGCCAAACCACATAAAAGGAAATTAATTAGATGGGAAAATTAGATACATGTTTATACAATTCTCAAGTGGATATAGAATGTATATAGGATTAACAGGGTTCATTTCTCCTCCTAAGTTAGAATTAAGAGAGAGTCAGCACTCTCTGAACATACCTTTTGAGGTCGTAAAAGTCTCCTTATCAGTCTACGGTGTCCTGTAACAGGACACCAGGTTCTGCCAGTGTGTTCGTTTCATTTGGTATGTTAGTTTCGGGGGAGTTTCATAGACCTTTGTTGGGAGAGTGTGTTTACTGGATTGTTCATTAAATATAATGAATAATTAGTGTGTGTCTGATTGGTCCAGATGCTACACACCATACAGAGAATCAACTAATTTGCACTGTCACATGAACTGTTTCTTTTGTTCCCAAAGTTTTCGAATAAACTTTACTCACATTTGTCACCGCAATTGAGTCCTCCATTTATCTGAGCTCCCTGACAGACTGGGGATTAGCTACCCTTGATTTATCTGATTTGACTTTAAAGCTGTATAACCTAAGGTGGTTTATATGAAATGACATCACTGATATGTCAAGATGTTGGTCTGTCCAATAATCTAGTGTAAAACAGTGGGGGTGGATGTGATGAGTGTATGTTGTTACAGTAGATTATGAAAGAATTGTTAACTAATGGTATTAATTAAACGCCATTTTATTTGGAAATATCGAATAATCTATGGTCATGTGACCATAAGCAAAATATTTTGTTATTTTCATTTCTTTATATATGTATTTGTATTTCCATGTTATTGTCTTTGTTTTACCCTTTTTATAAATGTGTTAATCTGTATAAAATGTTAAGGAAGCACCATGACGTAAATTACGTTGTGTAAGCGTGAGGTTAAAGCTGATGTAATTTACGGGCACCCTCTCTTTCGCGGGATGTCATAGCGATGAGAGGCACAGACCAGAGTTTCTCCTGGTTAGAAGTGTCTGATGGGGTCTGTTATATTTGATACAGAAACTGAGAGAAGCCGAGAGTAATTCACATCACAACTACATCATCGTGTGGGATATCTTTTATTAAGAAGAAAACACAACGCAGACGGAAACCCACTACACTAGGAGTGAGGAACCCGCTTTACAGATTTGCAGACACGTTTTTCACTCAACACTCAAACACAGAACCAGGAAACAGGAAACAGGAAACCCTTCAGTTCAGAGAAACTGAAACTGAAGTGCAGTTGAGCTGTTGTGTGTTTGTGTCTCATGCAGAAAATGGCAGAGGCCAGAATTTCTCAGGATGAGTTCCAGTGTTCAGTGTGTCTGAATCTCCTGAAGGATCCAGTGACCATTCCCTGTGGACACAGTTACTGTAAGATCTGTATTACAGGCTGCTGGGAGGATCAGATGGGAGTCTACAGCTGCCCTCAGTGCAGACAGACCTTCAGTCCAAGACCTGCTTTAGCTAAAAACACCATGCTGGCTGAACTGGTGGAGAAACTGAAGACTAAACTTCCTGCTGACTGTTACGCTGGAGCTGGAGATGTGCAGTGTGACGTCTGTACTGGAAGAAAACGCAAAGCCGTCAAGTCCTGTCTGAGGTGTCTGAACTCTTACTGTCAGAGTCACCTTGAACAACATGAGAGTTTCTTTAAAAGAAAGAGACACAATCTGACCGATGCCCCTGGACGACTGCAGGAGATGATCTGCAAAACACATGATAAACTCCTTGAGGTTTTCTGCTGCAATGATCAGAAGTGTATATGTCTCCTGTGTACGATGGATGAACATAAAAACCACGACACTGTATCAGCTGCAGCGCAGAGGACAGAGAAACAGGTATGAACTATAAACTAGACACTGATGAAATAATGTTGACACTATTTATATTGGCACCCATATGATCAGGTAACATCATTCACACTGCAGACGTCAGCAGAAGTGAACAGAAGCTGCAAGTGGACTTTCACTGCTGAGTGTATTTGTGCTTCGCACTGAACTTAACAGAAAAGATAGTGAAAATTTACCGTAAACATATTTATCAATATTTTAGACGGATGCGACAGTGATCTCGCCGCCACGCGGTCACGTGATTTGTGTAGCTCTCAATAGTTCCAAACATATCGCGTTGCCAATGATTTTAAGCGGGGCAGAGAGCAGCAGCTATTATTGCAGCAATTATCGGTAAATATTGACGCATAATGTACATTGCTTATTACGTTGACACTAAAATGACTTGCATATAACAGCATGTTTTTTCTGGGGAGTTGCAGAAACACTGGATTAATACGTTTTTGTGTTTAATTTTGGAGGGAAATTGGCTGCTCCCATAACATAGAATATATATATATATATATATATATATATATATATATGTATTCTATGTATGCGTGTGTGTGTGTGTGTGTGTATATATATATATATATATATATATATATATATATATATATATATATACAGGTCCTTCTAAAAAAATTTGCATATTGTGATAAAGTTCATTATTTTCCATAATGTAATGATAAAAATTAAACTTTCATATATTTTAGATTCATTGCACACCAACTGAAATATTTCAGGTCTTTTATTGTTTTGATACTGATGATTTTGGCATACAGCTCATGAAAACCCCAAATTCCTGTCTCAAAAAATTAGCATATTTCATCCGACCAATAAAATAAGTGTTTTTAATACAAAAAAAAGTCAACCTTCAAATAATTATGTTCAGTTCTGCACTCAATACTTGGTCGGGAATCCTTTTGCAGAAATGACTGCTTCAATGCGGCGTGGCATGGAGGCAATCAGCCTGTGGCACTGCTGAGGTGTTATGGAGGCCCAGGATGCTTCGATAGCGGCCTTAAGCTCATCCAGAGTGTTGGGTCTTGCGTCTCTCAACTTTCTCTTCACAATATCACCCAGATTCTCTATGGGGTTCAGGTCAGTAGAGTTGGCAGGCCAGTTGAGCACAGTAATACCATGGTCAGTAAACCATTTACCAGTAGTTTTGGCACTGTGAGCAGGTGCCAGGTCGTGCTGAAAAATAAAATCATCTCCATAAAGCTTTTCAGCAGATGGAAGCATGAAGTGCTCCAAAATCTCCTAATAGCTAGCTGCATTGACCCTGCCCTTGATAAAACACAGTGCACCAACACCAGCAACTGACATGGCACCCCAGACCATCACTGACTGTGGGTACTTGACACTGGACTTCAGGCATTTTGGCATTTCCTTCTCCCCAGTCTTCCTCCAGACTCTGACACCTTGATTTCCGAATGACATGCAAAACTGAGCAACAGTCCAGTGCTGATTCTTCTGCCGCTGTTTCTGGTTCAAAAGTGGCTTGACCTGGGGAATGCGGCACCTGTAGCCCATTTCCTGCACACGCCTGTGCACGGTGGCTCTGGATGTTTCTACTCCAGACTCAGTCCACTGCTTCCGCAGGTCCCCCAAGGTCTGGAATCGGTCCTTCTCCACAATCTTCCTCAGGGTCCGGTCACCTCTTTTCGTTGTGCAGCGTTTTTTGCCACACTTTTTCCTTCCCACAGACTTCCCACTGAGGTGCCTTGATACAGCACTCTGGGAACAGCCTATTTGTTCAGAAATTTCTTTCTGTGTCTTACCCTCTTGCTTGAGGGTGTCAATGATGGCCTTCTGGACAGCAGTCAGGTCGGCAGTCTTACCCATGATTGCGGTTTTGAGTAATGAAACAGGCTGGGAGTTTTTAAAAGCCTCAGGAATCTTTTGCAGGTGTTTAGAATTAATTAGTTGATTCAGATGATTAGGTTAATAGCTTGTTTAGAGACCCTTTTCATGATATGCTAATTTTTTTAGACAGGAATTTCGGGTTTTCATGAGCTGTATGCCAAAATCATCAGTATTAAAACAATAAAAGACCTGAAATATTTCAGTTGGTGTGCAATGAATCTAAAATATATGAAAGTTTAATTTTTATCATTACATTATGGAAAATAATGAACTTACATTACATTTACATATTTAGCTGACGCTTTTATCCAAAGCGACTTACAATTGCTATATATGTCAGAGGTCGCACGCCTCTGGAGCAACTAGGGGTTAAGTGTCTTGCTCAGGGACACATTGGTGTCTCACAGTGGATTCGAACCCGGGTCTCTCACACCAAAGGCATGTGTCTTATCCACTGCGCCATCACCACCCACAACTTTATCACAATATGCTAATTTTTTGAGAAGGACCTGTATATAATGTATATATATATATATATATATATATATATATATATATATATATTTAATGGCGTTGTGCAGGTTTATGTGAATGTATCATAACATTAGGATGTTAATAATTATGACCATAGACGCTCGAGAAAAATATATACAGTGAATAATGTAAATGTATTATACCTTATGGGAACAGTCCCCTTCCCTCCAAAATTAAGCACACAAAAAATGTATTCAATTCTAATATGTATATATATATATATATAATAATTAATGTAATTTTATTAATAGATTGGTGTGCCAAGAGTGACATTAGTCTTCACTTAGACTGAGTTAAGCAAAAGTGTTGTGACAAATTATAATAGGACATTATGGCCATAAAAAAAATCATAGTACTTGGATACTTAAGTATATTTGAAGGCAAATACTTTTGCACTTTTACTCAAGTTAATGTTTAAAGGCAGCGCTTCTACTTTTACTTGAGTAATATTTTACCTTGAGTATCTTTACTTTAACTCTAACAGTCCACCACTGTTGAACACAAGACAAAACAGAACATGAAAGCACGAGGCTGATGATGCTACACAGAACACAACACCACACGCGGGCAGAAGAGCGTACGGCCAAAACAAACTCGTAACCGCATGCTTACACAACAAGACAGAGTGCACGAGAATGAGCAAATGCTCATCTTGTGCACTCACAATTAGGGTTGGGCCGATAGATGATATCATCGTCCATCGCGATGGCTGACAGACATCACGATGTTTAGCCGGCATTGCGATCCCCCCCCCCCCCTACACACAACAGAATACAAACACACAGAGCATGAATGTCCGAATCCCGGCACAGTACCAAAATCAAACTAGACATGAGTGCTGGAATACGAACACCACGCTTCGAACATAAAACAAGGCACACAGACAAGAGACCGTACGCTCACACAAAGACAAGACAATACAGGAGTCTCAGGGCTCTGGCACAAAACCAAGAATAAACTAGACCAAAGTGACAGAACCGTGACAGATATAGTGACAGCATTATAAACTGACATCTCTGTTATTGGTTTGTGGTGCAGAAGGAGACGCAGAGGTCGTTCCAGCAGAGGATCCAGCAGAGAGAGAAAGATCTTCCGCAGCTGAGAGAGGCTGTGGCGTCTCATAAGGTGAGTCTGGAGAAGAAGAGAAGTTTGAGAAGTCTCAGTCAGGACTCGCTGAAGCTCACTGTGTGATTGTGATGTATGTCCTAACAGCGCTCTGCACAGACAGCAGTGGAGGACAGTGAGAAGATGTTCACTGAGCTCATCCGCTCCTTTGAGAGAAGCCGCTCTGAGGCGACACAGCGGATCAGAGATCAGGAAAAGACTGCAGTGAGTCGAGCTGAAGAACGACTGGAGCGACTGGAGCAGGAGATCAATGATCTGAAGAGGAGAGACGCTGAGCTGGAGCAGCTTTCACACACACAGGATCACATCTATTTCCTGCAGGTAACAGAGATCTAGAAGAACAGGGTCATAGAGATCTAGAAGAACAGGGTCATAGTGGACTTGAGCAAGAGACTATAATCTTAAGGTAGATTCTCATCTGATCAGCTTGCTTTAAAATAGACCACACTTATGAATGTATTTTAGCTCTGGAAATCTCTTAGGAAACATGTTCTGAGCTCTTTCTTCTGGGAGATATATTTAGCTGCCAAGCTCCACTAGTGCAAAGAACAGTTCAAAACTTCCAGAACATATAAACTTTTTGGTAACACTTTATTTTGATAGTCCACTTTAGACATTCTACTAACTATAAGTAACTTCGCAACTACACCTAAACTAACTGTCATTAGAGTATTAGTAGACTGTATGCTTAATATCAGCTAACATTTTATTTTGATGGTCCCCCAACAGATATTCTACTGACTATAAGTAACTTGGCAAGTCATCTTATTCTACTAACCCTAACCCCAACACCTATAACCTAAGAGTCTACTGACAGTCTACTACAGTCTACTTATACTCTCAGGGCTCTCAAGTCTCACGCATTCACCGTGAGACACGCATTTCAACCAGCTCACACGCCACACCTTGTATTTCTCATGCTGAGAAGTAAGGATAACTTGTCCCGCTATACAATTAATGGACGAGGCGCAGGCAAATGGAGGGAAGTTCTCTGCTGAGTTCATAGCTGCTGTCTCGAGTTATACAGAGTTATATGCCACCTACCAGCCAATCAGAAATTAGAATTTGTTGTTTACGGGTAAATTATGTGTTCCTGCTGCTAGCATGTTCGTTACTAGTCAAAACACGCACACACGGAGTGGAAGTTGGAAGAGCAAGATCTGATGAATGCCGTTTGCAGTAGTATAACATCAAGCCCTTCTTTTTTTTTTTTTAGCATTTTGATTTTACGATTCCTGGACAAAATCTCTTGCCTGTGATCAAAGACAGTGAGAGCTGATGTTGAGGAATATAGCTAAATTCGTGCTAAATTATTTTTGATGCAGTCAAAAACTCTCCAACTGCTTTTAAAGGTGTGATGTTTTCAACTTGTGTTCCCCAGTCTTGTCCCATGTTTAGCAGTTCCCCATTATGTTTAATGTCTATTAGTCTCCCCAGGTATCTCTGATTAACCACGCCCCCTTGTTATCTTGTTTAGCTTGTTTGCCTGTGTATTTAAACCCTGTGTTCTGTCTTGTTCTTTGTCAGTTATTTGACGTTTCGTGTGTAGGTTGTACTGGTTTTTGTTCTGAGTTTATTTTGTTTAGTTTGAGACTGTTTATTAAATATTACTGCTGCATTTAGATCCTGCTTCTGCTTCAATCGAAATTGTGACAGAATAACTGATCAACAAATGGATCTAGCAGTAGTAAAGGGCAGTGGTGGACAATAACGAAGTAAATGTAATTCGTTACTGTACTTAAGTAGCTTTTTTGCGTATCTGTATTTTACTGAAGTATTTAAATTTGGGGAGACTTTTACTTTAACTCCACTACATTTCAAAGTCAAATATCTTACTTTTTACTCTACTGCATTTTCAAAATCAGTCGTTCCTTTTTATTTATGAGTGGATAAAAACGTAACTGGTCAAACGAGACACCAATAATAGTACATTGCACGCTTTGTTTTGAACTTGCCTTGCCTTTGAACTAAGCGCAAACCAAAGCCGTTGAATATGAGAGTTGCGAACATAGACGGTTGCGACACAGTGATCTCGCCGTCACGCGGTCACGTGATTCGTGTAGCTCTCAGTAGTTCCAAACATATCGCGTTGCCAATGATTTTAAGCGGGGCAGAGAGCAGCAGCTATTATTGCAGCAATTATCTATAAATATTGACGCATAATGTACATTGGTTATTACGTTGACACTAGAATTACTTGCATATAATAGCATTTTTTTCTGGGGAAAAGCAGAAACACTGCATTAATACGTTTTTGTGTTTAATTTTGAAAGGAAATTGGCTGCTCCCATAACATAGAATATATATACATATATATATACACATATATACACATATATATATATATATACACTCACCTAAAGGATTATTAGGAACACCATACTAATACCGTGTTTGACCCCCTTTCGCCTTCAGAACTGCCTTAATTCTACGTGGCATTGATTCAACAAGGTGCTGAAAGCATTCTTTAGAAATGTTGGCTCATATTGATAGGATAGCATCTTGCAGTTGATGGAGATTTGTGGGATGCACATCCAGGGCACGAAGCTCCCGTTCCACCACATCCCAAAGATGCTCTATTGGGTTGAGATCTGGTGACTGTGGGGGCCATTTTAGTACAGTGAACTCATTGTCATGTTCAAGAAACCAATTTGAAATGATTCAAGCTTTGTGACATGGTGCATTATCCTGCTGGAAGTAGCCATCAGAGGATGGGTACATGGTGGCCATAAAGGGATGGACATGGTCAGAAACGTCTCGGTTACTAATGTAACCCTCGTTCCTTGAAGGAGGGAAGGGGAGACGTGACGTCGACGTGGCGATGTAATGGGATCACTTCAGGGAGCCCTATCAACTTCGAGTATCTACAGAACAAGCCAATGAACGTTGGCATGCGTGAAAGCGTCATGCGGAAGCGGGCGCACGCACTCATTGTTTTTCGCTGAGGACCCAAGATTGAGACGGCCGTACAGCGATGGTCAGCAACCGTGGCGACGGGACGTCACGTCTCCCGTTCCCTCCTTCAGGGAACGAGGGTTACATTAGTAACCGAGACGTTCCCCTTCAGTCGCTCACGTTCGACGTGACGTCGACGTGGCGACGTAATGGGATCCCATGGAAAACGCTGCGGTTGCTGCCACATCCAGCGCCCTACGGAAGACACTCAGACCCCCAACTGGCTGGGGCGGAAGACCTGCGTAGAGGGAGTTCCCTGCTGTTCCGTTAAACCCCACACAGTGGAACTCTTGGATAACACTGGGAAAGCGTGCCTTTCCAGGGGAGAGGGACGCTGCAGAAGCCACATCCTGCCCGAAGGGAGGTAACATGTGGAGAATACACATATGGACTGGCCAGAGGGGCAGTGCAACATATGGAATGTCACTGGGGTGGCTCCAGCCTGAGAAGGGGGAGGCAGCACCAGACAGTGACGGCAGAGCTGACTCTGCCAAGGGAAGACACGGGCTCACCGCAGGGAGCTGATCGTGGAATCAGAATCAGAATCAGAAAGAGCTTTATTGCCAAGTGTGCTTGCACACACAAGGAATTTTCCTTGGTACTGAAGCTTCCAGTGCACATATACAATTACAGATACAACAAGTAATAATAATACAAATAGTAATACAAATTCTACAAATAAAATTATAAAAATATGAAAATACTATAAAAATATATGGTCACAGTTGGGTTTTGTCAGAATAAACATTTACAGATTATGAACATATTTACAGTATTTTGTGTAGTATGAATAAATATAAATATAAATATCACCTGAATTTTTAAGATATTGCACTAAACAGTGGGAGTATTGCACTTACAGGCATATGCCTTGGGAGATATGTTAACTGTTCAGAAGGGAAATGGCCTGTGGGAAGAAACTATTCCTGTGCCGAGATGTTCTTGTGGCCAGTGATCTGAGTCGCCGTCTTGACGGTAACAGTTCAAACAAGTGGTGTCCAGGGTGAGTGGAGTCTGTGATGATTTTACCTGCTCTCTTCCTCACTCTGGAAGAGTACAGGTCCTGGAGGGTTGGCAGGGGGGCACCAATAATCCTCTCCGCAGTCCAGACTGTCCGTTGTAGTCTCCTGATGTCTGATTTGGTAGCTGAACCAAACCAGACAGTGATGGAAGTGCATAAAACAGACTCAATGACGGCTGAGTAGAACTGAATCAGCAGCTCCTGTGGCAAGTTGAACTTCCTCAGCTGGCGAAGGAAGTACAGTCTCTGCTGGGCCTTTTTCACAGTGGAGTCAATGTGATTGTCCCACTTCAGGTCCTGAGAGATGATAGTGCCCAGGAACCTGAATGACTCCACTGCTTCCACAGTGCTGTTCATGATGATGAGTGGGGGGAAGTGCTGGGCTGTTCCTCCTGAAGTCCACGATCATCTCCACTGTTTTGAGCGTGTTCAGCTCAAGGTTGTTATAACTGCACCAGACAGCCAGCTGTTCAACCTCCAGTCTTTAAGCAGACTCGTCACCGTTTTGGATGAGACCGATGACAGTGGTGTCGTCTGCGAATTTCAGGAGCTTGACAGTGGGGTCTTTAGAAGTGCAGTCATTAGTGTACAGGGAGAAGAACAATGGGGAGAGAACGCACCCTTGGGGGGCGCCAGTGCTGGTGGTGAGAGTCCTGGATGTGTGTTTCCCCAGTCTCACTCGCTGCTGCCGGTCCGTCAGGAAGCTGGTGATCCACTGACAGATCGAGGATGGTATGGAGAGCTGGGTCAGTTTGGCTGTGAGAAGACCAGGCATGATGGTATTGAAGGCCGAACTGAAGTCCACAAAGAGGATCCTTGCATAAGTCCCTGGTCTGTCGAGATGTTGCAGGATATAATGCAGTCCCATGTTGACTGCATCATCCACAGACCTGTTTGCTCTGTAAGCAAACTGAAAAGGATCCAGCTGGGGTCCAGTGATGTCCTTCAGGTGGGCCATCACCAGTCTTTCAAACGACTTCATGACCACAGATGTGAGAGCGACAGGTCTGTAGTCATTAAGTCCAGTGATTTTGGGTTTTTTGGGGACAGGAATGATAGTGGAGCGTTTGAAGCAGCAGGAAACTTCACACTGCTCCAATGATCTATTGAAGATTTGCGTGAAGACCGGGGCCAGTTGGTCACCGCAGGCTTTTAAACAAGCAGATGAGATGCCGTCTGGGCCTGAGGCTTTCCTAGTCTTCTGTTTTTTGAAGACTCTTCTCACGTCCTCCACATAGACCTTAGGCTCAGGTAGGATGGCAGGAGGGGGGAGTAATGGGGGTGCAGGAGGTGATGGTGAATGTGTGAAGTGCAGATAAGACCGGGTGTGTGGTGTGAATGAGGGCTTTTCAAGCCTGCAGTAAAATGAATTTAAATTGTCAGCCAGGTGTTGATTGTCCACAGATCGGGGGGATGGTGACTTGTAGTTGGTGATGTTCCTCAGGCCATTCCAGACTGATGATGGGTCGTTGGATGAAAACTGGTTTTTCAGTTTTTCAGAGTAGTTCCTTTTAGCAACTCTGATCTCCTTTGTCAATCTGTTTCTGGCCTGGTTATACAAGATTTTATCCCCACTTCTGTAAGCATCCTCTTTGGCATGACGAAGGTGTTTGAGTTTCCCAGTAAACCATGGTTTATCATTAGTAAATTATAAGAATGTCCTGGTAGGAATGCATGTATCCTCACAGAAATTTATATATGATGTTACAGTATCTGTGAGCTCATCCAGATCGTCGGTAGCAGCTTCAAAAACAGTCCAATCAGTATAATCAAAGCAGGCCTGTAGATTCTGCTCTGCTTCATTGGTCCATCTTTTTACAGTCCTTATTACAGGTTTAGCTGATTTCAGTTTCTGCCTGTAGGTCGGTATGAGATGAACCAAACAGTGATCAGAGAGCCCCAAAGCTGCTCGTGAAACGGAGTGATACGCATCTTTTATTGTAGTGTAACAGTGGTCCAGTATATTACTGTCTCTGGTGGGACATGTAACGTGCTGTCTGTATTTTGATAGTTCACGGGAAAGATTTGATTTGTTAAAATCCCCAAGCGCGATAGTCTCTCTTTTTTTCTTATCAGTGCAAAAGAAACTCAAAATACTCTGTTCATTTTGATCTTACATATTAAGTGTTGTACATCATTAGATCCTGATAAGTGTCTATTTTTTTTGTGGATACTCACAATAAAAACAAAGTGTTGTGCTTTTTGCCAAATAAAGAAAAACAAACATGATGCGCGTTCTGCCTTCTCTCTGTCAGTTAAGTCCATTCTGAAACGCGTCCGAAAATTAACTGTAATTCCGCGAATACTTGTCATACAGGCACGAGTGTTTTTCCATAATGAAGCTTGAACTCTCTTCTTTTAAATGAATTAATTTATATAAAAAACAAATATTCTCAGTTTATGTAATCTGTATGAAAAGAGAGAGATGTCAGTATTTTTCTTTCCAGCTCATTATACCTCATTACGTGTTAATGTGCCACGCCCACGGAGAGCGCACAGTATTCAAACGCAAATGATCTAAGGCAAGCCATTCAAACATGCCAACGCCCACCAGCTGGATTATAAAACACATTGTGTTTAGTAAGTATCTTGTACAGCTGTGTACACAGCGTATCCTTTCGCTGTGAGGAATAATACTATCTAATTAACCCTGGAAAATGTACCAGAAGTGCTGGTAGTTTCATTTCGAGGAGCAACGGATCCAGCTGATGTAGTAAGTCATTTATTTTTAAGTGCTTTGTTCTAATCGCGATATTGAATAGTGTCTGACTGTAAACCGCAAAAAGACTGTTTAAATATGAATTGCGTGTCTGTGTGTAGGCTAAATGATGAAGGAACGGCATGCAGGCACGCGCGCTTTGTTTACTACAGTTATACAGCGCGTGTCTGTGCCGTTCATTCACTCTCGCATCTACATTAGTAAACGTTATGTTTACATGAACACATCCAAACTATATTGCTATAGCCTACTAAGATGAGTAAAAATACACTGAAATATGTTGAAATAAAATGTCTGTATAAGCAACAAGCTGCAAATTCACATGTATATACTAATATATCATACACAATATGTTACAGACTAAATATGAATGTTTAGACAAGATTTTGTGATTAGTTTTGGATAGATTATAAAGTTTTGACTGTAAAAAAAGACTACTGTCACATTAAGTAGGTACGCTTTTGTTCACCAATTTCTGCTCATTATAGTATGATGTTTTGTCAAAAATAAAGTAGGTATAATGAATTATCAACTAAGATGTTATTATAGTGTTTGTTCCAATATTCAAACTAATGAATCCTTACCTTTTTTAATACGTATGATAAATGTATACTTTTTACAAAGAAATACACTTGAAATATTGTTAAAATTGTAATTGTTGTTGTAATTGTAACCTATTTGTAATTGGTTACAATTTCTAATTGTAAAATATGTATATATAGATAATTTCTTTTGTCCTTGCATTCTTTAGGATCCTGTGACACACCTGTGTGAAAGGGCTAATTAGTATGCAGCTCATTATGCGGCACATTATCCGGCCTTTGTCTTCTCAGGTGTGAACACGCCTCCACGCATATTGCCTTTCCAAACAAAAGGTGTCTTATAAAATTTAAATCAATGTATTGTTTTGTGTAAATGATTAGGCAGGATGATTTTCAGATCATTTTGAAGCAAAAATCTAGGCAACAACACTCATTAGTCAAAAGTCTTGTCGACACATATTTAGTATGTGTTTTGTGGCCTTATTTCAGACACTTTAAGTTTTAGTTTTTTCAATAACCATGCATAAGCAATATTCTCTCAAAAATACAAACATGTACATACATGTTGCTCACATATTACGGTAGCCCCGTTTGTGCTATATAGAGTGAATTTACACCTTTGCCATTAACATGTTTATAAATAACTGAAAAAAGCACAAATGTCAGAGCATGTCAGAACATCTCAAGGACCCCAAAAACCCCTTAGACCTCAGAGGGTTAAAAGAGAGTCTAGGTACCTTTGTTCCGTTTCAGCTATTTGTTCAGCCAGCTGTTGTAGCGCCGCGCTCACGCACGCGTCTGGAGGTATGTAAACATTCACGAGAATGAAAGAGGAAAATTCCCGAGGCGAGTAGAAGGGTTTACAGTTTATGAAATGTGCCTCTAAATTAGGAGAGCACATCTTCTTCAGTGTTGTTACATCTGAACACCAACTTTCGTTAATGTAGAAACACAATCCACCACCTCTTGTTTTCCCCGTTAGCTCCGCGATGCGATCCGCTCAGAACAGCTGGAAGCCCGGCAGATGTATTGCGTTGTCCGGTATGGCTTCACTCAGCCAGGTTTCAGTGAAGCACAGAGCAGCAGAGTTTAAAAAATCCTTGTTAGTGCGGGTGAGGAGAAGAAGTTCATCCGTTTTGTTAGGAAGGGATCGGAGATTCGCGAGATGAATACTGGGGAGTGCAGTGGGCAGGCCGCGCTCGCGAAGTTTAACCAGCGCGCCGGCTCGCTTCCCGCGTTTGCGTCTGACCGCGCGTTTGAACAACACTGCTGCCCCTCCGACGAGAATGTCCAGCAAAACTTCCGAATAATCAAAAACTGTAGAAAAGGTTTCTGGTGTGTGTTTCCTAATGTCCAGTAGTTCGTCTTTGGTGAAACTGATAGGAAAAGAATGACTAAACGCAGAACAAACGAACAAAAACAACACAATAGCTGGAGAGCTCCACACCGAGGCAGCCATCCGCGGCGCCATCTTGAAGAGGTCACATACGGAAGAATACACATATGGGATCGCCGCAGGGATCACCACATATGGAACACAGCCTAGCACAAGTTACACAAGCATACGAGCACTAGGCCTGGCGTCGGACGCTCCGCAACGTCTGACTGCCGAAGCGGTGCGGAAAAACTCTACAGGGTTCGCCTGAGTGGGGAACTCGACTGGAGCAAGAAGCGCACGTATCCGCTCTATGTGGAGGGGAGTGGCGCAGCAAGCAGACACAAGAGCGGGAACTTTGGTGTTACCGGCTGGTTGAAGCGAGCACACAGGAAGAAACCGGCTCAACACGTAGGCTATAAAACCTAGCGAACGTGTTAGTTGTCACCCAGCCCGCAGCTCTACAGATGTCTGTCAGCGAGGCGCCGTGTGCCAGCACCCAAGAAGAAGCGACACCCCTAGTGGAGTGGGCTCTCAACCCGGGCGGGCAAGGCACGCCTTGGGCTTTGTAAGCCAAGGCGATGGCATCCACTATCCAGTGGGCCATCCTCTGCTTGGAGACAGCCTTGCCCTTCTGCTGGCCTCCGTAACAGACGAAGAGCTGATCTGAGGTCCTGAGGCTTTGCGTTCTGTCCACGTACAGGCGCAGAGCGCGGACGGGACAGAGAAAAGCCAGGGCTGGTACTGCCTCCTCTGAAGGCAGCGCTTGCAGGTTCACCACCTGGTCCCGGAAGGGAGTGGGAGTTAGCCGGGCCAAATTCCAGGCACGATTCGTCGACCGAAAATGCATGCAGGTCCCCTACCCTCTTGATGGAGGCCAATACAACCAGGAGTACTGTTTTACAGGACAGAATTTTTAACTCTGCTGACTGCAAAGGCTCAAAGGGTGGTCTCTGAAGTGCCGAAAGGACCAGAGATAAATCCCAAGAGGGTATAGAGAGCGGGCGAGGAGGATTTAGTCTCCTTGCCCCCCTCAGGAACCTGACGATCAGGTCGTGCTTTCCCAGCGACTTACCTTCAACTGCATCGTGATGTGCGGCGATAGCGGCAACATACACTTTAAGGGTGGAGGGAGACAGCCTTCGCTCCAACCCATCTTGCAGGAAGGAAAACACGGCTCTGACTGAGCAAGATCGGGGGTTCTCCTCATGAGAAGAACACCAATCAACGAACAGGTTCCACTTCAACGCATAGAGGCGCCTAGTAGAGGGGGCTCTAGCGGAAGTGATGGTGTCAACTACCGCTTGGGGTAGGTCACCTAGAACCTCCGCGTCCTGTCCAGGGACCAGACATGGAGTTTCCAGAGGTCTGGACGCGGGTGCCACAGGGTGCCCCGTCTCTGAGAGAGCAGGTCCTCTCTCAGAGGAATGGGCCAGGGAGGGGCTGTTGCAAGGAGCACCAGTTCCGGGAACCAGGTCCGGTTGGGCCAATACGGCGCAACTAACAAGACCTGCTCCTCGTCCTCCCTGACTTTGCACAAGGTCTGTGCAAGAAGGCTCACTGGGGGAAACGCATACTTGCGTAGACCTGGGGGCCAGCTGTGTGCCAGAGCATCCGTGCCGAGGGTCCCCTCGATCAGGGAAAAGAACAACTGGCAGTGAGACGTGTCCGGGGCGGCACACAGATCTACCTGTGCGGTCCCGAAGCGCCTGAAAATCAGCTGGACCACCTGGGGATGGAGTCGCAATTCTCCTGGTTGCACCTGCTGCCGTGAGAGCTCGTCGGCTGCACGGTTGAGCAGGCCCAAAATATAAATGGCACGAAGCGACCTAAGATGCTTCTGACTCCAAAGGAGGAGATGGCGGGCGAGTTGTGACATGCGGCGGGAGCGTAGACCACCCTGACGGTTGATGTACGCAACGGTCGCAGTGCTGTCCGTACGGACCAGTACATGCTTGCCTAGTAGCGGCGTTTTGAAGCGGCCCAGCGCAAGATGAACTGCTAACAACTTGAGGCAGTTGATGTGCCAATGCAGTTGAGACCCCGTCCACAGACCTGAAGCTGCATGCCCGTTGTACGTGGCCCCCCAGCCGGTGGCAGAGGCATCCGTGGTGACCACAGAATGCCTGGACACTTGTTCTAGGGGAACACCTGCCCGCAGGAACGAAGGGTCTGACCACAAGCTGAGAGTTTGGCGACAGTGCGGGGTCACTTGGACCCGGCACGAGCCGCTCTGCCACGCCCATCTCGGGACTCGATCGTGGAGCCAGTGTTGGAGCGGCCTCATATGAAGCAATCTGAGCGGCGTTACCGCGGCTGCAGATGCCATATGCCCCAGGAGCCTCTGAAAAAGTTTCAGTGGTGTCGCTGTTCTGCGTCTGAAAGTACTCACGCAGTTCAACGCTGAGGTGACTGAGCACCATGTCCCTGTGTTCGCACAACTGCTCTCTCGACTGGGCAAGGATAAGCCAGTCGTCGAGGTAGTTGAGAATGCGAACACCACGCTCGCACATGGGAGCAATGGCTGCCTCCGCGACTTTCGTGAAGACACGGGGCGACAGGGCCAGCCCGAAGGGTAAGACTTTGTACTAATATGCTCGTCCCTCGAACGCAAAACGAAGAAACGGTCTGTGTCGAGGGAGAATCAAGACATGAAAGTACGCGTCCTTTAGGTTGATCGCTGCAAACCAATCTTGGGGACGGATGCATTTGAAACTGCGTTTCTGCGCAAGCATCTTGAACAGCAGCCTGTGAAGGGACCGGTTCAGGACACGCAGGTCCAAGATTGGCCATAACCCACCGCCTTTCTTGGGTACAATGAAGTACGGGCTGTAGGAGCCTGTCTTCATATCGGCTGGAGGGACCGGCTCGATCGCGTCCTTTGCCAGTAGGACTGCGATCTCTGCCCTGAGCACAGGGGCACTGTCCGTCAGAACACGGGTGAACTTTTCTTCCTCAGTTTTACCCACACTCACTCACATCATAAACACCTCTCTTCACACTGGTACCTTTCCCACAGCATTTAAGCAGGCTCGGGTAACCCCACTGCTTAAGAAACCTACTCTTAATCCAGCACATCTGGATAATTACAGACCGGTATCCCTTCTTCCATTCGTCGCGAAGACACTTGAACGAGTTGTTTTCAACCAGATCTCTTCCTTTCTCACACAGAACAACCTCCTGGACAACAATCAGTCTGGCTTCAAAAGTGGACACTCAACTGAGACTGCACTGCTCTCAGTAATCGAAGCCCTGAAACTGGCAAGAGCAGCTTCCAAATCCTCAGTCCTCATCCTGCTAGATCTGTCTGCTGCCTTTGACACAGTTAACCACCAGATCCTCCTGTCAATCCTAAAGATGAAGGGAATCTCGGGAACTGCACTCCAATGGTTCAAGTCTTACCTCTCAGGTAGGTCCTTCAGGGTATCGTGGAGGAGTGAGGTGTCGAAGTCACAACATCTACCTACTGGGGTGCCTCAGGGCTCAGTGCTTGGACCACTTCTCTTCTCCATCTACATGACATCACTAGGAACTGTGATTCAGAAACATGGCTTTTCCTATCACTGCTACGCTGATGACACACAACTCTACCTCTCATTCCAGCCTGATGATCCGACGGTAGCTGCTCGCATCTCAGCATGCCTGACAGACATCTCTGGCTGGATGAAAGACCACCATCTTCAACTTAACCTTGCGAAGACAGAGCTACTTGTGATCCCGGCCAATCCAAACACTTTGTCACAACTTCACTATTCAACTAGGCCCGTCATCCATAACTCCATCACGGTCAGCCAGGAACCTTGGAGTTGTTATTGATGATCAAATTAACTTCACAGACCACATTGCTAGAACTGCCCGGTCCTGCAGATTTGCTTTGATAGGAAGGGCCTGATCTTCCTAATGTTGTACAGAGCATGCTACACAACTCCTTGTTCAAGCGCTTGTTCTATCCAGACTGGACTATTGCAATGCTCTCCTGGCTGGCCTTCCAGCTTGCACGATCAAACCTCTGCAGCTAATCCAAAATGCTGCAGCTAGAGTGGTCTTTAACGAGCCGAAGAGAACACACCTCTCCTCACAAAATTGCACTGGCTGCCAGTTGCAGCTCGCATCAAATTCAAGTCACTGACGCTTGCTTAAAGAACAACCACTGGCTCTGCTCCTTTTTACCTAAACTCATTACTTCAGACTTATGTCCCATCCAGAAATTTGCGCTCTGCAAGTGAACGTCGTCTTGTGGTGCCACGTCAAAGAGGCATAAGATCTCTTTCTCATACCTTTACCATGACTGTTCCCTGCTGGTGGAATGACCTACCCAACTCAACCAGAGCTGCTGAGTCCGTAGCCATTTTCAAGAAACGGTTGAAGACGCATCTCTTTCGGCAGCACTTGTTCCAGTAATACTAACACTTTCTCTTCCTTTCTATTATATAAAAAAAAAAGAAAAAAAAATAATTATTACAGGTTCTACGTTGGATTAAACTGTGAAAGGTTATAGCACTTACATTTTATTGTCCTGCTGTTAGTTTAACTGCTTCTATGGTTCTCATTTGTAAGTCGCTTTGGATAAAAGCGTCTGCTAAATGAATAAATGTAAATGTAATGTAAATGAACTGAATGCCCCTGAAGAGCGGGGGCCGCCGGGCGAACTGAATCGCATAGCCGAGTCTGACAGTACGGATGAGCCAGCGGGACGGGCTGGGAAGCGCTAGCCAGGCTCCCAGACACCGCGCAAGCGGGACCAACGGGACCACAGACGTACCCAGGGTGGGGCAGCGCGGCGGAATATTGTGATATGTGATATTTGCAACCTGTGTTCCCCAGTCTTGTCCCATGTTTAGCAGTTCCCCGTTATGTTTAATGTCTATTGGTCTCCCCAGATATCTCTGATTAACCACACCCACTTGTTAGCCTGTGTATTTAAACTAGTGCTGCACGATTAATCATATTGCAATCGTAATCGCCATGGCAAGCCTATGCAATTATATGACACAAAATGATGCGATTTTATATGAAATAAACAAATTAGGGCTATTAACGCAGCATCTGTTATTTTTTTGTCATCCTTTGGCTAGTGTTAGGATTCCGCTCTTATTCGTGCAAATGCTTTTAAAGCATTCATGCACGACAAGTCAAAAGAGAGCGCGCTGCCTGTGAATGTCCTGACTGTGACACAGAAAGACGCGCGCCAGTATCATCCGCATGCACAGACCACGCGCCAGAATACAGTTCTCTTTCGCGCTTGAATGAACAATAACACACACAATTATGCCAAAGTGTAGTTTTTTTCAAGTATCTTCATAACATAAGAGCAGTCTAATGATGGACGTAAAGAGTTGTGAGAGAATGAGGCTTGTGTGAGATCCGCGTCTCTGTCAGCAGCAGCTGCTCTTAAAGGGCCAGATGGCAATAAAGCTTTCTGTCAGTAAAATTAATCAAAGAACAAAGGGAACAGAGAACATTACTCACTGCTCTTAACTAAAGAACTTTTGTAGCTTTAATAAGGATTAGTGTATATATAATTTATCATTTATGCAGCGCAGACTGTTTGATAACTTTATAAAATTTCTGTATATGTCCTACCTGTTAGACATGAAGGGCACAGGTAGACATTTATTACGGGTTTATGTGAGGATTAGAGCCCTGCACGGGCCTCAAATCTAGGCCCTAGCCCGGCCCTGGACCGAGACGCTCAGGCTCTAGCCCGGCCCGTGTACGACAGCTCATCAGAATTACCAGCCCGAGTCCGACCCGAGCCCATTTAAAATAAATATATATAATTACACAGCCTGCCCTATGTTGCAGCCATTAAAATAGATCTGTTTTGTTCTTAATGGCAAAGTAGTTAAGTTTCTTTTCATTTCTTTATTAAAGCCGCAGTCCGTAACCTTTTTGGGTTCAAAATGATCCAAAATAATTTTGAGCAAGTACATAACTAGCCAATGTTCAAAACTATCTGCTTGCCGTAGCTGGATTCAAAACAGTAAGCTTGTAATAATGTTTTTAATTCCAGTGGTACTGGTGGATTTCCACGGGAAAATCGATCATGTCTTTGCGTCATTACGTCACATCTGTACACATAAAGAAGGTGTTTCGGCTAGTAGGCTATATTGCGTGTGAGGAGGTTGGAGGTGGAGATTTATAGCCTTTTCTCACAGCACTTGATATAATTGAACTTTTCAATTTGATGGCGGATCTAGAAAGGTTCAAACGACAATTACCAGTGACAACTGGAGATTCACCCGATTGTAAAATGCAAAAGACTTCGGAGTGGCTACAGAAAAAAAAAGAGACTGCAAACGGGCCCATGCGAAAACAAGGATCCTAAGGGCTTTTGAAAGGTGGTGTGAACTGCGTGTTTTGAAGGGGTTCAAAGCGAGTGCAGAGACGGCTATTTTTCCTCTGGACAGGTCAGACATTTCAATGGTTCAATTATGTAACAGTAGTGCACTTGTTCGCTTAATTCATACAGTTACGGAGTACTGAACTACAGGTAGCCCTAATACACATTAAATGTAGTCACGCAATGCTGTTGTTGTTAACATTAACAATTTGAGAACAAAGTATAATTTGCACGGTTTGACGTGATATGATAAGCGATCGTTAGATTTAATCAGCGCGATTTACTGCAATGCTTTTTTTCCCAGTTGGTCACAACAAAAGTGGATGTTACTTACTTGTGCAGATGACATTTACCAGTGAAAATGGTTACGTTGGTCATACTTTCAAAAAGTAGAATCTGTGATTCTGAATGCCAGTATCCACACCAGCGCGGTGACTGACAGAACATTCTCCTCAAAATATTGTGTTCATCCGCGCTGTGCCGTGCCGAGGCACAACCCACGTAAAGTTGATAATTCCGCGAATAACTGCAATTGCAGATTTTGAACAGAGATGGCGAAAAAGAGGAAAAGCTACGGACTGCAGCTTTAAGTTAATTTAGACAAATGTTTTTTTTTATTTTTTTTTTATGACGACCAAGCAGCCGACAGCGAGTTAAACATGTTTGATCCATTTAGCCTCTCAAATCAACACTTTACTTGGCTACAATAAAATCCATATATATAAAACAACTTAAGCATATCACACAGACAGTTAGTTTAAACATTTATTATCATTTTTGAAAAGCTGAGGCAAACTGCTCTGCTGCTCAGTCGCAACAGCGCTCACAAACTAAATGAGCTAAATACAATCTAAACAAATCAAATAAATTACATTAAATAAAAAAAAAACATGCAGGTTATCTTACCTCAAAAATCAAGTCTTCACTACAGAACACGGCCATTCTTATTTCCAATAGTTTCCAACAGACTAATGAAAATAAAGTCCAATCAAACGAAAAACAACAAGACAGCCACCTAACATGGCTAAGAACAGTCTCTTACAGAGCATCGTGGAGAAAAAGCACAGCATCCACAGTGGACGGTTTTAATACTTTTTCCAGCTGCGCTGAAGTCACGCTTGCTACTTCTGCTGCTGGTGGGACACTAAACACAGAGCGCTACTACTGCTGCTGCTGGCGGGACACTAAACAGAGCGCTACTATTGCTGCTGCTGGCGGGATACTAAACAGAGCGCTACTACTGCTGCTGCTGGCGGGACACTAAACACAGAGCGCTACTATTGCTGCTGCTGGTGGGACACTAAACACAGAGCGCTACTACTGCTGCTGGCGGATACTATACACAGAGCGCTAGTACTGCTGCTGCTGGCGGGACACTAAACACAGAGCGCTACTATTGCTGCTGCTGGCGGGATACTAAACAGAGCGCTACTACTGCTGCTGCTGGCGGGAGACTAAACACAGAGCGCATCTTCTGCTGCTGCTGGTGGGACACTATACACAGAGCGCTACTACTGCTGCTGTTGGCGGGACACTATACACAGAGCGCTACTACTGCTGCTGCTGGTGGGACACTAAACACAGAGCGCTACTACTTCTGCTGCTGGCGGGACACTATACACAGAGCGCTACTACTTCTGCTGTTGGCGGGACACTAAACACAGAGCGCTACTACTGCTGCTGGCGGACACTAAACACAGAGCGCTACTACTGCTGCTGGCGGACACTAAACACAGAGCGCTACTACTGCTGCTGGCGGACACTAAACACAGAGCGCTACTACTGCTGCTGGCGGGACACTAAACACAGAGCGCTACTACTACTGCTGCAGCTGGCGGGACACTATACACAGAGCGCTACTACTGCTGCTGCTGGCGGGACACCATACAAAGAGCGCTACTGCTGCTGCTGGCGGGACACTAAACAGAGAGCTACTACTGCTGCTGGCGGACACTAAACACAGAGCGCTACTACTTCTGCTGCTGGCGGGACACTATACACAGAGCGCTACTACTGCTGCTGCTGGCGGGACACTAAACAGAGCGCTACTACTGCTGCTGCTGGCGGGACACTTTACACAGAGCGCTAATACTTCTGCTGCCGGCGGGACACTATACACAGAGCGCTACTACTGCTGCTGCTGGCGGGACACTATACACAGAGCGCTACTACTGCTGCTGCTGGCGGACACTAAACACAGAGCGCTACTACTGCTGCTGCTGGCGGGACACTATACACAGAGCGCTACTACTGCTGTTGCTGGCGGGACACTATACACAGAGCGCTACTACTGCTGCTGCTGGCGGGACACTATACACAGAGCGCTACTACTGCTGCTGCTGGCGGGACACTGAACACAGCGCTACTACTGCTGCTTGCGGACACTAAACACAGAGCGCTACTACTGCTGCTGGTGGACACTAAACACAGAGCGCTACTACTGCTGCTGCTGGCGGGACACTATACACAGAGCGCTACTACTGCTGGCGGGACACTATACACAGAGCACTACTACTGCTGCTGCTGGCGGGACACCATACACAGAGCGCTACTGCTGCTGGCGGGACACTAAACAGAGAGCTACTACTGCTGCTGGCGGGACATTATACACAGAGCGCTACTACTGCTGCTGCTGGCGGGACAATAAACAGAGCGCTACTACTGCTGCTGCTGGCGGGACACTAAACACAGAGCGCTACTACTGCTGCTGGTGGACACTAAACACAGAGCGCTACTACTGCTGCTGCTGGCGGGACACTATACACAGAGCGCTACTACTGCTGCTGGCGGGACACTAAACACAGAGCGCTACTCTAAACACAGAGCGCTACCACAGGTGTGGTGTGGTGATGGCGCAGTGGATAAGACACATGCCTTTGGTGTGAGAGACCCGGGTTCGAATCCACTGTGAGACACCTATGTGTCCCTGAGCAAGACACTTAACCCCTAGTTGCTCCAGAGGCGTGCGATCTCTGACATATATAGCAATTGTAAGTCGCTTTGGATAAAAGCGTCAGCTAAATGAATAAATGCAAATGCAAATACTACTACTGCTGCAGCTGGCGGGACACTATACACAGAGCGCTACTACTGCTGCTGCTGGCGGGACACTATACACAGAGCGCTACTACTGCTGGCGGGACACTATACACAGAGCGCTACTACTGCTGCTGCTGGCGGGACACCATACACAGAGCGCTACTGCTGCTGCTGGCGGGACACTAAACAGAGAGCTACTACTGCTGCTGGCGGGACATTATACACAGAGCGCTACTACTGCTGCTGCTGGCGGGACACTAAACAGAGCGCTACTACTGCTGCTGCTGGCGGGACACTAAACACAGAGCGCTACTACTTCTGCTGCTGGCGGGTCACTATACACAGAGCGCTACTACTGCTGCTGCTGGCGGGACACTTTACACAGAGCGCTACTACATCTGCTGCCGGCGGGACACTATACACAGAGCGCTACTACTGCTGCTGCTGGCGGGACACTAAACAGAGAGCTACTACTGCTGCTGGCGGGACACTATACACAGAGCGCTACTACTGCTGCTGCTGGCGGGACACTAAACAGAGCGCTACTACTGCTGCTGCTGGCGGGACACTAAATACAGAGCGCTACTACATCTGCTGCTGGCGGGTCACTATACACAGAGCGCTACTACTGCTGCTGCTGGCGGGACACTTTACACAGAGCGCTACTACTGCTGGCGGGACACTATACACAGAGCGCTACTACTGCTGCTGCTGGCGGGACACCATACACAGAGCGCTACTGCTGCTGGCGGGACACTAAACAGAGAGCTACTACTGCTGCTGGCGGGACATTATACACAGAGCGCTACTACTGCTGCTGCTGGCGGGACACTAAACAGAGCGCTACTACTGCTGCTGCTGGCGGGACACTAAACAAAGAGCGCTACTACTGCTGCTGGCGGACACTAAACACAGAGCGCTACTACTGCTGCTGCTGGCGGGACACTATACACAGAGCGCTACTACTGCTGCTGGCGGGACACTAAACACAGAGCGCTACTCTAAACACAGAGCGCTACCACAGGTGTGGTGTGGTGATGGCGCAGTGGATAAGACACATGCCTTTGGTGTGAGAGACCCGGGTTCGAATCCACTGTGAGACACCTATGTGTCCCTGAGCAAGACACTTAACCCCTAGTTGCTCCAGAGGCGGGCGTGCGACCTCTGACATATATAGCAATTGTATGTCGCTTTGGATAAAAGCGTCAGCTAAATGAATAAATGCAAATGCAAATACTACTACTGCTGCAGCTGGCGGGATACTATACACAGAGCGCTACTACTGCTGCTGCTGGCGGGACACTATACACAGAGCGCTACTACTGCTGGCGGGACACTATACACAGAGCGCTACTGCTGCTGCTGGCGGGACACTAAACAGAGAGCTACTACTGCTGCTGGCGGGACATTATACACAGAGCGCTACTACTGCTGCTGCTGGCGGGACACTAAACAGAGCGCCACTACTGCTGCTGCTGGCGGGACACTAAACACAGAGCGCTACTACTTCTGCTGCTGGCGGGTCACTTTACACAGAGCGCTACTACTGCTGCTGCTGGCGGGACACTAAACACAGAGCGCTACTACTGCTGCTGCCGGCGGGACACTATACACAGAGCGCTACTACTGCTGCTGCTGGCGGGACACTAAACAGAGAGCTACTACTGCTGCTGGCGGGACGCTATACACAGAGCGCTACTACTGCTGCTGCTGGCGGGACACTAAACACAGAGCGCTACTACTTCTGCTGCTGGCGGGTCACTATACACAGAGCGCTACTACTGCTGCTGCTGGCGGGACACTAAACAGAGCGCTACTACTGCTGCTGCTGGCGGGACACTAAATACAGAGCGCTACTACTTCTGCTGCTGGCGGGTCACTATACACAGAGCGCTACTACTGCTGCTGCTGGCGGGACACTTTACACAGAGCGCTACTACTTCTGCTGCCGGCGGGACACTATACACAGAGCGCTACTACTGCTGCTGCTGGCGGGACACTATACACAGACCGCTACTACTTCTGCTGCTGGCGGGACACTAAACACAGAGCGCTACTACTGCTGCTGGCGGACACTAAACAGAGCGCTACTACTGCTGCTGGCGGACACTAAACAGAGCGCTACTACTGCTGCTGCTGGCGGGACAGTAAACACAGAGCGCTACTACTGCTGCTGGCGGACACTAAACACAGAGCGCTACTACTACTGCTGGCGGACACTAAACAGAGCGCTACTACTCCTGCTGGCGGACACTAAACACAGAGCGGTACTACTGCTGCTGGCGGGACACGAAACACAGAGTGCTACTACTGCTGCTGGCGGGACACTATACACAGAGCGCTAGTACTGCTGCTGGCGGGACACTAAACACAGAGCGCTACTACTGCTGCTGGCGGGTCACTAAACACAGAGCGCTACTACTGCTGCTGGCGGGACACTAAACACAGAACGAGCCGGTCTCGCAAATCTCGGATCGTGCCGCCGGGAAACCTGTGTGTGTGAGCAGACTGTGAAATGTCAGTCATATGTCAGTGTGATAGGTTATAAAACGTCTTTCTATGTTTGCTTTTCAATCGTCATCTTCTCATATTTTATTTTAATTAATGTCTAAAATAGGCTATTAAAAGGATAAGCCTTAAACAGGCCCGAAGCCCGGCCCTATGGGCGTAAATAAGTCGGAGCCCGTCGGGCTCGGGCTGAAATGCAGGCCTCTAATGAGGATTGTTTGAAGTTCTCTTAAATTAAAAGCTGTTATAATTCTTGAAGCCTAATGAAAATTTTTTTTTTGTCTTTGCAGTGTGTGGACACCATCACCATACAATGAAAAACATTCCATTCACTCTTTTTTAATCCTCAAAAAGCCTAAACACTCTCAATAATCAAGCTGTTTGGATTTTCTGAGCAATATGATGTCATATTGGTCATGCTCCCCCCACGACCACTAACGGACTGTCCCGTATTAGCATATTTACGCCCTCAGCCATTAGTATAGACCTTATGCGACAGAGAAACAAGTGCGCAGCCATCTTTAGAATATTGTCTTTGAACTTACGTTTTTGTGGTCGCTCTGTATATTTCTATGGCATCGCTGTCGAGGAGTAATTAGCTGGTGAAGTGGATTTACTTATTGTAGAGTTAACGAAAGTTATCATGAGCATTGTAATGTTTTAAGCAGATGTCTTAACAAATGTCAGTAGAGCAGGAAGATTTTAAAATGAGCCATTCATTCATAAATACGCAAGATACGTATTCAAAAATACTGTGAAAATAAAGACCGGAAGTCGCCAAGGCAGCACTTTACGTGTCTTGTGTTGCCACGCCCCATGGCAGTTGCTCATTATCATATAAAGAGACAGGATCGAAACGGGTCGCTGTGAACAGAGCTATTTTTGAGGAGGTAAAAGGGTGTTGTTTTACACAACCATTGAGGAATTTTAACCAAAGTATGTTACAAACTTTACATGAAGACCCTAAAGAATCACACCAACTTGTGGAAAATGGGCATCCGATGACCCCTTTAAAGGTGACCGGTTTGAGCAGATTTGGAAGGCTGTCTACGATTGCCAAACTGGTTTTAGTTCTTCCCCACTCGCATGCAGATGCAGAGAGAGTGTTCTCCATGGTGGGTTTGAACAAAACCAAAACTAGTAACAGTTTAGCTCTGGATGGAACACTATCCTCCATAATGACTGTGAAAATGGCTGGCCTTGAGCCACAGTGCTTTAAGTGGGAGCCCCCTACCCCTGTCATCAAGACTTCAAAATGTGCAACAAACACTTACAACACAAAACACCATTCATAAGCTAAATGTGTAAACACACAAACACACAACTTGACATAAATGATCAGGGCAAGTTGTTATGACTTAGTATGTACATTGAGAACTGCTGTTCAATTGGTTCGTTTGGGGACAAATTTCTTTTTATTTATTGATAAATTTGTATTTTTTAAATATATGAACTGTTGGCAAAAATTCAAGCAAATTTGGTGGGGCAGAGGGGCCACTGCTGCAAATATTTGGTTGGCTCCTCCCCTAACAGATCTCACTCCAAACTTTTGATAAAACTTGAGAGCCTAGCCTAGTAGAAAATGAGAGTTAGTTGACATGTAGTTGCAAAGTTACTTGTAGTTAGTAGAATGTCTAAAGTGGACTATCGAAATAAAGTGGAACCAAGTTTTTTTAAACAAAATTTTCCCTTCTGGTTTCTTACATCATGGTGAAATTGATGGTACCAATTTTGAGTAATATTCACAAAAGTTTCTTCAGGTGATCTTCAAATCTGATGGATGTGCAGTTTCATAATTGTTTGACCGTTCCCTAGAGGATCACACACATGAGTATCTCAATCTAGATCGCATGGTGCAGTACCCAGATGACTCCCTGTGCGCCTTATATCACGCCAGCCTCAAAGAGCAGACAGAGGCATGCTAATCTCTGAGTATGTGGAGTTTGTACTCTCCAGCTGTGGTTCCCCCTTCACCCTAATACGGTGGTCCCGGTGTTAGCAATCATTGACCTACATATTCTAGAATGAACTCCTACCCATGCTCCCTCCCTTGAGGTCTCTTCTTCTCCACCGGTCCCACCAGGCCTAATGCACTTTCTGGTTCTGAATAATTCCCTGGCCCCTCTGCTGATCCCATCCAGCCTCCCGGCTCCTGAGTTCCAACCATGGAGGTCTTCCAAAGTCCTGTCGTCCTTGCAAGTTCTGTCCAACTCCTCGGCTCCTCCCTTTCTGCTGGCTTCATCCAGCTTCCAGGATTCACCAAGGACTTCCGGACCTCTGGCTGTGCCCCTTGGCTGCACAGGGCTTCCATTTTCCTCCGGTTCCTCCTTCCGGTGCTCCCACCGGATCTGCCTCTGTCTTTTCTATAATTCTATCATTTCAATTTACGCAATACAGCTAAGATGATGACTGATACATTTGATTTAGATAATGGGTAACACTTTCTAATAACGTTAAATTAACATTAAGTTATTAGTTAATGATGAACTAATTATGTTCAAAACATGACTATATGTCTATAAATGACTAATAAAAGATAAATAAGTTGTAAATTATCTTAAAAAATATCCACAAACGAGTAAGAACTGGAGACAGGAGACTCTGAACAAAGAACAGGCTGTGAGCATAACAACAATCCGACAAGGAATGAACAAACACAGACACAATATATAGCATGGCTGATGAGCTGCAGCTGAAACCGATCAATAATCAGTGATCAGGGGTTGCCCAGCAACACAGGTGACAGCACACAAACAATCACAACAATCCACAGATCTGTAACGTGACAAAAAATAGTAAATCATGAAATAATCAAACAGATCATTAGTACATGACTAATGTTAAAAATATGTTATTAGTTGATATATGAATCACTTATAAATCATTGAAATATTTATATTCAAATGGTTTTAGTATCATTATTTCAATAAATAATGGGTAATCATGAACAAATGAAGAACACACCATTAGTAAATGATTAGTATATTATGGTGACCAGTACATGTTCAGTTCATTTAGTTTAGTTGTAGCCACATCATATTAACTTGTGGGAACGTGTGAAGTGTAAAGTTGTGGCTTCGAGATCCAATGTTGAGGGAACAACATATTTTTCTTGTGGCCACAACTTCTTAATGTTGAGGGAATGACATCTATTTCTCCCTTGATTCTTAATACTGTGTGTTGTTACCTGGATGATCCACGACTGTTTTTGTTTTGCTTTGTGATGGTTGTTCTTGAGTCCCTTGTTTGTCAGTTAAACTGCCCAACCTTCTTCAGAGATTTTTTGCACATTCTTTGGTTTTCCAGCATCTTTTACATATTTGAACCCTTTCCAACAGTGGATAGTGTGAAAAGATTAATCTAAATCATACAGAGGACATTTGAAGGACTATCAATGTGTGTCTATCAACTCACCCCCAGTGAGTGATGGGGTGAACCAGGCTTATATGGGGTGAGGTAAACAAGATAATGAGACACAGGTGAATGTGATAATGAGTGCTGATGAGTCCAGGCAGAGGATTATGGGAGATGTAGTTTGTGGGGGAATGGCAATAGTCTGATGTGGAGTGCCCTCTGTTGGCTCTCAAGGGCACTCCAGCTGGTGAACATTACAATGTTATTGGCAGATGCTTTATCATCCAAATGATTTCCTAGAAAGTTCACATATAGTGTAAATGGCAAACGCTAGAATTCGTAGCTTTAATGTCATACAATGAATATGAGAAGGGCTGGATTGGGGATAACTGGATTACTATAGAAGAAGAGCCGTACAAATCTGACAATAGTACCGGGTTATTGGCTGAAGTGTGGAGGTGATGAGCTTTTATTTCTGTTTTCTATAGAGTTTCCAGTCCCTCTCTGCTCCTCCTGAATCTACAGACGAAAACGACAATCCCTTCAGTTCTCTCTCCTCTTTTGATGGCGTGAGAGAATCTGTCCGTCAGCTTAGAGACAAACTGGAGGATTTCTGCAAAGAGGAGCTGATGAAGTTCTCTGACAGAGGTAAAGTCCTGGAGATTCTGTTCTCAGAAATGATCCTCCATCATCTCATATCATGTAGAAGATCATATTAGAAATGTCTTAGGAACAGATGCAGAGATCATTTTCTCTTGACATGATAATCACACTCTTCATGTCTGTTGATTTCCACAGTTACTTTGACCAACATTGTTCCCAAGACCAGGAACGACTTCCTACAATGTAAGTCACTTAGAAAACAAGTAGAAAAACTCACTGAGTGTGTTCATGTTCTTCCTGTAGAAGCTGAAAGAAAACATGACAAAAGAGTTCTAGAGTTGATCATGTAAATGATGATTGGCACAGGATATCTGGTAAACTGTACTGAGACACTGCTGATATATTGAACATGAAGAGTTCAGATACACTGAACAAAATAACACTGAGTAACACTTTATTTTAAGGTCAAGTCAAGTCACCTTTATTTATAAAGCACTTTTTACAATACATATTGTATCAAAGCAGCTTCACAGAGATAACATAAAAATACAACAAAGTTTGTTTCTAGAAAAAAATTGCGCCATCATCCACCTTAAGTAAGGCAAATCAATAATATTGTTGAATATTTAAATGTCTCCAACTAAGCAAGCCAAAAGCCAGTCAGGCTTTGAACAAATCGTTTCGAGTGAGTGATTCACCAGCCATACAGACTTTTATTACTGAATGAATCAACGTTTCGAGCAAATCGATTGAATAAAATGACTCATTCATTTTCAATATACTGGCGATATTTCATAATCGTTTAATCTTGTAATTGTTTTCACATATCTGTATTAAACACATTGTTTGAAACATAAATATTAATCTCATTTTATTATGCATTTGCAGTTGCTGTGTAAGTCTGAGCAGCATTACATTGTGTAAATGCATCTAAAAGCAACGTCAGATGTTGATTTATGCCACCTCTGCAGCACAAGATGCCTTTGGTTGAACTAACCTATAGTGTCAAACTTTATTGACAAAATGTAAGAATTTAAATTTAAAGATGTCATGGGCCTACATTTAATAAGATTAGAAAAAAAAGTTAAAGTTTTTGTTAAAGTGTAATTATACATTTAAGTACTTAGTAATATTAATGAATAACATGTACATACTATAGGGTTAGGGTAGGATTAGGATTTGGTTGAGGGTTAGTTGCATGTAATTATGCATAATTTAATGTTATTACTATGGTAAGTACATGTAACATATGTAACAAGGACACTGTAAAATAAAGTGTTACCAAAATGGCTAATATTCCGTTACTATATGTTCAGTTTATCATTAACTACTGGTGTGTTAAAGGTTAATCTTATGTCCCTTTTCACAATATGTAATAAATATATGGTGTCCCCAGAATGTGTCTGTGGAATTTCAGCTAAAAATACCACCCAGATAATTTATTATAGCTTGTCAAATTTGTCACTTTTTTGGTCTGAGCAAAAACGCGCCATTTTTGTGTGTGTCCCTTTAAATGCAAATGAGCTGCTGCTCCCCGCCCCCATTCAGAATCCAGTAGCAAGTGCAGCCTTATGGAGAGACTCAGGAAAAGCTTCAACTTTTAGAAGCACATGGACGTTTCTGAATGGTTAGTGGATACAAGTGGATACATGCATGTAGTTGTTGTGGAGTTACACTGACTCATATCATCGACTTGGGTGTACCGTCATATTTAACTTTTACATAAGTTGACACAGTTCCCTGAGGTCTTTATAAGAGAGCTGTGACATTTTTTGGTCAATAGTGTTCAGTGCTCGTCTGTGCAGCAACGGCAGAACAGTTTCATGCATCGCTCGAACTTTTGACATTGCGTTAGAGCTGGTTACATTGTTGTCGCTTGCAAAAACCAAATAGTGGCCCCATGGAAACGTGCAGATTAAGGGACGGTAATATTATAATAAAAGATCCTCTTCTTACGTCATAAGGGGAGCGAAATCTGATCGGCTTGTTTTTTGACATGCTTGCAGAGAAAGGCTTAACAAAACAAAGTTACTGGGTTGTCACATTTTCTGGGTTGGTAGAAGCACCAGGGACCCGATTATAGCACTTAAACACAGAAACAGTCAGATTTTTAAGATATGTCCCCTTTAATGCTTAACTGCCCACATGATTACTGACCCTTAATAAAGTGTTACCTAACAGTGATTCGATCTGGTTAAACTTGTAATTTCTTTGCCAAGGAAAATCATTTTTCAAAAAGATTTTTTTTTAGATCGAACTGCCAAAATATTTTTGAGATGTCATCATTTGAAATTATTCTGTACACTTATACTGTCCTTGCAATGAGTTACTTCTTCAAAGCTCGACAGTTAGCTGACAGTGTAAAGTTCTCCAAAAAAGACAAAAGGCGAATCCTCTTTGCCTGCTCTGCAGACTCCTCACCAAGCCATTTAATTATCAAATCCAGTTCTTCCCTCGATGAAAGGTTGAGATCTTGGATGGCACTTTGAAATGATGCCTTCCATGCCCAGTAATTCTCAGGGTGGTCGTCAAATTTCAGGAGACCTGCACTCAACATTTCCCTGCGAATAAGGTATTTTGTTATATATATTTGTCTCGGATAAAGGCTTCCCTTGAGGATGAAATGACTCTCTTGCAGGTTCCGGGTAGTAAAGTTTATTGTCAACTTCCACTTCTTGTTGTGGTTGTTTGACATTAGCTTTTCTGCTATCAACAATTTTTTTTTCTCATAATGATGAGTATCTGCATCCTTCATGGCCATTTCACACTGCGCACACGCCACCTTGTGGCAGGCTAGTGAATCAACCTTCAATGGAAATTCCCCAGAGTGTGCTCCTGAGTGTTGCCTGACATATTCAGAGGTGCGTTGAGCTGAACTGATAGGTAACTCTGATAACTCTGAACTAAGTTCACTCTTGATAGACTTATCATCTTCTTCATATGCAGCTGCTTCTAGGTCAGCTTTTTGCTTTATGATGCTGGCTTCTTCTTCTGCAAAGGAAAGTTCAGCACGGGCAGCCTCTGCCTTAGCCCGAGCTTTTATCGCTGAGGAACTAGCTGTGGAAGCTCCACTTGACCGTCTTGAAGCACGTGACTGTACTGACTTTGCACATGCATCAGCACCTTGAGTAGCTCCTTGCTCTTTTTCCACACTCCCATTCTGTGAAGATGGCTGGTACCGTTTGCCTGACCGTAGACTCATTATTGCTGCACATAACCTTGTTCAATTGTGCCCGCCGTGCTCTTATCCTTTTACTATTGTAAAGTTCTCCAAAAAAGACACAAGGCATAACTTTTCTTGGGTTCCACGAAGAAACTTTACTTTTCTTATTATACTGTAAAACTGTAACAAAGAGCAAAAGACAAACAGAAATGAGATCAAACCAATACATATATCTAAAGTACACAATTTATAGCAACAGAAATGCTAAGTCATAACTAATAGCCATGCTAACTATCAATTTAGTAATTTGACATGAGAATAAACCAAAGATATGCCAAGTACAATTACTTTTGACATTTTTTAGTAATATTTACAGTACTTATGGACAAATAGTATCCAAGGCAACAATGTCAAAAGGAAAAATGCAATGTAAAAAGAAAAAATGCAGCAGGAGAAAACAGCACTCTGCTCTGCAGCACACTCAACTAACTGTTGATGGAAATTTACCACAGAAAGTGAAACTTAAACTAAAGCTACTGCTGCTGGTTAGCCAAAAGGTGGCACCGTTGCACACACAATCATGTAAAAGAAAAAAAAAAACTCTTAATTTACTTCAGAGAGGTCAGAACAACACTCAAAAATGGTTTGTTCAATGAACTTAATTAAATTAAGAACAACTTTTCCACACAAATAGTTTAGGTCCATACAACAAGACTAAAACAAGTTCATTTAAACAAATAATGTTTTATTGAACCAACCTAATAGATTTAAGTTCCTGCTGTTGATAATAACTAGCAAATGCTAAAGACACTTTTGTTTATTGTAATTATGTGTAACGTACGGGATGAGGAAGTAAGAAGAGCCTCGTCTCAGTGCAGTTTTTGCTCTTTGAGTGAAGCAACACATGATGTTTGTGATGTCGACTCTCACAGCCTGAACACAAACACTCTTCTGAACAAAACTGACATGACTGAAACGCTTTTACATGTCAAACATAACTGAACATTAAACACTAACAGGCATTTCCCTCAAAAAAACATAAAATAGCACTTAATTTCAACATTTACTCTCCTGGTAAATTTTTATTTTTTTTTACCTCTATTTAACCAGGAAAGTCCCATTGAGGTTAAAAACCTCTTTTTCAAGGGAGTCCTGGCCAAGAGGCAGCAAAAACACAATCAATTACATTTATAAAGGTTATACAACACATATAATTAAAAACATTTACAATTTAAACAGGTCATTTCAGGTTCTCTCAATCTGGACTTAAAAGCATTTAAGGAAAAAGTTCAGATAATTTCAAGTCTTTTTGCAAAAAGTTTCATGCAGAAGGAGCGGAGTGGACAAAAGCCCTTTTCCCCAGTTCTAAAAATCCACTGCCACAAGTTAATTCAACACTAATTATTCAGATAGTTCAAATGGATTAAGTAAACTTCAGTTTTACATATTCAAGTGGATTTTACACAATAAAATTAGGTAAAGACAAAATGTTCAGTAATTGTGTGGTTAACTCATTTTAATTGTTTAACAAGCACTAACAATTCTTTTTTACAGTGTACATTAAAAGATCAGATTCATAATTGATTCTGATTCTGATGTTTTATCTCCATCAGATTCCCATCCGCTCAATCTGGATCTGAACACAGCACATAAAAACCTCTGTCTGTCTGAGGAGAACAGAGTGATTAAATACAGTGACACTCTCACAGTCCAGCCGTATCCTGATCATCCAGACAGATTTGATGTGTGTCAGCAGGTGTTGTGTAGAGAGAGTGTGTGTGGACGCTGTTACTGGGAGATCGAGTGGAGTGGTGGTGTGTTTATATCAGTGTCATACAAGAGCATCAGCAGGAAGGGACGGGGTCATGAGTGTTGGTTTGGATATAATAATCAGTCCTGGAGTTTGTCCTGCTCTCCCTCCAGTTACTCATTCAGACACAATAGCATAAAGACTGATCTCCCTGTAGAGCCCATCAGCAGGAGAATAGGAGTGTGTGTGGATCACAGTGCAGGAATTCTGTCCTTCTACAGTGTCGACAGAGACACAATGAGCCTCATACACACAGTCCACACCACATTCACTCAGCCGCTCTATCCTGGGTTTAGAGTTTATTCTAAATCATCAGTGAAACTTGTAGATGAATCAGAATAGACTGTAGAGATATTTTACCCATAATGCTTTGAGCTTAATGATAAATCAGTGACTGTCACACACTGGCTTGACTAGATAATCTGAGATAAGAGGCTTGATGCAGAAAGATGATGAACACATATTTAATAAACATCAGGGATAAACACCAGCAGGAAACGATAAAACAAGACAACGAACATAAAATGAAAATACACAAGATAACAAGGGACTAAATGAAGGATAGGTGATGGTGAGAAGTTGTCATGGTTACAAACAAGGGTTGCTATGGAAATGGAAACACAGGAACCAGGAACTAAACCACAGGAACTGAAAACCAGACACAAGACATACATGTAATGTAATCGTAATATTAGCAGCACGATGTTGTAGTCTCTTACTTTCTCTTCATTACATTAAAACTACAGCTGAACTTCTGTCAGTGAAATAAAGAGAAACCCAGAAAAACAGGCAGTGATACAGAGAAGAGAGAGGAAATATGAGACACAGTGAGACTCACTGCAAACATGTCTGATGATGCGAGAAAATCCAAGACTTTCAGCTCTAGACTCAGTTTAAGACATTCATAGATGATCTCAAAAGACAAAGATGCTAAAGTTAGAAGCAACAATGAAAGAAATACAGGAACAGAAAGTCAATGTCGAGGGAATTAAGAGACAAATTCAAGAGAATGAATCAATCTCACAGTTTGTTGATCAATTCCTGTGTAAATGAAGGATCTAATGATTCTCAATTGAAACCTGTGTGTGTGTGTGTGTGTGTGTTAATTCAACCATAGATCTGTTTTGTGCTTTATTTTCTTTGATTTAATTCAGTTTAATCATTTATAATCATTAGTCATGTATGTATTTGTCATTTGATTTACACCCTTTATTTCATCATTTCATCATTTTATGTAATGTAATTTATATTTGTAAATTTTATGTTACTTATTTCCCTGTCACTGTTGTTTAATCTTTTAATTGTGGGATTTCACAGAATAAGGCATGTGTGTTTGTGTACATTTTAGCGACTTTACATTGGCTTCCTGTAAAGTTCGGAATTGTTTTTAAAATTGCTGTTTTTGTGTACAAGGCTCAATCTGGTGTTGCACCAAAATACATTAGTGATGTAACAACTGAGACAATCAGACGCGTAACTATTTGTTACATTTAACAAATAAGCTTTAAAGCCCACTCTTAGTGAAATATCCCCCCAAAAGAGGCAAGAGAGCAGAAAAGGCCTCAGTCTCCAGGGCGACCATGTCACATGCCTGTTCTGTCTCGGGTAGCACTTGTGTTGTTTTGGGTTACTGTCTCTGTCTCGATCCCACCTTCCTTGTTACCTCATTATTGGTTTCATTTGCCCCACCTGTTGATCCCTCATTACCTGCCTGATTTGTCCCTTTTATAAGTTCCTTGGTGTTTGCAGTCTGTGTCGGATCTTTGTTTTGTATACGTCTCCTGTTTTCCCGTGACCCTCCGGTATGTTTGTTTTTGAAGTTGTTGTTTTATATTATGTTTTTCCCCCTTGTGTGTTCTTGTTTTACTTTGTTTCTTTTATTAAATAAACCACTATTATTTTGCAATTGAGTCCTCACCTAGTTTTCTTTAGTTGTCACGTAACATAAAGATCCGACCATGTCGAGGACTCAGCGAAGGAATTCACGTCACCCACCAGCCGTGGGTCTTGTGCCCCCTCTACAAATGTATTCTTCGTTTTCAGTCGGTAAGTTCCCTCCGCCAACAAGGGGCTGAAATGAGGAAGTTCGCGGTCGAATTCCTTAGAGCAGCGGAGGGATTAAAATTGAATGAAGGGCCTCTTAAGGACCTTTTCTTTTATGCTCTCAACAAGCCCATGGACTGGTTGCTCAGGAGGTCGTATGATAGGAGTACGTTTGAGGTGATGGTGGAGGGTCTCGCTCGCATGCTCGGTGTCTGTTCCTGTGCCTGAGCCAGTGTCTGTTCCTGTGCCGGTGTCTGTTCCTGTGCCTGAGCCGGTGTCTGTTCCTGTGCCTGAGCCGGTACTATGGCCGCCCGAGGGAGAGTCTCCGCCCTGGCCTCCTGAACCGTCCATTTCCCCTGCTCCACCCTGGTCTGTCCTTCCTGTTCCCCCAGCTCCACCCTGGTCTGTCCTGCCTGTTCCCCCTGCCCCACCCTGGTCTGTCCTTCCTGTTCCCCCTGTTCCACCTTGGTTTTTCCATCCTGTCCCGCCCTGGTCTGTCCCTCCCTGGTCTGTCCCTCACGGGTAATGTCACATGCCTTTCCTGTCTCGTGTAGCACTTGTGGTGTTTTGGGTTCCTGTCTCTGTCTCGATCCCACCTTCCTTGTTATCTCATTATTGGTTTCATTTGCCCCACCTGTTGATCCCTCATTACCTGCCTGATTTGTCCCTTTTATAAGTTCCTTGGTGTTTGCAGTCTGTGTCGGATCGTTGTTTTGTACACGTCTCCTGTTTTCCCGTGACCCTCCGGTATGTTTGTTTTTGAAGTTGTTTTGTTTTATATTATGTTTTTCCCCCTTGTGGGTTCTTGTTTTACTTTGTTTGTTTTATTAAATAAACCAATTGCAAATTCTTTTGCAATTGAGTCCTCACCTAGTTTTCTTTAGTTGTCACGTAACAGACCATTAGATAAGATGATTTTATTGCTGTTAAAAATTATGAACTGATCTATAAATGAACATGCATCCCAGGACATTGTGTGTGATAATTTACTGTCTTGTGTAGTGTCTTTTAATGCTTTTTTTTTGTTTGACACTGTGTATTTTATAATAGAACCAACAGTCAATGTAACCTCACCTATACCATGTTTGGTCTTTATAAACTGGTACTTTAAAGATTGAAATGATAGTGTATATGATATGTCGCTAGCTGCGCAACATATTAGTATTACAAGAATTTTTCATAGTTTCTTCATCAGCACCCAATCCAGCTGCACATGCAAATGAGCACGCTTGAGAGAGTCATAAATCCAACCAACAAAGGAATTTACCGCTTGGACATTCAACCTTTCTTATAATAATCAAAAGAGTTTGTTGGACGAACTTATTAATTGATTGTAATATTAATATCAAGTTAATCCAATTAACTGACCAAAATATTCATAATTAATCATATCAAGTTATGATTTATTATTAATATTTCCCCCTTGAGCTAACTCGTTAAAGTGACCTTCCTATTCCTTACTCTCTAGTAATCAGCTCTCTTAACTGTCCCACGTTTCCGCTGTAAAACTAATGCTGGGTACACACCACAAGATAATCGGGCTGATTTTGTGCCGATTTCTCCCCTTCCGACAATCTTAGGTATGGGTATTATGATGGTTCTACAGATTATTTTATCTGATTTCCCCTTGGTGTGAGGTGTGTTAAGTGACAGAATCTGCCCACAAGAACGTCGGAGCCGCCCCGATCGTGAATCGTAAATATTCAACATGTTGTTGAAATCCTGATGTGTGGGGGGAACCCTGAGGACAAATGTGCGCACGATCTGAAGATTATCACGTGAAACGAAACAATATCCAATCAGAAAGCAAGCTGAGAGAAGACGGAAGCATAACAAACACAGTCATGGCGCAGCACAAAGTTAAATGGATAATTTTTATCTAAAGTTTATTTAATTAGGCAATTTCAAAGAGAATAAGATCTCTTTTCCAAGAGAGACCTGAGAACAAACAACATTTATAAAAAACATTACTCACTTCCAGCTCACTCTGTAACATGTACAGACCATGTTCCCGACGTCTCCAAGACTTCACAAAAAAACCTTTTCTTTTTTTTCTGTGAATTCTGTCAAAATCATTCCAAATACTATCATCGCAAATTCTTCCTGCCTATCGTTCACCATGCTAATTCTAAAGTCTCAAGAGATTTTGTGTTCACAGTCGGGACTCTGGTTGAAAATCTGTTAGTGTGTGCTGTGCTGTCTTTGTCACATCATGGCACACCACACACTATAGGAGAAAAAGGGTTGAATCTGGGATTTTTTTTGTCTTCATGTTTGTGGTCTCTCACATTTTGAAAATCTTATAAGCCGAGCCTTCTCTTCTGCCTTCTCGTCTGCCCTTAAATGTGAGGTCTGCTACTTCACTTGCCAGTTTAAAATTGGATCTTAAATTGGCTTATTTGTTCTCTCTGGCTTTTGATTAGATTAGATTTGTTAGTTCAAGGTGTTTTTTATGCTTTCTTTTTTTCTCTGATTGAACGAGTCGAGTAAATCAGATTCCTGCCAATGCTGGTTGTGACAATGTTACATAGTAACTAAATGACCTCATTGGTGAGCTTGGAAGCCAGATAGGTGACTCCATTGTCACACGGTTGTTAATGAACCAGACTTCAGCATGCCTGATTTCACTTCTTGTCTGAACAGCAGCCTACTAGGACAATGCCTCTGTCCCGAGTCTTGATCTGTCTAAGTTAAAACTCATAGTCAAACATTAAACATTAAAGAACTGCAAATGTTCAGGGGGGATGGTAGCGATAAGTGCACCATCCTTGAGTGGATTGAACTCCTTGATGGAGGGGTATTTGTCCAAAAAGGGTTGCGACAAAGCCAACAGCGTGGAAGAAATACTGAATCATCTCTGTGGCCGTGCAAAGAGCATTGTTAAAGTCAAGCTGAAAAGTAGCCTGGTAGCAAAACTCTGTCCTGAAGTTGTCTATGAGGTACTGCAGTGCTATTTTAGCGAGAGCCCTGGCTCGTGTCAGCCGTTAGGCCCTTTTTATGCGTGGCAGCCAAAGCCTAACGAGCACCCTGTTGACTATTGGGCCAGGTTGACTATTGTGTCGAGCTAGCAGATCCTCACCTCCAAAGATGTGGTGGCAAAATGGAGAATATGAGCTCGGAGATTCCAATGATGTTTATCAGGAACTGACCCAATCTTGATCTTTCCAATGTCTTTAGGTGCAAGCCCATAAGTAAATGGTCAGCCGAGGAGGTCCAAGAGGCCATCGACGAGCATGAGAGAGATTTTAGGTTTCGGAAACCGGTTCCGTCTGTGCCTAAAGTTGCAGTAAATCAGTTCTACCAAAGAGACTCAGGAGAATTATTGAATGAAATAGATTTATTTTGTGAAGAATACAGACGGAATAAAGTAGACACTCGACAAGCTCCGTCTCAGTTCATTGGCGTGGGCTCCGTCCTCCGTCTGGGTCTGCGAGCTAACCGGTAGGTCCTGCCTGATGGTCTGGGCTGGGCGGAGCCTATACCCCCGACGGTTGGACAGGAGCCTACCTGGTGGTGGTGGGGAGGATGGGGCAAAACTTTTCTACGACACCTACAGCAACGAAAGGGGAAGGTAAGGTCAATCTTTTATATTTGATGTTGAGCTGTGATTGGGGACGCAAAATTACCAATTAGTGACGTGGCAATAGTCTTTCTGGTAGAACTTACGCTGACGCTTCCATTCTTATTGTAGCTGAAAAAGCTTTTAGCACTCAGGTAGCAGTGGGAAGTGAGAGTATGGGCGTAACCCCTGCAACACGTAACACGTGAATCCGCAGAATTGGGCACTTTGGAGCATGTGCTGAAAATGTTAGAAAGGGTGCTGGAGCACATGACCCTACCTGCTTCAGAACCACGTCCTCGAACGTCACAGTGGTATCGATCCCCTTCATGTGAAGTCTGTGGAGACAGACCTCACTCGACTCGCTCCCACTGTATGAGAGAAAAAAGATGTCTTGCTTGCCTAGAGATAAGGGAGTATCACAAGGATGCTGGCCAAGCTGTGGCCCAGACTGGTGACGATCAGGGAAACTACATCACTCACATTGGGGAGGGAGCAATGTGAGTGTTGAAAGTCAGCCTCTCATAGGGGTGGGCGATATGGCAAAAATATCATATCACAATTTTTTTCAGGAAAATCACAATACACAATTTTATTAAAATTCTTTTTCATGTTGGTTTTACTATTTTGCAAGTGACTGAGCATTACAGCCAAACTAATGTCCCTATTTTAAAAACAAAGCCTTGGGTAACAAAATATGAAATAAAAAAGAATGGGCCATTTAGGCCAAAGTGACGAAGATAAAAATCTTTGTCATTATTTTCTTTGTTATTAAAAATAAAGAACAAAGATACACATTACATATACAACTTAATATACAAATGAAATAATTTTTTTCAGCTACAGTAGGTTTATTTAACAGTAGGATTGAAGAAAGTAATTAAATTAACAAATATGAAAATAAAACACAACATAGACTTCACTGTATAAATGATACAATGATTCTTATTAAAGCTACTATTAAAGTTCTCAGGCAGTGAGTGATTTTCTCTTTGTGTTTTGTTGTTTTATTAACATTAAAGGGATAGTTCCCCCAAAATGAAAATGGTCAGATTTTACTCTCTCAAGTTGTTTTAAACCGGAATAAGTGTATTTCTTCTGTTGAAAATAAAAGTTATTTGGAGCAATGTGGCAAACCAAACAGTTGATGAACCCCAGTGACTTCCATAGTTTATTTTTTTCTTACTATGGAAGTCAATGGGGACCAGCAGCTGTTTGGTTAGCCACATTCTTCAAAATATCTTCTTTTGTGTTCAGCTCAAGAAATAAATTAATACATGTTTGGAACAACATTAGAGTGAGTAAATAATGACAGAATTTTTTATTTTTGGGTGAACTATCCCTTTAAGGACAAGTGGCAGCATGTTTACTATTAGGCTACTGTCCCTTTAAGACCTGCACGTGGCACGTCTAATAGTATACACGCATTTGACAAGCAGATTTTCTCTCAATTTTCTCACTTCACTTTAGACCTTGTAGCGTCTGGACCAATCAGACACGCACTAACTATTCATTATATTTAATGAATAATCCAGCAAACTCACTCTCCCAACAAAGGCCTATGAAACTCCCCCCAAAACTAACATCACAAATGAAGCTTACCCACTGGCAGAACCCGGTGTCCGGATAACAAGTTTTACGACCCCAAAAGGAATTTCCAGAGAGTTGTGTCACTCACTTAATTCTTACTGAGAAGGAGAAATAAACCCTATTTAGTTAATCCTATATATTCTATATAGATATATATAACCACTTGAGAAATGTACAAACATGTATCTAATTTTCCCATCTTATGGTTTTCCTTTTATGTGGTTTGTAGTAGTGGGAAGTTCGGATCATTTTACTGACTCGGATCTTTGAGTCTCGTTCAGCAAAATGAACTAATCTTTTTCCGAGTCAATTCGTTCATTTCAGCAGAATATAATTAAATGTCATGTTAAATAGCCCAAAACATCAAGTAGTCTACTTACGAAAATGTTGATTCAATTTGAAATAAATAAATAAAAATAAACTATAGGGTAATGCAGCCAAAGCCAATTTATAAGAAACCGAAATGTTAATTTATTAATTGGGTCTTAAAGGTATAGCGGAGGATTTTCTTTTTCCGGGTGGGTAGTCTAAACTATTGGTCCACCTAAGTGTCAATCATTCTGGTGATATGTTTACGTAAGGCCGTCGTACATGCTCGTACATTTTCGCTTTCTGCGCACGCGCACTTTCAGGTGTTTTATGTGTGAGTTACGGTTTCAGCCATTTCTTTGAAAATGGCTGAGTGTCGAAAAAGAAAAAGTGTACACGAAGTGTATGAAAAGAAGAGACAGACCGCTGAACATCGAAACAAGACCAGAGTGATTTTGGGTGAACATTTCACACGCTGGCGTGCACTAAAAGCACAGGTTGGGCTTCCCACTGATGCCGCATTGGCGAAGATTCTACTAGACAGGTAAAGTTTGTCATGCTATTTGCAGAAATCCATTTAAAATCACTGCTAGTAAAAGTTAATGTAAGCTATGATTAGCGATGCTAGCCCTGGCACAAGTCATGCACCGCGTAGACACGGTAAACATCTCAATTTGTCTAAAGTCGCCTTATGACCAAATGGTAAATGGTATCACGCTGAAATATTCTAAAACCTTGTGTGTTCATTTTCGATAATTCCACCATAGTATTTATTACACAAATGCAACAAGCTACTTCTCCATTGCATATCATGTCTTGAGTCCTCGGTCACTCAATCGATCAGTATAATAAGTAAATAAAACACGGAAGGGCATTTGACATTTTGTTTTGCATGAATGTTTTTGAGTTAGTTTATAATTTGCAACATAATTGTGCCACCAAACGTGACTACCCAAATTTGGATGCCCTTCCAAACAATCTACTTTGATGCATATCTGTGCATTAAAATATAAAATATGTTTTATGCTTGTACTTTGTTAGAACAAACAACTAACGTGTGTATAATTCAATATTTGTTAAAGCTATGATAAAATAACATCCACTCCGCTGACACACACTCAATGGGCCCGACCCCAGCCACCAGCTGTGTCCACAATTGAGGAGTCACTGTCTGATCGGTAAGTTATTATCATATCTATCATCAAGGTAAATGATTTACAGTAGAAACTAAGTATTGTATTTGTGACTGTTCCAACAAGGATTAGCAACAGATTCAATCTTCTATATGTGTGTAAGCAGATTTCTCTGTGAAGGGAATTGAGAAAATGGCCAGCAGTAGTAGCAGTGAGGAAGAAAGAAGAACTGTTTCACAAGAGAAAGCAAGGTAAATTGTAGATTTCTGTGAAGATAAATTTTTTTTGTTTTACTTTAGTTGTTTTTGCTTTATATTTGGTAATTTACTGAATATTTTTTCTAGGTCCTCAACTAGTGTAAATGCAGTTGAGATTGATGAATATGCCTTCAACAATCTACAAAATTCAATGTAAGTATTACTGTTTTAGGGTCTTTATTTGTGATGGTACTGAAAGGGGCACTAAAATAACTTCATTCAAAAGGATTGACTGGGATGATGACACATGGGATGAAACTTGGACTCCGGATACAGAGACACAATCACAGTCATCCACAGAAGAAGATGAGACCGAGGAGGTTGAACTCTCAGAAGAACACGAGACCTGGGAAACCTCCGCTGACGTGGATGAAGCAGAAAATCTGGATCCGCAAATTTGCATTAGGTATGTGTATTATTATTATTATTATTATTATTTTATCATTTTGTAAATGGAAAGACTGTGATGCTTGTACATTTTGTTCAATATGGTGTATGATTTTCATTGAGGCTAAACCTTACTGTTGCATGTCCAAAATACCTTCTTCCTGCAATCAGTCTCCGAAAGCAATACAGATGCAAAAACCACGGAACTGCTATGGTTATCAACTATATGTAAAAACCCATTGTAGGTGTTGGTGTGGAAAGCTACCAGACTAATGTTAATTCGGACCAGAGTGGCTGGCAGAAGCTTTTGTTTACCGGGTGATGTGTGAAATATATTTTTCTTTACATTTGCAGGTCTGGTGTTGCTCTCCCAAATGGAATGTCGCTAGAGGATTATCCTGTGATTGGCCTTGATAAAACTGTGCACGATGATACGGAAGATAAGGAAGATGAAAGCCATGAATTTACTACTCCACCTGACGCACCTATGGTCCTCACAGAGGAAGACGTCATCGGTCGTCCCGCATCCATAGTCTATCATGACGTTATAAAGATGCTGCTAAACTTCCTTATTCTTCCAATTGAAAAATGCACAGTGAAGGATTCCATCACAAAGGCACCCTGTAATGCAGCTAAGCCATTTGAGGTTTCTGTAAAATCAAGTTGCTCTGCTGTCATTGCGGAATGGGTGAGTAGAACATTAAATTTGCAGCTCACAAACAGTCAGTTAAATAGTGGCATTTTCTTCAATGTTTATCAACACTTGCACTCTTACAGATATGTCCGAATGGTCACACTGTTTGGAAGTGGAGTTCACAGCGATATTTCAAGTATGGAATGCTAACTGGGGATTTTATGTTGTGTGTAAAAATCCTCCTGTCTGGAAACAACTTTCGTAAAATAGCTCTGCTCTTCAAGTTTATGAACTTGGGGATGATGGACCGGAATACATTCTACAAAATTCAAACCAAATTTTGTCTGCCGCATATTTAATATTTGTGGAAGAGGGAGAGTAGCAATGTCATCAGCCAGTTGAGTTCAAAGGACTGCCACTTACAATATTATTATAATTATCTGTAGTCCTTCTGTTATCCTTCTGTTATCAAAACATTTAATCCATTTATATTGTCTTTATAAGGTGATGCTAGGATGGACAGTCCTGGGTTCTGTGCTGAATTCTGCACATACACTACTATGGAGATTGAGACAAAAAGAATTGTGTCGATTGTCAACATGGACAAACGACAGGTCGGAGGGAACTCTGTGGCTATGGAGAAGGCGACATTCATGGAGACCTTGGACACACTGCGTCCGAAGTTGGGGAATGTGACGGAATTTTGCACTGATGCCAACATACAAATATCAGCACTTTTTAGTAAATGACTTTTTGCAATATTACTTCAATAAAAAAAGTGTGCTTTTCAATGAATAATAATACTACTTTGATGTTTTACAGACAGTGGCCAATACAAAGACTGCGGTGTGAAACACAGCCTGGATATCTGGCATGGTGCAAAGAACCTTAGTAAAAAGATTCTGGCTGTATGTATACTGTTATTGATATGTGTTCCTCTGGTATTATTTTATTATTTATTTATTTTATACCTATACAATTTTTTTTAGGCCGGACATGAGAAGGACTGTTCCCTGCTTCTGAGTTGGAACAGAGACATTTGCAACCACTTTTGGTACAGCTGTAAGGAAGCAGAAACGTTTGAAGCTTTCAACGCAAGTTTTTATTTACTGTATATTTTACTAAGCAATTAGAGTAAACTAATGTGTAAAGGATGTTTGTCAAATGTTTTTTGTAGTACACATGATTTACAATTCATAAAATTTTTATTACAGGATCTGTGGACAGGAGTTCTGCATCATGTGACTGGCGTACATGAGTGGTACTTTGGGGCCTGTCGACATGGGCCTTTGGAGGAAGACAGGAATAAAGACTGGATTCCAAAGGGCTCTGCAGCACACGAAAGACTCCAAAAGATCGTTTATGACGCACGCTGGTTGAAAAACATACCCAAGTATCTCACTTTCAGGTAGACATTTTAGGAATGCAATTATGTTATAAACCACCAAAATGCTGCTTTATCAAATTTTCATAAATGCCGGTTTCAAATATTGTCTTATTTGTTCCTTTATTGTTTGTTTATAGATCGACCTCAGACCTGGAGTCATTCCATAACCATATTCTTATGTATGCCTCAAAGCGCTTCTGCTTCAAACCACCAGTGTACTATGCTCGGACCCTGTTGGCAGGGCTTGATTATAACTACCCCCTAAACCGAGGAGCACGAACAAATGCTGATGGCTCACATGATTCTATGCATGCAATGGCAATATTGACATGTTTTTGTTTACTCCTCTAAGGTACGGCAACATTTTTAACAAAAAATCTAAGATGTGGCGGCTGTACACCATCAAGAATCCAAAAACCTACAAGTACATCCCAGATCTACAGAGTGCCATTCTCCATTCAAGACTGTTGGCTCCTAGGGGGATGACAGGAAAGCAGCCTCTTGCACTTGATGATCCATGAAGGCTGGGGCTGTTGTCTGGTGGGCCTGCCCCAACAGTACAAGAACTGAAGGAAAAGAAAGACCGCCGAGGGCTAGGTGAGTTGTATTCAAGTCAAGTGCCTTATTTTGTTTAATTAAAACCTCTAAAGTGTACACTGCTGTTACATAGGATAGAATTCTTTTAAAAAGGTATATCTTTTTATACCTATAAAGTCCTAATGATATGTAAACCTATGTTTTTTTAACAGGTCAACCATCTCACACATGACCTGTCAGTAGACACAAAAAACAAGATGGCGCCTGTGTGTTTGGCTTGCCGTCTGTTGCTCCTGTGTTTTTTTCTCTGCCTGTCTGATCTGTCGTTTATCTGCTGTTCGCGGCTAGTATATGCCCGTCAAGCTCTCCTAGACATCCGTATCTCTGTTGGCGTTTCACCTACCAACTTAGACACCGTGGAGGTGGGCTGCCCTCTACACAATTCGGACGAGCCTCCCCGAGCGATTCTCCGGCATGATATCTGTTGGTGGCGGCCACTAACCACCGCGCGGAGAAAGCGAAAGAGGAAACGAGGAACACGCGGTGGTTACATCACGAAACTGAAGACTCTTTTACAAGCTGGCAGTTTGCTTCGGCGCAGCACTGCTGCCTGGCACCCGCGGGATGCGGTTTACCGATGCCTTCGTCCTGTTTTCCCCTTACATCTGAGTCCTGTCATTCGGGCTGATCTCCGCAGTGTTGGCCACTGCTCCCGGCAGAACGGAGTTAATCACGGAAATCTGCGCTCGTTGAGAAAGGCGCCGTCATCTCACGTGATTATTCCTCCACCCAAACTGGCACTAATCAACCCACGCTCTGCGGTGAATAAGACCTTTCTATTAAACGACTTCTACTCCTCACACAACCTGGATTTTATGTTCATCACAGAGTCCTGGATAAAGGTCGGTGATTTAACTCCTTTCTCAGAACTGGTTCCAGTAAACTGTACTTTTTTTAACTCTCCTCGTCCGAGTGGTCGTGGGGGTGGGATTATAACGGTCTTAAACAACTCTTTCTCCTCACGCTGCCGGCTAGTCACTGTAACGGCTTTCCCCAGCTTTGAATCTCAGCTTCTCCACCTTGACTGGAATGGTCCCATCTGCTTAGGGGTGATATATCGTCCTCCACACTCCACTAATGATTTTATACAGCAATTTACTGAGTTCATTGGCAGTATTGCAACAAACTATGATCGCTTCCTTTTGGTGGGAGACTTTAATATTCACGTCTGTTGTCATTCAAATTCCTTATCGCAGGAGTTTCTTGACTTAATAGATGCTTTTAATCTACTGCAGTGGGTCAAAAACTCTACGCACATTCAGGGCCATACATTGGACCTTGTGTTATCCTACGGGATCGATGTCACTGATATTGTATTTTCTGATTGTCTGCTCTCCGATCACAAGCCTATTCTAGTCTCACTGTCTCTCCCGGAGCTCTCTCAACCCACTATTGCACCTGTTATGTCGCGGGTCTACTCTCCTCAGTTCAGCACTAACTTCGACCTGTGCTTTGCTGAACTATGTTCACACTTGGACTTGGACCAACCACTATCTGACCTGGATGCGGATCAACATTTCAGCCTCTTAAATTCTGCCTGGCTTAAGGTAGCTAACGTGACTGCTCCTTTCAAGCCTCACATATCCAAACCAAAATCTAATCTGTGGCAAAACTCTGACACTCGTCATCATAGACAAATTTGTAGAGCGGCCGAACGCAAATGGAAGCGAGACAGGCAGATTGTCTCCTTCCATTTGTTCAAAGACGCTCTTACAGCATACCAGAAGGCAGCTAAGTCAGCTAAAGCTGCATATTTCTCTAACTTAATTGAGTCCAACCACTCCAACCCAAAGGTCTTGTTTTCAGTCATTCAGTCTGTTATAAATCCTTCTTCTAAACTATCTGTTGCCTCTGATGCTCTATGTGAAGATTTCCAGAGATTTTTTGTGAACAAAATCACTAAATTAAGACTTAGTGTTTGCCCTAACTTAACTCTCCCCTCATTCGTGTCACCTACTACTTGTGTTTGGGAGGTTTTTGATCCTATCAACCTCCAGACACTAAAGGATGTGTGCACCAAGCTCAAACCTTCTTTTTGTCCAAATGATATCATTCAGCCGAAATTTCTAAAGTTAATCATCGACTCTGTGGGTCCAGGTTTGGTATCTCTTTTTAACAAGTGTCTCAATACGGGCTCTGTTCCAACTAATCTTAAAGTGGCTACGGTCACTCCTTTGCTCAAGAAGCCTTCACTGGATCCTTCTATTTTACAAAATTACAGACCCATCTCTGTTTTGCCTTTTATTTCCAAGTTATTGGAGAAAATCGTGTTTAATCAACTTCAGCACTTTCTTTCAAATAACTGTATCTATGAGGCTTTTCAATCTGGGTTCAGGACTGCCCACAGCACTGAGTCCGCCCTTCTGCGAGTGCTAAATGATATTTTTATCTCCACTGATTCGGGTGATTCTGTGGTTCTAGTTCTCTTAGACCTTTCGGCAGCTTTTGACACTGTTGACCACCCTACTCTGTTGGCTAGACTTGAGACTGAGGTGGGCCTAAAAGCTTCTGTCCTGTCATGGTTTCAGTCGTACCTTTCTGACAGAAAGTTTTTAGTTAAGATGGGTAATTTCTCCAGCTCCATGGCACCTCTAACCTGTGGTCTTCCACAGGGCTCCATTTTGGCTCCCTCTCTATTTTCTCTATACATGCTACCGCTGGGCGCTATCTTAAGGAAACACAGTGTATCATTTCATCTTTATGCAGACGACACCCAAATTTACATTCCATTTAAAAGAAATAACCCTGCAGCGTTAAACTCTCTTCTACTATGCCTAGAGGAGGTAAAGGCATGGCTGGCTCAAAATTTCCTCTCTCTAAATGATGATAAGACCGAGGTCATTGTCTTTAGCCCGAGTGAAAGGTCCCAGTACATAAGCCCAGACTTGGGGAGTTTATCTCCCTTTAAATCTACAGGAGTGCGGAACTTAGGTGTTCTTGTTGACCAGTCTCTAAAATTTGACAAACACATATCATCTGTCATCAGCTCCGGTTTCTACCAACTTCGCTTATTATCTAAAATCAAAGGCTTTCTTACTCCAATAACTTTGGAAATGGCGGTTCATGCCTTCATCACGTGTCGGCTAGACTATTGCAATTCACTTTACTGTGGGATATCAGTTTCTCAAATTGCCCGTCTTCAGTTGGTCCAAAATGCTGCAGCCAGACTTATCCTTAACTGTCGCAAATACGACCATATCTCTCCGATTCTTAAATCTTTACACTGGCTGCCAGTCCGGCAGAGAATAGATTTTAAAATCCTCCTATTTGTTTTTAAATCTTTACACAACTTAGCTCCAGCCTATCTATCCGAACTCATTCATCCCTATACTCCGTCCAGAAGCCTAAGGTCACACGACCAGGCTCTGCTGGTTGTCCCTCGTGTCAGACTTAAGCGTAGAGGGGAGCGTGCCTTTGCAGTGGCAGGGCCTCGTCTGTGGAACACCCTGCCTCTAGAGATCCGAATGGCCCCCACCCTTTCTATCTTTAAGTCTTTGGTAAAAACCTACCTGTTTTCTTTAGCTTATTGATCTCTTTTTTTTTCATTTATTTCTACGATTTTATATTTGAATCTCTGTTAAGGCTTTTCGTAGCTCTGCTGCTTTTTTATGTGTTTTAGGGGTTGTTTTTGCTGTTTTTACTTTTCTTATTTGTGTGTTCTGTAAAGCACTTTGGTCTGTCTAAGCGGCTGTTTAAATGTGCTATACAAATAAATGAACTTGAACTAGATGTGGTGCTTGAAGAGAATGTGACTTTGGAAGTTTAGCTACATATAAAGGGGGCCATATCTATACTTTTTACATTTCCCCTGTTCACATTGTGCCATATCTGACATTTTCTGGTGAATGTATGCCATGTATAAAAGAACGGTATATAATTTATACATTAGAGCTAATAAAATACAAAATGTGCAAAACATTTATTCGTATTTATGGTTTTCTAAGGGGTAAATTTTATTTATATTGGTACATGTAAGTTATAAACAGTTATCACATACAAGTCTACATAAACTATTGTACTTTGTGAACTTTCTAAAGCCACTTACAAATATTTTATAGAAGTTTATGGGAAACTCATATGAAGTACATGAAAAAACAATATATGTTTTGAAGAGACTTTATTATCAACATATCAACAAAGGTAAATGGTACAAAATTTTAGTGTCAAATACACACATGTATTGATACAGCTTATTTTACTGTGCAAGTATAGCTCCTGAGGTATCTTAGAATAAACAGCAATTAAGAAGATTTATTGTGAGTACACAATAGGTTTAGACTCTGGCCGGAATAAAGCCTACGTAATTGCCATGAGGATCCGGGAAACGATCTCTAATTTTCCACACACAGCATGAAGCTATAACAATTCTATATCCTGGTCCCAGAACACCATATTGCCAGACAACAAAGTTCCTATATGCAGCATAGCGGAACTGTCTGTGACTTTCTCCCGTATCCTGGATGTCCACCTCTGCCCTAAGGTCATTCCAGATTCGCCTGGCCAGTCTCAGTACACCTTCTTGCAAGATGTACAGCTCCATGTGTGGCAACAGTGATGTGCAGTTTTGTGGTTGTTGTTGACAGCATTTCTGTTCCAGCAGTGTTGCCATATTTCTGCAGATTCTACAGACACACCTGCTGGGTGCCTGTGGATTCGGAGGTCCTGGTTGAGGGGGATCAGGGGTGAGACTCATGAGGTCAAAGATGAGACTAGGTTCACGAGTGAGGCATCTTTGTAGAAGTTGTTGGCACTCATCTATTGTCAGACTCTTTATCCTATCCTGTTAAAACAAAATCACACTTAGACAATGTTCTTATTAGCCCTTTGACACATACAACTTTCGCATAAACCATCTAACAGGCAAAATGAATTCATGTGTGCAAACTTTATTCTAATAAAATGAATAAGGCAGTACTTTCATTAAACTTTTTAGTGTTCTCACTGTTGCACACTGTCTGCCTCTCAATGTATGAGGGAGCATTACAATAACAAAAGGAAAGATCACGTCTCACACTGTCTGTCTGACCCCTTGGACCAGAAATGTTACAATGACAATAGTAGTGCTTGTACTAAAAGAGTTTGTAAGTTAGCGTTAGACGTATTCTGCAAAAAAAATGACAAGTTAGCTGTCATGTATGTACACATACCTGCTCAATTGCCATCCTCTGTTTATGAAGCTCTTCAACCCTTTTGAAGTCCTCCCGTGACAGGTCAGCGAGCAGACTGCCACGGCCTCTAGCCCGACCGCTGCCTCCCCCTCTCCCACGGCCGCCTTCTCCACGCTCTCGGCTGGTGCTGGCTCTTGCGCCCCTGCCCCGACCTTGTCTCCCTCGGCCTCTAGGCGCACCCCCCCTCCTGGATCTTAGTCGGGATGAACAGGGCACGGGCTCGTAGTCAATATCAAATCCCACAAGATTCTCTTCTTGAAAGCTCTAAACGCAACAGCAAAAAAAAAAAAAAAAAATGATGATAGCTTGTTTATTGGCCTGTAGCATGCTAAAGTTAGCTATAGAAATGCTTGTCATAAATAGATTTTCACTTACCGGTGGTGAGTCGGACCAGAGCCCGTCTGCGGCTAATGTCCTATTAGACATTCTCTGGTCTAAAATAGTGGAAACGACGTGCACGAGGTGAACTAGGCTCGTGCATGCTCTCTCATGCACACGTTTAATAGGCGTTCTCTCTCTGGAGCAAATAGAGTGTTGCGCATGTGCATTTTTAAAAAAATTGGAGAGGGCGGGTCTTCTCTAAAATTCGGAAAGATCCTCCGCTATACCTTTAATAACATCATAATGAAAACGTTTTTAATTACATATGTACAGTACTTTTATACTATTTTTAAGTAAGTAGTAAGAAAAATGTACTAAACGTGAAACATAGTATTATAATTATATAAATGATTGCTTGTGTAACGTAGCGTTATAGGCAGAATGAGCTTCAACACTGTCCACACCGGACGCGGCCGTTATTGCTCGCGTCGCAACAGCTGTTTACCCGAGACGCGGAAAAGCGCCCGTTACAAAGCAGAATGGGGCATCAGTTTACTGTCGGAGATTTGTCGTTCACGCAACGCATTTTAATCAATGTTTCATCAACCAATTGCCTGGATTTAATAAATAAGAAGTAAATATAGCAGACAATATAATTAGGACTTCTCAGCTGCGCGGTTTCCCTAGTCATCACAAGCTCACACAATACGTGACAGAGGCTGCAGCAGAGAAATCAATTCTGTGAATTACACTGCGCAAATCAAAAGTAATAGGCTACTACCAACCGGATGAAGAAGGGTTGGCTCTCAACAGAACATAAAATATTCATTTTATTTTATTTTCGTTTTAAACAAATTTTTTTTATTTTACGTTCGCATTTATGAGGAAAAAACAATGTTACGTATGTGACAAGCTCTGAAAGCGGCACTAAAGTGCTTTAAAACTTTCACAGGGACCTTAAACAGAAAGCACAAAGCCTTTCATTAAAGTGAATTTCGTTTTGTATTAATTGTATCTTAATTTTAATCAATGTTTCATCAACCAATTGCCTGGATTTAATAAATAAGAAGTAAATATAGCGGACAATAGATAATCTCGACACGGAGGCGCCGGCGCGTGAATTGCAACTCGTCTCATAAATGAACCGAAACTCAGCGTATAGACCTGAGAAATATATCTATATTTAAATGTCTACTTTTAAACAGAACAATTCAAAACGAAAGACAGACTGCTCTCTGCTGTAATCCGTATGAAATGTGCATTTCTCTCTGGCGTTCACTGAAGATCGCGAGTCAGCGTTGTCAACTTTGCAGCGACACTGACTGAAAACACTTGTTTATTAATAAACAATTAAAATGTCTCCTTGCTATATTTGATGTATTCAATATCATTACTTTTGCCAGTTCTTTGTGACAGCTTTTATGTGCTTTATTGGCATCGCCACCCTTACATGAATCACCGCACCCGCATTTTTTTTTAATATTCATTTATCGGCCATTATAAATGCCGATACCGATAGTTAGGAAAATGCCTAATATCGGCCGATAATATCGGCCCGCCGATATATCGGTCGGGCTCTAGTCTGCACTGCATCAAAGGTGGAGATCTCTACCAGTGGCCCATGGAAGATGGAGAGGGACCCTCAGTAAACTTGGCTGAGAGCTGGATACTTCCCCAAACTCATGACATGGGCCCACCACTTCACAATGTCATCTCCATCTTCATACTTGGCCAGGTTGGGGTCCACATTGTACCTAATGATCTCCTGGGTGATGTCACTCTCTAGGGGCACTAAATATTTCATGTTCCTAGCCAACTCTTTCAGCTGAGTAACAGTCTGGGAATGGCCCCTCACCACAGGATCAATGGAGGACAAGGAGGTAGTTCGTTCCGCATGTACTTGCCACAAGCTGTGTATCCCTTGGTCACCTTCCCAATAAAATCCATGATTATCTGCAACACATAACATACAAAAAAACATGTTTTTTCATACTCAGGTTTCATGGCTGCAGCTCAATGGCAAGTTTCTCAATAATTTACTTGGGACAAAAGTGTCTTCTAAATCATAACCATAATCATAAAACAGAAGGTATAGATGTACAACACACATTTTATTCATCTCTCTCTCACATAGACAGACACATACAGCATGTTTACTACTGAATACTAAGATGCATTAGTAGGATTTTAGTTCCTACTTGACCATATAACAATCTGTTACAATATGTATACATACACATACATACCCTTCTTGCAAAGATCCTGGTGAATAAATTCAACCCTTCGCTGAGCCTTGTCACTCACACCATGATCTCTGTACAGGTCCTGTAATATTTCGTTGTACAGTTCTTGGTCCTGCTTTCCCATAAATCCAAAGTAGAGCACTCTGAACACAGGTGACATTCTTTTAGTGTTGATCCCTACATCATAAGCTGACAACCAGCGATGGGGATTGGTGGCAGGTATGTCCAGGAACTCTGCTATTTCTTTCAGGTACGCCAACTGCAAGTAAATATATAACATATCTTACACTACTAGCAACACTTAAAACAGTTAATAAACTAGTTAGAAACTGATTTTTCATAAATCAAAGGTATGTTCAGATACCTGATCTGATGGCCATTGATGTTTTGTGTGGATGTCTGCAAAGAGCTGCTCCAAGTAGTTTTCAAAAGGTACTGCAAATCACTTTGCAGTGTTGTGGACGTGATGGCAAGAGTCACCATCCACATCAAGCAGAGTGGGACAATGCCTCTCTCGAATCCTTGTCTCCAGCCCTGATTTGCTCCGACGCATCATGTTGCATGAGTCTAGCATTATGCTGATTAGGTTCGACCAAGGACCATCAACCTCACATCACACATCAACCTCTCCAAACTGGCCGAACTGACTTTTGTAACTTTAAGGGAGCCCAGGAGTTCAACTACAACATCATTCAGCTCTTCCTTGAAGTAGCTGACGAGCATTGAAAGGACCTTCTTATTACTACTGGAGGTACTCTCATCCACATTCAGAGAGAAGGGGTATCTTCGTAAGTTGGAGAATGTTTTCTCCGCAAATGTATGGCCCATACCATACACCATTTTGTAATACATCATCTCCATTAGCAATGCAATTACACATAGGCACTGGAAGCTTTACACTTTCCCTGATCTTACGGAGGAGTTATGCCACACGTTGAGTTGATAAGATTGAGGTCAATCTGTTTATGTGTATGGATGTCTGACAGTGTGCAAATAGGGCATGCACCCCTCTGCTACTGTAGTTAATTTCCTTCATGCAGAGTGTGCATTTAGCACAACCCTTGATTGTAGTTTCAAGTTTCAGCCAAGACCAATTCCAACTGATTTTACAGCCTCTATCCATCTGTTGCACAAGAAGTGCCTCATTTTCCTCAATTTCCCTCATTCTGTAAATTAATAGAGTGGAATATTTTTGCAAATCTGTATCATAACAGAGTTCAAATAGTTCACTCTGCTCCTTTCCACAATGTCTTGTTTATATGCTGCAATATTTCTCACCCACTCTGGGGTTGCCATAAAATGTAGAATGTTTATGGGTCCATCAGTGCCCTGCACTACTTACAAATCATCTTCAGCAGTATATTGGCGTCGATTTACATGATAAAAAAGGACCTCCTTAAAAATTGCAAAACCGGCTGTTGATCAGCTAAGCCCACTCACCAGTTTCTCGCCTTTGATAGCTTAAGATATGGTAACGTGGAATTGCGTTAACAACACGTTCCCTTTCGTTGTCACTCCGAGTTACGTCGGATGACGACGAAATGGGGTTTCGCTTAGAAAGCCTATCAACTTCGAGTATTACAAAACGAGCCAATGGCAAAGAAATGCCATGGGTCTGCGGAATTTGCATAGCGTATCTCCGCCTTACCTCGTGGGTATAAAAGGAGGACGCTGCAACATGCAGGTATGTTTTCGCTTCGGAGCCAAGTTAATTCTTTGTTCCACAAGCCATCTCTGAACTGTCAGCTTTACAGACGAGCGAGATTCTCTGGTGTTGGTGTGACGGCGATCTCCCGGCGAGTGCGCGCTTCCTGCTTATCTGTGCAGTGGTTTGCCAGTGAGTGTGTTTCTCCCCGGGCGCTTCAACACTCTCAGAGTTTCTTTCTCTCACAAAAGAGCTCGCACGCGGCACGTCTTTTTAAAGACGGCTCGCCCGTGCATTTCTGGTCGCGGTTGACTCATTTCCGATTTTGATGGGCGCATTCTCTGCTCTGCGTGCTTGGGCTTGATCGCGCTAGAGCAGCGTTTGTGGATGACTCACATTCTCCCCGCGGGAACGTGATCATCGAGTCATTATGGTCGAGACTCAATGATCTCGTTAGAGAGAGAGTCCCCTCATCCACACCCCGATCTAACACTCTCCACGTGAAGTGCTACTTCGGCTGGTGGCCAGGGTGACCTGAGGCTGTTGGTGTGGAACAATGGCGCCGACTATCTGTCCGTGCCCCACGCCCCCCTCTTTATTGACGCAACCCGTGAACGTTCACCGGATGCCCGCGGGCCCGTCTTCGGACCCCCCGCGGGTTTTCCCTTGACGTTCCAGAATCGGATCTGTTGTCCATCGCAGCATCACAGGGCGGGCAAGAATTTTCAGGAAGTGAAGATTTGACAGTGCTGCCACTTTCGGGTGTGCATATGGCATTTGTCAAGTCAGATCCTGAGATGACGGCCATGCTTTCCCGGGACGATTGGTTTTTGGGGTGGCCGCGGACCCTCGTCGCCGTCTAACCCCAATACCTTTCTTCTCGGATGTGCATCAGGAGATCTCGAAATCCTCGAAGACCCCAGGTCTTCCAGCGATCCCTCGTTGATCTCCTCCGCCCTTCCTTCCCCCTGGGGCCGCTGCCCATGGGTACACTGGGGTCCCCCCGGTTGAACGCTCTGTTGCGATGCTAATGTGTCCTCAGAGTGCGTCTTCTCTGCGCGATCCTAAGCACCCATCCAAAGCCTGTAGTTTTTCGTCTACATTTGTGGCGAAATCCTATAGCGCCCAGGACAGGCAGCCGCCTCACTGCATGCCATGGCCATTCTGCTGGTCTACCTGGCCCAGGTGTTCATGGACATGCAGGAGGGTAGGACTGACCCGGGGCTCTTCATTGAGCTGCGCGCCGCCACTGACCTTGCTCCCCGAGCGACGAAAGTGGCCGCATGCTCCCTGGGTCAGGTGATGTTCACCATTCAAGCCTGTGGCTAACTTGTCCGATGTGCAGGATGTCCGGCGGACCCGTCTGCCCGACACCCTCATATCCCAGGTCGGCCCTTCGGCGGTGCCGTAGAGGGCTGTACAACAGTTCTCAACCGCCCATGAGCAGACTCTGGCATTCTGCCCCGACGGCCCCGCCGTCCGCTCAGATCCCTCAGTCTGCCCATCCGCCGAAGGCGCCCTCCCGCGGCTCCCACCCCGCCCGTTCACCCGGGTGGGCTCTGGAGGCCGCGGGGGGACGCCACAGCCCTCTCCTGCCCCGCCCCCCGCTAAACGCCGGGCTAAGCGGCGCTCCTGAGACGGGCTGCTCAGGGATGATGGTCACTTCTCAGGAGATGGTAGCAGGACCACTCCTTCCCCCGGTGGAGGGCCGGGGGAGAATCCCTCATTTTCCACTCTCCGCTGCTCACCCCCGGGTGGGCAGCAGCCTAATGTGGTTAAAGAAGTGACACGTTCATCCCTGAGCACACAGAGTTCTCGGACGACACGGTGCGCCGCCTCCGAGCCGTGCACCCCTCGTCCTCCTCTGTCCCAGAGCCGGATGACAGCACGCGCCGTCCCCGGACCGTGCAGCTCTCATCCCCCTCTGTCGCCAGACCCCTGGCAGAGAAGACCCCCGTGGAACGTTCGTCCTTCCCTGGTCTCCTCTGTCAGGACGCGGTCTATGACTGCACCCCCACACCGGGCCGCTATGCCGTCCACGTCCGGGCCAGTCATACCGCCTCGCTGCCCCACCGACGGGAAGTCTGTGGTTCGCATGACCCCGCTGGTACAGTTCTTGGGAGCCTGGCTAGAGCTCCCCAACTTGTCCCGCTGGGTCGCACGAACGATCAGGCTCGGCTACGCGATTCAGTTCGCGCGGTCTCCTCCCCGCTTCAGGGGAGTTCGCTCCACTATGGTCGGTGGCAATGCCCCCATCATGAGAGCGGAGGTTGCTACCCTGCTGGCGAAGGGTGCGATCGAGACTGTCCCTCCAGCCGAAATGAGGTCCGGCTTCTACAGCCCGTACTTCATTGTCCCGAAGAAATCCGGTGGGTTACGGCCAATCCTGGACCGGCGCGTGCTGAACCGCTCCCTTCACAGGCTGCCGTTCAAGATGCTCACTGCCAAGCGCATTTTCGAATGTGTACGGCCCCAGGATTGGTTTGCAGCGATCGACCTGAAGGACGCCTACTTTCATGTCTCCATTCTCCCTCGACACAGGCCGTTTCTACGGTTTGCTTTCGAGGGGCAGGCATATCAGTACGCGGTTCTCCCATTCGGGTTAGCCCTGTCTCCTCGCGTCTTCACGAAGGTCGTTCGAGGCAGCCCTTGTTCCTCTTCGGGAACACGGGGTTCGCATCCTGAACTATCTCGACGACTGGCTGATTCTAGCTCACTCTCGGGATCAGGTTTGCGAACACAGGGACCTAGTGCTCCGGCACCTAGCCCGTCTGGGCCTTCGGGTCAACTGGGAGAAGAGCAAACTTTGCCCCGTGCAGAGGATCTCTTTTCTCGGTATGGAAATCGACTCGGTCGCCATGTCCGCGCAGCTTACGAGCGAGCGCGCGCAGTCACTGCTGACTTGCCTGAGACAGTTCGAGGGCAAGAGTGCGGTTCCACTGAAACTTTTTCAGAGGCTCCTGGGGCATATGGCATCTGCAGCCGCGGCAACGCCGCTCGGATTGCTTCATATGAGACCGCTTCAGCTTGGCTTCACGACCGAGTCCCGAGGTGGGCATGGCAACACGGCACCCGCCGAGTACCAGTTACTCCGTCAGACCTTCACCCTGTGGGCGAACCTCAGCTTTCTACGGGCCGGAGTGCCCCTGGAACGAGCTTCGCGGCATGTTGTTGTATCGACAGATGCCTCTTCCACGGGCTGGGGCGCCATGTGCAATGGACGTGCTGCCGCGGGCTCCTGGATAGGACCCCAGCGCCTATGGCACATCAATTGCCTCGAGTTGCTGGCTGTACGTCTTGCTCTGCGCCGCTTCCGGGCCGTGCTCAAGGGCCAACACGTACTAGTCCGATCAGACAATACCGCCACTGTAGCGTACATCAACCGTCAAGGTGGTCTGCGCTCCCGCCGTATGTCGCAACTCGCCCGCCACCTCCTCTTATGGAGCCAGAAGCATCTGAGGTCGCTTCGTGCCATTTTTATCCCCGGAGCTCTGAACTGTGTAGCCGACGAGCTCTCACGGTTTCAACTCCTCCCGGGAGAATGGCGGCTCCATCCCCGGTCGGTTCAGCTGATTTGGGACCAGTTCGGGGACGCACAGATAGATCTGTTTGCCTCCCACGACTCGACCCATTGCGCCCAGTATTATTCCCTGACCGAGGGCACGCTCGGCTCGGATGCTCTGGCGCACAGCTGGCCGCAGGGCCGCAAGTATGCGTTTCCCCCAGTGAGCCTTCTTGCGCAGACCTTGCGCAAGGTCAGGGAGGACGAGGAGCAGGTCATGCTGGTTGCGCCGTACTGGCCCACCAGGACCTGGTTCTCCGAACTGGTTCTCCTCGCGACAGCACCTCCCTGGCCCATACCTCTGAGGAAGGACCTCCTTTCTCAGGGACGGGGCACCCTATGGCACCCTCGTCCCGATCTTTGGAACCTCCACGTGTGGCTCCTGGACGGGACGAGGCAGGTTTGAGTACCCTACCACCCCCGGTGGTGGCTACCATCACTTCCGCTAGAGCTTCGTCCACGAGACATCTCTATGCGTTGAAGTGGAACCTCTTCGTCAGCTGGTGCTCTTCTCACCGAGAAGACCCCCGGAGATGTTCGATTAGTGTCGTGCTTTCCTTCCTACAAGATGGGTTGGAGCGAAGGCTGTCTCCCTCCACCCTAAAGGTCTATGTCGCCGCCATTGCCGCACAGCATGACCTTGTTGAAGGTAAGTCTTTGGGGAAGCACGACCTGATCGTCAGGTTCCTGAGAGGAGCGAGGAGACTGAATCCTCCTCGCCCTCCTCTCGTTCCCTCTTGGGACCTCGCAGTGGTGCTAACTGCCCTGCGGAGTGCTCCCTTTGAGCCTCTGCAATCAGTGGAGCTTAAGTTCCTGTCAATAAAGACAGCGCTCCTGGTTGCACTGGCCTCCATCAAGAGGGTAGGGGACCTGCACGCATTCTCCGTTGACGAAGCGTGCCTGGAATTCGGGCCGGCTTACTCTCACGTGATCCTGAGACCCCGGCCTGGGTATGTGCCCAAGGTTCCTACCACTCCCTTCCGGGACCAGGTGGTGAACCTGCAAGCGCTGCCCCTGGAGAAGGCAGACCCAGCCTTGGCACTGCTCTGTCCAGTACGTGCTCTTCGCGCCTATGTGGACAGAACCCAGTGTTTCAGGACCTCAGACCAGCTCTTTGTCTGTTATGGTGGGAAGCTGAAGGGAAGGCTCTCTCCAAGCAAAGGTTGTCTCACTGGATAGTGGACGCCATTGCTTTGGCATACCAGCAGCAAGGTCGACCATGCCCCCTTGGTGTGACTGCCCACTCCACCCGGAGTGTGGCGTCCTCTTGGGCTCTAGCGCATGGCGCCTCGCTAACAGACATCTGCAGAGCTGCAGGCTGGGCGACACCGAACACATTCGCCAGATTTTACAATCTCCGAGTGGAGCCTGTGTCCTCTCATGTACTCGCTTCAACTAGCTAGTACTGGACCCGCTCAGGTGTCTTCGCTTGCTCGCCATTCCACTCCACGGACTGGATACGTGCGATATTCCCCTCAGGTGAGCTTCTCCGAAAGCCCTGAGTTCCTCCAGCACTTCTGACGTCGCCGCCAGTGTCTATTGCCTGCGCGCCGGCTAGGTGCCTCCCTTGTGCATGGTCCCTCCCCTGAGCGACCCCCACATGTGTATTTCCACTGTAAGCCTCTTTCGAGCATGTGTCTTTCCCTTGGCAAGCCACCTTGCCACCCCTGGGGTTGAAATATTCCATCTGCGGCTGGACACCCCAGTGTTCTCCATATGCATCCTTCGGGTCATATGTGTATTCTCTAAGTCCCCCCCTCTGGGTTGGCAATAATTGCATATTTCCTCTAAAATTGTGGGATATGCTCCCCAGTGTACCTTGGTATTCCTGTGCTAAATAGGAGTCCTTCGTCCGTGCTAGTCTCACGACAGGGATCTCAGATTTACGCAGGGCACTGGAAGACAGCTGAGAAGGTGGCGTGATTAGACTGGTAACCCCATTTCGTCGTCATCCGACGTAACTCGGAGTGACAACGAAAGGGAACGTCTCGGTTACGTATGTAACCCTCGTTCCCTGAGTAGGGAACGGAGACGTTACGTCTTCCTGCCACTTTCCGCTGTTCGCGGGGATCGCCTGACCTCGGTTTTGGCTCCTCAGCGAAGAAACATACCTGCATGTTGCAGCGTCCTCCTTTTATACCCACGAGGTAAGGCGGAGATACGCTATGCAAATTCCGCAGACCCATGGCATTTCTTTGCCATTGGCTCGTTTTGTAATACTCGAAGTTGATAGGCTTTCTAAGCGAAACCCCATTTCGTCGTCATCCGACGTAACGTCTCCGTTCCCTACTCAGGGAACGAGGGTTACATACGTAACCGAGACGTTACTATGAGAAAGTCGAGGACACGGATATGGAGAAAAACGTTATGAGAAGTAATGCTTGACGCAATGCTAGCTAACCAACAATAAGCAAAGTCAAGGGCAATATTTCTAGACGTTAATCATAGTAAATCCATGAGCATGCACCATTTGAAAATAACATTGTTTGTCACTCACTTTCGTTCAAATGCTTCTCGGTGGCATTAGTGAAAAAAACGGGACTACCGACATCTTACTGAGAGAGAGAGAGGCTCTCCGAGTCAGAGCGGTACCGGTATGTTCTGAGGTCAGCAAGCTGCTAGCCTCAGACTAGCACAAGCCCTAATCTAGCATTAACAACAACATTGGAAAAGTGTTAGTGTAGGGTATACTTTAATATTACTGTACAAGATAGGCGATAGTAGCCAAGTCAGGAATTAAATATTAAAATGAATGACTTGCAAACGAACATGATTATAGTCGAACAACTTTTTCTATGTAGCTACAGTCATCCATAATTTGATCTGCTAGCTCGCCCTAGGTCTTTTACAGGTGAACTTGATGTAGCTAAAACGTAATGATATGTAGGTAACACACACAACATATTACCTAACCCAATTGAAATTGGTCTAGTTGAAATGTTTAATAAATTACATGACTAGCATTATATAATTATTTATATTATATAACATTATAACCCCAAAATATCCTTACCTCCAGTGATCTCACCAGTGGCCAGTAAGACGGGAAGGCGCGGCGCCGAACACTGGTCTCAGGGAGAAATTTATTGGGGTGGCAGATACCATAGACATTAAAGATACGCAGCAAGAAGAAACACTAGTGGTTCACGCTTGCGCGCATATGATACTGCTGTTTTGGCGCACAGTGTTCTGATTTGCTTATTTCCTATTTACTTGTTTGGTGGGGGCAATCCAGAATTACTGTTGGTGAAATTATAAACCCGGAAAATGGTCGCTCCCAGAAAAGAAAACCATTAATTTAGTGCAAATAATCTACTAAATCTATCATGTACGCGTCGGTACGTGGGAAGCAGTCTGGACAGGATGATCCTCGTGCTGCGTACCGTCTCGATCAGGTTCCTGAGCTCTGAGAACATAGGCCTCAGCAGGACAACTCCCAAAAGTGAGAGGAAGCCTAGCCACGTTCAGTGCTAAGAACTACTTCACAAGATTTATGCATCTAAAAATGTGGAATGCTGTCAGCTCAAAGGGAGACTAAGAACCCGATACTGCTATCAAAGCGGAGATCTGGGGAGTGGAGGCTAAAGCAGGAATACTCTCTTAAGTGAGACAAGGCCTAAGAACACGCCACCCTAAAGACATTTAGCCAAGGAGGCTCACAGAGGGCCTGGCAACTTCAGCACGACTCTCTATACAGAGCTCCATGAGTGGAGGCACCATTCAGCAGAACGACTCTCTAAAGTGAGAGGAAGTCTAGTTACGCTCCACATTACAGACCATCTAACCAGGGAGGCTAAGAAAATATGTATTATTTGGAAATATTAAGGAGAATTGCAGAATTTTTTTTACATAAAGCAACATTTATCCAGACCCAACCTCTTTTGAAAACTTTAGAACTGGAGGCAAATATTACTTCCTTAAGATTTATGAGAAATAAGAATGAACGTTATTGAGATTATTTAAAATTGTGAATGACCTAATTTTTTCAAATATTTATTTAATAATTATGTGAATTAGCACAAAAGGGAAATATTATATATGAAATATATGCAGAATTAATATTACAATAAATTATTACAAAGTTACAATCAATTAACCTGCCCGCCCAGAAAACCTTCAGTATTAATTGTCTATCAATTCTCAGAAAGGTTATTTTCGTGTCCACTGAAAAATAACGTTCTTACTGTGTACAGTACTACTACAGCATGTAGCAAGATCAGGAATCGTTAAAGTGACTTTGATATGAAAACAGTATATCAGAATCAAATACATGTATTGTGTATAAGTTTTATTAACTAAATCACGAACACATAACTAGTCTAAACAAAGGCATACACACAAATCACTCATACACAAATGGGTAAAATGGAAAGTGAGAGAAATCAAAAAAAGAAACAGGGGAATGAAGCTATGTAAATAGTCAATTTAACCATCTTAAAGAACCATCAGTTTTGTAATGAATAATAATTAATAATCATTTGTTACATTTATATAGCGCTTTTCTGAGACCTCAAAGCGCTTTACATGGAAGGGGGAATCTCCTCAACCACCACCGATGTGCAGCATCACCTGGATGACGCGACGGCAGCCATATTGCGCCAGAACGCCCACCACACACCAGCTTACTGGTGGAGAGGAGACAGAGATGAAGCCAATCAGTATATGGGGATGATTAGGAGGCCATGATGGACAGAGGCCACTGGGCAAATTAGGCCAGGACACCGGGGTTACACCCCAACTCTTTTTTCAGAATCAGAATCAGAATCAGAAAGAGCTTTATTGCCAAGTGTGCTTGCACACACAAGGAATTTGTTTTTGGTACTGAGGCTTCCAGTGGACATATACAAATACAAATACAACAAGAAACATAATACTACAAATTATAAGAATAAAAAATAAAAATATAAATATATGAGAATAAAAGTATCACAGTTGGGTGTAGTCAGAATAGACATTTTCAGATTTACAGATTATGAACATATTTACAGTTTTTTGAATATTATAAATAAATAAATCTACATATAAGTATCACCTGAGTTGTAGGGTATTGCACTAAACAGTGGGAGTATTGCACTTAAGGCATATGCCTTGGGAGGAGTGTTAACTGTTCAGGAGGGAAATGGCCTGTGGGAAGAAACTGTTCCTGTGCCGAGATGTTCTTGTGGCCAGTGATCTGAGTTGCCGTCTTGACGGTAACAGTTCAAACAGGAGGTGTCCAGGGTGAGTGGAGTCCGTGATGATTTTACCTGCTCTCTTCCTCACTCTGGAAGAGTACAGGTCCTGGAGGGTTGGCAGGGGGGCACCAATGATCCTCTCCGCAGTCCGGACTGTCCGCTGTAGTCTCCTGATGTCTGATTTGGTAGCTGAACCAAACCAGACAGTGATGGAAGTGCATAAAACAGACTCAATGACGGCTGAGTAGAACTGAATCAGCAGCTCCTGTGGCAAGTTGAACTTCCTCAGCTGGCGAAGGAAGTACAGTCTCTGCTGGGCCTTTTTCACAATGGAGTCAATGTGATTGTCCCACTTCAGGTCCTGAGAGATGGTAGTGCCCAGGAACCTGAATGACTCCACTGCTTCCACAGTGCTGTTCATGATGGTGAGTGGGGGGAGTGCTGGGCTGTTCCTCCTGAAGTCCACGATCATCTCCACTGTTTTGAGCGTGTTCAGCTCAAGGTTGTTATAACTGCACCAGACAGCCAGCTGTTCAACCTCCAGTCTGTAAGCAGACTCGTCGCCGTTTTGGATGAGACCGATGACAGTGGTGTCGTCGGCAAGGAGGACGTTTGAAGGACATCCTGGGATTTTTAATGACCACAGGGAGTCAGGACCTCGGTTTAACGTCTTGTTTAACACCTTGTTAAAAGGGGTGCAGTGTGAAAGTAGCCTTGATTTCAAACAGATATACATTTTCTACTGCCGTACAAAGAACACAAACATATTTACATGACTTTTTATATGTATTTGTGAGTATGATGTTTTTATTGCATTGATCACAATTGAATTGTCTTTCTCCAGAGTGAATGTGCAGATTATTATTGGAATAGGCTCTATGCACAAACGCTGCTGACGTATTTCCGGTAGAATCTCAGCCAGCGTCTTTACTTCAGCATAGCGCGTTCTATAGCGAAGTGTACTAGTGGCAAAACTTTAATAAAATTCATTTTCTCAGAAACTGAGACAAAGATTTTAGAAACTGATTCGCTAGTCGGAGTTCGCATGATATGAGAGAATACTCACCCTCAAAGTTGTCGATGTAGCTCAAAATATAGAATTTAAAGCCCTTCTCTTTCTTACTCTTATGTGTGTCAGCTAACTCCCTCACAATATTGTTAACCCTCTGGGGTCTAAGGTGTTTTTGGGGTCCTTGAGATGTTCTGACATGCCCTGACATTTGTGCTTTTTTCAGTTGCTTATAAACATATTAATGGCAAAGGTGTAATTACACTCTATTTAGCACAAACAGGTCTACCATAATATGTGAGCAACATGTATGTACATGTTTGTATTTTTGAGGGAATATTGTTTATGCATGGTTATTGAAAAAAATAAAAAATAAAGTTTCTGAAATAAGGCCACAAAACACATACTAAATATGTGTCCACAAGACTTTGTACTAATGGATGTCGTTGCCTAGAGTTTTTTCTTCAAAATGATGTGAAAATCATCCTGGCTAATCATTCACATAAAACAATACATTGATTTAAATTTTGTAAGACACTTTTTGTTTGGAAAGGCAATATGCGCAAGGGGTGTCAACGATTTCAACACCATCATGCATATTTAGTGGTTCACACCTGAGGAGACAATGGGGCCCGCATACTTAATGAGCCATTCATTCAGGTGTGTCACTGAGCCACGAGAAAGAATGCAAGAGCAATATATATATGTGTGTGTGTGTGTGTATATATTATATATATATATATATATATATATATATTCTACCAAATTGGTTCACAGTTGGAAGCATCTCATTTTTTTTTTTTTTTTTTACATACTTAGCATCTCATTTTTTTTTTTTTTTTTTTTTTTCCATGTCTAGTAATTGTGCAGTTAATTCTCATACTGTATTTTCAGTTTTGGAATATGTATCCTCTCCTCAAATTTGTCACTAAGAAAACTCAATAAAAATTATTTAAAGAAAAGGCTTATATTTACATTTTAATAGTTTGTTTACATCTACCTTGTAAATATATTTTTTTATTAAAAAGGTTACATAGGTCTTTCGTTTATATAAGAAATATAAATGTTAATTTGCAGTTTAATATGTTGCTTATACAAATACATTTTATTTCAACATATTTCAGTCGATTTTTCCTCATCTCAGTATAGCAATATAGTTTGCTAAAAGCGGGTCATTCATTCACACACAGAAACGCGATTCAAATTTAAACTGTCTTTTTGCGAGTTGTGGTAAACAGCGCATCTCTGCCGTTCATTCATTCACACACAAACGCGATTCACTTGAGAATGAAAAAAACGTACTACAGTATTCCTCAGCTCAGCTGAATCTGTTGCTTCTCGAAATACCAGCACTTCTGAGGTAAAGTTCAAAAGAACAGTATTTATCTGAAATAGAATCTTTTGTAACACTAACGTTCAAAACTTTGGGGTCAGTAAGTATTTTTATTTTATTTTTGGGGGGAAATAAATAAAATAAATCAATATTTTTATTCATCAAGGAGGAATTAAATTTATCAAAAGTGACAGTAAAGACATTTAGAATGTTTCAAAAGATTATATTTCAAATAAATGCTGTTGTTTTTAACTTTCTGTTCATCAAAGAATCGTAAAAAAATGGTACACAACTGTTTTCAACATTGATCATAATCATAAATGTTTCTTGAGCATCAAATCCTCATATTAGAATGATTTCTGAAGGATCATGTGACTGAAGACTGGAGTAATGATGCTGAAAATTCAGCTTTGATCACAGGAATAAATAATATTTTAAAATATATTAAAATCGAAAACAGTTACTTTAAATTGTAATAATAATTCACTATATTACTGTTTTTTTGTTGTATTTTTAATTAAATAAATACAGCATTGGTGAGCATAAGTGACTTCTTTTAAAAACATTAAAAATCGTACCGACCCCGAACTTTTGAACGGCAGTGTATATATATAATCCAAATATAAATGAAAGTCAAAAGCACATTTTTAATCATTCCTGGAGACAAATCCTATTCAAATAGGCTATATGGGCTACAGAATTTGTTCAAAGTTAGAGTTGGAAATATCTTGAAAAGAAAATTGTCTTTTCCCATAAATTTCTTATAAAGTATTATTTTTAAAAGTATTTTAAAGTTAAGGATTCATTAGTTTGATATAGCTTACATTGGAACAAACACTATAATAATATAAGTCTTTCATATTTCATCTGTAACATAAACAACAGCGCCCATCTGTGCCGTTAATTCATTCACACACAGAAACGTGATTCAAATTTAAACCGTCTTTTTGCATTTACAGACACTATTCCATATCGCGATTAGAACAAAGCACAAGAATAAAAAACTTAGGCTACTCACAATTCTCGGCTAGATCCGTCGCTCTTCGAAATGAAAATAAACCAGCACATGTTCTGAGGTAAATGTCCCAGGATTATTCCTCACAGTCACAGCCTCGCAAGAGAAATAGTACATTAATCTGATGATTACATTTGTTGTGTTATCGCGTTTATGAGGAGCGTTGACACGTTTGCATGTGTCGCTTCAGATCATTTGCGTCTGAATAGCGCGCGCTGTCCGTGGGCGTGTCACATTAGCAGAATAATGAGCTGAGAGAACGATAATGAGATCGGCTGACACCTCTCTCTTTTTTTATAGATTACATAAACAGAGAATATTTATTTTAGTTTTGAATTAGATATTTTAATAGTACAAACTTAAATGATCAAAAAGATATATTGCTCATGCTTGAGTGAACAGTATTCGCTGAGTTTTGTTTAAGTTTAGAGACGTGCTCCAGAAAAAAGGTTAACGGAGATGGAGAGACAGAAAGCATATCCTGTTTATTTTCTTTATTTTACAAAGTGGACACAAAAAAAATAGACATTGAAGAGATTATTTATTTATATTTCTTAAGTCTCTATGACCAAAAATGACGGAGTATTTAAGTCTATTTTCCTGCTATGTGAAAAAAATCGAGCAAAATGCGCCGGCGCGTTTGACGACCCCAGAGGGTTAACATCATTCACGTTAACCGCGGGAAGTTCTTGTAAACAGCGAGTGTAATTTGCCATTATCTCCACCTAATGCAAAAAAACGGCTTCCGACGCAGCACCGGATGTAACTGGGCGGGCTGAGACAAAACGTGGAAGCGATCGTGCATACAGCCTATGATTTTTCTAAACCTTGTCATACTGAGGAAACAGCATTTTCTTTACAGAATGAGTTTGTAAATGCTATTTCAGGCTTATGTGATATGGGAAATTCATGTCACACTGAAGACACTTGTAAGGTTTTTCTCCAGTGTGAACTCTCATGTGAATATTGAGGTTTCCTTTAATTGTGAAACTCTTTTCACACTGAAGACACTTGTATGGCTGAAGACACTTGTAAGGTTTTTCTCCAGTGTGAACTCTCATGTGAATATTAAGGTTTCCTTTAATTGTGAAACTCTTTTCACACTGAAGACACTTGTATGGCTTCTCTCCAGTGTGAACTCTCATGTGCAGCTTAAGGTTTCCTTTAACCGTGAAGCTCCTTCCACATTGAGGACAGGTGAAAGGCTTTTCTCCAGTGTGAGTCCTTAAGTGATACTCAAGGTGTGCTCTGTATGTGAAACTCTTTCCACAGTCATGGCACATGAAAGGCTTTTCTCCGATATGAAATTTTACACGATTCTTAAGGTGATTCCTGTCTGTGAAACACTTTTCACACTGAAAACACTTGTAAGGCTTATCTCCAGTGTGAACTCTCATGTGAATATTAAGGTCACCTTTAATCGTGAAGCTCTATCCACACTGAGGACAGGTGAAAGGCTTTTCTCCAGTGTGAATTCTCATGTGATCCTCCAGGTGTGCTCTGTTTGTGAAACTCTTTCCACACTAATGACACATGTAAGGCTTCTCTCCAATGTGAATTTTTACATGATTCTCAAGGTGATTCCTGTCTGTGAAACTCCTTTCGCACTGATGACATATAAAACAGTTCTCTCCTGAGTGAATCCTCATGTGATGATTAAGGTGTGGTTTACGTCTGAAACTTTTTCCACACTGATCACAAACAAACGGCTTCTCTCCAGTGTGAATTGTCATATGAGTCCTAAAACTTTCTTTTAGTGTGAAGTTCTTCCCACACAATTTGCAGGTGAAAGGCTTCTCTCCAGTGTGTACTTTCATGTGGGTATTAAGGTCTCTTTTCTGTTTAAAACTATTTCCACACTGAGAGCATATGAAAGGCTTCTCTCCAGTGTGAATTCGCATGTGAGTCTTAAGATTTCCTTGTAGTGAAAAAGTCTTCCCACACAGAGTGCAGGTGTAAGGCTTCTTCCCGGAGTGATTTCTCATGTGGGCATTAAGGACTCTTTTATGTTTAAAACTATTTCCACACTGAGAACATATGAAAGGCTTCTCTCCAGTGTGAATTCGCATGTGTGTTTTAAGATTTCCTTGTAGTGAGAAATTTTTCCCACACAGTTTGCAGGTGAAAGGCTTCTCTCTAGTGTGAATTCTCATGTGGACTGTAAGGGATTTTTTCTGTGTAAAACTCTTTCCACACTGAGAACATGAGAATGGCTTTTCTCTAGTGTGAACTATCATGTGAGTCTTAAGATTTCCTTTTAGTGAGAAACTCTTCCCACACAGTTTGCAGGTGAAAGGCTTCTCTCCCGTATGGATTTTTAATTGGATTTTAAGGCTGTCTTTTCGACTGAACTTCTTTCCACACTGTTGGCAGGTCAAAGGCTTCTCTCTAGTGTGAGCTTTTATCTGGAGATTTCTAGTTTCTGTTTTATGAGTCTGTGAGTTACTAAAAAATCATGACATTTCTCTTCCATTTCATTCAGTTCTTGACTCTCTTCTTTCAGAGCCATCAGGTCTAGGGTAAAAAGAAACAAAAACAAGTTAACACTAGTTTAATGGCACAAAGTAACAGACATTAAAACATTTAGACATCTAAAACATTAAATGCAACAACACATTCTAGATACTATGCCCACTAAACAACTGAGTAGAGTTGTAATCTGTAATGTCAGAGCCTCTTATTAATATTGTTAATTCTTAAGTTTCTTTAGGACACATCCCAAGTACTACCCCCCTCATAAAAACCCTCAGTAGAGCACTGCACTGCACACATTTACATTTACATTTATTCATTTAGCTGACGCTTTTATCCAAAGCGACTTACAATTGCTATATATGTCAGAGGTCGCATGCCTCTGGAGCAACTAGGGGTTAAGTGTCTTGATCAGGGACACATAGGTGTCTCACAGTGGATTCGAACCCAGGTCTCTCACACCACAGGCATGTGTCTTATCCACTGCGCCACCACCACCCTACAGTGTAACCAGTTACACACATTTGTGTTGGGATCCTGCAGATTAGACGTTAGAACTGGTTACACTGTTGTCGCTTGTGAAAACCAAATGGCGACGGCGTGGGTGTAAATGTGCAGATTAAGGGGCGATAATATTATAATAAGATCCCCTTCCTACGTCAGAAGGGGTGCGAAATCTGATTGGCTTATTTTTTGACATGCTTGTAGAGAAAGGCTTACAAAAAGTTACTGGGTTGTCACTTTTCACGTTTTCTAGGTTGGCAGATGCACAGGGGACCCGATTATACAGGTTACATTCAACGGTTATGAGAAGTTTCTGAACACCCTGAGGGAGGAAAGAGTGCCTTGGATCAGCTCCTCTCTCTCATACAGGGGGAAAACACTGCTTTAACAAAAGAAAACACTGTTAGTGCAGAGTATGCACTAACATTTCGTACTCTTACTGCTCAAATGGTGTGGGTGGATGACTCCTTTTGCGGAAAAGTTTAAATGATGAGGTTCAATCTGAATTAGACTGTCGCAATGATGGGAGAAAACAGGATCAATTCATCACGCTAGCAATCCGAACTGACAATCTCAGTTGCCTCAAAAACCCAAACCGACTCTCTCATCCATTCAGTCAAGCAATAAGGATAACAATAACAATCCCCATAACGATGACCCTGAACCGATGCAGGTTGAATGTACACATATATCCACTGAAGAACGAGAACGCCACATAAGAGAACATCTGTGCCTATACTGTGGCCAAGCGGGGTATCTGAGAGCGAACTGCCTGGCTCGACCACCACAGCAGTATACTCATGAGAGAGTACATTCATTCTTCCCAGTTATTCTACCTCATGTATGGAAGTACCCGTAAAGATAACCTTTTCCACAAACGCTATTATTACTAAGGCCCTTCTTGATTCTGGGGCAGCGGACAGTTTTATTGATGAAGGCCTAGCCTGACAGTACGAGATTCCACTAATCCCCTGTGAATCTCCCTTGACAGTGGCAGCGTTAGATGGACGCCCCCTGTGAACCAGTCATGTTCGAAGCACCACCACCACAGACATTGTCCTGGAAGTTGGTATTCTTCATATTGAAACCACACGCCTCTTTACCATCCATTCCCCTCACAATCCGGTTTTCCTCGGTCTACCCTGGCTACAGAAACACAACCCTCTGATTTCATGGCAGGAGAAACAAATCACATGCTGGAGCTCCACCTGTCAGTACAATTGCCTAAATCCAGTCACTCCCATGTCAGTGAGAACCACCGCAACCATTACCCCATTCCCTGATGACTTTGGTCACATATTACTGTTGATTTTGTCACTGATCTCCTGGCTCTTCACTATGTCGCTTTTATGGATTACCAGAAGATACTGTCTCTGATTGAGGTTCCCAGTTCATGTCCCAGGTTTGGATAGCCTTCTTCCGTTAGCTCAATGTGAATGTAAGCCCCACTTCAGGGTACCACCCACAGTCTAATGGCCAAACTGAACGTTTAAACCAAGAACTCACAAGATTTCTTAGAATGTACCGCCAACAGAATCAATCAGATTGAAGCAACTTCCTTCCCTAGGCTGAATATGCTCAAAACTGTCTTCAAAAAACCCTCCACAGGCATGATTCCTTCCTCAGCTAACACATGACGTACCAGTAACGTGATCATCCGCGACGCTACCATTGGGCCCATTTTAGGTCCGGGCCTGCCCATTTTGACCCAGGCCTATAGTGAGTAGTGAGTGATTTTCATTCTAGCAGTTCATCCAAATAGCAGCCCGAGGAAAGCTTTGAGTGAAAGCTTCTCAGCCAATCAGCGGCTTCTACCCCACGTGTGGACTCTTATGCTGCATTCCAGGCAGGTTTTTGAGCACGTAAATCACGACTTCAAACCACGACTCACGACTTTGTAGCGTTCCAGGCCAGTCACGCCAAACTACCTGAGTGCAATATACATACTTATTGTTCCAGAGACACAACATTGTAATACATAATCGTGTGTGTATTATTATCATTATTATATTATTAATTTGACTGAAACATTATATTGTCCTAAAGTGTATTCTCACCGTGTACCGCCTGCAGAAACACTGCATCCGTAGGGGCTGCCATTGTTGTTTTGTATGGTTTCGCGGGCTATGTGATGTCAGAGCTCGTAACTGGGAGTACATTGATCTAGTACGAGTTCACGGGTGGGAAGTCACAGGTGGGAAGTCACGGGTTTGACTGCCCTTCCAGTGCACTTTCACGGGTATAAGGTTGGAAAAACACGGGTTACAGGTTGCCTGGAACGCGGCATTAAGCCTGCCACAGACTGCATTGTCACCAGCAAGTGATCCAAGGACATGAATGATGTTGGTGTGCAAGCTTTTCAAGCAAGCTCAATGAGACAGACTAAGACGGTAGCTATTAGCTAATATGGAACGCAAAGAAAAGCAGCTTGTTTTCATTTAAATTCAGCAAGAAACGCTCCGAGGAGCAGGAGGAAACTACTGCCATTTTAAGTCAAGTCAAGTCACCTTTATTTATATAGCGCTTTTAACAATATGGACTGTTTCAAAGCAGCTTTACAGTGATAATAGGAAATTAAAGTAACAGAGATTGTTTTGGCTTTACAGCAGCTCTAGAATAAAGTTATTGTCCAGCTAAAGTTAGTTTTGATCGATTCACTTCCGTCGCAACGATCATTAGTTATTAACTTAGGGGCCGCTATCACGACACCGTTCTAACAGAAAATTATTTAAAGCGATCCGCCCGCTCATTTGCATAAAACAGTGCCTGGTGGCTTTGAGAATTTTTTATCGCTTCCGCGTAGCCGCGTGAATCGGGATTATTCCGACAACGTTTTATCAGTACAGAGGTAAAGGGAAGGAGGCCTTCACAAGGGAGAGACTAGTGACACTTCAGGGATGCGTTGTCGTTGTGTCCAGGCGCAGGTCCTTCATCAGATCCGGATACGGCCTGGATCCGGCGCACTGCGGTAAACCTCGGGATAAACAGAGAGACTAATATTAGCGTAGACGCCATCCTTCTTATGATGTACAAAGTACATCAGGATTTATGGGAAGTGTTCCCGGTTCCGGCTTATCTAAACTATGCAGCCTAACATTGAATTATAGAAGTCTATAATGTGTTATGAGTATGCTAAGCCAAAGAGATGTGTTTTTAGTCTAGATTTCAACTGACAGACTGTGTCTGCTTCCCGGACAATGTTAGGAAGATTGTTCCAAACTTTTGGTGCTAAATAGGAAAAGGATCTACCGCCAGCAGTCGATTTTGATATTCTAGGTATTCTAAACTGGCCAGAGTTTTGAGATTGCAATAGACGTGAAGGACTATAATGCGTTAAGAGCTCACTCAAGTACTGGGGAGCTAAACCATTTAGTGCTTTGTAAGTAATCAGCAATATTTTAAAATGTATACGATGTTTTTTTTTTTTTTCCTCAAAGTTTTTTTATTGAACGTCTTATCAAACATAAGATATACTTTTACAATACATTTTCTTTTTATGTTAACCCACCCACCCAAGAGCAATCCCCACCTGTTGCACCAATACATATATTAATTTAAAAAACAAAACAAAAAAAAAAACAATTATTGACATGTTTTAGAGAAGAAAGCACAAGTATGTACAGTATATTACTCCTCTGAAATTGAAAGTAGAGAGGGATCCACCTTCCTAATTTGGTCCAGAACCGGTTGCCAGATATCCAAAAATTTATATGCACAGCCTGCTGTAGCGTACCTTATTTTTTCCATGGTCAGATTGTATAAAAGATCAATGAGCCACATTTTGAATGTTGGAGGGTACTTGTCTTTCCATTTAAGCAGTATCTGCCGTCGAGCTAAAAGAGTAGTAAATGCTATGAGGCTTTTGTTGTTTTGATTTAAGTGAAAATGCTGCGGTACAATGCCGAATACAGAGATCATGGCATCAGGTTCTATGACTGTCCCCAAAGTGTTGGAAATAAATTTAAATATAGACTTCCAAAAAACTTCAAGTTTTGGACAGAGCCAAAACATGTGAGACAGAGTACCTGGTTCGGCTTCACATCTATCACAGTGAGGATCTATGTCTGATTTAAATTTTGCCAGTTTTACTTTGGACCAATGCAGTCTATGAACAACTTTAAATTGAATCACTCGATGTCTTTGACATATTGAAGATGAATGAATGTTTTTCAATATAAATTCCCATACATCCTCAGAAATTCCTATAGACAGTTCCTCTTCCCACAATCTTTTCACGTGAGCCAGAGGTCCCATATTATGAGTATTCATTACACTATATATTTTACCAATGGCCCCCTTGGAATATGGATTCACTTTTAGGACAGTCTCAAGAAGTGACTCAGGTGGTAATGAGGGGAAGTGACTAACAGACGATGCAGCAAAACTGCGAAGTTGAAGATATTTGAAGAAGTGAGTGTTGGGAATTTGGAATTTAGTTTTCACTTGCTGAAAGGTTGCAAAAGTGCCATCAATATACATATCTTTTAGTACCCTAAGGCCATTTACAGACCAGGCACCAAAAGAACCATCTATAATAGAAGGAGTAAACATGTGATTTCTTACTATAGGAGCAAAGACTGATACGTCATTAAGTGAAAAATGTCTTCTAAACTGTCCCCATATTTTGAAGGAGTGCTTAACCACTGGATTCAGAGAGTATTTATATATTGGATGAGGTGATGGCAATGTTGAGCAGAGCAATGCATGTAAAGAAGCAGGATGGCATGACAAATTCTCAAGGGACAGCCACTTAGGACCACCAGCATGCGAGTTAAACCAATATAACATAGAACGAGCATTGGCTGCCCAATAATAGTACTGAAAATTGGGTAATGATAGTCCTCCATGCTCTCGGTGTCGCTGCAGAACACTTTTACGGATGCGTGCATTTTTCCCATTCCATATAAAAGTTGATATCAGCTTGTCTATCAGTAGGAAAAATGATTTGGTTAAAAATATTGGGATACACTGGAACAGATATAGAAATCTAGGTAGGATATTCATCTTGACAGTGCTTATCCTGCCTCCTAGTGATAACGGCAATGTACCCCAACGCTCAAAATCTTGTTTTATTGAATCTATCAATGGAATAAAATTAGTTTTATAGAGGTTCTTGTAATTATTAGTAACCCATATACCTAAATACTTAAATTTGTCTTTACTCAATTTAAACGGTAAGGAGTTAGATGTGATAAGTCTGGCTGCAGTGTTAATCGGCATAAGTTCACTTTTTTGCATGTTTATTTTATATCCTGATATTTTCCCAAAACTACCAAGTAATGACAGTAGACGAGGCAGGGTCTTATGCGGCTCAGACACATACAAGAGAGTATCATCCGCATAAAGGGACACTTTATGTTCGGATTCACCCCTCAGTATGCCTTTAATAGTATTATCGGACCGTATTGCCACTGCCAGGGGCTCAATCATCAGTGCAAATAATGAGGGGGATAATGGGCAACCCTGCCTAGTCCCGCGGCCTAATTGGAAAAATGGTGATATGTTATTGTTTGTCCGAATTGCTGCTACAGGAGAGGAATATAAAACATTAATCCATGAAATGAATGTGGCACCAAAGCCAAATTTCTTCAAGGTATAGAAGAGGTAGTCCCACTCCACCCGATCAAATGCTTTTTCAGCATCAAGTGACAGAAGCACCTCAGGTATATCGGGTGGAGTGGGATAATGGAGGATATTCAAAAGTCTGCGTATATTGTAGAATGAATATCGATCTTTGATAAAGCCAGTCTGGTCATCAGACACTATTGAAGGTATAACAATCTCTAATCGACATGCTAAAAGTTTGGCAAATATTTTACTATCAACATTTAACAATGAGATAGGTCGATAGCTACAATCTAATTTACTTTTACCCTTTTTATGAATTAAAGAAATAACTGCTTGCCTCATGGTTTCTGGTAACGACCCTGAGATGAAGGACTCATCATAGACCGCGAGTAAGATAGGGAAGAGTTCTGAGGAGAATTTTTTGAAAAATTCGCTCGGAAAGCCATCTGGCCCTGGTGATTTTCCACTTTGCATGGTGGCAATTGCTTTCAATATTTCGGTTTTTGAAAATGGTCTTTCCAAATCTGAGGCATATTGTTCATCAATAGTGGGCAGAGTAAATTTGCTAAAAAATGAGTCAAACAGCTCCTCATTTCTACTGGATTCAGATGTATATAATTGCGAGTAATACTCCATAAACCTATTATTAATCGCTAATGGATCAATTAATTTTTTGTCGTGTTCATCCATAATTTCAAAAATTGACTGGTCGACACTTTGTTGCCGTAGTTGATGAGCTAAGATTTTCCCTATTTTTTCGCCGTGATCATAAGACTTGTGTCTGGATTTATTCAAAAGGTTCTCAATAAGTTTCGTAGATAACAAATTGAATTCTGTCTGAAGAGCCAATCGTTCCTTAAATAAATCGACTGATGGCGAGTGTGAGAGAACCCCATCAATTTGCAAGATATCACTTTCTATCTTTTTAAGTCTTTCCTGTTGTTTTTTCTTTACACGGGCACTATACGATATGATTTGGCCTCTGAGATAGGCTTTTAACGTTTCCCAAATTAGACAGTAGGACACCCCTGGGGTCCGGTTATGTTCTAAAAACTCATGTACTTCCTTAGAAATAAATTTAACAAACTCAGTATCTGAGAGAAGTAATGTATTAAATCGCCACGGCCGATACCCACTACTTGTGGTAGGCAAGTTTAAAGTAATTAACAGTGGTGCGTGGTCTGATATCACTATTGCTTGGTATTCACATTTACTGACTAATGAAAGTAAGCTATTATCAACAAAAAAATAATCGATTCGAGAATATGTTTTGTGAACCGGTGAATAGAAGGAATAGCCTCTGCGCCCAGGATTCTGAAAGCGCCAAACATCAGTCATTCCATAAGTTTTAAGAAGCTGATTAAGTACTACTGTAGAACGAGTTAGTTGCATGGTCTTGGGTGAACTACGATCCAGTGAGGGCGACAGTACACAATTAATATCTCCTCCTAATATGACATGATGTGTATCTATATCAGGTATTCGAGAGAAGAGGCTGGTAAAAAATGCACTGTCATCCCAGTTAGGTGCGTACACATTCGCCAGAACTACTGGGGTATTGTTCAGTCTGCCCACTACTATTATATAACGGCCAGCAGAGTCAGCATCAACTTTTGACATTACAAACGGGATAGTCTTTTTGATCAAAATAGCCGTTCCCCTAGATTTAGAATGAAAAATAGAGTGGAAAATTTGTCCCACCCATCCCCCTCTAAGTCTAAAATGGTCAGATGTGTTCAAATGGGTTTCTTGCAGAAAGGCAATATCTGCATTCAGCTCCTTAAGGTGCGAGAGTACTTTTCGACGTTTCACTGGGTGATTTAAAGATTTAACATTCCAGCTGACAAGGTTTATCTGGCAAGTACCTGATACATCAATGTGAGCGTTCATTTATATTAAGTGTTAAGTATTTATGTATTATGGTAGTACGGATCCAGCCTAAGTAACATTTGTGCAATGTAAACAGAAGAGAGTCCCTCCCCTAAACCAGAGTTAGCAAAACAAAAAATAGGAGCAATCAATTTAGTGCAACAGTAACTTCCCCAGTCACCAACTAGAACATGGTGAAAAAATAACCCCTCGCAAATAACAAATCCACACATAAAGTGCTTTTAGAGAACTCTAGCTCTGCGGCTTGCTCTGCACAGACATGTTAATAAAATATTTTAATATAATAAATATATTTTAATATTTCAAATTAAAATAGAAAAACAAAGAAAGAGTGGTGCTTTTTATCTCCTAACAGATCTTAAGACTGGTCCAAAAAAAAAGAAAAAAAAAGAAAGAAATTAACTTAACTGTAGTCCCCCATCAACAAGCCTCACTGTTGTATTATGCATTATTGTTGTTTACCAAACTTAAGTTCGTGCACTCATCAAAAAGACAGTCTGCTGACAATAAAGACCAGAAAAAGAAAAAAGTGAAGCTAAGCCACCTCACGCAGAATGTTGTTCTTAACATACGCCATGGCCTCCGTTGCGTCTTGAAACTGCTTATCTGTCCCGTTGTACGTGATCCGAAATGGGGCTGGATGTAGGAGACCATAGCGGACCCCCTCTCGTCCTCGAAGTAATTTACGGACCTCGTTAAACGCCGACCTGGCACGGGCTACACTCGGTGGATAATCAGGAAAGATGAATATGGTTGAGCCGTTATGTTGTAGCGGGCCAGATTCCCGTGCGAGGCGGAGGATTTCGACACAATCTTGAAAGTAGTGCAATTTTGCTATAATCGCTCTTGGTTTGCCATCCATCCGTTTCATCTGTAAAGTGCGGTGGGATCTGTCAATCAGCACGTCTTTATCTATTTTAAGAACTTTTTTAATCAGCCTTGAAACAGACGCAGGGGTGCTGGAGCCATCTTCCTCAGCTACATTCATAATGCGGATATTTGACCTCCGCATTCGGCCTTCCATGTCCAATCATTTCTCCTGTAGATTTTGAACATTTCCCTCCAGCTTGCGCACAGAGTTTTGTAGCTCCGTGATATCATCCGAGCATCCTGAGAGTCCTCTTTCCATGTCCGACACAGTTGTTCTAATCACTTCCAGTTCTGACCGAAAAGCTGATGTGTTGTTGGCTATCTCCTGCCTAACTGCTTGTAGCTCTGATCTGACTCCATCAAACTCTTTAGCCATGATTGATTTTAACTCGGTTTGGAAAAGCGTGGTCATCTCCGATTTTATAGAGGACAATAACTCTTCCTTCATCCCCGTCATCATATCAATTTGTTCTCGAGTTTGTAGAGCTTGTTCAGCCATCTCGAGTGTCGCGTTAGTTACGTTGCTAACACTAGGTGTGTCGGTGCTCGTCTTGTTAGCAGAGGCCTTGCCCGTATATTTGTATTTGCGCAGGTTGCTCGCCATTTACTTTTATCAGGGAGTAAATCGTCTTCGAAGATGCAGAACAGTCTTGAGTAGTCTTTTTGTATCATACAATTTACCAAAGCACCATTTAAAAGGGTAAAAATATAATTTTGTGCAGAGCTCTCTAAACTTGCAACCTACTCCATTGCCTGCTCGCTAGCGCCCCCCCAAATGTATACGATGTTTAATAGGGAGCCAATGCAGTGTTGACAGAACCGGGCTAATATGGTCATACTTCCTGGCACTGGTAAGAACTGTAGCGGCTGCATTTTGGACCAGCTGTAGTTTATTTATTAAGCGTGCAGGGCAACCACCCATAAGAGCATTAAAATAATCTAGTCTTGATGTCATGAACGCATGAACTAATTGTTCTGCATTTGTCATAATTTATATATATATTTTTAGATGGAAAAATGCAGTTTTACAGATACTATTCACGTGACTTTCAAATGAAAGATTGCTATCAAAGAGCAGGTTCCTAACCGACAACAAGGACTTGACAGAGCAGCCATCAAGTGTTAGACAGTATTTTAAGTAACGCTGTTACAAGTAGGCTTGGGCGGTAATACGGTAATATGGTATACCGCGGGATCTAAAAATAGCAATGGTATCAGTTTCAATACCGTCATACAAAAATACAATGCACTTATATAGGAGACAAGGATTAAATATTAAATATAATTTATTTAATGCCTAAAAATGCATATGCGTGGTAGTTATCACGTGACAGCATGGAGGAGAAAGAGGCGGAAAGATGGCGAGTCGCGCACCTGGTGTGAGTGACCTGGTCTCGAAAAAGAACACAACTTCTGCAGTTTGGCAGTATTTCGGGTTTCGACCGAACGAGAAGGGAGAGGCGGTAAATACGGACGAGGCAATTTGCAAATTGTGCAACAAAAAGTTGACCGCGAGAGATGGAAATACCATCATACAATACCATACGAAACCACCATCCACTCACTGCTGCGAGGATGGACCCGAGTTCACTCAGTGCAACTCCACAAGAAGCAAGTGGACTTGGGACTCCCAGAACATAGTCTCATAACGGTAAGCATAAAACGTGCAGAGAGCTCCTCAGGGGCAGGGGCTCAAATAAAAAAAAAGGGGCATATATATATGCTTTGCATCACATAAATAAATTATATTTAAAAGTAGGCTATATTAAAATAGAGAACCATTTATTACCAGAAGATACTGTGTTTATTTTTATTTATTTAATTGATTCAGGTATTTTTTGTTATTAAAAGTTGTTCGGGCAGTGTGATTTAATTTAATTGATTTGTGTTTGTGTCTCTGCACGAAAACTGTTCTGGATGTTTATGTTAATTTAATTCTGTTTGACTGTTGTATTTGCACTTTTTTATAAGCTGCTATTTGTTGCTAATAAAAGTTGTTAATATTGTTGTGCAAGTTATTTTGTTAATGTTTCAGTATTAGTGTTAGGTATTCAGTTTCTGAACGTTTTAGGCACAAGCCAACAGTTTGGTGACGCTGTCTGAGCCTTACGTCATAATTTTTAATTATTCACGGTAATACCGTATACCAGGGGCGGTTTCTTCATTAGGGCGATTGGGCGACGCACCACCAAAGTGTGAAAGGGACTTTTTCAATCACATTCACAATCTCATTCAACCACAGAGTTACGCTAGCCGTCACTGTACCTCTGGATATAGTCCAATCAGCGTCATGTCACGTTCTGTGGAGTACCGCCTCTTTTTGGGCGATTTCACTCTGGCTGAGAATCGCCCACAGTGTTCCCATAGACTTACATTCAAAGATGTTTTTTTTTCGAAATGCAGGCACTGCAATGCATTCTCTATGGGTTCCGGGAGGGCTCGCACTAACGTGCTTACGTCATCATACGTATCCTTAACTTGTGCAGCGATTGGTGGGAACAAACATACACTATTAAAAATCTTTAAGATTAAGTGACAAATAATATTTGAAAAAATTTTGAATTTGAACAACAAGAAAAAATGAAACACTACTTTAATATCTTTATCAAATGTGATTAAAAAAATAAAAATAAAAAAGAGAACGAGAGTGAGAGAGACTGTTGGGACATCTCGCGAGTTGAGGCCAGTTGAACTTGAACAACGTCATGGCGAACGCAGTTAATTCTATCGTGTCATTAAAAGAAATACCATTCAGCCGTCATAGTAATCAGGACCAGGGCTCATTTCAGGAGCAGGAGCAAGTAACAAGTTAGCAACAGGAAGAACAAGATCTAGGAGGGCCTTGGGAGAAGAAAGACAAGCAGAGGCTGTCTAAGGAGGTATTTATTGCTGACCATTTAAATACTCGAGTGTTGGAAAATCTAACTTTGTTTTTACAATCAGTTTAGGAAAGGATGGTAGCAGTCTTTTTTACTCCTAGCATTATATTTTGAAATTTGTACATTCCAGTCGAACACCAACAGAATCTTTATGAAGATTTGAACTGTTACCGTCAAGACGGCGACTCAGATCACTGGCCACAAGAACATCTCGGCACAGGAACAGTTTCTTCCCACAGGCCATTTCCCTCCTGAACAGTTAACACTCCTCCCAAGGCATATGCCTTAAGTGCAATACTCCCACTGTTTATAGTGCAATACCCTACAACTCAGGTGATACTTATATGTAGATTTATTTATTTATAATATTCAAAACACTGTAAATATGTTCATAATCTGTAAATCTGAAAATGTCTATTCTGACTAAACCCAACTGTGATACTTTTATTCTCATATATTTATATTTTTATTTTTTATTCTTATAATTTGTAGTATTATGTTTCTTGTTGTATTTGTATATGTCCACTGGAAGCCTCAGTACCAAAAACAAATTCCTTGTGTGTGCAAGCACACTTGGCAATAAAGCTCTTTCCGATTCTGATTCTGATTTATCCTACACGTCAACGATTCAGTCAACAATATTATTTGTCGCCACCTAGTGGAATCTTTAATAAAATAAACTATCTGAGTGGATTGAAAATGCATGTACTGGTCAAAAACCCTTGTCAAACTCCATTTGAGCTTGAATTTTGGTAAAATGTTAATTAACGTAACACACACACACACACACACACACACAAATCATCGCTGTCGGACGGAAGCCTTGTATGTCCAAAACTGTTACTTTTCAGGAAACGAAAGAAAACCTGTTTTAAGTTTCCTGCACATCTCAAAACCTAAAGTTAAATCTATTAAAAAGTCAGCATGCGATAAAGTTGATCTGAAAAATTTGCCCCCCCTGAGAGATTTTGCAGGAGCCGCCACTGCCGTATACCAAGGTAAAATAGGGAGGAGGTTTGACGGTATCAAAATTTGGATACCGCCCAAGCCTAGTTACAAGTGACCGTCCTGCTCGGCCGCCCTCTCCCCATCAAGTCCTCCCGTAGCCACCCCCTCACACCAGCAAGCAAGTAGGCTAAAAGTTAGGCTAACGTTAACGTTAGTGTCTGGCTGTCTGTATGCACATTTTCTGGAGGTAAAAATAATATTGGCAGTAGGCAGAGGTAACTTATGATAGCGTTTTATGTGTTATATGAGGAGACAGGGTTCAGCAGCCTAACGTTAGCACTAACGCCATTCCCCAAGAAGACCTATCACAACCTCCGCTAGACCTGTCATCAATAGATGAGCCTGCAAGCCAGCCCAAACTCCGTACATTCCCAGTCACACACATATCGGGGAAAGATAGGAGTTTCCCTGTAACAAGCCCCAAGTCCCACAAGCAAGTTTGAATTGAATTGTGTGCATGTGTGATTATTTATCAGCTATATCGGATTGTTATGCTGTTGTTTATTTAGTTAGTGTTTAGCAGCTGTGTCAGATTCAATGCTGCTCTTATTTCATATCGATACAGTTCTTCTGTCATTGTGAATTTATAAGAAACAGTTAAATAATTTTGGACAGTTCCCTGCCCGCCGTGCTGGGTAAATAAATGGAGAGAGAAACAGACCCTACAAAGATATAATTCCGTTTCAGTCTTTTTCTTTATATTTCAGCGTACACTTACGTCACTGATAGTTCCTATTGTGCTGGGTTCTTTGAAGTAGTCGTGATTAGCCTCTCACAACGCAACATGCTCTAAAAAACCTCTTAAGCACGCCAAATAATGTAAGTAGACTTTTTTTTTTGTAATCGCAGCTTTGAACGATTACGTAATTGTGGCATCTGTAATCGCGTTTAGAAATGTGATTAATTGTGGAGGTCACTTTTTCCTGAGTATTAAACCAAGAACTACAATTCCCAGAATCCTCATACCCTAACTAATCACGCTCACACCTGTCAGTCATTTCACAAACTATTTAAGCCATGAGAACACTAGGTTCGGTGCAAAGTCTAGTATTGCCACAGCCTACATTTCTGAGCGTTTGTCTGTTTCTTGACCTTGTTTGGATTACGTTTTCTTGACCATTTGCTGCCTGCCTGTTGACTATTGCCTTATTGACTGGTTTGCTGCCTGCCCTGACTGCCTGTTATGTAGGGTGTTATTTTTCTGCCACAATTCTGCGCATGCAAGATCATATTTTGAGCGCGTGAACTGAGTTTTGCAGAGAAATGTTCGTCTCGCAAATCAGAAAGTTTTTCGAGCAAACGAAAACTAATTTTGCATTTAAAATAAATGTTTCCGTATGTGCGCAGACGTTCTCTTTCGCATGCGCAACGTTTCACCTGCTTGCTACGCTGATACCCGTCCTGAGTAAAAGTCTAAACCAAGCCTCTAAGCGCCAATAAGATTTGTATTTAATATCTGTACTTCAAATTTCTGACAGAAAGCATAACAGCACGCCATAACAGCTACATTCAATTTGACCAAACAGAGCCAAGCTTTTCAAATCTAAGTCGAAGCAGGTGAGTTTTTAGTTGCTGTTTGCATAAATATCTTTGAGCTCACTTTTGGACTAATGTTAGCTAACACGTGGAATACTGACGTTAATCGCTGTAACATGATACGGACGCTGGTGTTTATATTCGTTCAAGCTTGACAATCTTATTGCCTTTTTATTTATATATAATATATATTTCTAATTACAGATGGGTACAAAGATTAAATTGTTAAAAGTAATGCTTATAATAGAGCATACATCTGAAAATGCTGAAGCTGTGAAGGGGTTTATATATATTACCCACCAGGTACATTGTACTCCGCGTACTGTCATTCTTAAGAAGAAAACAAATCATGCGGAAGTGTTTTGTTTTGGCTATTTCTTTGTTTTTTCTAATTGAATTTGTGACACGAGTTGCATTTAATAAATCCAATAAAGAGACGCATGACGCAGAATGACTGAAGAAAGACTTTGAAAATGAAACCAACCTGTTTGTTCCTCAGTATCTTCATGTTTGACTCTGAATGTTTCTTCAATCTTGATGTTTTCACTCTCCTCTTTAACAAACGCCATCTTTGTTTGTTCATGTTTGACACTGAATGTTTCCTCAATCCTCAGGTCTTCACTCTCCTCTTTAATAAACACCATCTTTGTTTGTTCCTCAGTTTGTTCATGTTTGACACTGACTGTTTCTTCAATCTTCACGTTTTCACTCTCCTCTTTAATAAACGCCATCTTTGTTTGTGTCTCAGTATCTTCATGTTTGACTCTGAATGTTTCTTCAATCTTCACGTTTTCACTCTCCTCTTTAACCTGTTAAGGTTCAAGGGTACTTTTGAAAAATCCCCAGAAATGGCATACCCAAACTTAAACAGATACAGTTCATGAACCCTTTGCACTAAAAGCACAAGTATGATCTCATTTGAAAGCTGACACCTAGTAGTTTATTGTAAATGTAGAATTAATTATTGTCATAATGAATTTTTTTTTTTTAAATAGCTTCAAAGTTTTGTAAAGTTATTAGAAATTTATTTTTATGAAACATCTTCATGAAAATAAAATTGAAGTTGGCCCTGGAGCAATCTAGAAATGCACTGCAGCTAAAGCCATATGTGTGACCATTTTATATTTAAAATCTGAAAATGATAAGTCTAAAACTCTGTATTTAGTTAAATGTTTTTCAAGATCATGTCAAATTACTTTATTTTGATGAGACTCTAAAATGCAAACTGATGTTTAGTCATCTTCTCAATCATCTATTCAGTCTATTGTCTCTATTATTTTGTGGTGCAAACGAGCCCCATTCAGTGTCAGTCTCCCCTGCACACATTTACACCTCTCCAGACTGGTTATGGCTCTAAATATGCATCTCTTTTGTCTGCATTATAGCTACTAACGACTGGCTATTCACAGGCTATTCATAGGGTTTCAAACTCTAACTTCTTTTATCAAAGTTCTCACTAAATATTTGAAACTGGTATCAAATGCACTGAAACATTTCAGTAAGCATTCCTATTTAGAAAAAAATCATAAAACAATAACTGCTAGTGGCAGGTGCACCTGGGCTAGCTAGCATGTTAGCTTAGCACACCATCAATACACGACCATTTATGAGATTAAAACCATGTTTGTGCTCCAAACTTACTTTATAACACAGGTCGAGTGTTTTAAATAATCTTCTGTGATCTAATTTGGCTTCAGATTAAAAAAAGTCCGACAGAAAATGTATTATTTATAGTGTTCTGCACGATGATGAAATCTATATCGATTAGCATTACATTATAAATATAATCTATTATTATGAAATACCTGGCATGGCTTGAAGAACACAGGTAACTCAAATATCATTGCAATCATGTTTATTGTCTTCAAAACATCTTTATCTGCATGTTACAGCGATCTCTGTCAGCTACTTTCTGTATCAATGACGTACTGGAATGTCACATGACTAAGCTTCTTCTTCATGAGCAATATTTGGACTGTTATTGTGCATATAGCGCCCTCAGGCTATTGGTATGAATTGAAAACACAGCACATCTCAGTAAGAAGCGATCATAATGATTACATCGACGCATTTGGGTATAAATTCAATAAATATTATTCCTGTCTATAGAAATATGATGTGAATCTATGAGAATATATCAATATTTCTCCAAGTCTGCACATTTTTGAGCTAAAGCCCTGAGGGACGATGTTTTGTGAATCGCTGTCATGACGACAGCACGGAGTGTTTTTTATGAATGGACCAGTTGACGCTCATAATTCATATTAAAGGTATCGACTCATTTTTTCATTTCATAACTCCTGACACAAATTAAGACATAACTGTCACTATAAGTTTCTCAGAATACAATAGTGGTCAAATACTGAATCTTGAGTATTATATCTTTTTAACCATGTATAGTTTGTCACGGTATAACATTAAATCTGATAGTAAATTTGAACTAAATAAACAAAAAACGCGTCAGAGCGCCGGCGCACTGATGAAGGCTAAGAGGTTAATAAACGCCATCTTTGTTTGTGTCTCAGTATCTTCATGTTTGACTCTGAATGTTTCTTCAATCTTCACGTTTTCACTCTCCTCTTTAATAAACGCCATCTTTAGCCGCTTTCCGACCGGAGGGACTTTTGCAGTTCCTAGAACCCTTTTTTTCGCGTGTTCCGACCGGACTAAGTTGGGGATTTTTTAGTTCCTCAGACCGTAGTTCCTATAACTCTTTCAGTACCTAGTCTAGAGCGAGGACTTTTTTAGTTCCCTTTCCCTAGGTCTACGTTGATTGGTTCAACTTATAAGTCACGCCCACTGTCAACACATTTTCTTCACTGTCTGTTGCAATTCGCCTATGCTAACTCATAACTTAAGACAAGTAACGCATTCAACCAGCTAATTGCTAATGCTTGCTAAACTTACCCGTCGTTTTTTTTGCCTCCTGCGCTCTGCTCTTCTATCTTCTTCCATCATATTACTTAAGATCATATTACGCTGGAGCCTTCGTCTTCTGTGTTTCTCTGTACAGAACTCAAGATCTTTAAACGCCGCCGTTCGTACTCCGTTATTAAAGTCCCGGCAAGGCAGAACAGGAACATTCCGATAGCCTCCTCCACGCTGGTTTGTTGTTGTTGTATGTGGCGCCGCCGTGCTTGCGTCACTCCCTTACCCCTCCTACCAGTTCCTATGGCCACTTGGCCAGTGCGAACGCAAACAGCAAAACGGAGTTTGGGGGAGAGTAGTTCTTAGAACTGTTTAGAAGTGGACAGTTCCTATAACTAAGTTCCTGTAACTACTTGGTCGGAAAGCGGCTTTTGTTTGTGTCTCAGTATCTTCACGTTTGACTCTGAATGTTTCTTCAATCTTCACGTCTTCGCTCTCCTCTTTAATAAACGCCATCTTTATAATAGTGTGTCACGTGGATGTCAGTCGCTTCACCAGGAGTTTTTCTGTTTAAGAGAAGAATAATTAACAGAAAGAAAAACATGTCCAGACTAAGACATTTCTACACTGACCAGTGAAATGTGGCCACGACACATTGACTCGTGGAAATGTGATAATATGCAAGATGTAAACAAGTTCAAATGTTGAGGGAATGATATATTTTTCTCATGGCCACGAGTTAAATGTGTAAACAACCTGTGTGACCATAGCAACCTGGAATTATCATGAATGGATAGGCCTATAATAATATTTATTTTTAATTAAGGATGACAAAATAAGGGTGGATTATAGCCTTGCGTATTGCGCGCAATGTTGACCATGACAGCATAAGAATGAAGTTTGTTATTATCAATAAATGATAAATGAATATGTAAGAACATTAAATATTATAGGCCTACATAAAAACACATATCCATCCCATCTCACAGCATTTTAAATCCATTCCCGATCGTGTCCTCATTTATTATTAGCTACTTTTATTATGCATATTAAATCTAAATAAAATGAAATATATAGCCTAATATGGTAAATTCCCATAAAGTGGACTTCCAGTGAAATTTCTGTGCGCCTACAGAAATAAAGTCATATATTGAAAGCTTTATTGCCATGGCAGTATTGACAAAACATAGGCTATATGGTTGTGTAGGCCTAAGTAGGCTGTTAGATAATACATGACATTAACTGGGAAAAGAGATGAGATCAAGTGAAAATATAATGAATGAATATATATATATATATATATATATATATATACACAGGTCCTTCTCAAAAAAGTAGCATATTGTGATAAAGTTCATTATTTTCCATAATGTAATGATAAAAATTAAACTTTCATATATTTTAGATTCATTGCACACCAACTGAAATATTTCAGGTCTTTTATTGTTTTAATACTGATGATTTTGGCATACAGCTCATGAAAACCCAAAATTCCTATCTCAAAAAATTAGCATATTTCATCCGACCAATAAAAGAAGTGTTTTAATACAAAAAAAGTCAACCTTCAAATAATTATGTTCAGTTATGCACTCAATACTTGGTCGGGAATCCTTTTGCAGAAATGACTGCTTCAATGCGGCGTGGCATGGAGGCAATCAGCCTGTGGCACTGCTGAGGTGTTATGGAGGCCCAGGATGCTTCGATAGTGGCCTTAAGCTCATCCAGAGTGTTGGGTCTTGCGTCTCTCAACTTTCTCTTCACAATATCCCACAGATTCTCTATGGGGTTCAGGTCAGGAGAGTTGGCAGGCCAATTGAGCACAGTAATACCATGGTCAGTAAACCATTTACCAGTGGTTTTGGCACTGTGAGCAGGTGCCAGGTCGTGCTGAAAAATGAAATCAGATGGAAGCATGAAGTGCTCCAAAATCTCCTGATAGCTAGCTGCATTGACCCTGCCCTTGATAAAACACAGTGCACCAACACCAGCAGCTGACATGGCACCCCAGACCATCACTGACTGTGGGTACTTGACACTGGACTTCAGGCATTTTGGCATTTCCTTCTCCCCAGTCTTCCTCCAGACTCTGGCACCTTGATTTCCGAATGACATGCAAAATTTGCTTTCATCCGAAAAAAGTACTTTGGACCACTGAGCAACAGTCCAGTGCTGCTTCTCTGTAGCCCAGGTCAGGCGCTTCTGCCGCTGTTTCTGGTTCAAAAGTGGCTTGACCTGGGGAATGCGGCACCTGTTGCCCATTTCCTGCACACGCCTGTGCACGGTGGCTCTGGATGTTTCTACTCCAGACTCAGTCCACTGCTTCCGCAGGTCCCCAAGGTCTGGAATCGGTCCTTCTCCACAATCTTCCTCAGGGTCCGGTCACCTCTTCTCGTTGTGCAGCGTTTTTTGCCACACTTTTTCCTTCCCACAGACTTCCCACTGAGGTGCCTTGATTCAGCACTCTGGGAACAGCCTATTTGTTCAGAAATTTCTTTCTGTGTCTTACCCTCTTTCTTGAGGGTGTCAATGATGGCCTTCTGGACAGCAGTCAGGTCGGCAGTCTTACCCATGATTGCGGTTTTGAGTAATGAAACAGGCTGGGACTTTTTAAAAGCCTCAGGAATCTTTTGCAGGTGTTTAGAGTTAATTAGTTGATTCAGATGATTAGGTTAATAGCTCGTTTAGAGACCCTTTTCATGATATGCTAATTTTTTGAGACAGGAATTTTGGGTTTTCATGAGCTGTATGCCAAAATCATCAGTATTAAAACAATAAAAGACCTGAAATATTTCAGTTGGTGTGCAATGAATCTAAAATATATGAAAGTTTAATTTTTATCATTACATTATGGAAAATAATGAACTTTATCACAATATGCTAATTTTTTGAGAAGGACCTGTATATATATATATATATATATATATATATATATATATATATATATATATATATATATATATATATATACACATATACACACACACACACACACACACACAACCATTATAAACAAAATAAGCCTACATGTCAGTGAATGGATTTAAAAGACTTTTGGATTATATGATTACTTTTTTTGTAGCATAGCTATTCATTTAACATTTAGCCCATTAATAATAACATTATTGGAACTTCATTCGAGTGCTGTCACGGTCACGAGGGGCTACAAATGAAAACAAATACGGTCATAAACTCACAACTTTACTAGCATGATCGTGCATTTACAGTATTGACAAAATATATACTTTAAGTAACGTAATACACAGAAAGTTAATTAGGTAAAGAGATAAAGGGAAATAAGAGGAAAACAAAGTAAATACATACAATGAATAATTGTAACCAATTAATAATAACAATATAAAAATATTAAATAAAAAATAAACGATCAGTGAATGGATGTAAAAGACTGTTTGATTGGATAGTGATAGATAAAAATGTTTTATAAGGCATATTCTTTTAACATTTATTGATAGCAAACTTATCCACGACATATCACATTAAGTGACCACATAAAAACGAAGTGAAGCTAACATGTCTGCAATGCATCTGTGATCGGTTCTGTAAAGATTTTGCTAATCTCAACAAGCCTATTACTTCCCAGAGAGCAAACGGTGTGTTTATGATGAACTGATTCACAATACAGGGAGCGAAATGAGACGCAGCTTTTTGTTATTCGCGTGTGGGTGCACTTTACTCACAAAACACTATGTTCTTTACTGTTATTAGATGCATTACGATGTTAACTTAAATAATAATTCCTTTTACAGTTCTCTATATTATTGTCTGAACGTGCTGTATTGATTCATACAGTTTAAGTGATTAAAAAACACAAACCTCTCTCCAGCAGAATCACAGATGTAGGAGCGCGGCACAGACTTATGACGTCATATTCCCACACCAAAATAAAAGTCCCGTTCACTCGAAATAGAAATTCGAAAAAAAGATCAGAACACACATTTAAAAATTGATGAGATAAAGGATTGATTCAAATAATAAATCGCAGATTCCCAAAGCTATCAATACCAATGAGATTTTTTTTTCAAAAGCCGCTGGCTTATATCTAAATATAATTATACCAACCATACTACTATTTAATTTATTAAATAAAACTGAATCCTTATCACTATGAATATATCCATCTTATTCCATCTCAGTTCCTCCACGGAATATAAGGGTAATAGCCTATATAAAATAAAAAATGTTCTTTGTTTCGTTAAAGTGCATTATATTAAAATGGCTGTGATTGTAAAGTAAACTCATGATGGGTTTAACATGGGTGGATGGAAAAACTAAAATAGTTAAAATAATTTCTTCTAAATTACTATAAAATCTGATTTATATTTCATTATCTCTAATAAAATTGGCGGTACGGAATTTGTGCTGAAATGTGACATCTCTTAAGCTTTCAGATTCACAAACACATTCTCGATTTGCAAACATAACTTTACTCCTCATAATAGCACAATAATATGGAATAACACATAAATCTGTCTTCTTTAAGGAACATATGGTCTGTCTTTGATCTTATTGATTTAAGCAGTAATGCTATTTTATGAGAGCAATTGTTTAATCTGTGAATTATATTCCTTTTTATTATGAAGTCATACCTATTCAGTTTCTATTGGCAACAATATGATAGCATTATTCAGTTCAGTTACTTAGTTTAGTTGTAATGAGGTCTAATGATATTGAAAAAACAGATAATCTTTTCGTTTGGGCGCATGCGCACGCAGCGACCGGCAGCAGTAGCAGTAGTGTGGCGTTTGTTCGCTCGTTTGTTTGTTTTTCTGCTTTGTTTTAATAGCCTTCATATTTTATTTAACAAATTCTGGTGATGTTAAACAGATCCGCAGTTTATCTGTAGCCCTTGTGTCATACTTGATGAACTGGTATTCACAAGCCACAAGAAATCATGTTACCTACTACTGGCATGGAGTGGCTGGCACTCGTGTTGTTACTATCAGCGTTCTACCTAGTCCAAGGTTTGGACGGCGATCCTCTAACAAGTAAGATCCAGTACACCAGAGACTTTCTGCTTGGATTCAACAATCCTACTAACACCAGGCCACCTTCTGACTTGGTCTTCCCTAACCTGGAGGAGCTTGTTCAGGGTTCGGGGTAGAGAGCAAACACTAGCGCACCTCTCAGCAAAGTGAGGAAGCGGGGCCGGAGAGGAGGAATCCGGGTTCGAACGAGACGGCAACCCCTGGCTCGCATCGCCCTGCCTTCTATCATCCTGGCCAATGCCCGTTCCCTCCGCAACAAGATCGATGATCTCCAGGCCTATGTCCGTTATCAGCACGAATTTAAAGAAGCTTGCATCCTGGCGCTGACAGAAACATGGCTTGGGGAGAAAGACCTGGACAGCGAGATGGAAATAGACGGGTTTGGTGCGCCGCTGCGTACGGACCGAGAGGCTGCAATCACCGGCAAGTCGCGAGGGTGGGGGTGTGTGTTTGTACATCAATGAACGCTGGTGCAAAAACTTTATAGTTTTTGGGGCAGTCATGGCCTAATGGTAACAGAGTCGGACTGGTGACCCAAAGGTTGCTGGTTCGATTCCAGTACCAGCAGGAATATGACTGAGGTGTCCTTGAGCAAGGCACCTAACCCCCAATCGCTCCCCGGGCGCCACTCAAGGCTGCCCGCTGCTCCGGGTGTGTGTATCCACGTTTGCAGTGTGTGTGTCTTCACTACTCACTACTCTGCTCCTAATGTGTGTGCACTTACTTGGATGGGTTAAATGCAGAGGTCAAATTCCAAGTATGGGTTACCATACTTGGCCATCACGTGTCACTTTCACTTTCACTTTCACTTTATAGTGAGAGCGTCAGTATGCACCAAGGACATTGAATTGCTCTCTGTATCTATGCGTCCACCCTATTTACCGCGGGAATTCCCACAGATTTTTGTAACTGTAGTGTATATTCATCCAAAGGCGAATGAGAGATCCGCCTCAGAAATGATCCTGCATACTGTACAGAAACTACAGTCACTCTCTCCTGACGCCCCCAATGTAATCCTGGGAGATTTTAATCATTGCTCACTAAACAAGAATTTTAAAGGCTTTTATAAATATATATCTTGCCCTACTAGACAAGGCAAGATACTTGATCAATGTTATGGTTCAATTAAAGGGGCTTATAAATCCATACCGCTCCCTCCACTAGGTACAGCAGACCATAATTGTGTACATCTTATTCCTGCTTATCGTACATGTTTACAGAGGGGAAAAGTTCTCATCAAAAGGGTGAAACTCTGGTCTGAGGATGCTGTACAAGAATTGCAAGGTTGCCTGGACTGTACATTGTGGGAGGAGTTTATTACATCATCTATGGACCTGGATGAGCTCACAGATGTTGTCAGTTCCTGGATCTCATACTGTAAAGATACCGTAATTCCGGATAGAGAGGTAAAGATTTACCCCAACAGTAAACCCTGGGTGAGCAAACATCTCAAAATCCTGTTAAATAAGAAGAAACATGCTTTTAAACAAGGCAGTGTTACTGAATTAAACTCTATACAAAAAGAGATCAATCGGGAAATAAAAAGGTGTAAATTGGTTTACAAAGATAAAGTAGAAAGACAACTAAGAAATAATAACTTGGGCTCAGCCTGGGACAGTGTTAAAAATATTGTTGGACTGAATGACAAATCAAGGAAAAATACATTTTTAGAAGGTTTTGCGGCAGATTCTGCTCTGGCACAGGAGTTTAATAAGTTTTATTCTAGGTTCGATGTCCATGATTATAGTAAAGAAACGGGTGCATTAAGGGACAGTTTAATTAACTCTGGTCCTTTTACTACTCCTTTTACTACACTTTTAAACATAGTAAGTCTTGTACAAGCCCTGGCCCCGACAACATTAGCAGCCGCATGCTGACCCTTTGTGCGGATCAGTTAGGCTTCATTTTTTATTATATTTTTAACCTGTCTTTGTGCCAACATAGAGTCCCAAATTTATGGAAACAATCTATAATTATTCCCATCGCGAAAAATAACCACCCAAAGATTCTAAATGACTATAGACCTGTGGATCTAACTTCGTTAGTTATGAAGTCCTTTGAAAAACTGATAAAGAAAGAATTGCTGGGTAGAATTGAACATCTTCTCGACCCCTTGCAGTTTGCATACAGAGCCAACAGGGGGGTGCAGGATGCTACCATAACTCTGCTCAACCTCATATACAAGCACTTAGAGGGTAACAAAAACCACGTCAGACTGTTGTTTGTGGATTTTTCGTCTGCCTTCAACACCATCCAGCCCCATTTATTGGTGCAGAAGCTCATAGAAAATCTCGGGTGGGACTGCAACTTGGTGGGCTGGATTTTGGACTTTCTCACTAACAGGACACAGAGAGTGAGAGTAAATGGACATCTTTCTGGAATATCAGTGACTTCAACCGGCTCTCCACAAGGCTGTGTTCTCTCTCCTCTTTTATACATTATGTACACTAATGACTGCCGTAGTGAACTGACCAATAACTATATCATAAAGTTTGCAGATGACACAGTCATAGTAAGTCTAATGGACCCAACTGAAACATCTCACGGCCCTGTATTACCGTATTTTTTAAACTGGTGCAAAGAAGCCTTTTTAGACTTAAATGTTACAAAGACGAAGGATATGTGTATTGATTTTAGACGTCACCAGCCGACTCCTGAAAATACCTTTATAGATGGAAAAGAGGTTGAAATTGTTGAGTCGTACAAGTATCTGGGAATTATCATTGACAACAAGTTGACCTTTGAACAAAACACAGAAATGCTGAGTAAGAAAAGTCAGCAACGTCTTTTGTGTCTGAGAAAGCTGGCTAAGTTTCAAGTGGACAGATCCCTGATGACATTGTTTTATAAATCTTTTATTGAATCTATTTTTACTTTTTTATGTATTTGCTGATATGCTTCTCTTAGTTTAAAGCGGAAAAACACATTAGAAATGGTACATAAAGTTAGCAGTAAAATCATCGGGATTCAGCAGATAAAACTAGCTGAACTATACAATAGACATGTACTTAAAAAGGCAGAATCTATCATGTCTGATAGTTCTCATCCCTTGTATGTAGAATTTAAGGTGCTGCCTTCTGGTTCTCGCTTCAGTCAGCCACCAGCCAAAACAAACAGATTTAAATTCTCCTTTGTACCCTCTGCGATCTCTTTGCTTAACTCCGTAAAGAATAGGTTATGTCTGCACATAAGACATACCTGAACTTAAATGTTAAATGTTGTGGTTGTTATTTTTATTTTCATCTGTCTGACCCTGTATTTGAATGGATGTTGATGTTGATGTTGTTGTGTACTGCATGTTAATCTATTTGGCTACTGCAGCAAAACTAATCGCCCCTCGGGGACAAATAAAGGTCTTGAACTTGAACTTGAAGTCATGTTTTGTTATCGCATTCATCTGTGAAACACTTGTTGATAGTTTTGAAATAATAATAAAATTGTTTTCGGTTCTTATCTCTAAACTGTTTACAGTACGGTTCACAATGTTTTCATTTCTGTCCATGAGTTTTGAAAAAGAGACAATTTTGTGCATATTTACCCAGTATTGCTAGGCTATTTATCATTTTCAGTGGGAAAAAATAAATAAAAACAAAATGCATTTTGACATTTTGATTGTGTGTGTGTTCATATACAATGTATTGTAGCCAAAATTACTACACCAATCTAAATTTCTTGTAAAAAGCCTTTTCACTGGCTTATCTAAATTATAAATACAATACTTAAACTAAAAGTATAAACTATTTACATAATAAGCTCAAGTTTAACAAACAGAGCTGATGGTGAACAATGTAGCAGTTTTTATTCTGTATCCTCATGGATGATGTGAGGATTTTTATCCATTTTGTGCGCCATGTTAATAGGGAAAGACACATTTGAGCACCTTGAGTCGTCTGATCACTCTTTTCACATGTATGCGAACATTGGCGATCCTCCTTGTGTCTGTAACATCCTCGTCAGAAACTGTCCACCATTATGGGTAAATGCTGGCATGATAAGATTTACCTCTCTCTCAAACAGCAAATTCACAAACTGTGAAGCCTCTGTCTGCCATCACTTCATCAACGGGCTGAAGATAGTCCAGGAAGCCAGAATCTTGGGTAATGAACTTGTCACTACATCTGCCCCCTTAAGCTGCGGAGTTGAACATAATCCATATGGTCCAGTCATTTTATGAAAAAAGGTTGAACAAATTGCAACAGAAGCAAACTCAACTGATTTTGTATCCTCAATATGTCCTGAGTAAGGAAAAAAAAAGCCCCGAAGAATCCCATTAGGGGAAAGTTTCGAAAAAGACCCAAATATAGCCTATTCATACGCATATTCATTCTCTTTCTAGGGTAAAAATTTTAACCTTTAAATATCATGATGAAAATTACTGAGTTGATTACTTACATCAAGACCAACAAAAAATGTATTACAAGTTTTTTTTAATTGTTTGTTAACATGGACAAACGGTGCATAATCTAATTACATATGTGCTAATATTGCATAAATACCACAACAAATCTAAACATTGGGTATAGCAGGTGAAAATGTCTTGTTGAATCTTGTTGACATATAACAGTAAAAGACTTAATGTTAAGGTCTGAATGGAACACATTTAGGCTACCCATGAACATTAATACATTGAGGCAGGAAGAAGTACTTTAGAAACCAGCCTTTATTAATTATTAATTATTATTAGATGGGGTTTTGGGGCTGGGTCAGTGGGACTGTTTCTGGGGGATAAATCTGAGGGAAGAACAGGAGACATGGGTAAGGACTCGGAGAATGCAGAAGACAAAAGGTAGGTAAAATAAAAAGTGTCTGGAACAAAAAATCTAGTTACGTACACAATGCACTCAATGCCCAAACCCCATCTCTGCAATAATAATTAATAAAGGCTGGTTTCTAAAGTACTTCTTCCTGCCTCTATGTATTAATGTTCATGGGTAGCCTAAATGTGTTCCATTCAGACCTTAACATTAAGTCTTTTACTGTTATATGTCAACAAGATTCAACAAGACATTTTCACCTGCTATACCCAATGTTTAGATTTGTTGTGGTATTTATGCAAATTAGCACATATGCAATTAGATTTTGCACCGTTTGTCCATGTTAACAAACAATTTCAAAAAACTTGTAATACATTTTTTGTTTGTCTTGATGTAAGTAATCAACTCAGTAATTTTCATGGTGATATTTAAAGGTTAAAAGTTTGACCCTATTCACGTGAGAAAAATAATGAATAGGCGAATGAATAGATTATATTTGGGTCTTTTTCGAAACTTTCCCCTAATGGGATTCTTCTGGGCTTTTTTTTTCCTTACTCAGGACATATTGAGGATACAAAATCAGTTGAGTTTGCTTCTGTTGCAATTTGTTCAAGGTTGACCCCCATTTTGGCTTAAAATGACTGGACTAATATGGGGAGTATTGTTTGAATAATGGTGAGAATTCTCCAGTGGGAGAGAATTAGGCTCACCACACCATGGGAAGCATCAAAGTGTTCAGAGAACTGTTGTCTTGTGTAACATTATCTTGTTCCCTGAGGCATAGGTGGGTGATTCTATAATTTAGGGTACACTGCATGTCCACTGATGTTAAATATACTTATATACTTATACAATCAAATTTCTTCAAACAAATTGCATTTTATGTGTAAACTTGCTTCATGAAATAACATCACACAGACAATATGTGCAATATATTCTTCATTTTGCTTAAAATGTGTCATTATGGCCCTAAATGTACAGTTTTGTCCATGTCCGATTTCAATGTGAGAAAGTCGAGGGTCCAAAAATATCCATTAAAATCAGTAAAATAAATCAATTCTTTTTGCAATCTTTTACAAAAGTCTTAATATTAAAGGAAAATAATAGTTTCAAATATAAGTTATTTATTTAAATACTTAAAATATATTAATTTATTCGTGTCCACAAAATGTTGGTCAACTATGTTACAAACAAAACCTCCCCCAGAAACTCAAAAATGGTTTGTCCCAAGACCATGTGACCAGCACCATGTGATGTCATTTTCCTCTGTGGAGGCCATTTCAAACACACCATGGTGAGTCTCCTCTCAGTTTTTTCAATATTTGATGTAGAAAAGCATATTGTCAACGGCCGTATTATTAACCATCAACTATGTTATGTACATTGTCATGGCTAAAAAGTTTTATTTATTAAAATTAAATTTTGTGTTGAATTCTTACATTAACCTTCTCAAAAAAATTACATGTGGTTAGCTAGGCTAGGTCCACCATTTCTGTTATGGGGAAGACATATGGAAATTGTCAACTAAGTTATGGTCAACTAAGTTACGGTCAACTATCTTTCAACTAAGTTACATCAGTGCTCTATGGCATATCATGATCATTAATTGTTTCTGTTATTTATATGGACTGAACATGTGTATATATATGTAGATATATTATTTTACTTTTAAAAATGATACATTTAAATAGGTCTCCGCAGCTGAGAGACAGCGGAGATACAGGGCTCGTCGTGATGCAGATCCTGAAAGAAGGGCAGCGTGTTTGGAGAAGCAGAGAGAGGCATGGCACAGGCTCAGGTCACAAGGAAAGGTGAAGACAGTGGCAGATATGAGTGAGAGAGAGAAAAGAAGAAAGAGGGCCTACTGGAAGAAAGCAAAACAGAATAGCAGAGAGAGAAAGAGCAGGCTTGAGAACGTAATTACACCACCGGACAGTCCAGACAACCATCCACCTCAGAGCAGCAGGTAGAGTTCATGAGGCAAGACAGAAACAGGTTTATGCATTTAATGTTCCCAGTTACCCACATGTTTTCTCTGTACATTAATATACTGGTTGTTTATTTCAGACAGAAGAAGACTGGAAGAATAAAGGCCAAAAGAGGAAACTCAAAATTACATAGAGATATACAGAAACTGAGAGACTTGCTTGAAAAGCAAAAAAGAAAATCAGATAAATTTCGCAAGAAACTAAAAAGATACAATAGCACTTCAAAAGAGCATGGGTCAGAATCCCCAGGATCCAAGACTAGGCGACAACTTCAACATGCCTCTGTTTCCTCTGAGGTGCGCAGGTCACTGCTTGTGCACAATGCACTCATGGCCAACATGAAAGATGCCTTGTTGGCCTGTCCAGAAAAAAGAAGAGACTAGCTGATGCTGAAGGGAAAATTAAGTACAGAAGCCTGTGCTATAGATTGCTAGAAAATGTTCACAAATTTTTGACAAGGGATGAAAAGAGCCGTTTGACAGCAGGCAAAGCTCAAACTATCACGAGAGGGAAGAAGAAAAAACAGAAGAGGATTTTAAATGACACCTTGAGAAACCTCCACAGGAAATTTCAATGACCATCCTCATTCCAGCCTTTCCTACTCCTTGTTTTGCCGTCTGCGTCCATTCTGGGTAGTTCATCCAACAATCGTAGACAGAGAAACCTGTCTTTGCAAGGTCCATGAGAATTTTTAATTTCTTGCCGAAAAGCTTCACACGCTTAAATTAATTAAGGGTATGGACATTGAGGATATGATGACATCCATAAGCTGCAATACAAAATCAAAGGACTGCATGTACAATGTGTGTCCTGATTGCAAAGGACAGGAGTTTGCTATACTAGCAGAAGATGACCTGCAGAAACGTGTCGAGATCACTCAGTGGTTGTCTGAAACGGTGATTAGAGAAAAGAAGAATAATGATGGTGTCAAAGAAATGGTCCCTATGAGAATAACAGCGAAGAAGAAAAAGGAAATAGAGTTAGGAGACATGCTGGAGATGTTTCAAGATTAATTGACCCATTTGAAACGGCATGTATTTAACATCAAAAGTCAATTTTCACATTACCGTGAATTGAGGCTAAATATGTCCAACAACGAATGCTTAATTCACATGGATTTTTCTGAAAACTATTCATGTAAGCTTTCATCTGAAATACAAGCAATGCACTTCAACCAGAAACAAGCTACCCTCCATACAGGAGTTCTTTATGTTGGGGGGACAGCAGAGCACATGTGCTTTGGCACAATTTCTTCATCAAAAGAGAAGGACCCTCCTGCCATATGGGCACATCTGTCCCCCATTCTCGATGAAGTCAAGGCCTCACATCCTTCTATTGAGGTGGTGCATTTCTTTAGTGATGGCCTTACAACACAATATAGGCAGAAGGGAAATTTCTACCTCTTGACCACAGAGCTGGTGAACCGTGGCTTCAAAAGGGGAACATGGAATTTTTTTGAAGCGAGCCACGGGAAAGGTGCTCCCGATGGAGTGGGAGGCCTCCTGAAACGGACGGCTGACAGGCTTGTAAGCCAGGGGCATGATATCGGATCAGCTGAGGACTTATACAGTGCTTTGGTTGATAGTGGCACTGTACGAGTGTTCTACATCTCTCCAAATCTTGTGAATGAATTCCTCAAGAAGATGCCAAGTTCTCTGCCAGCAGTGCCTTCAACCATGAGAATACATCAGGTGGTCACAGGGTCCTTGGGAAAGCTTCTCTGTCGAGATGTAAGTTGCCCTTGTACCACCAGGCAAATGTTTGAGCGCCAGTGTGAAGACAGACATGCCTTCAGCTTTGAGGTTCAGCCATCAACCCCGGCACTGCCTCTAGTACACTCAAACAAGGACAATGAAATTCTGTGGAGTCCTCAATTGATTGGACAGTGGTGTGTTGTGACCTATGAGGAGACAATTTACCCTGGCACCATTCAAGAAATCACAGAGACTCATGTGCAGGTGAAGTGCATGAGTAAAGTTGGACGTGCAGTGAACCGCTTTTTCTGCCCCCTGAGAGATGATGTGCTCTGGTACTTGTTTGAAGATGTTTTGCGAATTATTCCTCCTCCAAAGCCAGTAAATTCCCGCCATGTTGAAATTGATCAAGATATCTGGTCAAATTTGTCAAAGATCTAAGTTAGTGTTCATTTAGAGGCATTCTCTCTAAATTAAATGTTTTGTGTGCAATGTTTCACCGTTGCATACTGAATGCAAAAAATAAGTTTGAATAGCATTGTTTTTTAAAGGCTCTGTTGCATCAGCCTACTGTTCTGTTGAAGAGTTTTTAGAGTTTTTTTTTTAATTGTTAAATTACTTGAATTGAGCTGAGAAATGAATTACTAAGAGTATGGGTTGCATTTTATCAGTAGATTCCGAATGCATAAAGAAACTTCAAAAGGATTTGTTTGGGATTATATAATTACTATTACTATGAGCAATCCCTGTTCTGTCAAATATTGACTAGTTAGTGTTGACTTGGAGGTTGTCCATGAAATTATATGTAGCTGTATGTATTTTTGTCATTGCATTCTGAATACATAATTGAGACGTTCAGTTCACTAAATTCACTAAATTCATTCCATAAGAATTAGCTTGTTTTATTGATTGATTGAATATTGATTGTGGCTTTGTGGGGACATTTTAAAGCTATTTCCTGATCACTCTATATTCAATTTCCCATGAATTTATGTGTGTAGTGTTTGATCTTTTCAGATTTTTGAATGCATAAAGGATGATTTTACGTCACAGGTCTTTGTGAATTGAAAGTTTTGTTAGTGTGCATTTCAATGTATTCTCTGGATACGTCCAGTGACTGCGGTGAATAGTGCTGCTGGCAACAAGGGAAAGACCTTGTGACAGCCTGGAGAGACAGCTGACAGGAGGAAAGAGACCCCAATGGGGCTGGTAAGGGTTAGCTACCCTTGTCGGCAGTATCCAGCTCTGTGTTTACAGGATGCTGGAGACACCCGCCCAAGGCTTCTGAAAAATTAAAGAGGAAAATACCCCTAGAGTCTGCGAGAGCAGGGGCGGAAGATGACTCAATGGTGGACAACATGGTTAACGACTTTGGAATGGAAACGGATATGAGTATGGAGAGTACTTCACAAAAGACTAGTTCAGGTTCTGCAGTTAGCAAAGCCATTGAACTCCAAGCTTGTGTCTGTGGCTGGAGCAAGGCGACAACGGTCAGGGGTTTGAAGATTCATCAAGGGAAAATGAAATGCTTGAGGGAGAAGGGACAAGGGCCTCGCATTGATCAGTACTTCTTACGAAGTCAGTCAAGTCAGTCGAATGAAATCCAGCGACAGGAAGCAAACCACAGTTCGCAGGATATCAGCACCCCTGTCATAGAGGAGAGGGGGGTTTGCACAGTTAGTGATGAACACATTGATTCTTGTGAACCCGGTCAGACTAACCAGCATAAGAAAGAAAAGAACCTCAACGGGCATAGGCCTGGAGTTAGATGGCCAAGAGCTTGTGAGAAAACTGCATGGGACACGGTAAACACAGATCTATGCTTTGCATTGGAAAGATTAACTGGTACAGTTGAAAAGAAGCTGGATAAATTTGGGGATATCATTTACGCATATGGAAGTGAGAGGTTTGGTGTGGAAAAAATGAAGGAAAAAGTACAAACTACTCCTGGATTGTCTAGACGGCAGCAGAAAATTTAAGGGTCAGTTAGAGAAAGGAGACAGCTGAGGAAGCAATGGAAAAGAGCGGAACAAAGTCAGAAGGAGGGACTCAATCTCTTACAAAGGGCCATAAAAGATAAGCTTGCAACATTACACAGAGCTGAGCGCCTACGGAAACGCTACAAAAAGAAGGAGCGTGCGAGGGCTAATTTCTATAAAGATCCATTCAAATTCGTAAAGAAGTTATTCACCAGTGAGAAGAATGGCACTTTAAAAGCATCTAGGGTTGAGCTAGAGAGATATTTGCAGGAAACGCATACAGATGCAAAAAGGCATGAGCCTATGTCAATTCCGTCAGACATCCCACCTGTCAATCCACCAGAATACCAAATGGAGGTCTGTGCACCTAAGTGGAAAGAGATAGAGCAGGTTGTGAGAAAGGCAAGGGCTTCATCATCTCCAGGGCCTAATGGAGTTCCGTACAGAGTGTACAAGAGTGCTTCAGGAGTTCTACGAATTCTGTGGAAATTGATAAAAGTGGCTTGGGAAAAGCAGGTTGTACCTAGAGCATGGCGCCGAGCAGGGGGAGTCTTTATACCCAAAGAAAAAGATGCTACAAGCATCAGTCAGTTTCACCCTATTTCACTATTAAACGTCGAAAGCAAGATTTTCTTCAGCATTATTGCTCAGAGATTGTCAACCTACCTATTAAAGAATGGCTTCATTGACACTTCAGTTAAAAAAGCGGGCATTCCAGGATTCTCAGGATGCTTAGAACACATCAGTGTTATCTGGCAACGAATTCAATCAGCTAAAAAGGAGAGGAAGGAGCTCCACGTGACATTCCTGGATTTGGCTAATGCATATGGTTCAGTGCCACATGAGCTTCTTTGGGCATCATTTGATTTTTTCAGAGTACCGATGTCGATAACAAATTTAGTGAAAGCCTATTTTGGAGATTTGCCATTTAGTTTCTCAACTCCAGAATTCAGCACTACATGGCAATGCTTAGAGGTTGGAATAATGGCAGGATGCACCATTTCTGCACTGGCTTTTACCATGGCAATGGAAGTAATCATTAGGGCATCAAAATGGGTAGTAGGAGGAGAGCGCTTGGCTTCTGGGATGCGACCACCACCAATCAGAGCATACATGGATGACATGACAACCATGACTACAACGGTAGCCTGCACTAATCGGTTATTGGGGAAGTTAACAGATAATATTGAATGGGCACGAATGCAATTTAAGCCCTCTAAATCAAGGAGCATCTCAATAATTAAAGGCAAGGTAGTAGATAAAACATTCTTCATTAATGGTGAGGCAATACCAACAGTTTCTCAGAAGCCAGTGAAGAGTCTAGGGAGATGGTACGATGGGGATCTAAAGGACACAGTTCGAGTGGGAGAAGTTAGACGACAAGCAGTGGAAGGGTTGAAGAGCATAAACAGCTGTGCTCTACCAGGCAAACTGAAACTCTGGTGCTTTCAGTTTGGTCTGCTGCCAAGGTTGCTGTGGCCACTGACTGTGTACGAGGTTTCTTTGACAACAGTGGATAAGCTGGAAGCGTTAATAAGTTCATACATCAGGAAATGGTTGGGAGTTCCACGCTGCCTCAGCAGAGTGGGACTTTATAGTAAAGGAGTATTGCAGCTGCCAGTCTCTGCTTTAACCGAGGAGTTTAAGTGTGCCAAGGTCAGAATGGAAATGACTTTAGCACAGTCACGCGACAAATGTGTAATTGAGGCAGCCCCTGTTGTAAAAACTGGTAGAAAGTGGTCAGCAAAGAAATCTGTAGTAGAGGCAAAGGCTGACCTTCAAATTGGGGATATCGTGGGACAGGTACTGCATGGAAAAGGGGGTTTTGGGCTGAGTTTAGCTCCTCCTAAATGGCACAAGGCAGGCCCAGCTCAAAGGAGGAAGCTGGTAGTAAATGAGGTGCGAAAGCAGGAGGAGAGGATGAGATGTATAAAGGCCATTTCCCAGGCCAAGCAGGGAGAGTGGATGAGATGGGAGAGTGTGGAACAACGCAAAATGGGCTGGCAAGACCTTTGGTCAATGGAAGAGAGTAGGATCAGTTTCCTTATTAGGTCATCATATGATGTTCTCCCATCACCGCAGAACCTAAACCTCTGGGTAGGAGAGGATCCCTCTTGTCCTTTGTGTTCATCACCTGCCACATTAAGGCACATTTTGACAGGATGTAAGGTGGCTCTTAGCCAGGGTCGGTTTATTTGGCGCCATGACCAAGTATTGCGATGTTTGGCTTTAGCATTGGAAGGCAAGCGTAGTATGACCAATAAGTTGCCGCCTGTTCTAGCAAAACATTACACGCAGAAGACAATATTCCTCCGCCCAGGCGAGCAACCACAAAGAAAAGGTGCTAACACCAATTCTCGCCCAGGACAACTGGAAGCTGCTAGGGACTGGAAGATGCTGGCTGATCTTGATCAACGGCTTATTTTTCCACCTGAGATTGCCACCACTAACCTACGACCAGATATTGTTTTGTGGTCTGGATCAGCACGCATTGTTCAACTGATAGAGTTAACAGTGCCATGGGAGGATGCGGTAGATGAGGCATATGAGAGGAAGAAACTGCGGTATGCTCATCTGGCCACTGAGGCAGAACAGCGAGGATGGAGAGTCCAGGTTTATCCAGTGGAAGTGGGTTGTCGAGGTTTTGTGGCACACTCTACAACCCGGTTCCTCAGAGACGTCGGATTCAGTGGCCAAGAATTGCGTCGCACAGTAAAGAACTTATCTGAAGCAGCAGAAAGGAGCAGCAACTGGCTGTGGTTGAGACTGAAAGATTCTAGCTGGCTGTGTACAGGCCGCCATGCTACGGTTACGTAGATTTCTTGAAAACTTGAAGAGTCTGTTGGTTTATTTGTATAGGTTGTATAGTATTTACAGTCATTACGTTCCTGTGTATATTGCGTGAATGACGGGTGGTTGGGCAGATATTGTGTTTTGTGGTAGGTGGTATGCCATACGGAACCGTTGCCACTGAAACTGCATATTAACGCACCAGTGGGGCTCGACAGCCTTAGTCAAACGGGTTGGCGCGTATGGTTGGGTTGCGGAGAGATTGTGAGATTGTGGTTAGGTCTCAGCAGCAAGAGGGAAGTAGAGGTCAGTAAGCTGGGCTGAGTTGAGTGGGGGACGGAGGGGGGTGACTCTGGGACGCCAGAGTCACTGTCGAGCCCTCTTGAGGTGTCGTGGGCTAGTCGACGAAACACTGAGGACGGAAGGTGCCCACTTGAAGACCCTAGAGATGTTCCCTACTCCGCTCAATCCAGAGGGTTGTTATGAGGGGACCGCACTGTGGTTGCAGCCGTTGTGTGTGCTGATGCGCAATACACTGCAGCTATTAACACCAGACAGAAGAAGATTCACGTCACCAGATGGAAAGAAGCGTAAATGGATGGAGAAGCATAGGTTACTGTAAAGCTACATCTTAGTTGGTGATTATCTTGGCGAAAGCCGAGTACAAATCAGCATGAAGTTTTAACACCTACTCTCGTGTAATGGAAATCTGTGGAATTATGTGCATTTCTGTACTGTTTAATAATTCTACATTTAAAATAAAAGAGGTTTTCACCGAAAGCAACTTTGCTATTCAATTCTGTCTCATGAATAAAATGTTGTCCATGGTTAACAATATGTCCAGTCAACTAGGTTACTTGTGTCAACCGTGTGATTTTCATTGTCACCTAGGTTACACATAAATTTTTAAAATTAAAATAGCCAATATTGATGTTTCTGACATTTTTAAGCATTCTACTTATTTGCATAGGTTGGAGTTTACTATAACATATTTTTTAATTATCAAAAATAACTTTAATGGAGATTTATGATGAAAAACATCCTTGTCCATAAGGACAGTTATAAATGCATTGCATGTTCATCTTTAAAAAAAGGTTAATTATGAAAATCATTTAAATAACAATTGTATGTTAGGCAGAAATGGACTCAAGAGCCTTCTAAATTGCATTTAATTTCAAGTGCAAGACTGAATTGAATGGTTTGTATAACACCCTGTTTGTCCGTAACATAGTTGACAAACTCTGAAGTAAAAACATGTTTTTAATTAAAAAAAAATATAAAAACTGTTAATATTTAAGCTCTGCAGATAATAGATATGTAACACTGAATTAATATACTATATTGAGACACTTAATGTTCCACTGAGAAAGGACAGTGCTCTTGTGCTTTTTTGCTGACATGAAATGTACCCTAAATTAGAAAATGACTCAGGTGTGGTCTGTCTCCCACTGAGTGCAGACATCACTGTACTGAAGGGACAGCTGCAATCCCAGACAGCAACATTGCGTAGGCCGAGATCCGGGCCAGATCTGGGCGACACTAAGTTGCTGTCTTGGAATGGCAGTGTCTGTGCAGTCTCATGGTCACCTTACTCATCATCTACAACACAACACCACAGTAAGTCGGGTGCTCAGTAAAAACTGAGAAATCCTCTACCCCTTATTTACAAAAAGTATTTAAAAAAAGTAGCAAAAGTATTTTGTATTCTATTGTATACACCATTCCATGGTGTTCAGTTGCAGTACAGTGGTATTTTCATTCAATACCATCACAACACTAGCAGCACATTTTTATAACACTGTTTGCCACTGTTAACAACAACTACAGCTAAGTACTAAATATTATTCATGCCCAATAGAAGTGTCATCCAAAATTGCTGAAATAGTTACTATTTTTTCTGTTTGAGGACGTAACATAACAAGATGCTGTACCTGTTTGTGGATACATCCTGATGAGATGTGATTTCACTGGAGCATCATAGCCCAACCATTTCTAGGGAAAGGGATGATCTTCTAATGGTCTGCCATTAATGAATTGGAAATGTATGGAAATTTTGACAGTTTCTTTAGGTTTAAAGCTTTTAACCAAAGCCGATGAGCTTCATTCACCATTTGGAGGTGTGTGCAGATCATAGACGGACGATGCACCTTCATTCTCCATTGTAGAAAAGTGAAGCTGCCAATGTCCCAATATGGCGTGATATGTTGCGCTGAGTCTGCGCAGTAGTGAACGCTGGACCCGAGTCTGCTCAGTAGTGAATGCTGGACCCGAGTCTGCTCAGTAGTGAACGCGGGACTGAGTCTGCTCAGTAGTGAACGCTGGACCCAAGTCTGCGCAATAGTGAACGCTGGACCCGAGTCTGCGCAGTAGTGAACGCTGGACATGAGTCTGTTCAGTAGTGAACACTGGACCAGAGTTTGCGCAGTAGTGAACGCTGGACATGAGTCTGCTCAGTAGTGAACACTGGATCCGAGTCTGCTCAGTAGTGAACGCTGGACCAGAGTTTGCGCAGTAGTGAACGCTGGACATGAGTCTGCTCAGTAGTGAACACTGGATCCGAGTCTGCTCAGTAGTGAACGCTGGACATGAGTCTGCTCAGTAGTGAACGCTGGACCAGAGTTTGCGCAGTAGTGAACGCTGGACATGAGTCTGCTCAGTAGTGAACGCTGGACCCGAGTCTGCTCAGTAGTGAACGCTGGACCAGAGTTTGCGCAGTAGTGAACGTGGGACCCGAGTCTGTGCAGTAGTGAGTGTGAAGTGGAGCTGTGGTATCAAGGCCTCGGCCTCAATTCCGCAGAATCGGTTAGTACAGTTTACTGCAGAACAACTTATGTAGGTGTGAAATAAACAGTTATGCAAATGTAGAAATTAAAGTTAAGCTCCAATCTTTTCCCGAAAAAGTCTGTTGGTGCCTCAGTGACAACAGAGAAGTTGTCAATCATGACATCACACGTTTTTATAGCAATACAATTGGTTATGCAAAAGAGCTTTCAAAATCTGTAATTATTTCAGCATCTAGGAGCTCCCTGAGGTGTTACTTAACGGCTTTTCTTCACTTGGATCTATTGACCTTAGCCGTTACTTAGGTGTCTCATCTTGTTGTTGAGTTTATCAGAGATACACTACTTCTATTCTTCAGGAATTGTTGGCGAGTCAGCAAGATTGAACGCCAGTTTCCCACATGAGACCTGATCAGAACAAGTTAATAGCTCTGGCTTCAAAGGCAGAACCTGAGCAGCTGCCATCTCTGCGATCACACACTTGAGATGAAGAGTAATATCATGGTCAGTTAAGTTCTTTAACTGTATGGGACATTCACCACAGCACTTACAAGTAAAAGCCCAACCGGCAAGGGAAAAGACTTGTGACTTTTGAGCCCCTCAAACTGTTGTGACTTGAGCCCCTTTGTCTAAAAGAGACTCACACTCAATGCCTTCAACAAAAACAGAAGCAAGGCAATATTGACCAAAATTACCTTATGGCAAGAATAGTTAAACCTATTATTTATTTTGTTTTCTCTAGCATAACTGACAGGATCATGGACCATCAATGTGGGACGGACATGAGATGTTCCATGCTAATTTCTTTACTTCTCGTCTCTCCCTCAGCTGTGAATTCTCACAGGTAGCCACAACAAGGTAGACACTTTTTCCATAGTACTATAAATGTTTAATGGGATGTGTTCAATAAAGATATTACAGATTATAATTGGTTTTGAGTTTTTCCCTTAAGCACATTGGGTCTCATTCATGAAACACGAGCAGAACAAATTTTTGTGTAAATCGTGTGTAAAGTGGTTCTGGCGTAAATTTTCGGATTCATTAAAATGTTCGTATTTTCCAAATGTTAGTTGGTACACAAGAAATCTACACCTGCTCCCAGCCACGCGTAAATAGTGCGCTTAACACCCGAACGTTTTGCTCATTAATAAGGCTGCATTTTAATTCACCTTAATCGGGTACATATTTACACAGCATTTTGAAAAAATATTATATATAGTAATTACATACGGTTTTTCTTATTATGAGAGCCAGTAATAGCATCTGTGATGGTGGTCCTTCTCCAGTTTGAATACTATTTTTCCGAAGTGAACTAATTCGTTTTGTGCTCTCAAGCTTAATGTCGAACCATTTTCTTCTCACTTCTGGGAATGTTCGATTAACAGATGAAACTCCATTAACTGCATCTGTAATATGCTGCCAAGCTTCCTTTTTTTTTAGGACCCGATACGCCACTATGTACGCTTGAAAATAAAATGTGGCGTTTTGAATGAACTTCTGATAATAAAACTTCAATTTCTGCATCTGAGAATTTTTTTTTTCCATTCGCATTCATGTCATAATATGATGCCCATATATAGTTGTCAGTCGGATTTAATGGGCGGGATTTATGGTAATTGAGAATGAACTTGCACGCGCATCCCATTTACGACTGATTGGAATTCATTAACACACACACACATTTCAGTATCACATCTGATGTTTACGAAGTATTTGTGAATCAGGAGAAGAGTTTTCGGGAAGGTCTCTTTACGCGCAAATCACTCGCATATTTACTCGTATATTTACGAATGTTTCATGAATGAGACCCATTGTATCTATACTTTTCTGACTTTAAGGAGTTCAGATGACATTTTATAATTTTAGAGTAATTAATGCTGAAAACCAACCATTTCAAAAGGGTTTACATACTACTTCTTGCCTCTGTATATGCTGAAACAAACAGTACCAAAATCCTCTCACACCGTATATGTGTGTAAATTACTCATCCTTGAGAGAATACAATTTCAGCAGTGGCACTGACTTAGTGCATCAGCCTGCAGATCAATGAGTTTGTCCACATTAAATGTGAAGGCAGAAGAAACCATGATCATGACACTCTTCAATGTTCTGAAGTCCTCAAATCATCTTAAAAACTTAAAATCATGCAGTAACTTTAACATGGACGTTTTCCGGGGACAGTCCCAGTTTTTGGTGTGTATTCCCCAACTGGAACAGTTATCAGAAATGTCCCCATTTTACAGCACATTCAAAACACCCCACAAATTCATTGCAATAAAGCCTACTAACATATTTACCATAGAGCAATGCCTCTAGATAGTCAAAATTAAAGGCTGTCTACCTCAGCCACTTAATATTTTAAACTATAGCAAAGAAGTTGGTCAGGTGTGGCCACTGGAGTAAATATGCAGGTAAAGATAATAAAAAAGCCTCAAGGAAAAGTATAGAGAGATGAAGGATATGAATAAAAGATAATACAAATAAAAAGAGGTCATGAAGGCAGACAGTCAGATGAAGCCCACATTCAGCTGTGGTGTGAAAGTAGCCTTGATTTCAAACAGATACACTATTTCTGCTGCCGTACTCACTAACAAATAACACAAACAGGGTCTCACATTTTCATGACTTTTCATATGTATTTGTAGGTGTGATGTTTTTATTACTCTGATCACAATTGAATTGTCTTTCTCCAGAGTGAATGCGCAGATGATTGTTGAAATTGCTCCTTTTTCTAAACCTGTTGTCTGTTACACCTCGTGTAGGGAAAAGGGTGCAACATGAAAGAATTTGGAACAATGATTATTTATTGTCTTAATTTGGGACTCTTGATTTAGGAGCTGACTGGGCCAAAATAACAAACAAAATTTTCTTTTTAAACCTCTTTACAATAAACAAAAGTGGCGTCAGACTCTTTACTTTCCCAAATACTCAGTATTTACAATACATTTACAACCAGGCAAATAAAATTATAAGGGCAATCCAAAATCAGCCTAAAAAACAGTCAAAAGGATCAAATATAACAACAAAGTTCCTCAGATATTCAATATTGAATTCAAACAAACAAGCAATACTCACAGTCTCTAATACTCTTAAAACATTCAAACTCTCCTAACATACACAAACTCTGCACTATACAATCAAAATCTCTCCTTGCTCAAAACACAAGATCTCTCTGTAGAGGAAGTGATGACGTGCTTTTTAAAGTTCTGTGCACCAATTAGGACATGGCATCGATCAGCCTACAGGAACCAATCAAATAACGTTCCTAGAAAGACACGCACATAACAAAAGAAATATAACAAAACACAAACCATAGGGTCGTAATTTGTCACGCTGAGGAAAACGGCAGTTTCTTTTCAGAATGAGTTTGCAAATGGCGTTTCAGGTCTGTGTGATATGAGAAACTCTTTTCACACTGAAGACACTTGTAAGGCTTCTCTCCAGTGTGAACTCTCATGTGGATCTTAAGGTTTCCTTTAACCGTGAAGCTTTTTCCACACTGAGGACAGGTGAAAGGCTTTTCTCCAGTGTGAATTCTCATGTGATCCTCAAGGTTTGCTTTGTTTGTTAAACTCTTTCCACACTGATGGCATATGAAAGGCTTGTCTGCGATGTGAATTTTTACATGATTCTCAAGGTGATTCCTGTCTATGAAACTCCTTTCGCACTGATGACATGTTAAACAGTTCCCTCCTGAGTGAATCCTCATATGATGAATAAGGCTTTCTTTATATCTGAAACTCTTTCCACAGTGATCACAAACAAACAGCTTCTCTCCCTTATGAATTGTCATGTGAGTCTTAAAACTTTCTTTTCGTGTGAAACTCTTCCCACACTGTTGGCAGGTGAAAGGCTTTTCTCCAGTGTGATTTCTCATATGGACATTAAGGTCTCTTTTCTGTTTAAAACTGTTTCCACACTGAGGGCATATGAATGGCTTCTCTCCGGTGTGAACACTCATGTGAGCCTCAAAACTTTCTTTTCGTGTGAAGCTCTTCCCACACTGTAGGCAGGTGTAAGGCTTCTCTCCAGTGTGATTTCTTATGTGGGCATTAAGGTCTCTTTTCCGTTTAAAACTCTTTTCACACTGAGAGCATATGAATGGCTTCTCTCCTGTGTGAACTCTCATGTGAATTTTAAGATTTCCTTGTAGTGAGAAGCTCTTTCCACACTGTTGGCAAGTGTGAGGCTTCTCTCCAGTGTGAACTCTCAAGTGGCCATTAAGGGTTTTTTTCTGTGTAAATCTCTTTCCACACTGAGGGCATATGAATGGCTTCTCTCCGGTGTGAACACTCATGTGAGCCTCAAAACTTTCTTTTCGTGTGTAGTTCTTCCCACACTGTAGGCAGGTGTAAGGCTTTTCTCCAGTGTGGTTTCTTATGTGGGCATTAAGTTCTCTTTTCCGTTTAAAACTCTTTTCACAATGAGAGCATATGAATGGCTTCTCTCCAGTGTGAATTCTCATGTGAGTCGTAAGATTTCCTTGTAGTGAGAAGCTCTTTCCACACAGTTGGCAAGTGTGAGGCTTCTCTCCAGTGTGAACTCTCAAGTGGACTATAAGGTTTTTTTTCTGTGTAAATCTCTTTCCACAATGAGGGCATATGAACGGCTTCTCTCCAGTGTGGATTTTCAAGTGGATTTTAAGGCTTTCTTTTCGATTGAAACTCTTTCCACACTGTTGGCAGGTCAAAGGGCTTTCTTCAGTGTGAACTCTCTTCTGGAGGTTACTAGTTCCTGTTTTATGAGTCTGTGAGTAACTAATAGATTTATCCCCAGTCATGAAATCAGGACATTTCTCATACAGATTTTTCTCTTCCATTTCATTCACTTTTTGACTCTCCTGTTTCAGCTCCATCAGGTCTAGGGTGAAAAGAAACAAAAACAAGTTTAAAAAAACATTCAGACATATATAACATCAAATCCAACAACATGTATGCTTTATTCTAAACCCACTTAACAACTGAAAAAGGTGTAACACAGAGGTGACGACCACTGTGTAAAGCATAAATGACAAATCTAAAAGGTTAAAAACTCAGGTTAAAGTATGGGTTCTGGAAATGGCAAGCACAAGTTACCTACTGCGGAGGACTTGGATAGTCCCATTTACCAGTAAATGAAAAGAAAACATGGAAATAGAGCAACAGCTGGAGTACTAGATTGGCAAGAAAATTATGTACTTGCATCAGGAAAGCATTCCCTGCAAAGATAAGCACCTGCAAGCAGAATGAATATGAAATGGTGCAAGAGTATGCCGAATAAATGAGGGGTTCAATTGACACAGTGGAATGCCAGAACCAGATCAACAAGGTAAGGCAGTAGGTCTGTGGGGATCTCACATGTGCAACAGCTTTCTCAATGCTTGAGACTAGAACTGTCAGCAGCTTTGAAACTAAGCTGTGTCAGATGGGACGAAGCCCGTCTAGACCTGATCAGAACACATGCTGTTCTCGCTGAAAAACAACAGAAGGAAAAATTAAAGAAAAAGGAAGAAAAGACTGAAAAAAGCTGCACATGGCCAAACAAACCAGGTATTATAGCGTAACAGACACAAATGCCCAACCACGAGGTGGTGGACAAGGACAATCTCGACGTGGTCGAGGAAGAGGCAGAGGGTGGGTGAAAGGCAGAGGGTTTGTGAAAACTAACCATGGCACTTGTTTTGCCTGTGGAAGGAAAGGATATTGGAGAAATGAGTGGCCTGAAACCGTGACTAACACTTAAGCAGACTGAGAGAGTGGCGGAGCAGGGGAAGAGGGAGTGGTCAACCGCAGCAAGAAGGGAAACTCCTCTACCAATAGCAATAAAGAAAATATTGCCTGCTTAAACACTTGCATAAGACAACTAGAAAACCAGCAGAAGGTAGGAACATATGTTCATCTAACTAATAATTAGGGTTGGATATCAGTTGGGTTTTATCTGATACCAGTACCTACTCTGTGTTTTTTAAACGGTTCTTAAACCGGTACTTAAGAAAACAAAACCGCACACACTTTGTCAAAAAATAATACCCTTTTATTTACAGGGCCAAACTGGACACAATATTAACTTAAATCTTTAAACAAATACAAGTAACATATGGTAATAATAAATAAACCAATATAAAATAAAAATTCACATTTACATAATATCAAATAAAACAATACTGTATCAAACAATGTAATAATACTGGAGATTAATAGAGATTACTACCAGGGTAATCTAATCTCGACATGGCTCCAGGTTCCCATGTTTTGTCTGCTTAAACCAGTCATGTAAGTTATCTGGTCGTTGTACTAGTTACGGCAGCGCTAAGCTTGGCGAGTTTGGTATTTCGTTCCCACTGCGTCTCAGCAACGCAGCGTTGAGTGAACCTATGAAAGAGAACGTCTCTGGTTACTGGTGTAACCTATGTTCTCTGAATACGGAACGAGACACTGCATTCGCTGCCAAGGTCCTCGCACTGCCGACAAGCTTCCTTTTACGGCAGAGAAATCTGAGGAGCAGATGATGGCACGTGCGCCAATATAATATGACGACGTAAGAGCGTCGAGGCGGCGCCCGCGCCATCAGCCAATGCATTGGCGTGATTCTATATGGGCTTCAGACAATCAGCGCATGCGAGACAGAAGTGACTGCTCCAAACCGTATAGCGCACACGGCGGAGAGGGAGAGAGCGAGAGACCTTTGCTTGTGTGTGTGTCATGAAGCTTATTTAACAGAGTCAGACACCGAAATTTTCATTCTTATTCGGTTTCGTTACTACCGTTTACGTCGGAACCGGTTCCCTATTGGAACCGCGTTTCGGTACCCAACCCTGCTAATAATGCCTACAAATAATTACCATGGATAATATTATGGATCAGAAATGTTGAATTAGTATTTATGATCGAATCAGGAGCTGCAAACAGTGTAAAAAGAAAAAAAGGGCTAACACCAGTGGCAAAGTTAAGAGGAAATTATGTCTGGTCAGTAACCTGAAAGATACATTTTCTTTTCCATTTATGTGTTAAGATGAAACTGGCATAACATTCAAACATAGTTTCCTGCTTTCAGATGTATGTCCAGTGAATTTATTGGGATAGAATTTAATGTGTAAATTAGGCATTTAATTGTTCTCTAACTCAGAGGGCATAACAATAGTGTAAGGGGACATTCAAACAATGGTCAAAATAGAAAAAGATTTGCCCTGTGCATATCAATGGAAATTGAAAGAAGTTAAGTGACTCTTTGATATTAATAACAAAGGATAAAGTGAACAAAGATTATACATAGATTAAGGCACAGAGAATGATCACATTAACTACTCACATATAGACGAGAACCGACAATGAACTGAAAGAAACAGGGTATAAATACACAAGGAATTTAACGACAGATAGTAATCTGTAACCAAGGAGACTAACTAGCAGGTGATTCATACTGAACTGAGGGGCTGTTAACACGAAACCGTTTTCAATGTTTTAAAATTTTTTAACTTTTTATGCATTTTGGCCGTTCATTTACACGAAAACTGCGTTTTGGATGCCCGAAAACACAAACTTTTGAAAACGGGTTTCAAAGTTGAAGTTTTTGAAAACGGTCTCCGTGTAAACAAGAAAAACTCGAATCTCTGAAGATGATGATGTCATACATGTGCGTATTACATATTTAGTCTATAGTGTTTCATTGCCATCTAATGGTCTGGCAGTAGAATACAGTGTTTGTAGTAGTTTTTGTGGATCCTTGTGAATGGAGATCGTTTTGACAATGGTGTCGTCTACACGTGGAAAACTCAAAGGAAAAACTTTGTTTTAGGCATATCGTTGTCGTGTAAACATATCCTGAAACACATGAAACCAACCCACAGAAATGAAGTTAACACAAGACACAGTACTCCCCCCTCCCGTGATACACAACCTCGGTTTTGGAGGAGGACGAGGAGAGGCTGAAGATGGACAGGAGGAGACAGCAGAGAGGAATCCCAAGGCGGAACTGGTGAACAGAGGAGCCAAGGTCGGAGTCCTAAACGTCCTACTGGGACATCGCAGGCTTGGAGGGCCGAGGTGATATCGTTGGCTCGCGAGACCAAGGTGGAGGCGGGGGCCTGGGAGGACGGAGCGACACCGGAGGGAGCGAGGACCATGGTGGAACCGGAGGGAAAGTGGATCCCAGTGAATCTAGAGTGGTGGAGGGTTGAGGCGCAGCCAGAGGCCCGGAAGTCCAAGACCCGAATCCAGGGTGACAAGAGACCAAGGTGGAGCTGGAGGGATGAGGGAGCCCGGTGGAGCCTTAGTGATGGCGGACCACGGCGGCGCTGAGGGAGCGCAGAGCCAAGGTGGATCCGAAGTGCTGACAGTTCGAGGTGGAGAACTGGGCCTGGAGTCCTGAGGTGTAGCCAGGGGAGCCAACGAGCTGGTGGGGATCAGCGGCGAGGAAGGAATTGAGGAGCTATGAGACACCAGTGGGGCAGGAAAGGCCGGGGAATATGATGGAATCAGTGGAGATGATGGTGACTATGGAGTGGGCAGGATATTGTGTGGGATCACGTCATCCATTATAGAGAATGTAGTTGGCCGGAGAGGGACGAGCTCCGTGGTAAAGTTGATGATTTATAGAAATATTTATAGAAGATTTAGCCATTTAAACTTGTTTTTAATTATTCAGTTTGGGTGAAAGTATAGTGTATTATAAAAAACTGAAGTAAACTAGCCAGAAAATATGATATATAAAGGTTCTTTTAGTTATTACTAATACAATATTTTTTTACAGTTTATACAGTTATTGTAATACACAGACAGGTAGGCTATATAGGCTCTACCACTACCCAAATCAAACCAGAGTTTTTAGGTTTTTTTTAATCCATAGAGTTTGCTTTCTTTATTGTATTTTCAAATTTAATTTTGTGACACGAGTTGAATGTAATAAATCAAATAAAGAGACGCATGACGCAGAATGACTGAAGAAAGACTTTGAGAATGAAACCAACCTGTTTGTGTCTCAGTATCTTCATTTCTGACTCTGAATGTTTCTTCAATCTTCACGTCTTCACTCTCCTCTTTAATAAACGCCATCTTTGTTTGTTTCTCAGTATCTTCATGTTTGACTCTGAATGTTTCTTCAATCTTCACGTTTTCACTCTCCTCTTTAATAAACGCCATCTTTGTTTGTTTCTCAGTATCTTCGTGTTTGACTCTGAATGTTTCTTCAATCTTCACGTCTTCACTCTCCTCTTTATTAAACGCCATCTTTATAATATAGTGTGTCACGTGGATCTCAGTCGCTTCACCAGGAGTTTTTCTGTGTGTTTGGACACTCTGTCCTGTTTAAGAGAAGAATAATTAACAGAAAGAAAAAAACAAAACACAGACCTTGCATCACAATAAGTGTGCTGTGATTGTCAAAACGTTTGGTAACTAAACACAAATTCAATTAAGTTTAGTGACAACATGCTACAATAACTGGTACTGTTTTTATAAGTGCTTGACAAAAATTTCATGAATTCATAAGCTTGTGATTCGATTGCGATTCAATATCGATTCATTGTGATAAAAAATCAGGTAGAGTAGCTACATGCTAATCTTTCTCAAGGAAAAAATCTCTCAAGTAAAGCTGTAAACATACAAGGAGCCAGTCAGCTGATATTATTATTATTATTAATAAAGATCAGTGTTTGGGGTACCAGGGGACCCCACTGGACATTAAGCTACAGTTAGTGCAAAATGCAGCTGCTAGAGTTCTTACTAGGTCAAGAAAATATGATCATATAACACCAATTTTATCATCTCTACACTGGTTACCTATCAAGTTCTGTATCAATTACAAAGTACTGTTACTGACCTATAAAGCCCAAAATGGTTTAGCTCCTGTGTACTTAATGGACCTTCTATCGCCCTACAATCCATCGCGTTCTTTAAGATCACTAAATTCGAGGCTTCTGGTCATTACCTGGAATATCTAAGTCCACTAAAGGAGGGAGGGCGTTCTCACATTTAGCTCCAAAACTCTGGAATAGCCTTCCTGATATTGTTCGAGGCTCTGACTTGCTGTCCCAGTTTAAAACTAGATTAAAGACGCATCTCTTTAGCCAAGCATTTATATAATGCCTACCTTTTATACCACTGCTGAATCAGATCAAATGTATTTAATATTATAAAACTTGAAGAGTCTGTAGGTTATTTGTATAGGTTGCATAGTATTTACAGTCATTACGTTCCTGTGTATATTGCGTGAATGACGGGTGGTTGGTGCAGATATTGTGTTTTGCGGTAGGTGGTATGCCATACGGAACCGTTGCCACTGAACCTGCTTTAACGACGACAGTGGGGCTCGACAGCCTTAGTCAAACGGGTCGGCGCGTATGGTTGGGCTGCGGAGAGATTGTGAGATTGTGGTTAGGTCTCAGCAGCAGGAGGGATGTAGAGGTCAGTAAGCAGGGCTGAGTTGAGTGGGGGACGGAGGGGGTTGACTCTGGGACGCAAGAATCACTGTCTTCATGTTTTTTTATCATTTACGCCCGTGTTATGGAAATCATTATGAACAGCAGCTACGCTAATTATTTTCCCTTTTTGCTTTTCTGCTGTTATCTCGGGACGCAAGTCCCGAGAAAAACGGCGTTCGTCAGCTCCAGTTTGTATCCAGCCTTTCACGGAGACTTCAGATACCCCAATCACAAAGCCTGTGAAGAGACGACTCAACACCGGCGATATGGACCCTCTGTGGTGGACGGCACTGATCCTCAACAACTCGTCTCAACACCGGCGTGATTACTTGGACTTCCAAAAGATGGAAATGGATAAATATTCTAAATGTTCCGATCCAATCTGACTTGTAATGCTGCCCGAATCATAAATCATGCACTGTTCCTTCGTTGGCCAGAGGAGAACTGGCCCTCCGACTGAGTCTGGTTTCTCCCAAGGTTTTTTTCTCCATTCTGTCACCTGATGGAGTTTTGGTTCCTTGCCACTGTTGCCTTGGCTTTTGGCTTGCTTAGTTGGGGACATTTAATATTCAATAATATTAGTGATCTGCCTTACTTAAGGTGGACGTTGACGCAATTTTCTTTTAGAAACAAACTCTGTTATATTATTTTCATGTTATCACTGTGAAGCTGCTTTGATACAATCTGTATTGTAAAAAGCGCTATATAAATAAAGGTGACTTGACTTGACTTGACATTTCCTTCATTTTTTAAAAGGGTTACCTTCATCTCAGGGGCATGAAACTCTGTGACTTTTCCTAAATAATCTATCGAAACATGCACAAAAAACTGGGCTTGATTTGGTTGTTCTAAAGGTGTGTAAATTTCAAATCAAAATGACCCCACATTGAAAATGAATGGGAAAATGAAAAAAAATACTTTTTTCATTTTGTTTGTCAAAAAAAAAAAGTAAATCCATAATAAATCTGAAAATTTCTACATATAAACCAAGGACTGGTCCTAGAGCATAAATAAAAAGTGGAACGAACTTTCCATCTCTCTCTCTCACATACACACACACACACACACACACACACAAATGTATGTGACTGCAACAGAGAGCATTTTTACAGAAATTGGCAAATAAAATAAAACTGGCATAAATCTAAAAAAAAAAAAAAAAACATTTAAATCAAGGTCTGGTCCTAGAGCATAAAGACAAAGTGGAACGAACTTTCTATCTCATACACACACACACATGTATGTGACTGCAGCAGAGAGCATTTTTATAGAAATTGGCAAAAAATCAAAAATCAACTAAACTGGCATAAATCTGAAAAAAATTCACAAAGCATGTTCACTCACTCACTCACTCACTCACTCACTCAGAGAGAGAGAGAAAGAGAGGGAAAATGTGACTTGTAATGTTTCTGCAAATGTATGTATAATAATTTGCAAAAGCAGATAATTCAAAATATATCAGACGACAACAAATTCTAACTTTGACAAAAATAGATTTTTTATGTATTTCAGAATGTTTAAATATATATTCACAAAATATATATCATAAAGTTGTGAGGAGAATTTGAAGCATCAAGAAAATTGAAGTGAAAAAGTCCTGTATGGTCCTATATGGACCTCTATTGGAGATATGTGGTCATTGCACTTTCTTGCTTTAATTATAATTATAATTTATAAAAAAAGTTTTTCCACAAACCAGCAGATGTCAGTATTTTATCCCTAACACATAGAGCCATGTCCTAAAACAATTTAGATTTAATTAAGATCGTAATTTAAGTGATTTTGTCTTTAAAAATAAATTTTTCATGAGCCAATTTATTGCCTAGTTAAGTAATTGTGCAGTAAATAGGTAAACAACTTCCAAATTTCCACAAAAACACAGCATAAATGTATAGTTGAGAAGTAAATAAAAAAAATTATATATAGTTTTCCATATAAAAAAATTATATTTCCTTATGCAATCACTCTTTAAAAGTTTGGGGTCTCTCAGTCCCCCAAACACCATGAACGTTATGCTTTTTGAACACCGCTCTAGGGTTAAAGGTTAAAATTAAAGGGATAGTTCACCCAAAAGAGACATTTTTCATCATTTACTCCAGGGGTATTCAATTAAAATTCTAAGAGGTCCAGTTAGAGAAAATTTCATCATTTGCCGGGGCTTCAGCCCCGAATGTTTTGAGTCAAACCCCGAATGTAATGACTGTCACTGAGCAAATATGAAACTGGACAATAGCCTCTGTAAACGGCTGAAATCATAAGTTGCTTTATTTCATTGCGCTTTGGCTTTGTATATACCGCATACAGACTGTAAAAATAGACCTTAAAAATAATCTTGCCTATAGAATACATTTCTTTGCTATCGGTAGCCTATGGGCTCCTCCGTTTCTTCCTCTCTGTTGAATATGCAGGAGGAGGAGCTAGCACAGTCAACCGCAAAAGTGCGAGTTAACAACTGAGACAGTCAGCGAGCAGGAAAGAACAAATTAAAGAAAAATGAGACTTTGGGGATTTTTCGGAAAGAAGTCAGTAGGTAAGAATTCAGTTTTTTTATCCTTAAAGTCTAAAAAAACATAAAAACACAGGAGGAGAAGAAGCTGAAACAAGTGATAGAAGATTGCTCACTCACTCAAATATAAAATAACGTGATCATCATCAAACATTAAACAGTGTGTAAATCAAAAACCCGCTTAATATTATCAAAGGGGGACCACCTGTCCCGCATTTTGTGAAGGTGTGAAGAATGTGAAGCTTTGAGTTGAGAGTCAGCCAGTCAGATCAGGACCTCGGGACATGGGCTGTTCTCAGGTCGCGCCAGACCCACCATCTTAAGCCCGAAACCGAAGCTGGCGCCCAGGGAAAGGTGGGCTTAACAATTGGATCCTGGTTCTATATGACCTTACCTACGGCAGGGTGAAGAGACGAGGTCTTTCGCGATGCTTGTGGGGGGATTGTGCGGATCTGTGGTTCCATTTTGACAAAGCTCACTGGCCTGAAAGCTGTCGGCGGACCCAATGGGGCAACGTGGTCACAGGGCCTTGGCTTGGGGCTGCGGAGCCTTGTTGGATCTGCATCTCTTCTCTAATCTATCTGCTTGCTCATGATGTCCCTCAAGTAGGGCATTGTATTGGATACAGGAGTGGTCGGTGTAGTGAGGGTGACATTACATCGCACCACCGCGGACGGATCAATTGGTTGTCAGACCTTGGAACAGAAGTAACTATGACTCTGCCTAATTCTTGAACATGAAGCCTCGGTATACCTCGGGGGGAGGTTATCCCCCCACCTAAGAACCATGAATATGTCCAAGAATCGTAATTTCATACTGGCTGGTACGTCGCCCAGGATAATAAGGTACCCTGCAGGAGCCTCGGGATTGGGCTCCTGTGACTCTGTTAGATCCCCTTGCGGTCCTGGAGCCAGGGATTGTGGAGGCGGTGGTGGCTCACCCGGTAACAAGAACCATGGATCGGATGTAAGGATACGGGACTGTTCGGTCGTGCTGACTCGTCTCCGCAAAGGGCGGGTTGGGGACAGCACGCCGGACTTGAATAATGCAGAACACCTCGGAAGGACGAGTCCTGTCAGAGAAACCCCAGGAACAGTGCAAACTGTCGCTTCCCTGATGGATAACCCCGCCCAGGTTATACCATCTCTGAATAGGGCACAGGTGGAAGGCACCGGAGTGGTGATACTGTTGCCATTGCGGGACTTTACCTGTGCCTTGTGTGGCGTATCGGCTAGCGCCCTGTCGTGGATAAGAAGACACTTCTCAATCCAGCATGGAAAGGCACTTGTTAGATACAGCTGCAGATTGTGTTGAAAAACCTCGGTTTCGGCGCATTCCATAGCTTGTCACATCCCTAAATGCCGAGGAAAGAAGGTTATCGCACCGGCTGGTGCGGTAAGGTGCGAGGTGTGTGAGGCCACGTTTGCAACGGGCCGAGCGCAAAGTATACACGAACTGCACGTCCACCCTGACATTCGGAATCGGAAAAGAATTGAATTGAAGCGAAGGCGAGGAATTTCTGCTGGTAGGCAGGCTGAGGTGGAGACAGAGACTCAGACGGCCCTGGTAGTTAGCAGGGAATCCTCAAATGAGGATCGTCCTGCGAAAAAGCTTAAATCCCGAACTGCAAGGGATAGTGAGGACCCGTTGGAGCCTTTGGCGAGTGTGTCGGTCCCTCCCATTCAACCCAACTTGCCAGAGGGAGACCTGGTGATACTCCTCAGACAGGTGGCCCGCAAAATGGTGAGCGAGGGGGAGGGCAATGACACGGGTATTACTCACGTGCTTAAAGCCTGGTTGGATGGCTGCGACCAGATACCCGAGCTGGTTGAGGCGGCAACGCAACGGATACTCCAAGGATGCGTCCATGGAGGGGAGAGTGGTCCGAGGAGAAGGGCTGTTACAAAATCCAAGAAAGCCCGGCCCCGGTACTGGAGGTGGCGCCTTATGAAAGTTCTCGCCCGAAAGCGCGCATACCACACCTGCCAGTACCAATTTAAGCATGACCCAGCCCGCCTTGCAGCGGAAATAATCGATGGGAGGACACGAGGAAGGTGCCCAATATCAGCTGAAGTCGTGTATAACACCTTCCAGGCTAAGTGGGGGTGTCCTCCCTCCTTTCATGGGTTGGGTCAATTCGGGGGCGAGGTGAGTGCTGACAACACTCATCTCATGGGACCACTCTCCCAAAGCGAGATCCAAGCTAGCCTCCAACAGGCTTCGAACGACTCCGCACCGGGCCCAGACGGGATTGGGAAACGGGATATTCTCAATTGGGACCCTAGATGCGAGACTCTCACACGTCTGTTCAAGATGTGGTGGTTCACAGGAGTCGTACCTACCCGCCTGAAGAAAAGTCGAACAGTGCTAATCCCGAAGACATCTGACCCAGGAGCGATGACGGAGGTTGGTAACTGAAGACCGATCACCATCGGGTCAATGATCTTGAGGCTTTTCACTAGGGTGATTACAAAGAGAATGTCGGAAACGTGTCCCATTCACCCTAGGCAGAGGGGGTTTCGTCCCACCCCCGGGTGCGCGGAGAATATTGAGGTGCTGCGAGGCCTCATCCGGCACTGCAAAGAAGAGCGCAGCCCTCTCGCAGTAGCATTCATCGACTTTGCACAGGCGTTCGACTCCGTCTCCCATGAGCATATCCTGTCAGCTCTTGGGCAGATTAACGTGGACCCCCATGTGATAGGTCTGATCCAGCAGATCCATAGTTCGAATTACAGGGGGTACTGGGGGGTACTATACCCCCCAATGAAGACCAAGTACCTCCCAAAGGGACAGAAATATCAGTTTTGGGGGGGTCAGATAATTTTTCTGATATTGTGAAAAAATATAATTAGAGTTACAATAGGCTACAAGTCAACTCCTATTTTCACTGTAGGAACATTTTAATGTAAAGCGATTTCAGACACCCCTATTGTGGACCGTACCATTTTTAACCACCGTGGCTAGAAGCAACGGAGATAGAGAACGGTTTGCTGCTGACGTGCATGGATAAATGTCTTTTACTGTCTATGATAAATGTAAGTCGCTAGCTGACGTCTCACTTGTTGATTTTACAACCTTCATTTATTAACGTGTTTTGTTCTTTCATAGCTCATGTCACGTCTTCATACATTGAATTACCGGCTACTTACCTGCTACTTACCCACTGAGGCTAGTTAAGTGGACCTTAGTTACCAAGGTTAGTTAGCAAGGTTAGGTAGCAAGATAATTCTCAATTTAAATCAAGCTTTACATTGTGGTGAGGTAAAATCAGGGGCGGATCTACAAACAACATTGTTAGAGGCGTGGGCGCGATCGAACTGTGTGTGTGTGTGTGTGAGAGAGAGAGAGAGAGAGAGGCGCGGGCGCGATCGAACTGTGTGTGTGTGTGTCGTATGACTAAATCTGTTCATATTTCCTCAAAACTCACTAGAAGACATCATTTGAGGGGTCTTTTTTTTTTTTTTTTTTTAATCTCCTGGGGAGCAAACCCCCCAAGAATTGCTTTTTCACAAAGTACAATTTAATTATAGACTACACAGACTGTTGATAGTGATTACACAGAGAAAGGGTCCACAATTCACAAATTAAGACCCTCACCATCCAAAAACCCAGCTACATCTCTGATTTGACTCCCACTCCGTGTAATGTAGTGTAGAGAACAAAACACATTCAATGAAAACCGTAGCATTTTAAATTATGAATAATGTCCATGGCCTCCCTCCTGAAACCTCATGCCACCCCTTTACCACCCCAGGTGGTAGTATGGTTTTTCATAGTATGCTCCTTAATCACATTAAAGATTGTGTTGATTTGACACTGACTACCATAGACTACAATGGAAAATTGGTTTCTGTTTATACAGTATATGAGAGGGTTGGGTCTTACCTCCAGGTCTTATGAAATCTAAAAATAAACCAAATCAATATTTCATGAAATAGGCAATAGGCTTCTTGAAAAGGTATTACTTTTACTAGTAATTAGAATGGTATTTCAGTGCACTTAACTTCTAACTTTTGGGAGTTGATCAAAACAGTTCTCTTTTGGATATATAATAACAATGAGATATTCTGTAGCCTACTGATTATCAGTTTGTCGCATGTTTAGTCCTTGTATGTGTGTTACACAACACATGTTGCACTTGGCGATCAGGGTGGGGATTGATATGGTAGTGGACCATGATGGTCATAGAAGAAGTGAAGGGGCAGTACCCCCCAATTATGGTGGGGTAATTCGCACTCTGAGCAGATCTACACGAACAGTACGACAAGTGTCGAGGTCGGGGGTAGGAATACTCCCGACATTGAAGTGAGAGTTGGTGTTAAGCAGGGGGACCCGTTGTCTCCCCTGCTTTTCAACCTAGCCTTGGATCCACTCATTCAAGGCCTCGAACGCTATGGTAAGGGGTACACCGTGGTGGAAGGTCATTCAGTAGTGTGTCTCGCTTTTGCTGATGACCTGGTACTGGTGGAAGGATCCTGGAGGGATATGGCTCATAACCTGAGTCTGTTAGATTCATTTTGTCAGAGCACAGGCCTTAAAGCACAACCTTCTAAGTGCAGGAGCTTCTACGTGAAGCCATGCAGCGGCTCTTTCTCGGTCAATGACTGCGCCCCATGGGCTCTGGGGGGCAAGGCCCTGCTTCAATCCACCATTGCAGAGACGGTCAAATATTTGGGAATCAGAGTCAACCCTTGGGCGGGGGTTGTTGAGCCTGACATGGTGGGAGCTCTTGACAAGTGGATTAAGAACATCAGGGAATCCCTCCTTAAACCCTCACAGAGAGTGGTAATCCTCTCCCAGTTTGCGTTGCCGAGGTTATTCTACCAGGCTGACCTCAGCGAGGTTGGCGACGGTGTACTCCGAGCCGCGGATGGGAAGATCAGGTGGGCGGTTAAGAAGTGGCTGCATTTTGCGCCGTCTACCTGTGATGGTCTGTTGTACGCAAAGAACCGGGATGGTGGCCTGGGGATTTGCAAGCTCGCTCGACACATCCCATCCATTCGAGAAAGAAGGCTTTACCGCCTTGCTTGCTCCTCGGATCCAGTGACGAGGGCGTTGACGCGGACATCCTACATGCAATCAAAGTTCAAAAGGGCGTGAATGAGGGCCGGTGGCATGGAGGCAAACCTCCCACTAAATGACGAGGATTCGGATTCGAACGATAAGAGGAGACGCCACCGACCTGTTGACCCCCAAGTGCGTTTCTACATGTGATTGGAGACATGATGAATTCCTGAGATGGACGGGGCTGCCAATCCAGGGTGTGGGGATATCTGGCTTTAGGGGCTCGACCTCGAGCAACGCGTGGCTGAGGAAACCGGTGTGGCTGTCCGAAAAACAGTACATAGCGGCTCTTCAGGTGCGTGCCGGAGTGTACCCCACCCGAGAGTTTCGGTGTAGAGGAAGGAACAAGTCGGGGGCAGCTTGCAGGAGATGTTTCTACAGGATGGAGTCATGCTTGCACATACTTGGGCAATGCCCGGCCATGAGCACGGTCAGGATTGCCAGGCACCACAAGCTGTGCCGTCTCCTCTGGGCTGAGGCTGAGCCCCTCGGGTGGGAGGCACACTGGGAATGGGAGCTCAGGGCCCGTGGCGGGGTCATGAGACGCCTTGACTTGGTGCTTACCCGGGGTGAACTCGCCTTGGTCATTGACGTGACAGTCCGCTTTGAGTTTGCTCCTGACACCCTAGCGGTAGCAGGGCGCGAAAAGATGGACTATTACGAGCCCTATAAGAATCTGATTGCAAGGAAATTGGGCGTGAAGCAAGTACAGGTCTTCGGGTTCCCCTTGGGTGCGAGGGGCCTGTGGTTTGATGGCAATGACAAGGTGCTTGAAGCCATGGGCATGGGGAAGCGGAGGATGAAATCCTTTGCGAAGCTAATGAGTCGGAGATGCCTCCTCTACTCGTTGGACATTCTGCGGAGATTCACTTCCACCCGAATGACATAGGTGCGGATGGCGAGGATCCCTTTGTCTGCATCATTTTATTTAATTGTCCTTTAAATTACAGTTCTAATGTTGCCTTTCTTTATGAAACTTACCAACATTCAAGTGTTGATAAAAAAAGAATGCATGAAGCTAATGAAATGTCTTTAAAATTAAAGTACAGTTAAAAGTTTTTTTAATAAAAAATAATATCTACATTTAAACATAATAGTATACTGCAAGTGCAAAAATAATACATAAATAGTGAACTATAACAAGTATAAGTTTGTGTTCACTTAAAGAAAACTTGCAAGTATACTTGCAGTATAAACTACTAAACTAGTAGTTTACTGAGAGTACACTTCAGTGTGTACTTTCATAAACTAAAAAAATACTAATTGTATTAAAACAGTAAACTACTACTAGTATACTTATAAGTTCACTTGTAGTACAGATGCATTACAAATGAGAAACCTAGTTGTGTACTTAAAGTTTACTACTCATACACTTATAATACATTTAAACGAATAATACTTCTTCATAAAATGAAGTTGAAGTATACTTATTTTTCGTAAGGGTAGCCAGAAACATTAGTTTTATCCCACCACTGCACTGAATACTTTCCTTGTTTATCAGGTGTTGTTTTCTCTAAGGATAAACAATAAGCATTAACATAACATGTATGTGTGACTTGTTTTGTGTTACTAGTTTGTAGTAAATATACACTTTGATTTGATTAAATGGTTTTGTAGAGGGTTTTAAAGATGAGCTGCAGACTGGGGAGGATCAGACATGGAAACCGGTAACAATTAATCAGTCATTTTACTTTGAAGTGAAACATTGTTTATCCCAATGCTCCCAATCTGAAAAGTTTTTGACAGATGTACATTGAGAATTATATACAGTTCGATGCCATGGTGTGTCAATGAACGTAGACTAAAGTCATTCATGTATTGCTTTAACTTAGGATCTCATACATCATTTTGACTATTTATGTCAAAAAATAAAAATTATTTATATTAAAGGGCATTTAAAATGTTCATAATATTGTTTTAGGAGTCCCCAACAACAGTTTTACATGCATGCAATGACAAAAAACACTTTTGTTGTCTTATAATATGCATTTATTTTTACCTGATTTGCTCAGCGACACCCTTATGAATCGTTCAAAGATACATTTTCAAAACCCCTCCTTTGCGTGACGCTAATCTACAGTGATTGGTCAATTTGGTTTATGTTAGACCATAGCCCAAAGTTTAGTGGTAAACACCCAATCGGTCATGGTTTGCGTTAGCCCAACGCATAAACATATTGATAAAGCACTGCATTATTACACCAAGGCTATTGATAATATTGCTCCATTTATGACAACTCCAATATCAACGACAAACATTTCACATATTTCAAAACAATTGACAGCAGAGACCTAACGTTAGTAGCTGCGCTGAGCGTACACAACACACATTTTGGTAGTAAATATGAACTGTAGCCACTGACTCTCCACATGCTCGTCCCTGGGCAATGATAAAATGACGTGAACACAGCACAAGGTTCGGGCTATACTTCTGTGGTAGTAAATATCAATAAGTGGGCGTGGCCCTGTATTTACATAAAATGGTCTAGGCTAAGCCCCGGATGTCCTTCAATGCTGGAAACGCCCCTGGTCCGCAACATCACAATGACTAACTTGTGTTATCATTCAGTGCCACAGCCTTGTAGTTGTATGAAAATCAGTGTTGGGCAGTAGCGTCGCTACTAGTTTAACTACATTTCTCAGTAGCGTCGCTGTTTTCTGAATCAAATAGCTTTTCAGTAGCAAAGCTCTTTTTTTGATCAAGTAGTGCGGTAGCGTCCACACAAGCTAACGTTACATTTTTTCCAAGCATTTCTAAAGCTCAAGCTCAAATCGGAAATACAACTGCTAAGTATCACTGATGCTGGATCAGTTAGTGACGGTGACTTCTTCTTGTTTTACGGTGGTTGGCAACCATAGGGCCATATGATTTCATTACCACAATACGGAAAACATGGACTGAATCGCAGTATCCATGCATAAAAATGAAATTTACTGTATAATGCGGAATTTCACGGAATTTGTCAGATCTTGGATGAAAAGAAGGTAAGTAAACTTAAATAAAATCGTGATATAGACTAGTTTCTGTGAATATTAAACCGCATAAAGACTATTTAAAAAGGAATCATGCATGTTCTGCGTGTCTCTGTAAATGATGGCTCAGACGCGCGGCCGCGAATTCATTTACCACACACAAGCACCCATGACGCTTGCGATGTTTTCAGTAATGGATCGATGAACTTCATCTACACACCCGCTCTGAGAGTCACTTTAGCAGCATTTTAGCTTGATTTGAGAAAAACTATCGTCATATAAAAAAAAATAATAAAAAAAAACAAAGACTCAAAGGTCAAGCTACATGGCGACCTATCAAAATAAAAGGTTGGTTTAACCTTTGAAGAAAGTTTTGCCTAAATCATTAGGCCTACATTTTAAATAATTGGTCATTACAATTTAAACCATTAAAAAAAATTATAATTAATTTCATAGTGCCCTTAAAATGTAATTTATTTAAAAATGTTAATAAATTATTGTTAATTGTATACATTTCATGATTCAATTAATTACACGTTTTTGATTACTAAAATTTTATCTACCCATTAAAATTGGAGTCAAAATAAAACTGAATGTGGAATGTGGGAAAAAATAAAACGGATTTCATAGGGTCCTACAAACCAGCTTTTTGGTGCATTACCACTACCTTCTGCTCCGTATGGTGTGACATCACGTACCAATATCAATCCTTGGGCTGACACGTGAGAAATGGAAAAAGATGCACACGCTCTTGACACCTGGTTTTGTTATAGTTTTATATAGTTATATGGTTTTATATAGTTATGTTTTTTGTTTTCTGCCAAATTGGTTTGGAACAGTTGTTGAATAAACAATTGAACTGACAAATTATGCCTGCCTATATGTTTGATTGACAGTTTTATTGATCACTGAGATAGCATTGACTTGGAATTAAGTTGGTTCAATATAAAAATTAAATTTGAAAAAGTAGCTTAGATGTAGTAAACTACTTTTGCCATATTGCTGTAGCTTAGCTTGCTACATTTCCCAGGGTGGAGCTTCTGTGTAGTGAAGCTGCATTTAATGTAGAGTAACTGCTAGCTTAGCTCACTACATTTTCTAAGTAGCTTGCCCAACACTGATGAAAATATTTAAGTAGCCTAGTCAACAGACGCCTTTCAAATAAAGTAAAAAGTACAATTCAATAATATTTCAACAATATTTATTGTCAGTTTATATATTGAACTGTATGGATCATAAATAATAAGTACTCTATTTTATTTAAATTGGTAATTTATTATTAAAGGCTGCATTTAAAAATAAAAGATAAACAAATAAAACACAACAGAGAGCTTTTGAAAAATGTTGTTCTCAAAATAAAGTGCTTAATTTTAGAAAAATGAAATAAAGTATAGCTTGAGTTTCCCTTTTACTTTTTAGTTAACTCCCTTTCACATCTTAAGTTTAAACACATTTTATAATAAACAATCTCAACACATTAACAATTGAACAGCTTTAACACCTCCTTTTCTCTTTCTTTCCCTTTTATATCCCACTTTCTCTTGCTTCGTGAGAAAAACGTTGTTGGGCAGTGAATGAATGTGTTAAGATTCTGCTGGATCGCTCATATTGGGCTTTTAGATCGTTTATTTTCTGTGCCCTCAGTCCGGATTTAAGTGGGTATGTTTGGTCAAAAGATTTGTACTTTGTCTCATAGTGGCGCTTCACATTGCCGCTTTTAATAATCGCGACAGTCTCTGAACATATGAGACATGCCGGTTTTGAACTGCCTGTGGGAAGAATGAACATGTAAAAATATGTCCATTCCTGATTGAAAGCTCTGTTTTCGCTGTCCCCTTTTCTTTTTTTAGAGCACGCCATGTGAAACGTCGTCTTTCTTTCGTCTCGTCTCCCTGTGTGTGTGTGTGTGTGTGTGTGTGTGTGTGTCTGTCGCTGACTCGAGTAGCATCACATGACATGATTTACAAGGCATGCGATTGGTCTGTGAGTTTCCTGGGCCGCGTTAAACCAGTACCATAAATGCTAGAAAAGCTGCGCGGATAAAATAGAAACGCTCCGTCAAAAGTCAATAATTCTCAATAATTTATGGGTTAATGGTCCGGACAGAACGGCGCCTGGGTCCAGATCCGGACAGCGGTCCGCCTATTAGTGACCTCTGATTTACTCTCTCAAGTTGTTCCAAGCCTGTGTTAATATCTTTCTACTGCAAACACAAAAGAAGATATTTTGAAGAATGCCGGTAACCAAACAGTTGTGGGGCCCCATTGACCTCCATAGTATGGAAGAAAAACAATACTGTGTGAGAATATGGATGTGTGAGAAGAACAATGTAAATTGTTCAGGCTGAATACATGAGAGTTGGCAGTCCTGTAAAAACTATGTTCATTACTGTTATTAGATACATTATAATGTTTCATTCAAAAATAATTATTTCATTTCAAAGTTCTCTATAAAATTGTACTGATGGGTTGAATTGATTTAAACACTTTAAATGATTAAAAACACAAACCTTTCTTCAGCAGGATCACAGATGCAGGAGCGGCGCAGCCTTATGATGTCATGTCGCCACACCAAAATAAAAGTCCCATTCACACGAAATAGAAATTCACATACAGAAAACACATTCAAATGATAAAGATAAAGGATTGACTCCCAAAGCTATCATTACCACTGAGCTTATGCCTTATATCTAAATATAATTATACCAAATACTGAGTATTTGTGATATTCTCAACCATTAACAAAGTCAAGTATCTTGATATTCATATTACAAGGATTGGAGTATTTCAAACTCATTAAGAATTTGTGAATTAATTTTGTGGTTGCAGAGAAAGATCTACTGTTTAATTTATTAACTGTAACTGAATCCTTATGATGAATATATTCATCTTGTTCAATCTCAGTTTCTCCACAGAATATAAGGGCAATAAATAAAATTAAATTTCAACTTTGTTTTTTAAAGTGCATTATATTAAAATGGCTGTGACTATAAAGAATTACACTGATTTAAAGGGGTGGTTTATTGCTTTTTTTTCTTTGCATGATTGTGTTTATGGGGTGCAATATAACATGTCTAAGTGTGTTTTTTCTTTTTAAAAAGCCTTATTTTTCATAAATTTCACCTTTATTGTAAGCCGCTTTCTCCTCTGTCATTTGAACGACCGGTTGACTTCCTGATTCTATGAAACCACTCCCTCAGAAACAGGCAATGGGCTCAGATTGGTTAGTTGGGCCAGTGTGTTGCAATTGGCTAAACTCATACCTGTCAAGTATCCCGTTTTGGCCGGGAAAGTCCCGTATTTAACCCTTCTTTCCCGCCGTCCTCCCGTATTAGTATTTTCCCGTAAATCTCCCGTATTTTAACCTGCGTTATTAAAAAATAATAATACCCCGGGCGGATAAAAAAAAAAAAAAAAAAACATTCCCAATCTAAGCTCTGTCACTAGCCTCGCGATAACTATAACTGCCACCTGCAGTAGCCTACTACAGGTACTGTGGGTACTGTAGGTGGCAGTTGTCGCGAGGTTAGTGTGTGAGGTCAAATGATGAGTGACAGCGCGGGGGGGAACCCAGAGACGGATGATGGACGCTACGACAGAGACGGAAGACACTGCTGCCATAAAACCAAACCCCTCATGTAAATACCGCGATCAATGGGACAGCGAATTTACTTTTCTGAAGAGGAGCAGGGTAGGGGACAGTCACGCGTTTTGTAACTGCGACTTTAGCATCTTAAAACCTGTTAACCGTTGCCAGAGCGCCGACGCACTGAAGCGTTTTTTGTTTTGTTTAAATAGTTCAAAGTTACTATCAGATTTAATGTTATTACCTTGACAAACTATACATAATTAAAAAGATATAACACTCAAGTTTCAGTATTTGACCACTATGGTATTCTCAGAAACTTAAAGTGACAGGTATGTCTTAATTTGTGTAAGGAGTTATGTGATCAAAAAATGAGTCGATACCTTTAATATGAATTATGAGCGTCAGCCGCTCTCATTCAGAAAAAAACTCCTGTGAGGTCGTCATGACAGCGCTTGACAAAACAACGTCCCTCAGGGCTTTTAGCTTAAAAATGTACAGATTTGGAGAAATATTGATAGATTCTCATAGGTTTACATCCGATTTATATAGACAGGAATAATATTTATTGAATTTATACCCAAATGTGCCGATGTAATCATTACGAGCGCTGGATACTCTGATGTACTGTGTCCTCAATCCATACTGGCAGCCTGAGGGCGCCCTGTGCACATGCAGTCCATATATGGAACACATGAAGAAGAGCCATATCATGTGACATTCAGGAAGTTCCTCAATAGAGGGAATGCGCGTGACGTCACCGTCAGCTGGAGTGATTGAGGCCACGCGAACTGAGTGGCAAAAAGACTGACCGACAGCATTGGTTTTCAGCGTGAATGCCGTGAAAAACACAAAAAACACATCTAAAACGGGAACGAGCTTTGCGATTGACTGTACAACTACATTTGACAAGAAATCTGAAGTATATTTTTACAGACTGCCGAAAGCTACAGAACAGAGAAGCAAATAGATCGCTGCAATTCATAGAAACAACTGGACTCCAGGCAGCGAAAGGTGGATTTGCAGTTATCATTTTTGTGTCAATATGCTGAATTTAGTGGTAAAATCATTCTCTATATATTGTATTGTTATATATTGCAGTGACAACTCATCAATCAAATATTTACCACTGTATATTCTGTATAATTTGACATTTTTAAATAAACACTGACAAAAAACTATACAAGTTTTAAGTCTAGACGGTATGATGATATATATAACATTGATATAAGTGATCACCTGGATTTAGACCTGCCTATATTGTATTTATAAAAAGCGTTCACAGGCAAATTTGCTGTATGTATTTCCCCGGTGTCAAAATCAGACACATATAAATGTCAGGAAACACGATTCCTGGCTGCATGTCAATATCCATGGATCACTGGATCTTTAGTAAGTTGTAAGGAACACTATATTGAGTCCAATCTTTAGTTTAAATTGATAATCGTTTGTTTTACTTGCGTTTTCGCATTTCCCCTATTAAATCCAGTCACGCAGCTGCTCTTCTGCCACTCAGTCCGGCTGAGGGGGCGTGTTCCGGCGGGAAAGTGACGTTAATGCATTCCCTCTATACTAAATACAGAGTTTTAGACTTGTCATCTTCGGAATATAGATATAACATGGTCAGACATGTGGCTTTAGCTGCAGTGCATTCTTAGATTGATACAATGCCAACTTCAATTTTATTTTATTTTCAAGATGTTTCATAAAAAATACATTTCTAATAACTTTACAAAACTTTGTAGCTATTAATAACTATTTTTTCATTATGACAATAATTAATTCTACATTTACAATAAACTGCCAGGTGTCAGCTTTCAAATGAGATCATACTTGTGATTTTAGTACAAAGGGTTCATGAACTGTATCTGTTTCAGTTTGGGTGTGTCATTTCTGGGGATTTTTCAAAAGTGGGGTTGCAGCCTAACAGGTAAAAGAATGCAAAGTCTGCAACAAATTTGAACAATAACTCAATAAAAGAGTAAAGAAAAGTTATGTGACATGTAAAGAAAAACTGTAAAAGAAAAGCAATATGAAACGAAAAGAATGTGTGGAATGAAAATAAAATGTAGATGTAGAGACAAGCAATGTTATATGAACTATAGCACTTGTCTTAAAATGTAAGGGATAACATTACTGGAGCTTGGTTGGGGTGGTGGGACTGCTCGCGGTGGGCGCCGGAAAATTTCCCTTATTTTCAAATCCAAAACTTGACAGGTATGTAAACTGCGTAGCGCACGTAGTCCGGAAACTTCACGCCCATTTCCTTTACAGGCGAAAGCTGCATGTGCTCCGGTCAAATGTAAATAGTGTCAATACTGCCGTATCAGTTTGAGCCAGAATCAGACCCAGAAAGCGGCAATGAAGAGAGTCAAGCAGAACCTCCCCAAACACGGCTCTTACAAAACGTTTCTGAGTACATTTTTTATTAATATTATTCTATTCTATTCTACTATTATTATATAAGAATTTCGATACGCTGTTACTAGAAAATGCTACTGCTGCTTGTTAGCTTTTGAGATATGATTTTCTCCTGATTAAACATTTAATATAACTGAATAAATGACAGAGTAATACCGTTTTTTAAAGTTATTGTTTTATCGATATAATAAACAACCGTTTATCTATTCACAAACTTCGTTTACTCAGTGTATCGTTTTCTTTAGGTGTGCATGTTTGTCTTACACACACAAAATAGCATCGAACTAACTGGCTACTATAAACAAACAGCGTTGGCATTGGTTTACCTTCTTGATCAAATCGAAAAATGACGTCATAAAGTATACATGGAAAATACATTTACAAAATTAGTACATAATTACAAATTCAGGTCCAAAATGTTTGTACGCGTTTGTCATAGACACATGAAATAGCATAACTAAGTGGCTACTAAAGCCAGCGCTGGCATTTGTTTACGTCCTTGATAAAAACTAAAACATTAGTCTGAAATTATACATGCAAATACATTTAAAATGATTAAGTCTTACTTACAGGTTGTGGCCCAACAACTGCTGCCTCTGGTTTTAAAGTTGGAACTTCTTCATGTTTTAGTAAGTTTGTTGTTGAATCCGGCATTGAATTCGTGGAGATTCTGGAAGCTGTCTTCCGTAAAATGCGCAGCACAGAGCGCTAAATTACGATTGTAATTTTCTGGAACATAATCAAACATAAATTGTAGCCATTGTTGACGAACTACAGCGTCCGTAGGAAGCCCGAACACAGAAGACCTGACAGCTGGGTGAAAATAACACACTTTCGACGGCATGGCTACAGCCCTCCACTATAACTCTTCCTCTTCTACAATGCCGCAGAAATATGGCCATGCCCCCTTTTTTGCATATTCCGGAGGGAGGGTTGATGTAGATTTATGGGTTAGTTACGTATAAAACCTGGGAAGTATCTCGTTGTAGTCCCATTCGAGTCGTTTTTGTAGGCATTAAACTTCCTGATTTTTTTTGCTTACGTTGAACTTTCAGTGCAGCAACTTTGCAGATACTGTTCATGCACCAACAGCAACATTACACACTATTTAAAATGAAAAAAGTGAAATCGCAATCAACCACCCCTTTAAAACTATTGATTTTGACTGTCTGAGTGGAAATCTAAAATTAAAATGGTTAAAATAATTTCATCTAAATGACAAAATCTGATTTACATTTTATTCTTTAATAATATCGGCGGTATGGAAATTGTGCTGAAATATGACTAAACATCTCTAAAGCTCTCAGATTCACCGGAAATCGATTAACAAAAACATTTTATTCCTCATAATTTCCCTCTATGGAAAAACAGATACATAGTGAAGAGTAACAAATCTGTCTTCTATAAGGAACGAATGGTCTTTCTTTGATCTTATTGATTTCAGAGATAATGCTCATAATTATGTAAATAATAAATAATCACGTCTTTTGCGGTAATAGAACATTGATTATATGTTCTTAGTTATACCTTAATCGCATTTGTATCTAACAGGTATCATAGTTATGATGTCAGTATTAGCCCCGAAGGTGTACAGTAGGCGGTTTGTCTGAAACTAAATGTGATAAGTATGCTACTGTATTATAACTGCTTCTTTATCTCCCAAAAGAATTTAGCTATAAATCTGATTTTTTTATATATATATAGGGTGGGATCCACTAACTATATGATGTTTAAAGTACATTGGAAGTGTTTATTAGCAATCTTAACCAATCTGTGACCTGCAGCAAACAATCAATAAACATTTCTCCATATTCAATGTCTCAATTTACTCAATGTATTCAACTCAATGTCCATGAACACTCAAGTCCAAGAATACAAATCCCAACTCCAGTGTCAACCTCAGTGTGTATCCAGAATCACATAAGTGGTATAATACAGCCTCAGGATCCACAGTAGTGCGGGTGCAATTCAGTCTCTGAATCCGCTGCAATAAGCCACATGACCTCTAACTCACTTCACAGAGTTTCAGATAAGGGTCCAACTAGGCATGAGCGACATAAAGACAAACCCCACAGTATGTGAAGTCCTTCTACAACAGAAATAATCACATTAGGAAAATAAATATTCATACATGAACCAGTCAACATAAGAAAATAAACAATGCTCACTTTCAATTGAGCATCAAACTCTCAGTTTCCCAATCAGGACTATTGATTGCTTGGATTCATAAGGCATGCTTACTCCTCCATTACAAATCTACTACTTCTACTCTCTACACCTGTTTTATACCTGAGAGTATTACTCCTTGATGCCCCCTCAAGGTGTGTAGTATAATTACAACACCCTGAAAAGAAAACATGTAAACAGGTTTGACTGTTACAGTATACAGTTTTCCAGTAAAGTGTTATCATTATTCAAAACTGAGTTATGTGTCCATCATTCATCAGTTATCAAGATTTTTTTTTAATTGCTAAAGAGCTAATGTTTTCAAAAATGTATTTAAACTTTTTTTAGCTGGATGATGTGTAATTTCTTATCAACCTGATCAAAAAAGTTGACACCCTCCATCTCTTAAAGCATTGGGTTTCATTCTTGAACAATGTTTTCACCCTTTGTAATAGTTAAGGCCCTGATATGCTCCAGGCAAAGTTTTTTTTCATTCTTCGCTTCGGAGTTAAACAAAGTTAAAAATATGGATATAAAAGATCCATGTAATCTTAATAAATCAGGTCATGACTGCAAAAACTACCAGCCTAACTCATGTCAATTTCAAATATTTTTGAAGACAGTAATAAAATAAAAATTCTTTTCAGGTTTTTCATGTAGGTCTAAACTAGATTTTCAGGTAGGCTACAGAAATAGTAATCAAATGTAAAATATCACTGCATATTCTTCACTGTATAAATGTGATTTTCTCAGCTTTTAGCTAAATTTTTTGGTAACACTTTACTTGAAGGGGTGTGCATAAGACCAGGGCCGGCTCTAGCCCTTTGGTTGCCCTAGGCGAGATTGAGTTTTGCGCCCCCCCCATTAAAAATACTTACAAATGATAAGTATTTATTAAACTAAACAAAAATTATCTTATAGTCTCTCCAAAACTTCAACAAGCAAATTATGACTTCAACTGTATAATAAATTGTTCATACAAATGCTACAAAGAACGTTCAATGATATTTCTATCATCCGTATATTACAATTACTACCACCACTACTATTATTACTAATCAATTAGGCTGCTACAAGACTAAGGGGGTTTCGGGGGTATGCCCCCCGTAAGAACATTTTGTGCATTTTAATGGTAAATTCATCAATCTGGTGCACTTTGAGAGTTCAAAATTAAAAGCTCCAACCCATATTCAGTGTGCAAATTGAACAAAGAAAAATGCAAACCTCTTTTAGTTACAGTGTCTGTCTACATTACACTACTACATAATAATAGTTATAATATTAATCCCATGACAGTAATAGCCATAAGCTATTGTAAAACAAATGCACTGAAAAATAAAGGAAACTTTCATAATTAATTTTGTTAATTGGAAGTAACCCAGCGCCGCCAATTAAACAAAACAAAACGAATGGGCCGATGTACGAGTTTTATGGGCCACTAAGACAAAATAAATAAATAATAAAAGTATGATGTATCGGCCCAAAAAGCATGTGGAATCTCTACCATCCTGGGGGAAAAGAATTCGCTCCCGGTAGTCCCGATGGCCAGCATGCCTGTGCTGAGATAAATGGCTGAGATGAGAAGACTTACCTCTATATTGGGCTTTCTTTTTATCTTGTTGCTTTCTCCGTTTTCATCCCTGTGCATCAGAGGGTTTCGATCAACGCGCCAGCAGCTGAGCACTTGCCTAACGTAACGTAACGTAACCCCCCCGTTAGGAAATTATCGACAATAAACGTGTGGCTGAGGGGGCGCCTTAGGATGATCATGTTTAATAAACGTGTTTTTGTTTCGCTTGTCATTCTAATTCTGTGATTAATGGGAAGTAGGCCAAGGGCGACATTAGAGGGCGCCCGCGCGCCACACCCCCAACACATTTGTCGCCCTAGGCAACCGCCTAGTTCGCCTATAGCAATCGCCGGCCCTGCATAAGACTGACATGACACCTTCATAACCATGACATTACACATGTCATTAATATGAAGGAGGGTTTATACATGTTTATGACAACTGTCATAAAGTGTCATTCGCTCAGTTATGACATTTTGAATGCAAATATGACATTGTTTGAGATGTCTTTGTTATGACAACTTGACATAAACCAATACATCATAACCTGTCAGTGTCTTTGTCATGACAACTTGACATTACCAAGACAACATAACCGGTCATAAATGTCATAAACATGACATAGCAGATTAATTATCAAACTTAAGAAACCACTTAGCTTTATGGGTTAACATGACATTAAACTGTCATGTGGTTGGTTTTGACATTGGCTGTCATGAGGCCATTATAACAGTGTCATGAATATTTTTCTGACCACTTTTTTCCCCAGTGGTACAAATTGAATTTGACATAAAAATGTCATCAAGTGTTAATACTCTGTCAAATTAGTTTATAACAGTTTCATGAATCATTTTCTTGACCTCAACTACAGTGATACAAATTGAATGTGTCATTAAAATGTCATTAAGTGTTAATACTCTGTCAAATTAGTTTATAACAGTTTCATGAATCATTTTCTTGACCTCAACTAGTAATACAAATTGAATTTGTCATTAAAATGTCATTAAGTGTTAATACTCTGTCAAAATAGTTTATAACAGTTTCATGAATATTTTTCTTGACCTCAACTACAGTGATACAAATTGAATGTGTCATTAAAATGTCATTAAGTGTTAATACTCGGTCAAATTAGTTTATAACAGTTTCATGAATATTTTTCATTTCATACTGTTTTTTAAGTGTCCTCCAACAGCAGGTCAAATATACAATTTAAAATGTCTTTAAAAAGATGAATAGGTTATATAAATACAATCAATCAACCAATATTAATAATTAAAATTGATAAAATTATACTTTATTTGTCCCAAGGGTGTAATCCATCAGCCGGAAGTTGAAGCCTCGCGGGAGCCGCCATTGTAGCAGAACTTCACCTGCTGTTAGCATTCCATTGACTCCCATTCATTTTGGCGTCACTTTGACAGCGAATAACTTAACATCTGAGGCGTCCAAAGACTTAATTTGTCCATTATTTATTTCTAAATAAACACGACAATGTATAAAAGGCTCCATTACTTTGTATCTTACGTTATGGCCCCGTAGAAGCCATTTTTGTTAAAAACAGGCTAACGATTGCGTCATAACCACGCGACTTTATGTCGCACAATAGAGACATTACCGTATAGACAGGAGGAGAAGCTCGCAGGCAATTGGGGGGACGTCCCGTCAAGGGAGAAGCCCATAGATAATGAGTCCATAAAAGCAACGGGACAAAACATTTCAACAACGTTTTGGGGGAATTGGAAGTAATTCGGTATGTGGCAAGTGAATACATATGAAATGAATAACATTGGCAATTTTCACGCACAGCTACTAGAAGATTTACGTCTGTCAGACAGGTTGCTCACGTCATCAAGCTTAGTTTGAGTCGGTTTGAGTCTGCGCGTCAGGAACGGAAGTGCTCAAAAATCGCTAAAAATGGGCTTCAACTGTCTCAACTGAGTTCCAATGAGATGGCTCTTTCCACTTCTTATACTGCCTATGGCTTGTCCTGAGGCTTCCTACACTGTAAACTAAACACAGTAACGAACAATGACGTCGATTTGACCATATTAATGCGAGCACGAGTCCGTAATTTATTTACCATTTATTTACCAAGATTTGAGAAGCAGTCATCAGTCAAATAAAGGGAACACAGCAAAAGTTTAGGATTATACTGCTGTGATATCGTGGTAAAGATGAATTTTAACCACTGATTCTTCACATGCTTGTCCTTGGGGAGTGAAACATAACTGGCTTTACCTTCACATTATAGAGCACAGCGGCGTAAGCTTCTCGACATGATGCTGTCCAGTACAGGAATCAGCTGCCGGTTTGAGGTTGTTTTATGGAAGTAGAATAATGCCAAATGTTTTTGAAACAAAAAGCCTGTTGAATTGTACTACTTGAAAAAAATATGCATTGCATTAACCCTGCTTGTATTTTAATGCATTGTATTTTTAGGGTTTGCATTTTTATGGGCTGAAATTTAGCATGGTTGAATATTTAAGCTGTGAATATTTAAATTCAAAACATTTCAAACACATTTTCATTAGTAAAATTTCAATAATCCATATTCTGGTCAGATTTAAAACTTTGCAGGATGTTTTCATTCAATTAGAGCTATGTTACACACTACATAAAAGGTCATTTTCAAAATCCATAATATAGAGGCCCTTTAAAGTTACATTTTAAGTATATAATAAGCTTAGGTTTTATTATAATGAAATGCATATTGAACATTTCTAATTGCTTCTCTGTAGGCATGATATGATATATGTTATAGTAGCCTATATGATCTTATTATGCATAATTAAAAACTAATTTTGTATCATTCTTTTCAGGGATTACAGATGAGAAATATTCTTGTTGGCTAATGATGACACATTTACAGTATTTATTATTTTTGTGCACTTTACATGTCAAACAAACAAACAAACAAATAAATAAATACTGTACCTGTACATAAACTCAAGCCATTTCACCAAAGGGGTGTGAGAATTGGTGAATATTGAGCCTTTGCGCACAGAAAGTGGGGCATGTTTGTGACGCTTGCAAACCCTGCAAAAAAGAAGGCAAAATGCTGATAAGTAGGCTATAACACATGAAAATATCAACATACTATACAGAGCAACCTGGATAAAAATTATTGTTACTGTCCAAAACGTTTCACATATTAATGCTATCAGACTTACTTATATATATATATATATATATATATATATATATACACGTGTGTGTGTGTATTTGCCTAGTTTAAAATAAGACCTCAAATAGCGATTTCATTTCATTAAATTGTTTATTTACAAACAGACAGACAGACTTACCATCGTAACTCACTGAAGGGCGTGCAGAAAAGAGTTGTCATTGTGGAGCCACTGGAAATTACAGATTTAATGGTGCAGAGACAGAGTTAAGACCACTTTGTCTTTCAAATTTAAGTTGCCAATCGCTGTAGGGGCTTTAAAGTCACCATGAAATGTAATTTTACAATTCATATTTTTATATGTAATATTGTAGTGTTTATTATAAATGATTTATCTGTGCACTTCATTCATTTAAAAAAAAATCATGTATCCTTATAATCTTTAATCAAATACTTTATCCTTCCCTGAGTTCCCTCCCCCCTCGAAACGACTTCTCTTCTCTTCCTGTCATGTGCTATGGCGCGAGGGCGTGGCCACTCCCCTCAAACCGTTAGTCTGCTATTAGCGAGAGATGGAAAGGACGAGCGCAGAAGTAAAACCCTGCCCTCTGTTCAATATTCAATTTCACTTGGAAATACATCAGAACACTGGAGGAAAGTCGTTTGTTACCTCCGGTTCATGGGGACTTTAAATAGAATATAGTTACTCCTCTTCACTCTAAAATGCCTAAATGCTTTTAAAATAGCTAAATGGAGTTTTCGTTTCTTACCACTGTCGCCTTTGGCTTGCCGGGGGATTAATTAAACTATAGTTAAACTATATTAAATTAAATGTTTTCATAAATTATATATACAGGTGCTGGTCATATAATTAGAATATCATCAAAAAGTTGAATTATTTCAAGAAACAGGTGAAATTAAGTAAGGAATAATTGACGACAGGCCGTTGAATTATTCGAAAAATAATGCACACCCGAGGTGGTAATGCGGTCACGACGCGAAGCGGAGTGGCCGTTACACCTCGGTGTGCATTATTTTTCGAATAATTCAACGGCCTGAAGTCAATTATTCCGCTTATACTACAGTTACCACACATCGAAACATTGTTCAAATGATGTATTTCAAGACGTTTGTAAAGTTTTTGTCATTAAAACGCTCTTGTATGTAGGACTAATTTATTGCGCATCTAATCCCACGCCTCCGTTGCTAATTCCAAAACGTCATTTTAGAGTTAGTAACGGAGGTTTGAGCCACTGATAGCAGACTAATGCTGGACATACTTAACGACTGGCTGAAACATTCTGTTTCCATCGACTGCAGCAGATTTTAAACACAGACTGAACGCGCTGAACACGCGTTTGGGCATGATCAATCATAACAAAGTATCAAATTACATTCATAACTGGCCTTACAATAAGTGTGTCCCCGGCTTTATGCAGTTATTAATGCAGTTATTAGAGAGAGAGAGAGAGAGGCATGTGCTTCAATGTTATTATTTATTAATTAATTCAATTCATTTTAATTAGTTCGTTCATGTTTTTTTCCTAATATTGACAGTAGTAAATGAAACAAAGTCCTATTAACAAGTAGGCTATAGGCCTATCAATACTTATTTATTTGTTATAGCCTATTATCTGCAATAATTAAGAAAACCCGTGCAGCAGGACTATCAATTTATTTATATAGGCCTATTCAGTTTAATTTTCTATTGACTATATAGGGCTATATACTTTGTTTATTAAAATTAAACTGCATGTTTCCATTGATTGTGAAGTTAGACATCGAAAATTGCAGATCAAGCGCATGGGCTGCATGTTTTTTCTTGTTATGAATTGTATCCTATTTTCCGTTATTACAGTTAACTAAGCGCAGTGATATGGAACTGTAATGCGGTCAAGATCTGCCTGGAACTACATTAGCTGTGCGTTTCCCTGAAAATAATTGCACACCTTAGAACGTTCTCAACCAATCAGAATCAAGCATTCAACAGCCCTGTAGTATAATATATTATAAAGACTCATTACATGCAAAGTGAGATATTTCAAGCCTTTATTTGTTATAATTTTGATGATTATGGCTTACATCTTATGAAACCCACAAAATCAAAATCCCAGAAAATTAGAATATTACATGAAATCACACAGTAATTACACAGGAATACCATGGTCATAGAACCAGGTTTTGGTTCTTTTGGCAGTGTGGGCAATTGCAAATCCTGCTGAAAAATGAAGGAAGCATGAAGTGCTCTGAAAATGTCCTGGTAGACGGCTGCGTTGACTCTGGATTCAATAAAGCACAGTGGACCAAAGTCCTCTTTTCTGATTTGGAAACCAAGGTCCCAGAGTCTGGAGGAAGAACAGAGAGGCACACAATCCAAGATGCTTGAAGTCCAGTGTGAAGTTTCCACAGTCTGTGTTGGTTTGGGGAGCCGTGTCATCGGCTGGAGTTGGTCCACTGTGCTGTCCACTCAACGCAGCCGTCTACCAGGACATTTTCAGAGCACTTCATGCTTCCTTCAGCAGACAAGCTTTATGGAGATGCTTCCTTCATTTTCCAGCAGGATTTGCACCTGCCCACACTGCCAGAAGAACCAAAACCTGGTTCAATGACCACGGTATTCCTGTGTAATTACTGTGTGATTTCATGTAATATTCTAATTTTCTGGGATTTTGATTTTGTGGGTTTCATAAGCTGTAAGCCATAATCCTCAAAATTATAACAAATAAAGGCTTGAAATATCTCACTTTGCATGTAATGAGTCTATATAATATATTAGTTTCACCTGTTAAGTTGAATTCTTGAAATAAATCAACTTTTTGATGATATTCTAATTATATGACCAGCACCTGTATATTTTTACTCTTTAGAACCCCTTTGATTTGATGAATTTGAGAGGGGCAATATAGCTGTGGTTTTAATTTTGAACCACAGTAATGATACACATGCCGCAACGGTAATTCTATGTGAAATAATATTTGTCTCTCTAACTAGAAGAACCAAATGTATATTGCTTAACATTGCCACATAATAACTGCTTATTAAATATAACTGTTAAACTCACACCAAATGATTACATCAGCAAGACACTTTTGAACGGCTTTAAGATCAGTTTAGACTCGCCTTCATCAAAATAGACCTTAGAATATTACAACATTTAAATTTCTTAGTTAAATTAAGCCGCAACACTTCTTGTATTCGTCATATAGCACACGCTGGCAGAGGTCTCACGGCCGTCTCCAATGGGACAACACACATGACTAAATGCATTTCTCTTTCTCGCTTACTGTATAAATAACTCTCTCAACATCGACCACTTCCTGTTCAGTGTTTCCATACACATCCAAGTTCTCGCCGTCGCTACTCGATGTCAGTAACTTCATGTAGTCATAATTATTAAATGCAGTAATTAAATTATTAATCACATTATTACAGAAGGATCAAAACTGTCCGTCACATGTTAACGTATATTGTAATGTAAATGTAAAACATTTGTAATATATTAAAGACATTTTCATAGACACTTTGTGACTTGTGTAAAGCTGCTTTGAAACGATTTGTATTGCGAAAAGCGTTATACAAATAAATGTGATTTGATTTGATTATATCCAACGACAAGCGCTTCCAATAGCTCTCTGCTCTGGTTTCAAAAACAAGACTTTACAGAAAGTTCCTTTAATCATCAACTACAATTGAAGCATTATATAAGTTATCTGTAATAAAACAAAGCCTGTTATCTGTGTTCTTCTATGATACGGTTTTCTGCTTTCAGATAGTACCCAAAATTGGGCCTACATTTTTAAAGGTAGCTTTTTAGTTTATGGGGCTTTGTTTAATAGTTCACCCAAAAATGAAAATTCTGTCAGTAATTACTCTCCCTCATGTTGTTCAACCCCTTAATACCTTCGTTCATCTTCGGAACACGAATTAAGATATTTTTGATTAAATCTGAGAGCTGGATCACTCCTCCATAGGCTTCTAAGGGATTGACACTTGCCGGCCCCGAAAAGTTATTACAGACATCGTTAAAATAGTCCGAGTGACTACAGTGGCTCAATCTTAAGTTTATCAAACGACGAGAACACTTTTTGTGCATAAAAAAACAAAAATAACGACTTTATTTCAACTATTCATTTCCTTCTCTGTGGGCCTCGAGTCAGTTCACTAGTGTAAAAGCGTAGAGCTTCTGTTGTTGTACGTCACACGCATCACCCACATGACCAGCGTCAGCCAATAGTGAGCCTGCGTGTGACGTAGCTCTACGCTATCACACTACGTTAACTGACTAGAGGCCAACAGAGAAGGAAATCAATAGTTGAAATAAAGTCGTTATTTTTGTTTCTTTATGCACAAAAAGTGTTCTCGTCGTTTGATAAACTTAAGATTGAGCCACTGTAGTCACTCGGACTATTTTAACTATGTCTGTAATAACTTTTCGAGGCCGGCAAGTTTCAATCCCTGAAGAAGCCTATGGAGGAGTGATCCAGCTCTCAGATTTCATCAAAAATATCTTAATTCGTGTTCCGAAGATGAACGAAGGTCTTACGGGGTTGGAACAACATGAGGGAGAGTAAATACTGACCGAATTTTCATTTTTGGGTGAACTATCCCTTTAACTGTCTTTCATTTTTCATATTTGCGTGAAAAGCAGCTTAGTTGAAGGGATAGTTTTCCCCAAAATGTATATTCTGTCATACTTTTCTCTCATTCATGTTGTTCTAAACCTGTGTGAATATGTTTTTTCTTGATATAAGATATTTTGAGAAATGTTGGTAACCAAAGAGTTTTGGTTGCCATTAACTTCCATATGGAATAAAAACAACAACAGCAACACTGAGACATTTCTGAAAATATATTATTTTGTGTTTCACAGAAATTCATACAGATTTTGAATGAAATGAGGATGGGTAAATGAAAGCAATTTTTTTCATTTATCTTACATGTTTAATAAAGAAACATTTATTTAGCCTTTAAAGCACACAAGAACTTACACTCATTTGCATGCTGATTCAGTGTGCATCCTCCACCCAGGCTGGTTATGTTAGATATAGGCCGTTAAATATAAAAGGACACAGCTTACTGTGCTGTTTCTTGGTCCTTCCTCTTGTTGTAAAAAAAAAAAAAAAACCTTTTTCTGTTTGAATAGTCTGGCAATTGAGAAAAACCTCAAAGGGCCCTATCATACACCTGGCGCAATTCAGCGCCAGGTGCAACATGAGTGTTTTTTGCTAGTTTCAACCTGACGCAGTTTTCATTTTACTAGCATAAATACAAATAGTGAATCCGCCATGGCGTGAGCGCAACTGGCATTTAAAGTGAATGGGAGATGAGACTCTGGTTGGTTTATTGGACGTAAAGGCCAAAACACACCCATTACTCATTAAGAGAACAGGAACAACCCTTTTAGACCATGTGCCTGGTGCACCGACCATTTTTCTCGTCATTAAATACCAAAAGTGGATTTGGATGCCCTAAGTGCACTTGCGCCTTCATCCCTCCATGCGCTTAGATTCTTAAAATAGGGCCCAACGTCTGTGATGTCAAATATTAAAGCCTTTATTATGTCAATTGAAAGGAGAATCCACAGTGAACCAGCAGGGTTAGTATAATTATTTTAGATCAGCTGTTATCTGAAAAGAAGCTGACACGATTAATCGCATTTGCTATTACATATCTGTAACAATGAAAGACAATTGACAGGAATTCCCAAAAGTCACGTTCCACCACCTCAAACACCGCACACAAGAGGCAAGTTACTCACCATTTTACAGAAGCATCTCAGACATACCACTACTCCCAGAAGCTCCGGGAGTCTCCTGCATTTCAATAGCGTGTCCCGGATATGCCCAGAAATCGCATCTCAAAGAACGTTAGCTGAGATTAAACCTACATCTAATACTGCAAGGATGACACTATTTGACTTCATAAAATAAGTCAAATCTAGAGAAAAAGTGTATCTTTAATATTTGTATGAATTAGGACTGTCAACTGATTAAAATTTCCTAATCATGATTACCGGTAACTACAAACAGCAAGTTCGAATAATCACAATTAATAGTTTTGAAAGTATTAGTTCAGAAGAATTAGTTTATTTATTTGTTTGTGTTGGTTATTTTTTTGTTCAGTGACCACAACGGATGGAATCATCCTCCGCTACAAGAATGCCCTCAAGAGATTCACCAAGTTTGGATCCATGAAAAAGGCCTTCGCCAAGATTAATGTTGACCGCAACACAATAGCAAGAACAGCTGTAATTGCTGAGCTTGCAATCACATATCCAGTTTGCAGAGCGCTGCAAGAGAGCTATAACAAAAGAGATGGCTGAAACGATCACAGCAAAGAAAAAAAGTGGACAACTCCTCCCAATAATGTATAAGCACACCTAATTTTATTTTCATGAACAAGTCATACTGTTGAGTATATCTGTTGAGATTTTGTAACCCTCTGTTTGAGGGAGCACAGGTAATTATATTTTGTAAGGGGGGGTTTTTGTGTTTTTTTCCATTTTATGTCAGAACATGTCAGAACCCTCTGTGTGAGGAAGAAAAAGTTCTGTTAGTTTTGTGGGTTTTATGTATTGTGCACATACATAAAGTTAAGTATAATCTTTTGATGTGTCCATTGCATTGCAAAGGTGTTTAAAATAATTTGACAGTAATACCACTTAACATTTAATGACAAGTTCAACTTGCAGCAAAATATTCATGACACTGTTATAAACTAATTTGACATAGTATTAACACTTAATGACATTTTAATGACAAATTCAATTTGTATCACTGTAGTTGAGGTCAAGAAAATTATTCATGACACTGTTATAAACTAATTTGACCGAGTATTAACACTTAATGACATTTTAATGACAAATTCAATTTGCATCACTGTAGTTGAGGTCAAGAAAATTATTCATGACACTGTTTTAAACTAATTTGACCGAGTATTAACACTTAATGACATTTTAATGACAAATTCAATTTGTATCACTGTAGTTGAGGTCAAGAAAATGATTCATGAAACTGTTATAAACTAATTTGACAGAGTATTAACACTTAATGGCATTTTAATGACACATTCAATTTGTATCACTGTAGTTGAGGTCAAGAAAAATATTCATAACACTGTTATAAACTAATTTGACAGAGTATTAACACTTAATGACATTTTAATGACACGTTCAATTTGTATCACTGTAGTTGAGGTCAAGAAAATGATTCATGAAACTGTTATAAACTAATTTGACCGAGTATTAACACTTAATGACATTTTAATGACACATTCAATTTGTATCACTGTAGTTGAGGTCAAGAAAAATATTCATAACACTGTTATAAACTAATTTGACCGAGTATTAACACTTAATGACATTTTAATGACAAATTCAATTTGTATCACTGTAGTTGAGGTCAAGAAAATGATTCATGAAACTGTTATAAACTAATTTGACAGAGTATTAACACTTAATGACATTTTAATGACAAATTCAATTTGTATCACTGTAGTTGAGGTCAAGAAAAATATTCATAACACTGTTATAAACTAATTTGACAGAGTATTAACACTTAATGACATTTTAATGACACGTTCAATTTGTATCACTGTAGTTGAGGTCAAGAAAATGATTCATGAAACTGTTATAAAATAATTTGACAGAGTATTAACACTTAATGACATTTTAATGACAAATTCAATTTGTACCACTGGGGAAAAAAGTGGTCAGAAAAATATTCATGACACTGTTATAATGGCCTCATGACAGCCAATGTCAAAACCAACCACATGACAGTTTAATGTCATGTTAACCCATAAAGCTAAGTGGTTTCTTAAGTCTGATAATTAATCTGCTATGTCATGTTTATGACATTTATGACCGGTTATGTTGTCTTGGTAATGTCAAGTTGTCATGACAAAGACACTGACAGGTTATGATGTATTGGTTTATGTCAAGTTGTCATAACAAAGACATCTCAAACAATGTCATATTTGCATTCAAAATGTCATAACTGAGCGAATGACACTTTATGACAGTTGTTATAAACATGTATAAATCCTCCTTCATATTAATGACATGTGTAATGTCATGGTTATGAAGGTGTCATGTCAGTCTTATGCACACCCCTTCAAGTAAAGTGTTACCAATTTTTTTTAATTTTTATGAAACTTACACACATTCAAGTGTTGATAAAAAAAATGCATGAAGTAAGAATAAAGCAGAGGCTCTATCCTTTCGTTTGATATATTGCATGTTCAGATATTCATACATCAAAATATGCTCAGGGCCATGAAACTTGTGAGAATGACCAAAAATGCTGGCGGTGGCTGGCAAATTTTATGTTTACGTTCACTTTAGACACAAGCGACTATATCTACGATGATACGTGACAAGATGGGCAATGTGCAAGCTCAGAAAAGACGTGAAAGAATATTTGTGCACTGTGAGCATAGTTCTGAGCGCACGCTTTGGATGTGTGTTGCTGCGCACACAAAACTTATCACACAGAGCACGAGTAGCCTACCAAACAGAGACGCGGTGTGGTATCCTGAGATTTATGTTATAGTTACCGGCAGTTCCTCTCCACACCACAAGAGGTACAGTTGACCTTCCGGATCATGTGGGGTTCTGGGGGTAGAGTAAGATGTTTAGGAGAAAGTGATTCTGTCATTAAACAAAAATCTAGCGACTCTAGTTTCCAAAGTGTCTCCCTTTATTTTCTTTATTCCTTTTTTGATCGACTGTACAGCTCTTTCCGCTAGACCGTTCGACGCCGGGTGGAATGGTGCGGATGTTATGTGCTGTATGCCATTCTGTTTTAGGAATGCTTGAAACTCTTGGCTTGTGAAACAAGTTCCATTATCTGATACTAAGGTTTGAGGCAGGCCATGTATGCTAAAGCACTGTCTGAGCTTTTCAATGGTAACTTGACTTTTTGCGGTACTTGCGGGGTGCACGTCAATCCATTTGGAGTGTGCATCCACAATGACAAGGAACATTTTCCCTAGAAAAGGGCCAGCGTAATCCACATGCAGTCTGCTCCAGGGTGTCTCCGGCCACTCCCATAGATGTAGCGGTGCTCCTGCTGGAGGATTTCTGTTTTCCTGGCATGTATGGCAGGACTGCACTTCTTTTTCAATTTCGGAGTCCATCCCTGGCCACCAAACGTATGAACGCGCTAAGCCCTTCATTCTACATATTCCTGGGTGTGTGTGGTGTAGCTGTTTTAATATTGCTTTCCTACCCCTCTTTGGAATGACCACTCTCGCCCCCCAGAGCACACACCCATCTTTCACTCTCAGCTCCATTTTTTTCTGACTGTAGGGTTTGTACAGTGTATCCACCTCCCTTGGCCATCCTTTCAGACACCAACCTAGCACTTGGGAGAGTGTTTCATCCTTAGCTGTCCACTGTCTAACCTGTTTTGTCGTGATTGGTGGGTCATCCATGACCTCCAACATGAAGACCTGGTCAGACTCGTCCTCTTCCTCTGTTTGTGGCAACGGTAACCTGCTCAGCGCATCTGCGTTTGCATGTCCCTGCCCAGGTTTGTATATGATTTTGTACTCATACGCTCTGAGGAGAGTTGCCCACCTCTGCACTCTCGGTGACCCCATCTGAGGCACTGGCTTTTTCTCATGAAAGAGTGATATCAGTGGTTTATGGTCAGTGCTGATTGTGAATGTTCGTCCGTAGATGTACTTATGAAACCTCTTTATCCCGAAAATGATAGCTAACCCCTCCTTATCAAGCTGTGAGTAGCGCTTCTCTTCTGGTGTTAACGTGCGTGACATGAAGCCCAAAGGTTTTTCACTACCGTCTTCCATGATGTGTGACAGTACGGCACCTAGCCCTTATGGCGAGGCGTCACAGGCGAGCACTAAATCTTTGTCCGCTGAATAGTGACCCAGGACTTTAGCTGACTTCAGCAACTGTTTTGAGTTCTGAAAAGCATCTTCTTGCTCTTTGTTCCAGACCCACAAAACATCTTTCCTCAGCAGCTTATGTAACGGGGCTAAGCGTGTAGCTAGACTAGGGAGAAACTTGTTATAATAATTCAAGAGACCTAAATAGGCCTTTAGCTCAGTCACCAGGGTTGGTGGTGGAGCTTCCTCTATGGCCCTCACCTTGCTTTGCACTGGATGTAAGCCTTCAGCATTCACCACATTCACCATATTCTACCTAATTTTGCTGGAACACACATTTGCTTCTGTGAAGTCGCAGGCCAGCGTCTTTCAATCGATTAAGTACTTCTTCCAACGTACTCAGGTGTTCAGCTTCGTCTCTCCCCGTCAGAATAATGTCGTCTAAGTATACAGCTACTCTTGGAAGGCCTTGTAGCAGGTTTTCCATCGTTCGCTGGAAGATGGCGGGAGCTGACGAAACTCCAAAAGGTAGCCTATTGTAGGTGAACAGGCCTCGGTGTGTGTTTATTGTGAGGTACTTCTTTGAGGCATCATCCATTACAATCTGTTGATAGGCGTGGCTTAAATCGAGCTTGGTGAACTGTTTCCCTCCTGACAGAGTATTGAACAGGTCCTCAACACGGGGAATAGGGTATTGCTCTAGCGAGGAGGCACAGTTAACGGTTAGCTTGTAATCTCCGCATATTCTGACCGACCCATCTGACTTTAAGACAGGAACTATGGGCGCGGCCCATTCGGCGTATTTAACGGGAGCTATAATGTCCTCCTTCAGCAGGCGATCTATCTCCGCTTCGACTTTTGTCCTCATGGCATACGGAACTGAGCGGGGCCGATAGAATTTAGGATGTGCTTCCGCGGATACTCGAATGGTTGCTTTCATGCCTTTCAACATGCCTAACTCCTGCTTGAAAACATCCTCGTTTCTCATGAGTACTTCCGGTAGGCTCTGTGCCTCTGTTCTCACATTTTTTATTTCTTCCCACTTCAATTTTAGAGCCTCTAGCCATCCTCTTCCTAACAAGCTAGGTCCTGAACCTTTAACCACCACTAGGGGCAATGTCTTTACTTGCCGCTCATAGTTTACTTTCACTTTGGCCACCCCCACTACTTTGATTTTCTCCCCTGTATACGACTTATGTACAAGTTTAGTTTGTCTTATTTGGGGGTGTTGCTCTTCGTTTCACATCTCATTGAACGTCAGCTCATTCATTATGCTTACACTACATCCTGTATCAATTTCAAAATGTACCATCTTATTATTCACTGCCATCGTCACTTCAAACGGTTTTATCCTCTGAACTGATGTCTCCATTTCCATGCAGTTTAATGTGAACACTTCTTCTTCAGATCTATCACCATCCTGCTTTTCAAACTCTACATTATATGATCGATGTGGACGTGGACGCCGCTCTGCTCGGTATGTTTTCTCTGCTCTGTATGCTTTCTGCTCATTGTAGCTGGCACTTTCTTTATTTCTATTACGGCAAGCCTTGGCTATGTGCCCTACTTTCCCGCAACAGTGACACTTTGCCTCCTTAAATTTACACACGGCCGCGTTGTGTTGCTTCCCATGACATCGGTAGCATTCTTTATCTCTTTTTTTCCATTCACCCTCCTTTTTCAGTGCACCCTCTGTCCTCACGCTGTTGCATGCTAACGGTGCTGTATGGAGGTCTTGAACATTTTTACTAGCAGCTTCCGCAGCTACTGCAATTTTGAACGCTCTCTCAAACGTCAAGTCTGTTTCGGATAGCAAGCGTCTTTGAATCCTGTCATCGTTAATACCGCATACTAGTCGGTCTCTCAACATCTGTTCCAGTGTAGTGCCATAGATACAATCATGCGCTAATCGTCTCAATTCGGCTACGTATACACTGACGGTCTCTGTAGGCTGGCGGGAGCGCGAGTCAAATTTATATCTCTGTACTATCTCGCTCGGTTTTGGGCTGAAATGCTCTGTAATTAAAGTCTTCAACTGACCGTACGTTTTCGAGCTGGGCTTGTCTGGACTCACCAGGTTCCTTATGAGCTTGTATGTGGCTGGTCCCACCACGCTGATGAGGATAGCTCTCTGCTTCTCTCAGTTATCAATTCCGTTAGCTTCAAAAAACTGCTCTAGTATCTCACAGTACTCTTCCCATGTCTGCTCCTTCACGTCAAAAGCCGACAGAGTGCCTATCACCGTAGTAATCTTTGCTTTTTTTTTTTGTGAATCCTCAGGTCCACTGCTAGCCCCTCGCTCTACCACCGTCAGCTCACTGAGCTCACCCAGTATCATCCGTCTTCCGACCGACACTTATTTCATCCTTCCACTATCCTCGACGCCAATATGTAGTATCTTCAGTGATATAGGAACTGAATCACGCGCTATAACTGTAAAAGCACTTTATTGTCTTTCCATATTACAGAGCCTTCATGTGACAGAATCACTTTCTCCTAAACATCTTACTCTACCCCCAGAACCCCACATGATCTGGAAGGTCAACTGTACCTCTTGTGGTGTGGAGAGGAACTGCCGGTAACTATAACATAAATCTCAGGATACCACACGCGGGTACTTTCCCATCTATGTGCGCTTGAATATTTAAATTAACAAGGCTTAAAAAGGCGCAAATTATCCACTTCAGTGAAGATGCAGCACTGGCCCGATCGGGCAATAGACAGTTCCTTCAACTGGCCCGAGTGTCTTTCACGCTGCCCCCGGGCCATCGGCAGTCCTTAATTGTCAAGCCCTGGAAGAGTTCCATGTGAAAAAAGGAGGAGCCTCAGAGCCACACCACCTATTACATCATCGTCATGGACCAAACAGAGTACAATGATGTTTACCAGCCGTAGTGAACATTTCCAGAAAGTTTGCTTTGGAAAGCTGCTTCGAATTCCCAAAACAAACCCCAAATTAACTTTGTTTTGGCCTGATTTGGTATGAAATTGTCACATCAGTTTGTTCAATTTCGCTTGAAGTATATCAGGGCCTTTATGTGTGAGTCCATCTGTGTGAAAAGATGGATCTCAAAATCATTCAGACAGTGTTGTAAACAGGGCCATCCTCAGATGAAGCCCACATTCATCTTTGGTATGAAAGTAGCCTTGATTTCCAACAGATACACATTTTCTATTGCCGTACCAAAGAACACAAACAGGGTCTCACATTACATGACTTTACATATGTATTAGTAAGTGTGTAGTTTTATTCATCTTATCACAACTCCAGAGTGAATGCGTAGATGATTGTTGTCATTTTTTCGAAACCTCGTCACACTGAGGAAAATGGCAATTTTTTTTCAGAATGAATTTGCAAATGTCTTTTCAGCTCTGTGTGATATGAGAAACTCTTTATTTATACTTCTTGTGAAACTCTTTCCACAGTGAAGGCATATGTACATGATTAAGGTGATTCCTCTCTGGGAAACTCCTTTCACACTGATGACATGTAAAACATTTCTCTCCACAGTGAATCATAATACGGTTCTTATTAAAGCTATCTTTAAATCTCACAAACAAACGGCTTCTCTCCAGTGTGAATTCTCATGTGGACTTTAAGTTCTTTTCTCTGTTTATTTCCACACTGAGAGCATTTGAATGGCTTCTCTCCAGTGTCAACCTTAGTGTGAATTTTAAGAATTTCTTTTAGCGAGAAACCTTTCCTACACTGTTGGGAGGAGTGAGGCTTATCTCCAGTGTGATTTCTCGTGTGGGCATTAAGGGTTTTTTAGGGCCCGAGCACCGATGGTGTGAGGACCCTCTTGGAATTTCTCTGTTTATTATTATTATTATTATTATTATTCTCCCAAATGAATCGCATTTTTGAGGGCCTAAACATGCACGAAAACTCACGAAAATTTGCACACGCGTCAGAACTGGCGAAAATTTACATCTGAAAAGCGTTTCAGAATTGGGCGGGGCAAAATGGCTCGATTGCGCCACCTATAAAGGTTTAACGGAGTGCGCCTCCCGCTACGTTTCACGTACGTGTACGAAATTCGGTACATGCATGTAATGACCCAATACCTACAAAAAAGTCTCTTGGAGCGTATCCCTAAACACAACAGGAAGTCAGCCATTTTGATCTTCCTCTCCGATTTTTGTGCAGTTTTTGCCATTTTCAGGCCTCGTACTTTAACGAACTCCTCCTACAGTTTTAATCTGATCATCTTCAAATTTGGTGAGTGTAATCTTAAGTCCTTTGCGACGTTAAATTACGAAGATCTTGAGTTTTCGTCGAAGGGCGTGTCCTCGGCGGCCTGACAAATTTCGATGTTTCGCCATGAAACAGGAAGTTGCTGTAACTCAGGCAAACAATGTCCAATCTGCCTCAAACTTCACACGTTTGATAAGAGTTCTGTCCTGAACACATGTCCATGCTCATATTCAGTTACAGTCATAGCGCCACCTGCTGGCAACAGGAAGTGACATGTTTAAAACTGTTGTGGACTCCTGATAACATATAAAAAAGTGCCAGCAAGTGCTAAACATGCTAGCAACATACTAGAAACATGCTAAAACATGCTAGCAAACACTTAGCTAAGTGCTAAAGCATGCTATTACTAAAATTAAATAGGAATTTGCTGTAACTCAGGCATGGAATGTCAAATCTGCCCCAAACTTCACACGTTTGATAAGAGTCCTGCCCTGAACACATCTATATGAGAATATTCAGTTTTAGTAATAGCGCCACCTACTGGCAACAGGAAGTGACATGTTTAACACTGTGATTCAGTACTAGCAACATATTAAATATGCCATTGAGTTATAAACATGTTATAAACATGTTAAAACATGCTAGCAATTCTTAGCTAAGTGCTAAAGCATGCTAATGCAATGAAACAGGAAGTTGTTGTTACTCAAGAAAGCAATGTCCAATCTGCCCCAAACTTCACACGTTTGATAAACGTTATCTCCTAAACACATGTCCATGCTCATATTCAGTTATAGTCATAGCGCCGCCTGCTGGCAACAGGAAGTGACGTTTAACACTGTTCTGGACTCCTAATAGGTACATGCATGTAATGACCCAATACCTACAAAAAAGTCTCTTGGAGCTTATCCCTAAACACAACAGGAAGTCAGCCATTTTGATCTTCCTCTCTGATTTGTGTGCAGTTATTGCCATTTTCAGGCCTCGTACTTTAACTAACTCCTCCAACAGTTTTAATCTGATCATCTTCTAATTTGGTGAGTGTAATATTAAGGCCTTTGCGACGTTAAATTGCGAAGATCTTGTTTTTTCGTTGAAGGGCGTGTCCTCGGCGGCCTGACAAATTTCGATGTTTCGCCATGAAACAGGAAGTTGCTGTAACTCAGGCAAACAATGTCCAATCTGCCCCAAACTTCACACGTTTGATAAGAGTTCTGTCCTGAACACATGTCCATGCTCATATTCAGTTACAGTCATAGCGCCACCTGCTGGCAACAGGAAGTGACATGTTTAATACTGTTGTGGACTTCTAATAATATATAAAAAAGTGCCAGCTAGTGTTAAACATGCTAGCAACATACTAAAACATGCTGCTAGCAAACACTTAGCTAAGTGCTAAAGCATGCTATTACTGCAATTAAATAGGAATTTGCTGTAACTCAAGCATGGAATGTCAAATCTGCCCCAAACTTCACACATTTGATAATAGTCATGCCCTGAACACATCTACATGAGAATATTCAGTTATAGTAATTGCGCCACCTACTGGCAACAGGAAGTGACATGTTTAACACTGTGATCCAGTACTAGCAACATATTAAATATGCGATTGAGTTATAAACATGTTAGAAACATCTTAAAACATGCTAGCAATTCTTAGCTAAGTGCTAACGCATACTAATGCAATGAAACAGGAAGTTGTTTTTACTGAAGAAGGCAATGTCCAATCTGCCCTTAACTTCACATGTTTGATAAGAGTCCTGCCCTGAACATATCTACATGACAATTTTAAGTTAAAGTAATAGCGCCACCTACTGTCAAAAGGAAGTGACATATTTTACACTGTGATGCAGTACTAGCAACATATTAAATATGCCATTGAGTTCTAAACATGCTAGAAACATGCTAAAGCATGCTAGCAACACTTATCTGAGTGATAATGCATGCTATTATCCCCATAATAAAGGACATTTTTGTAACTGACTTTGACATACTCCTCCTATATTTACCTACTTAAATGCACATTGCCCACCGTGCTCTGTCTTACTAAAGCCACCGGGTGGCGGTGGCACGGGTGCGAGGGCCCTTTCAATGCTGCTTGCAGCTTTAATTTCAGTGTATATCTCTTTCCACACTGGGAGCATATGAACGGCTTTTCTCCAGTATGGATTTTTAAGTGGCTTTTAAGGCTTTCTTTTCGACTGAAACTTTTTCCACACTGTTGACAGGAATAAGGCTTCTCTCCAGAGTGAATTCTCATGTCGACTTTAAGGCTTTCTTTTCAACTAAAACTATTTCCACACTGTTGGCAGGTGAAACGGTTCTCTCCAGTGTGAACACCCATCTGGACTTTAAGATTTCTAGTTCCTGAGTTATGAGTCTATGAGTAACTAGTAGATTTTTCCTCAGTCATGAAATCATGACATTTCTCATACTGATTTTTCTCTTCAATTCTTGACTCTCCTCTTTCAGAGTCATCAGTCCTAAGGTGAAAAGAAACAAAAACAAGTTAACACCAGTTTAATGGCACAAAAAAACATACATGAAAATAGATGTAAAACATCAAATCCAACAACATTTATACTAAATCCTATACCCACTAAAAAATTGAAAAGTGTGTTACCTGTAATCTCAGAACTTTGCAAAATTGGTATTAATTGTTTTAATGATACGGCCTAAAAACTTTCATGCTGGCAGATATCAAACCCTTTGAATGAAGAATGAATGAAGTTTGGAATTTTAGTTCCAATTATGATGAATCAGATTCAAAAGTTTAAATGGTAACAAATTTATTAAACAAAGTAAACATAAAGCTCAAGGAAACGACACTGCATGTTACACACAAACAATACTGGACAATGAATGAAACAAACTGAGGAACACCCGGGGGAAGACAGAGATGGAGCCGTTGCAGAGGAGACCAGGGTGCAAACGGAGAGCTGATGGGACTGAACGACACAGATGGCTTCGGAGACCGAGGCGGAGCCGCCACAACGAGCGTCCAAGGTAGAGCAAGAGTGCCAGAGAACTGAGTTGGAGCCATTGTGACTGGAGAACAGGGTGGAGCCGGGGGGATGAGGGAGCCCGGTGGAGCAGTAAAGGCGAAGGTCTCTGGTGGAACCGAGGGAGGGAGGGGCCAAGGTGAGGCCAACAGGGCGACAGGCCAAGGTTTCAAGTCTCAAGTCTCGTTTATTTATATAGCCCCTTCAACTACAACGTAGACCAAAGGGCTGTACATTCAAAGACAAGAAAAAACATACATACAATATGCAATGACAAAGTCAAGAATTAAAACAGACAGAATACAAATAAGTTTTCACACGAATTTTAAAAACATCAACTGACGGTGCAGTTCTAATATCAGGGGGAAGAGCATTCCACAGTCTAGGGCCAGCAACTGAAAAATCTCGATCTCCTTTAGTTTTAAGACGAGTTCTTGGAACAAAGAGCAGTAGACAATTAAAAGACCTTTGAGATCTACTAGAGTTCATAAGCACCAAATCCTTGATATATTCCGGGGCCAACTCGTGAACAGCTTTATAAACATATAACAAAATCTTATACTGTATCCGATATTTCACTGGGAGCCAATTAAGCCTTTTCAAAACAGGAGTAATATGCTCCCTTTTCTTAATACCCGCAATCAGCCTCGCTGCAGCGTTTTGAACCAACTGCAATCTTGAGATAAGAGATTGACTAATTCCTACATATAAAGCATTGCAGTAGTCCAAACGTGTGGAGATAAATGCGTGAATCACTGTTTCCAAATCAGGAACAGACTAAAAAGATTTCATTTTCGCAGTAGTCCTTAACTGATAAAAACAATTTTATACCACATTTTTAACCTGATAGTCAAACATAAGAGCAGAGTCAAAAATTACACCTAGATTTCTTATTTTAGGCTGCACATATGTTTCCCATATACCTAGAAAATCGGTTAAACCGCTGTCAGCCTTCTTCGTCCCAAACACCATGATTTCAGACTTGCTGGCATTTAACTGTAAGCAGTTTTGCTGTAGCCAATTAGTCACCTCCTGTAAACAAGCAACCAAGGATAAATTAGGGCTTGATCCTCCAGCTCCAATCGGTAAATAAATCTGAATATCATCGGCATATAGGTGATAAAATATACCATATTTCCTGAATATTTGACCTAGAGGCAGCAAAAACAGAGAAAAAAAAAATAGGTCCCAAAATTGAACTTTGAGGTACTCCACAATCCAGAGAAACTGACCCGGAGGAAAAATCCCCAACCCTAACAGAAATTGAACGCCCCCTTAAATATGAGGAAAACCAATTTAAAACCGTCCCTCTCAGCCCTACAACGTGTTCCAAATGATTAATAAGAATATCATGATCAATTAAGTCAAAAGCTGCACTAAGATCCAACATGATTAGCGCCCCAGTATTGCCCGAGTCCGCAATAAGTAATAAATCATTAGAGACTCGCAGTAAAGCTGATTCAGTACTGTGTCCTGCCCGAAAACCAGAATGAAAGACATCTAACACTTCGTTTCTAGCCAAAAAAGAACTTAACTGTGATAAAACTACCTTTTCTAAAATTTTTGAAATACAAGGCAGCTGTGAAATGGGACGATAATTATTAAAATCCAACGGGTCAAGAGTATGCTTTTTAAGAAGGGGCTGAATAACCGCCTGCTTAAAACTTAATGGAAAAATGCCTGTATAAAGACTGCAATTAACAATAGCAGTAATACAAGGCCCAGTATAATCGAATGTCTCAGCCAACAAATCAAAAGGCAAAACATCCCAACTAGGAGCTGGGCGTTTCAACTTCCCAATAATAAGGCTAATATCCTTAATTGAGACCAGATCAAATTGATCAAACGTGCTAACATTTTTTAAAGTGTCTCCTGTCAAACCATTCCAGTCATGAAAACCAGATCTAATTGTGTTAATTTTATCTAAAAAAACATTTAAAAACTTCTCACAACACTCAGTAGATGGTAGTATTGAGACAGTATTTGAGTTTAAAAACCTATTAATAGATTGAAACAAGATTTTAGGTGATTTTAAATGCTGTGATACAATTTTAGAAAAAAAGGCTGATTCTTTCCTTCTGTTTTCTTTCCTTTGTCTCCCTCTGCTGGTAATACTACATCTCTTCTCTCTCTCCTTTCTCACGCACACACCCATCATCTCTTCCCCTCATTACCATCAGCTGTCTCATGATCATCTCACCTACACACCTGTTCTCTATCTTCCCCTTATCTCCACGCTACTTCTAGCTCTCTCTTTCTTGTCTCATTTGTCGGATTATTGTTTGACCTTCATGCACGTTAGATCGCTTTATATGCAACATCTCAGAAGCTGTATCCCTTGTCCTGTCCTGTCCTGTCCTGTCATGATTGTAAGAACGTCAGTAATCTACTGCTGTGTTTTACCACTTCTGTGCCATACCCAGCCATCTCTGTGGAGTGTAGCAGAGGGTCCGTCTTCAAGCCCGCTGTCCCGACTACTGTACTCACGAACCTTCAAGTTCTCCGGCTGAGGTCATCTATCCTCGTTTGAACAAGCAGCGGAGCACTGCGCAGTTTCCTTTGTGAAAGAGACTTTTTCTGTTTATTCAGCCTGTGAGGCGTTGTCTTATTTTTTCATTAAAAGATTTACCTGCAATCATTTCTGGACTCCTCTGTTCCGTGACAGAATAATCCGACCATTAGGATGGATCTGGCTGGTGATCACCCCATCCAGGCCGCCGTGGAGATGCAAGGAGCTTTGTTGGGGAGGCACGACGAGGAACTGTCCGTGGCTCGCCGTGCTGTGGACTCTTTGTCTGCTCAAGTGGCCGACCTTTCTCAGCAGCTTCACAGGGTCCGTTTGGATGCGGCTCATCCTGCCGCTCTGGATTCACCTGAACCGCGGGTAAACAATCCTCCTTGTTACTCTGGCGAACCTACGGAGTGCCTTCCCTTTCTGACCCAGTGCGAGGTCGTTTTTTCACTCCAGCCGTCGACCTACGCTAGAGAGCGTTCCCGTATTGCCTATGTGATCTCCCTTCTTAAGGGCAGGGCCCGCGAGTGGGGAACGGCAGTTTGGAATGCTGAAGGTGAATGTCTGATTCGTTACTCTCTGTTTAAGGAAGAGATGCTGCGCGTTTTTGATCGCTCTGTCCATGGTCCTGAGGCCTCGCGCGCATTATCCTCATTACGTCAGGGAAGACGCACTGTCTCCGACTTTTCTGTGGAGTTTCGGACCCTCGCCACCTCTTGCGGATGGAACGAGCCAGCCCTGGTTGCTCGCTTCACTGAGGGCCTCAATGCCGAGATAAGGGACGAAGTACTGGCCCGGGAGGTTCCCACTCATCTCGATCTCCTGATCGATTCAGCCTTACGCGTGGAGAAGCGCTTTGAATTGCGCCAACGCGCTCGTCGCACCATGACCACTCCCACTCCTTCGTCCTTTGCCAACACTCCGCTGACTTCTACAGACCCAGAACCCATGCAGCTGGGTGGGATACGGATTTCAGCCACCGAACGCCAGCGCCGGATTGTCAACCGCCTTTGCCTCTACTGCGGGTCTGACAAGCACTTTGTTACTGTGTGCCCGGTAAAAGCCAGAGCTCACCAGTCATGAGAGGGAGACTGGTGAGCGCATCCTCTCTAGACCCTCTACCACGCTCTCGCACTACGCTTCCTGTTTTTCTCCGCTGGATTGATTCCTGATTGACTCTGGAGCTGAGGGAAATTTTATGGACGAGAACTGGGCTTGCAGGCAGGGTATTCCTCTTGTTCATCTTCAGGAGCCTACGTCCGTCTTCGCCCTGGATGGCAGCGTTCTCGCCCAGGTTAGCTGTTCTACAGCACCGGTGAGTCTCACCGTATCTGGCAACCACACAGAGACTATTTCTTTTTTGATTTTTAATACCCCCAGTACCCCTTTAGTTTTAGGCCATCCTTTGCTTACCGAACATAATCCCCATATTAATTGGGCTAAGAATTCTATACTCTCCTGGGGTCTCTCCTGTCATGTTAATTGTCTTGTGTCTGCTGTTTCTCCCGTGTCCTCTGTTTCTGTTTTTCAGGAAGAACCAGGGGATTTGTCCGGGGTTCCCGAGGAGTACTTCGATCTTTTCAGTCGTTCCCGGGCCGCTTCTCTCCCTCCCAACCGTCCTTACGATTGTAGTATAGAGCTTCTCCCGGGTACCACGCCCCCCCCACGGGAGGCTCTACTCTCTTTCGGCACCTGAGCGTAAGGCTCTTGAGAAGTATCTCTCCGAATCATTAGACGCGGGTACTATCGTTGTAGTATAGAGGATCGCCTCCATCGCCTCCTTCGCCGGCGGGGGCAGGGTTTTTTTTGTGAAGAAAAAAGATGGTTCGCTGCGCCCCTGCATAGATTACAGAGGGCTGAACGACATAACTATTAACCGGTATCCTTTACCTCTCATGTCTTCAGCCTTTGAGATCTTGCAGGGGGCGCAATACTTCACAAAACTAGACCTTCGCAATGCCTATCATCTGGTCCGCATCAAGGAGGGTGACGAGTGGAAGACGGCGTTTAATACACCCCTCGGGCACTTCGAATATCGCGTTCTTCCATTCGGATTGGTCAACGCTCCCGCCGTGTTCCAGGCACTTATTAATAATGTCCTCAGGGACATGTTAAACCTTTTCGTGTTCGTTTACATAGATGATATCCTGATTTTCTCTCCTAGTCTCCAAGTTCATGTGCAGCACGTTAGACAGGTGCTTCAGCGCCTCTTAGAGAACCGTCTTTTTGTCAAAGCCGAGAAATGCACCTTTCGCGCCCCATCTGTAACATTTCTCGGCTCCGTTATCTCCGCCCAGGGGATTAGTATGGACCCTGTCAAAGTTCGTGCGGTTACCGACTGGCCCCTACCTGAGTCTAGTGTTGCCCTTCAGCGTTTTTTGGGGTTCGCGAATTTTTATCGACGCTTTATTCAGGATTTTAGTCAGATTGCGGCTCCCCTTTCCGTGCTCACTTCGGTCAAGACTCAGTTCTCCTGGACTGATGCCGCCCAGGCGGCTTTTGAGCGTCTCAAATATCTCTTTTCTTCTGCGTCTGTTCTGATTACCCCGGATTTAGCGAGACAGTTTATCGTCGAGGTCGACGCTTCGGAGGTGGGTGTGGGGGCCATCCTCTCTCAACGCTCCGCTGTTGATGAGCGGATTCACCCCTGCGCTTTTTTCTCTCATCGTCTTACCCCTGCCGAGCGGAATTATGATGTGGGAAATCGAGAGCTTCTGGCCATTCGTCTTGCATTAGGGGAGTGGCGTCACTGGCTGGAGGGTTCTGCGGTTCCGTTCGTGGTTTGGACTGACCATAAGAATCTCGAGTACATCCGTTCAGCCAAGAGACTTAATGCCCGTCAGGCTCGCTGGTCTCTTTACTTTACGCGCTTTGATTTTACTATCTCTTTTCGCCCGGGTTCCAAGAATCAAAAGCCTGACGCTCTCTCTCGCCAGTTTCCTTCTCCAGAGATTGTGCCTACGGAGGAGGGGATTCTTCCCAAGGGGGTGATAGTAGGCGCGGTCAACTGGGGAATCGAACGTCTGGTTAAGCGCGCACTGTCCCGTACTCAGACGCCGCGACTCTGTCCTAAAGGTCTTTTATTTGTTCCTCCTTCTGCCCGTCTGTCCACTCTTCTAAATTATTCGCTCACCCGGGGGTCAGAGGTACTATCGCCGTCGTTCGACAGAGATTTTGGTGGCCCTCCCGTGAACGAGACATTCGTCGCTACATCGCCTCCTGTTCCATTTGTGCCCAAACCAAGAGCAGTAATAAACCCCCAGCGGGATATCTAGGACCCCTACCCGTTCCCTCTCGCCCGTGGGCACAGATTGCTCTTGATTTTATCACGGGGCTTCCTCCCTCCAGGGGTAACCAGGTTATTCTCACGGTTATTGATCGCTTTTCTAAAGCCGCCCATTTCATTCCGCTGACTAAGCTTCCGTCCGCCAGAGAAACCGCTCAGATAGTCGTTGATCATGTTTTTAGGATCCATGGTCTTCCCGAGAATGTAGTTTCTGATAGGGGACCACAATTCTCTTACCTCTTTTGGAAGGAGTTTTGTCGCCTTGTTGGAGCCTCAGTCAGCCTCTCCTCTGGGTACCATCCCCAGACGAACGGTCAGGCTGAACGCGCTAACCAAACCATTGGTCGTCTGTTCCGCGTCTTGGGCAGAACAGCTTTCCTGGGCTGAATATGCCTATAACTCCGCCCCTGCCTCTGCGACCGGCTTTTCGCCTTTTCAGAGTTGTTTAGGGTACCAACCTCCGCTTTTTCCCTCCTCCGACCTTAAATCTAAGGTGCTCTCCGTACAAGCATTCATCCAGCGCTGTAAACGAACTTGGAGAACGGTCAGGTCTGCACTTTGTAAATCGCGTGCCATTACGCTTCGGGCCGCCAATAAACGTCGCGTCAAGAGCCCCCGTTATGCTTGTGGTCAGAGGGTTTGGCTTTCGACTTCGAACCTTCCTCTTCAGTATCCCTCACGCAAGCTCGCTCCCAAATTCATTGGGCCATTCCGCGTCGTTAAGGTCCTTAGTCCGGTCTTGGTTAGACTTAGATTGCCAGCCAATCTCCGTCGTGTCCATCCCGTGTTTCACGTTTCTAATTTGAAGCCCGTAGTTCGCGCTCCACTTCGTCCTGTCTTGTCTCCAGTCCGTGTCGAGGGTTCACCCATCTACCGGGTTCGCAAGCTACTCGACGTCCGCCCCAGGGGGAGGGGTCATCAATTCCTCGTCGATTGGGAGGGTTATAGTCCTGAGGAGAGATGTTGGATCCCCTCCCGGGACGTCCTGGACCGCTCGCTCATTGACGACTTCTTTTGTTCCCGTCAGTCTTCCTCTTGTGCGCCGGGTGGCGCACCTTGAGGAGAGGGTACTGTCATGATCCTGATTCTTTCCTTCTGTTTTCTTTCCTTTGTCTCCCTCTGCTGGTAATACTACATCTCTTCTCTCTCTCCTTTCTCACGCACACACCCATCATCTCTTCCCCTCATTACCATCAGCTGTCTCATGATCATCTCACCTACACACCTGTTCTCTATCTTCCCCTTATCTCCACGCTACTTCTAGCTCTCTCTTTCTTGTCTCATTTGTCGGATTATTGTTTGACCTTCATGCACGTTAGATCGCTTTATATGCAACATCTCAGAAGCTGTATCCCTTGTCCTGTCCTGTCCTGTCCTGTCATGATTGTAAGAACGTCAGTTATCTACTGCTGTGTTTTACCACTTCTGTGCCGTACCCAGCCATCTCTGTGGAGTGTAGCAGAGGGTCCGTCTTCAAGCCCGCTGTCCCGACTACTGTACTCACGAACCTTCAAGTTCTCCGGCTGAGGTCATCTATCCTCGTTTGAACAAGCAGCGGAGCGCTGCACAGTTTCCTTTGTGAAAGAGACTTTTTCTGTTTATTCAGCCTGTGAGGCGTTGTCTTATTTTTTCATTAAAAGATTTACCTGCAATCATTTCTGGACTCCTATGTTCCGTGACAGATTTAGCGTCCTTTACAGCCTTCTGGTATCCCATACGTAAATCACGTAAAATCTGTTGCGAAATCATAAGTTTATCCTTTTTCCAAGCCCGTTCTGCTCGCCTACACTGCTGTCTAAGAGCCCGAGTTTGTTCATTTAACCACGACTGATGATTAACCTTACTATGCTTGGTCGTATATGGAGCAACAGAGTCTAAAACTCCAGAACACACAGAGTTAAAAGCCCTAAGTAACTTATCTGCCGTAATAACTACAGACTCAGACCATGATACATCAGAAAGAGTGATAAAAATATCACCGAACGCCTGAGGTGTAGACTGATTGATTGTACGAGAGCACATATAAGAATGCTGATGCTCCACCTTCTCAATTTGCACATTTACGTTAAAAGTAACAGGCAAATGATCTGAAATACAGGCATCATTAACAACAACATCACAGATAGACAGCCCTAAAGAAAAAACAAGGTCCAAAGTATGTCCTTTTTCATGTGTGGGACCAAAAACATGTTGTTTAAAATTGAATGAGTCCGTCAAATCAGAAAAATCCTTCTCCAAAGGCTTCTCAGGGCAACAAATATGAATATTAAAATCCCCCACAAGTAAAATATGATCAGACAATAATAAAATAGTAGATAAGAACTCCTGAAAATTCCTGAATAAAAACTTGGCTATACTTTGGAGGTCGATAAACAACTACTCCCAAAAGAGACTTATAAAACTCAAGTCTTAATTACTGAACCTCAAAGCTCGAGTAACATGCAGTCGATAAACAGTGACATTTATACTGCTGCTTAAAAACAGTAGCTAAACCCCCACCACGACCCATCAGTCTCGGGGTATTAATTAACATATAATCAGGTGGACAAATTTCCTAACAAGGACTACCCTCATCCCGATTTATCCATGTCTCTGTAATAAATAGGAAGTCCAAGACATTCTGCGATATAAAATCATTTAAGATGAATGTCTTGTTTGAAATCGAGCGTGCAAGGTGGAGTGATGGGCACAAAAGCTGGAGACAGAGCCATGGGATCCTCTTGACTGACTGAAGTTGGAGACCGGATGACCCAAGATGACTTGCTTATCAACATAGCATTGCGTTAGAGGAGAAGTTAAGGGGGAGAAGGGAACCAGCGGAGGCGGGGCAGATGGACAGGCTGAATATTGCAGTGGAGGTGGGAGAGGGAGGTAACTCGTGGCCTCAAGATAGTAACATAAAAAGATGGCCCCTGAGGGTAGGAGTGGGTCGTTGGGCTCCACTCATGCCCTTTGTATTTTACAGTGTTTTTTAATGTTATTGAGTGCTTGGACCTACAACTTTTCTCTGCATAATAAGGGCAACCTGGTTGGTCTGAACGATGGTGAACACACTAAACTTTATTATTTTGGACATGATCATGCCATTTTTCACTCTATCTGGGCATCTAAAAGTCTGTGCAAGAATGACAGAATCAGCGCTATCAGGTCAACATCACGTCAAGACAGAGCGCATGCATCTAAAGTAATTATAGTGCTAATGCTTTTGGCTGGAGACATACATCTGAACCCAGGCCCCACACTTGAACACCAGGCTAGCTCTGTGGAGGTAATGCCTGACACAGGTGAAGCCGCGCAGGTGATACCGCCCTTGATTACACCAGAGCCTCACACTGCGGAGCTGGAGGCAATGTTGGCTCAGTGCCAGGAGTTGCCGGAGCAGCGTCATGTAGGGAAGCAGAGTGCATCAGATCCCCATGTGAGGACATCGGACCGCGATTACACTGGTGAGTTACCCCCCCTGACAGATCCCCATTCAAGGACTGGACCGGGGGGTAGTACGGTTGTGGGGGGCTGCGAGGGATTTCGCTTTCGGTCGGGTGACAGAGCAGCGGCGTTAGCTACAGCGGAGCGTGCTAACCTCACTGTGTCTGGGGTAACAGTCAACACGCTACAAACACGCTCGGATGGCTCAGATAGTCGCGCTGCACAGAAACAAAAGTATTATCTACTCTTTCAAACTGTCTATCACACCTGTGTGCTTTGGGATGTAAAGTCCAAACCAAAGGGAATATTAGGCGGACAGTTAAATACACATAGCCTTATCCCTAAACGTGATCAGGTCTCTGCACTTCTCCTGGACTCAAATTTGGATTACCTCTTATTAACAGAACCATGGCTTCACAGTAACATTCCAACTAATATAATTGACATTGCTGGGTATCAGTGCTTTAGAAAGGACAGAAATATAGGCAAGGGGGGAGGAGTATTAAGATATATCAAAGATAAATTTAAATGTCACTTAATTGAACTGAACACCACCATGGAATGTCTAGCCTTAAATGTAACCCTATCGCCTACTATGAATTTTAATATTGTTGTCCTCTATAATCCACCTTCTCATAATGTTAAGTTTTATAATGAATTAAATGTTATAGTTAAACAACTGGACTCTTATAGAGAGACAATATGGTATGTAGACTACAATATTAGCTGGTCTGACAAAAACTGTAAACATAAACTCAAAGCACTTATGACAAAATTCAACTTATATTTAAGTTTTATTCCTGTTGAGCTCCTTTACAGCTGGAATTAATGTCGGTTCATAATGATTAAATGAATGCATGTTGTTTCAGAGTCCAGCGCAGGCGTGGCATCGAGCGTCACTACACTAGACGACTGGTGGCAGATTCCCAGTGCTTCTTCCTCAGAGCCCGACGCTGATGATAACGTCAACGCTAACGCCTGCCCGACGCAGTGACGACGCTGATGCTAACGTGAACGCTACTGTTTAATACATGTTCTGTTGCAAAGTTATGTAAATAAAGTAATTTGTTTTAAATGTTAATGTGTATAATATACACAAAGCTTATTAAATATACAATAATATACATAAAGCTTCAACTGAGAAAAGTTATGTCAGATCATAAACACACAGAAACTCAAAGATCTCCATGGCAACCCGTCAAAATAAAAGTTTGTTTTTTCATAGGGCCCTAAACATGTAATTTTTGTTAAACTGTAAATAAATTGAATAAGTTTGATGATTTAAATTAATTAGAAATGCTTTTTGATTACTAAAATTTAATTTAACCATTAAAATAGAGTCTTTAAGTTTTACAGAATGCTGCTGGGTGCTCCCTGCACATTTGTTTTAGTTATTATTATTAATAATAATAATAATAATGTTATTATTAACAGTTCTCAGATTTAAAGATATGTTTAAAATAATTTAAAGAAAGTATTTGTCAAAACTTACATTTTTACACCAGACATAGGCTATATATCGGTTTTAAAATATCGGTTATTGGTCTACTTGATCTGTAATAATCAAACTTCACAAAATTGACTACAATATTAGCTGGTCTGACAAAAACTGTAAACATAAACTCAAAGCACTTATGACAAAATTCAACTATCGATTGAAGGACCCACAAGGATAACAAGGCTGACTAAGACCCTCATTGACTTGGCATTTACTAACAGACCAGAACGAATAACGAGGAGTTATAATTTGATTACTGGACTCTCAGACCACAACATGAATTTGACTGTTAGGAAACTGACGAAGAACCGGCTGCAGTACTTTGATAAACCTGATCATGAAAAAACACAATTCCTTATTCCTAAAAGTAAAATTATGCAATTTGAAAGAGAACTTGAAAACATAAACTGGGAACAAATTATGACACTGCATGATGTAGAGGAGTGTTGCAATTTAATGACCACAGCTATTACAAGTCTGATGGAAAAATTTACAAAGCAAATAAAATTTAAGCAAAAAGAATCCACGGTGCCCTGGATAAATAATGAAATACGAAAACTCATGAAAATGCGAGATTTAGCTTTGAAAACATCTCTAAGATCTAAACTTAATACTGATCTCCTGATTTACAGAAATTTAAGGAATAAAGTCGTATCTGAGCTGCGGAAAGCAAAAGTCACATATTACACTCATTTAATTGGCAGTGCTAAATGCAACAATAATTCACTTTGGAAGCATTTAAATAATCTGACTAATAAATCAAATAAACACAAAAAGATTACAGAACTTAACATCAATGGTAATAGTATAACGGATCGTGCCACTATGGCTGATGAATTCAATTCATATTTTGTACAATCAGTTGAAGAATTATTAAAAGATTTCCAGCCCGTCGATTCTTTCAATCATTCATTGAGAGTCACCTCAACAGATTCCTTTTATATTAAAGAGGTGTCGGATACAAAAGTTGCAGAAATGATCAATAAACTATCAAATTCCAAATCTAATGACATTTTTAGGATGAAAAGTTGTTTTCTTAAAAAGTATAAAGATGTTCTTGTCAAACCATTGACCCATCTTGTTAATCTTTCCATAAGAACCAGTACATTTCCCAGCGCATGGAAAAAAGGAATAATCATCCCAGTGTGCAAAAGTGGTAGCCAAGATACAATGAGCAACTATCGCCCTATATCGATTTTACCAGTTTTATCTAAAATAATTGAAAAAGTCGTAGTAGTGCAACTGATTGACCATTTAGAAGCCAGACAGCTCCTCCATCCACACCAGTTTGGGTTTAGACCAGGTTATTCAACTGAAATTGCAAACTGCTGTTTAATTGAAAATGTAAAAAAATCCCTGGACAAGGGATTGGGAGCTGTATTTATCGACCTTAAAAAGGCATTCGATACGGTCAATCACAGTTTGCTTTTATCTAAAATGTTAAATTTTAATTTCTCAAATGAGGCAGTGTTGTGGTTTACATCTTATCTCCAGTCTAGAGTGCAGTGTGTTAAAGTTGATCAAGACATATCCGCACTCTCAAACATAAAAATGGGAATCCCGCAAGGGTCTATACTTGGCCCTGTGCCGTTTAGTCTTTTTATAAATGACTTACCTCTGCACTAGTCAGGTGCCAGTTGTCAGCTCTATGCGGATGATGCAGTTCTCTGTGCACCCGCCAAGTCACCTGAGCAGACTGCAGCTGTGCTGTCCACTAGTATGTCTGATATCCAACAGTGGCTCACCCAAAATCAGTTAGTTCTAAATCTCTCAAAAACAGTCTCCATGTGCTTCTCCATTAAAAAACTTGATTTAAAAGGAAGATTTAATATTAATTTTCCAAAATAAAGAAATTCACCCTGTTACAGAATTTAAATATCTAGGATTAGTTTTAGATCCTCAACTTAAATTTGACAAGTATATAAAGAAAATATCAAAAACAATACAAAGTAATCTCAACTGTTTCAAACTAATCAGAAGCTACATACCAAACCAGGCAGCCCTGCTGTACATGCATGCTATGATTTTTTTCTCATATTTCATACTGTATGACAGCATGGGCACAAGCCGCTCCCACTGCAACCAAACGCATAGGCTCTCTATACAACCGAGCAATAAAAAATATGGATAAAAAACAATACGCCATCATCACTGTACCATTTTTAAGAAATATAATTTATTGAATTTTAATAGCTTTAGCAATTTTTGCTTTCTTAAATTAATTCACAAGTGCATTAATCATTTAGCACCTGAGCCACTAAGTTAATTTGTTGAGAGACAAGGCAGCATTCGAGTCACTAGGAGCTCCACAAATCATGACTGTAAAATACCATACTGCAGGACCAGCTTTGGACAGACGACCTTCTCTGTTAAGAGCCCGAAACTCTGGAACTCATTACCATCTGACATCAAGATTGTATCTGTTTTGAAAAGTGTTTACTTCCAGGCTTAAAAACTGGTTAAAAACAAACCAAAAGTGTACTCATTTTTAATTTTTGTAAGTAGGAAAGAGCTGTATATGATATGCATGTTTATTTACCATGTCTGTATTTTTTTTTTTTTTTTTTCTTTTGCCCAACCAGGGACAGGAGTTGAAAATTAGCATTTGCTATAAACTTTATATGCAGCACTTCAGTGACAAGCTTTGTTTTGGCACTACGTTTGTTTGCATTGTCCCAGTCAAATAAATAAATAAATGAAAATGAAAAATGGAGCAGTGATGACAATTTGAACGTGCTTAATACTGGACAGGATCAGCGGTTGAGGAATGACCACTCCTCGAGAAGGCAAAGGACCTTGCTGCAAATTAAACATTTGAACTCATTCTAATCTACATTTTATCCCTCACCCTCTCTCTCTCTTGCCAAGATCAACTGAAACTCACACAAAAATATATATGGCTTAATGTGAATAATTATCATTGAGTATTATACATATTTAGTATCATTCAAAATATCTCAGGGTGATTGGTATTAATATCTCGTTTCCAAATAAATAAAATAAAAGGTAATAAGGTTTTTAAGAGTTTAGAGATAACATGCATTACAAAGGAGGGCAGGATGGCTAAAATCTCCTACCCCCAAAAGGTGTCAACTCTGAATGTAAATTCCCATTGTTAGCAGATGTTTCCATGTGAAAGAGGTTCTGTCTATATAATGAAATGCAGCAAAGAGCTCGGTGCGATTCTGTAGCTCAGATCAGCCCGGGAAGCTGAGAGCCGTCGAGACTCTCTAAAGGTCTTTAGGTCCCCTAAAGACCTTCCGTGGTGTTTGGATGCCGGACTTAGGGCCGATCACGCGCGAGGTTACAATGTATTCCTCTAATGTCCAGCAGGTATTAACCTTGGACATCACAGAACCTGTCTCCATAACCGGCGTCATGAATCCGATCTTCAACCAGATGGAACTCTGTTAAATATTTAGAATGATCCAATCCCAATCTGACTTCTGAACTGTAATGCTGCCTGAACCATAATATCATACACTGTTTGTTTGTTGGCTCGAACTGGCCCCCTGACTGAGTCTGGTTTCTCCCAAGGTTTTTTTCTCCATTTTGTCACCTAACTGGGTTTGGGCTCCTTGCCATTCTCGCCTCTGGCTTGCTAAGTTGGGAACACTAATTATTTTTAATATTATTGATCTGCCTGCTTTGACAACATTGTATGAGAACTGAAGTGAGCTGGATGATAACATCACTGTTTTCTTCAGAGCTGCTGTATAGATAAATTAACTACATTAATAACTAATGATTTTTACAACTGAAATGAATCAACACTGAAGTTAACCCTCTGGGGTCTAAGGTGTTTTTGCGGTCCTTGAGATGTTCTGACATGCCCTGACATTTGTGCTTTTTTCAGTTGCTTATAAACATATTAATGGCAAAGGTGGGTAACACTTTATTTTAAGGTGCTTGTAATAAGCAGTAATTAACAGTTAATAAGACACTTATAAGACCTTATAAGATGCATATAAGCATTAACTACTTCATATAAGGGTTAATTAAAGCACAATTAACACATTTATTATTGCTTATAATACAATTATAAGCCCTTATTAGAAACGTGTTAACAAGCTATTTATACCTCATGAACCTTAATAAGATGTTTATTAACATTAATCAGACTTAATGAGTGTTAGTAATGTCCTAAAACACGTTTATTATTGCTTGTAAGATATTTATGAACACTTATTAGAAACTTGTTAAAAGTTTATAGACCACTTATCAATGTTAATAGGATGTTTAATGACAGTAATTAGACTGTAAGAGGTTTATATTAATGCCTTATTATGGCTAATAAACCCTTTATTATGCACTTATTAACCATTAACAATGCTCCTTTGCAGCTACCTAAAATAAAGTGGGAATTAAATTAAATAAAGTGGGAATTAACAGTGTTTAAATTAATAACTCCTTTATTATGCACTTATTAACCATTAACAATACACCTTTGCAGCTACCTTAAATAAAGTGGGAACAGTAATGTTTGTAAAAAATAAAATGAGTATGTTGGAAAAATTGTGTTTTATTTGTGAAGCAGGAAATCACACTGTAACATTTTTTTTGTATAATAATACACATTTCATAACTTAACTAAACGCATCAACCAAAAGAACATTCTATAAAACTTCAAGTCAAAAAGAAGTTTGAAAAAAGTATTCAAATGACTTACTACATAGAAAATGTAATTATTTCCCTCTCTCACTCAGTGACTTACATATCTCAAAGAAGTGTTCATCCAATCTACTTTAAAATTTGCTTAGGTTTGTTGCTGAGGAAGGAAGCAGTGCTGAATTTGGTGCAGTCTTAAGAAGGTTTTAATAAAGACGGATCCCTCCTCTGACTCAACTCTGTGGTGTAGCAGGGGAGAGGCTGAGGGCTAAACTCAGGAAACACACACAACACACACATAGCAGCAGTAGACACTTCGCCCTGACTTAGTTTGACTCAGCATGTCAGCCCAGCGCTGCAGGGATTTTAATTTTAATTACAACAAAGTTGTTGCTTGATCGTCTTTAATTAATGACAAAGTTCCTGTGTTCACCAGCCGTAACAGAAAACCACTTCTGAAACAGCTAGAAGTGAACATGAGTGATAGAGCTGAACCAGGCCAAAGTATAGAAGTTGATCGAGGAGGATCTAACAAGCCATCAGCTAAAATCAGTTTTAATCTTACTGTTTTGATAGCCCTCTGCAATTAGTGGGACCTGTGAAGTTGTTTAGATGAGTTGTTCTCAAGAAAGCTAAATCCAGAGGACAAGCAATCAACAAATTGCACTTCTCTGAACTAGTTAATCTCACTTGAATTACCAGAACTAGCAAAAAAAAAAAAAAAAAAAAAAAAATACATGCTACATCCTAACTTGGTACTTGGTAGGTCTTCGCTATATCATGCAGGAGCCTTCCGAGAGGGCCACCTTTGTGTCTCCTGCCCAGCCACTCCATCCACTCAACAAGGCAAAGATGGTCAGACAGTAGGCGTTTGGTTCGATTCCCCCTCTGCCTCCAAACATGCTCCTTGATGCTTCTCCAGGCACGTTCAATATGTTGGTTGTGGGCACCCGTTCTTGGATCCACATACCACCTGGAGTGATTAACTGCCACATGGTTGTACCCGAGCTCACCTAGCGTACGATATGCCCGCCATTCGTCACTTATGATAGAGGAGCCAGTCTTTACATGGAGTGCAATCAGGGGCACAAGGTTCTGACGACCCCTTCTCTCCACCAGTCGAAGCACTGGCTTGACCCTTTTTCCCTTCCGTTCCTCCTGCTTCACAACCAACATGCCAAACACCCATTTTCTCCTTCTCTAGGTTTCGCCCATTCTTCCTCTCCCATACTTGTGGTGATGACACAAACAAAGCAAAAAAGAAAGATGCAGTGAACAATTTCCAGCAAAACATGCTTTTTTTAAAACTAAATTCAGGGTAACCATTGGTTCTTTTCAGTTTTTTCACCTCTTAATAATATTGGCTAATGGTACTGTAAATTAATAAAAGCAAACTACTGCTTAAGAAATAAGGGAACACCCAATACAGTATAACGCAAGCTTCTGGGATATCGATCTGTCCAGTCAAGAAGTATGATATGACCTCAAAATAATATTGCGATACCTCTTGGCTACATCTCTATTATTATTATGAAGGTCTATATTTTAAAATTTGCTTTAGTGCATTGTTAATGGTTAATAAGTGCATAATGAAGGGGTTATTAATTTAAATAAGACACTGTTCCCACTTTATTTTAGGTAGCTGCAAAGGTGCATTGTTAATGGTTAATAAGTGCATAATAAAGGGTTTATTAGCCATAATAAGGCATTAATATAAACCTCTTACAGTCTAATTACTGTCATTAAACATCCTATTAACATTGATAAGTGGTCTATAAACTTTTAACAAGTTTCTAATAAGTCAAGTCAAGTCAAATATATTTATATAGCGCTTTTCACAATACAGATTGTATCAAAGCTGCTTCACAGTATCAATCAAAACAACTTAATGTTTGTTTATTACTGGAAAAAAAGACATCCAAGTTTGGTAGAGCTGATCAATGGTATGATTGGTTAATTAATTTGAATATCCCCAACTGAGCAAGCCAAAGGCAACAGTGGCAAGGAACCGAAAAACTCCATCCAGTGACCTAATGGTGTCCTAACACCCCATCAGATGACCCAATGGAGAAAAAAAAAAAACCTTGGGAGAACCCAGGCTCAGTCGGGGGCCAGTTCTCCTCTGGCGTTTATGAACTAGGGGCCGAATTTACAGTAACTGTAAGATAAAAAATTTATATGAATGCCTGGCTAAATAGATGCGTCTTCAGTCTAGTTTTAAACTGGGAGAGCGAGTCTGAGCAACGAACAATATCAGGAAGGCTATTCCAGACCTTCGGAGCTAAATGTGAAAATGCTCTGCCTCCTTTGGTGGATCTGGATATCCTAGGAATTGAACAGAAGCCTCGAATTTAGTGATCTTAAAGAGCGCGATGGATTGTAAGGCGATAGAAGATCCGTTAAATAGACTGGAGCTAAACCATTTAGAGCTTTATAAGTCAAAAGCAATACCTTGTAATTAATACGGAACTTTATAGGTAACCAATGAAGTGATGATAAAATCGGTGTTATATGATCATATTTTCTTGATCTAGTAAGAACTCTAGCGGCTGCATTTTGGACTAACTGTAGCTTGTTTATTGAAGATGCAGGACAACCAGCTAATAAAGCATTACAGTAATCTAGTCTCGAGGTCATGAATGCATGAACTAACTTTTCTGCATCAGAGACTGATAGCATATTACGTAGCTTAGCAATGTTTCTAAGGTGGAAAAAGGCTGTTTTTGTAACATACGAAATATGCTTTTCAAAAGACAGGTTGCAGTCTAATGTAACACCCAGGTCTTTTACTGTAGCGGATAGAGTAACAGGGCATCCTACTATGTTAAAGTCGTTCTGTGAAAGGTTTTGTGGACGGTTTTTAGAACCGATAAGTATTACCTCTGTCTTGTCTGGATTTAATAAAAGAAAATTATGCGTCATCCAATCTTTTATATCTTTAACACAATCTGTCAATTTGGATAATTTAGCGTATTCATCTGGCCGTGAGGAAATATATATTTGAGTGTCATCAGCATAACAATGGAAACTAATTCCATGTTTCCTTAGAATATTACCAAGTGGCAGCATATATATTGAGAATAATAAAGGGCCTAACACAGATCCCTGCGGCACTCCATAGTTTGCCGAAGTTATAATCGATTTTTCTCCATTTAAGTAGACGAAATGGTAGCGGTCAGATAAGTATGACCTGAACCAGCTTAATGCTTGTCTTTGAACACCAGTGTAATTTTGTAGTCGATCTAAGAGTATTGTGTGATCTATAGTATCGAACGCAGCACTAAGATCAAGTAAAACTAGTACTGAGATACAGCCTTGGTCCGAAGCTAAAAGTAAATCATTTGTGATTCTAACAAGCGCAGTTTCAGTGCTATGATGTGGCCTGAATCCAGACTGAAACTTTTCATAGATGTCGTTTTCTTGCAAGAAAGAGCCGAGTTGAGCGGACACAACTTTTTCTAATATTTTTGACATAAATGGAAGATTCGAAATGGGTCTGTAATTTGCTAGGTTATTTGGATCTAATTGTGGTTTCTTAATAAGAGGTTTTATAACTGCCAGCTTGAACGTTCTTGGAACATGACCTAAAGATAAAGATGAGTTAATAATATTGAGAAGAGGCTCTTCCACTACAGGTAACACTTCTTTCAGTAGTTCAGTTGGTATAGGATCTAATAAACATGTTGTTGTTTTAGATGAAGTGATAAGTTTATTTAACTCTTTTTGTTCTATGGTTGTAAAGCATTGTAATTGTTCTTGCGGGGTGATAATTGCGGCCGAATTATAAGGCGCGAGCAAAGATCGAACGTTTACGATTTTGATTCTGATGCTTTCAATTTTCTCGGTGAAGAAGTTCATGAAATCATTACTACTAAACTGTAACGAGGTATTTTGTTCAGACAACGTCTGTTTATTTGTTAGTTTAGCCACGGTATTAAATAAAAACCTTGGATTATTTCGGTTGTTTTCTATTAATTTGCTGAGGTGCTCAGCCCTGGCCGTTTTAAGTGCCTTTTTATAAAGTGACATACTGTCTTTCCACGCGATTCTAAAGACCTCTAAATTAGTTTTTTTCCATTTACGCTCTAAATTACGGGTTTCTCTCTTTAAAACATACGTAGTATTATTGTACCATGGTGCTATACTTTTTTCTCTGACCTTTTTTAATCTAATGGGTGCAACAATATCCAATGTTCTAGAGAGAATGGTGCTCATAGTGCTAGTTAGTTCGTCTAATTCATCTGTTTGTTTGGGTTCAGACAGCAGCTGAGACAGATCAGATAAGCTATTTGAGAAATGATCTATGGTGGATGGACGAATTGTTCTACCTGGTCGATAACGTGGCGCAGCATGACATATTACAGCAGTGCGTAATATGCAAGTGTCACATGTCTGTCCTGTCTTGTGTTGCACATGGGTGTTTGTTATGTTGTGCCATGTGCTGTTTTGATTGTTGATCCCTCCTCCTCGTTATCTGATTAGTGTTTGAGTTTGTCCACCTGTTCCCTTTTGATTTGTTCCCTTTATAAGTCTCCTCATGTTTGCAGTCTGTGTCGGTTCGTTGTATTGTCAGATGTTTCTCTGTTCCTGGTTGGTGTTCCCTGTATTTCGTTACCCAGTGTTTGTTTCATGTTCATTTATTATGTTTTCCCCCTCGTGGGTTTTTGATTTGTATTTGTTCTATTTTTTGTAAATAAACCTTCCTTGTTTTTGCACTTGAGTTCTCCCTCTCCTTTTCCTGTTGCCCCGTGACAGAACGAACCGACCAATTTTGAACTCAGCAGCAGGAAGGTTTATTTATTTTTTTTTATTTTTTTTTTCTCTCTCTCTCTGTTCCTGCATGGATGACATGTATATGGACGACGATTATCTGGATTGCCCGGACTACGTCATCTCCACATTTGGAGCAACCCAGTTCCGTCCTATCGGCGAGGACCTAAGGACTCGGCCCGGTAGGAAATCCGAAGGAATGAACATCTTCCAAGCGTTCGCTTTAGTGGCTCATCAAACCCAGTGTCTGTTCCCGAGCCGGTGCCTGTTCCTGAGCCGGAGGCAGAGCCGGTACCTGTTCCTGAGCCGGAGGCAGAGCCAGTGCCCGTTCCAGAGCTGGAGGCAGAACCATTGCCGGTTCCAGAGCTGGAGGCAGAACCATTGCCGGTTCCAGAGCTGGAGGCAGAGCCATTGCCGGCTCCAGAGCCGAAGGCAGAGCCAATGCCGGTTCCAGAGCCGGAGGCAGAGCCAGTACCCGTTCCAGAGCCGGAGGCAGAGCCAGTGCTGTCTGCCTTTTTGGATCTGGAATATCTGGAGCGTCTGGTTCGGATCCTAGACAGGCCTATGTCTGCTGTTCCAGAGCCGGAGCTAGTGTCTGCTGTTCCAGAGCCGGAGGCAGAGCCAATGCCTGTTCCAGAGCCTGTTCCAGAGCCAGTGCCTGTTGCAGAGCCAGAGCCTGTGTTTGTGTCTGTGTTTGTGTCTGTCCTTGTGACTGTTTTTGTTCTAGTGTCTGTTCCTGAGCCGGTGTCTGTTCCTGAGCCGGTGTCTGTTCCCGAGCCGGTGTCTGTTCCCGAGCCGGTGTCTGTTCCCGAGCCGGTGCCTGTTCCTGAGCCGGTGCCTGTTCCTGAGCCGGTGCCTGTTCCTGAGCCGGTGCCTGTCCCTGAGCCGGTGCCTGTCCCTGAGCCGGTGCCTGTCTCTGAACCGGTGGTTGTCCCTGAACCGGTGCCTGCCCCTGAGCCGGTGCCTGCCCCTGAGCCGGTGCCTGCCCCTGAGCCGGTACCTGTCCCCGAGCCGGTACCTGTCCCTGAACCGGTGGTTGTCCCTGAGCCGGTGCCTGTCCCTGAACCGGTGCCTGTCCCTGAACCGGTGGTTGTCCCTGAGCCGGTGCCTGTCCCTGAACCGGTGCCTGTCCCTGAACCGGTATCTGTCCCTGAACCGGTGCCTGTCCCTGAACCGGTATCTGTCCCTGAGCCGGTGCCTGTCTCAGAGCCTGTGTTCGGCCCTGAACTGGAAGATATGTTTGTGTCTGTATTTGTTTCTGTTATGTTGACTGTTTCTGTTTTAGTATCTGTCCCTGAGCCAGTGTCTGTCCCTGTCCCTGAGCCTGTGTTGATCCCAGAGACTGTGTTTGCCCCTGAGCCGGAATCTATGTTTGTTTCTGTATTTGTTTCTGTTCTTATGACGGTGTCTGTGTTAATGTCTGTCCCGGAGCCAGTGTCTGTCCCTGTCCCTGTCCCGGAGCCTGTCCTTGACCCGGAGCCGGGGTCGGTCCCAGAGCCTGAGCCTGTGTCTATCCCAGAGTCTGAGCCTGTGCCTGTCCCAGAGCCTGAACCGAGGTCTACTGTCCCAGAGCCTGAACCGAGGTCTACACCGCCCTGGCCGCCCGAGGGGTCTGCACCGCCCTGGCCACCTGAAAGGCCTCCTCCGCCCTGGCCACCCGAAGGGTCTTCACCGCCCTGGCCACCCGAAGGGTCTTCACCGCCCTGGCCACCTGAAAGGTCTTTACCGCCCTGGCCACCTGAAAGGTTTTCACCGCCCCGGCCACCTGAAAGGTCTGATCCGCCCTGGCCACCTGAAAGGTCTTCACCGCCCTGGCCACCTGAAAGGTCTTCACCGCCCTGGTCACCTGAAGGGTCTGATCCGCCCTGGCCACTTGAAAGGTCTTCACCGCCCTGGCCACCTGAAAGGGCTGATCCGCCCAGACCGCCCGAAGGTTCTTCACCGCCATGGCCGCCCGAGGGTTCTTCGCCGCCCTGGCCGCCTGATGAACTCTGTCTCGTCCTGGCCGGTCGATGTCCGGTTCCGCTCTGGTCTGTCCCCCCTGTCCCGCCCTGGTCTGTCCCTCCCGTTCCGCCTGATGTTTCCTTCCTGCCCCGCCCTAGGCTCATGGAGCGTCTGGTAGCCGCTCCGTAGGGAGGGGGTTATGTCACATGTCTGTCCTGTCTTGTGTTGCACATGGGTGTTTGTTATGTTGTGCCATGTGCTGTTTTGATTGTTGATCCCTCCCCCTCGTTATCTGATTAGTGTTTGAGTTTCTCCACCTGTTCCCTTTTGATTTGTTCCCTTTATAAGTCTCCTCATGTTTGCAGTCTGTGTCGGTTCGTTGTATTGTCAGATGTTTCTCTGTTCCTGGTTGGTGTTCCCTGTATTTCGTTACCCAGTGTTTGTTTCATGTTCATTTATTATGTTTTCCCCCTCGTGGGTTTTTGATTTGTATTTGTTCTATTTTTTGTAAATAAACCTTCCTTGTTTTTGCACTTGAGTTCTCCCTCTCCTTTTCCTGTTGCCCCGTGACAGCAAGTTACCAAGTAGTGGTCAGTGACATCATCACTTTGTGGAACAATATCTATATCGGTTGGATTGGTTCCATAAGATATAATTAAATCTAGTGTATGATTAAGACGATGAGTTGGTCCGGTGACGTTTTGCTTGACCCCGAAGGAGTTTAATAAATCTGTAAACGCAGCCCCTAACGCATCATTTAAATTATCTACGTGTATATTAAAATCTCCAACAATTAATGCTTTATCGACGTTGACCAAAAGATCTGATAGAAAGTCAGCAAACTCTTTTAGGAAATTGGCGTAAGGCCCTGGAGGTCTATATACGGTAGCCAATGCTAGAGATAATAGGGATTTTTTTCTTACATCTAAGAGCGTAACATTTAGCACAAGTACTTCAAACGAATTAAACCTATGACGAGTTTTCTTAGTAACATTCAGGATATCTCTGTAGATTGTTGCAACACCGCCGCCACGACCGATCAGACGGGGCTCATGCTTATAACAGTATCCTGGCGGAGTAGACTCATTTAGACCGAAATAATCATTTGGTTTAAGCTAGGTTTCAGTAAGGCACAGAACATCGAAATTATTATCTGTGACCATTTCATTTACAATAACCGCCTTAGGTGTGAGCGATCTAATGTTTAGAAGACCTAACTTTAGAAATTGTTTTTGTTCACTAATAGCGAGATTTTTTGTTTTAATAACAATTAGATTTTTTCTAGATCCTGCAGTAGATTTATTATTTGATCTTAGTAAACGAGGAATAGACACAGTTTCTATGCAATGTTCTACACTAGTATTAATATCAATTAAATTGGTGCAGTAGAGACTGTGATTTGGATTTTTGGTTACTAGTCAAATGGTATTTAACATCTTGGAGATGTTATCCGACAGAAGATCTGCCCCGATTCTACTTGGGTGTAAGTCATCAGCGCGGAAGAGCCTTGGTCGCTCCCAAAACAGATTCCAATTATTTACAAAAATCAATTTCTGCTCATTGCACCATGACAATAACCATTCATTTAGCGCGAATAATCTACTGAATTTTTAATGCCCTCGTCGGTACGTAGGAAGCGGTCCAGACACAATAATCGATGTTTCAGGCGATGTGCTTCGTACCGTATCGATAAGGCTCCTGAAGTCTTTCTTCAGAACCTCCGTCTGTCGCAGCCTAGTGTCGTTAGCTCCCGCGTGCAGCACAACAGCTCCGACGCGCTCGTCACCGTTCAAGATCTCAGTTACCCACGCAGTGATATCGAGAACACGAGCACCAGGAAAGCAGTGACTGTGCACCTTACTTTTACCTAACGTAGCGTGGACGTGTCGGACGGTGGAATCGCCGATGATCACAGCATCGCGTTCCGTTTCGCGAAGAGGGGAGAAGCGGTTCTGAGTGGAGATCTTGAAAACCGGGAGGGGCGAAAAGATTCTTGTCCTGGCTCGCGGCTTCCGCGGAACCACCCAGGCTTCGTGGTGGTGTGTTGGAGCCAGAGTGAATGAAATCATGGCTGATCGTGACCTGGACGCTCGGGACCAATGCTGAGAAACGCACGGAGTAGACGAGGTCAGCGTCAGCGGGTTACTAACGTTAATCACTGATCCGTGTGCATCAGCGCGTGATGTTTCAAGAGCTAAACGCCGGTCTCTCAGCTCAGCTTGTCTCTCTAGAAGGTCAAGGATCTGCTTTTCTACAGCTTCTAATTCAGACTGCACCGCAAGCAATTCAGATTTGTTCTCATCTGCACCAAAAGGTAGATAACATACACCTGATATATTCGCCATTTTAACAGATGGACAGTAAGTTAGCAATGATGCAACCAGTGATGCTATTAATATTTATACTAATTTATGACTCAAGTCTTGGGTAAAACCGTCTTTTTAGTGGTATGGGTGTAATATAGACGCAGGATAGACGGGAAAACAAACAAACTCACAGCAGGCAACGAGGCTGACAAAAGCAGTCGATCGCAGGGCGAGCAGCAGTGAAGCGGTGTCTCGCTCTACGACCAACAACCAATGTTCAAACCGTATTTGCGCAAACAAACAAACGCAAACAAACAAACTCACAGCGGGTAACGAGGCTGACAAAAGCAGTCGATCGCAGGGCGAGCAGCAGTGAAGCGGTGTCTCGCTCTACGACCAACAACCAATGTTCAAACCGTATTTGCGCAAACAAACAAACGCAAACAAACAAACTCACAGTGGGTAACGAGGCTGACAAAAGCAGTCGATCGCAGGGCGAGCAGCAGTGAAGCGGTGTCTCGCTCTACGACCAACAACCAATGTTCAAACCGTATTTACGCAAACAAACAAACGCAAACAAACAAACTCACAGCGGGTAACGAGGCTGACAAAAGCAGTCGATCGCAGGGCGAGCAGCAGTGAAGCGGGTGTAATAAGTGTTCATAAATATCTTACAAGCAATAATAAACGTGTTTTAGGACATTACTAACACTCATTAAGTCTAATTAATGTTAACCCTCTGAGACCTAAGGGTATTTTTACAATAAATTTTTCGTCTGGTGTTATTCACTAAAAAAAGCTTGTAAAACATCAACACTTTTGTGCACAGACAATTGACACACATCTTTTTTTTCAGGACAAATTGAACTTTCAGCTTATCTGTGTTTCATTGATGTCACCTGAATGTAAAATAAGTTATGGGACCACAAAGACAAATGAAAAAATAAATCGGAAATTGAATCACTCAAATATTTATTGAAATCACACACAAATAAATAAAAGCTAAGCAATTTTCCTTTGGAAAACAGTTTGTTCAAGTCTTTGGAGTCCTGGAGCACAGGAATGAACATTATAACTTGAACAGAACAAAAAATATTTACATTTTTCCAAAGGAAGTCCAGGCGTTTTGGGCCTCATGAAAATCACTGATGCCAAGCCTCAAAACAGTTCCTATCAGGAATCACACAGAGGGCCACATCACAGGCTTTGCATTTCCAGGGGGTGGCCTGTTTCACCTGCCTTGTCTGTTTGCAGTTCACACATTGCCTTCTACCATAGGTGGCCTTCTTGCTTGCTTCAGTTTGTTCCGATGTTTGGACGGGTACATGGTTACTTTGTTGCTGGGTGGGAGGAACAGCAACTGTAACACCACAGAGTTGGGCTGTCAGCTCCTCCAGAAAAGCCCTGTGGGTCATGGGCTGTTGCTGCTTCTCTGCACAAACTTCCTTGTGAAGTAAAAAACTGTTGGTCGCAGCAATGTCCAAAAAATGGAAAAACAGTGTCCTGTACCATCTCATTGTTTTATGGTGAACTGAGTAGTATTGGATGAGTTGATCAGAAAGATCAACACCTCCCATATTCTTGTTGTATTCAGTGACCGGGGTTGGGCATGGAATGGATTTGGTGTTCCAGCCTCCATCTGGAGTTCTTACCTTTCTCTGAACTGTGTTGCCAGAGAAGGCCGGGTGAATTGTGGAGCAGACAGAGACTTCCCGAGTGTCCATCCACTTTACAATTAGATCAATTACTGTTTTTGTATTTGATTTTTCACATAAGATTACAATGGCTGAGATTGCTACTGTACCCCCAACCCACCACAGCTATAATATGACCATTCGCTTTCCAGCCAAAAGGTGTGACCAACCCCCCACTATTCTCTCCACAGGTAAAAGGTGTGACCAACCCCCCACTACAACATCCTTTGTTTGTATCTCTAGGTAAACTCAGACAAACAATGGCTGAGAGACAAAGTGTAATCCACAACTCTGTAACAAACATAAACAAATGAAATACTACTTTTACAGAACTTATTTTTACATATTTAGAAAATTTATATTTTATCATATTAGTTTTTTCTTCTTTTTTTATACTTTTTACAGTAAATAAACTCAGACATACAATGGTTGAGAGACAAAGAGTGTAATCTACAACTCTTACTACTCTGTAACAAACACAGAAAAACGAAATACTACTTTTACATAACTTATTTTTCCATATTTAGAAAATGTATATTTTATCATATTAGTTTTTGTTTATTTTTATACTTTTACAGTAAATAAATAAATGTAACTTACTCTTCAGCAGGGTCTAGACGATTCTGGTAATCAAGTTCCTCATCAGTCAAAAAGCTCTCTTCTCCAGAAAATCCATCATCCTCCATAGCATCAAAAAAAGCCAGTGCTTGATTTACATCCATGTTTCTCAATCTCTGAGGATCCATTATTCTCTGTGTTTCTCTGTGTATTATTCAAAACTCGCGTCTCTCTGTGCGTCTCTCTCTCTCTCTCCTCGAAACCGCTGTGCCGTGCGTCTCTCTCTTTCCAAAATATCACCCTTGGTTCATGCGTAATGACGCACACCAACGTGGACGACGGATCAGCCTGTCATTGGTCAACAACCTCACGCAAAGCATCGCGAGATGTCCAAAATGGCAGCCAGCATCAAACTAGCAGCAAATATGACGGAAAATTTATAAATTATGGACTTCAGAGATCAAAACTGGGATATACACATATGGATTTATTACTGAAACACTCTGAAAGGACGCACAAGTTCCAGGCTGGATAGAAAACCTTCTGAAAAGGCTAGAAAGACACCAAATACACCCCCGTGACGGCTAGAGTGTTAGCTTTCTGCTGCAAAAAACGGTAAGGAAATCGATCAATTTTTCATCAAATAATATCAATATTTATCGGAGGAGTCGTGTGGCGTCGTCGACGATGCCGTCGGTTTCAGAGGGGTTCATGAGGTATAAGTAGCTTGTTAACAAGTTTCTAATAAGGGTTTATAATTGTATTATAAGCAATAATAAATGTGTTAATTGTGCTTTAATTAACCCTTATATGAAGTAGTTAACCCTTTATATGGCACTCATTGAAATATTTGGAAATTCTAAATTTTAACCACAGAAAGCTAATGGGGGATGTTAAAGGACATTTAAACAAAAAAAAAATTTCTTAATTTTTTTCATCTTTGCATTGCAAATCAAGGTCAATGAAGTTACCATATATGAGCACTTGCCTGTCTAGGGTAAAATAAATGACCGAGAGTGAATTTAAAAAAAAAAAATGACACAAACAGACACAAACTGCAAGGAACATTTATTTATTATAGGCACAAACTGCAAGGAACATTTATTTAGAGACATCTCTGTCTTGAGGTACTGATACTGGCATCTTGTGGAGGGTGCTCTGGGAGTACAGGGTCCGGGGCCCTTTCCTAAGGGCTATCCAGTCCCTGTACGACCGGAGCAGGAGCTTGGTTCGCATTGCCGGCAATAAGTCAGACTTGTTCCCGGTGCATGTTGGACTCCTGGCAGGGCTGCCCTTTGTCGCCGGTTCTGTTCATAATTTTTATGGACAGAATTTATAGGAGCAGCCAGGGGCCGGAGGGTGTCAGGTTTGGGGACCACACGATTTCATCTCTGCTGTTTGCGGATAATGTTGTCGTGCTGGCCCCATCAAGCCAGGACCTTCAGCATGCACTGGGATGGTTTGCAGCCAAGTGTGAAGCGGCTGGGATGGGAATCAGCACCTCCAAATCTGAGGCCGTGGTTCTCAGTCGGAAAAGGGTGGCTTGCCCACTTCAGGTTGGTGGAGAGTTCCTGTCTCAAGTGGAGGAGTTCAAGTATCTTGGGGTCTTGTTCATGAGTGAGGGAAGGATGGAACGGGAGATTGAAGACGGATCGGTGCAGCTTCTGCAGTAATGCGGTTGATGTACCGGTCTGTCGTGGTGAAGAAGGAGTTGCAAGGCGAAGCTCTCGATTTTCCGGTCGATCTACGTTCCTACTCTAACCTATGGTCATGAGCTTATATTTGTTCATAATTGTGTTCACAAACCAATATTCAGTAATTAAAATAAATTCACACAGAACTAGGCCTCACACTAACAATAAGCACCTGTGTATGCCATTTAACTATAATTAAAAAAAACATACATTCATAAGGCATATGTCTAAAAATGGACACTTGCTAGTCTTAGGTAAACGGGGCATATGATCAAATATGGTGCATTTAGTTTTCAGCCAAACATTAAGCTATTTTTTACAAATGCTATGCAAATAACAACAATCTTAATCTTTAACACAACTATTCAACCAAATAATTTGTGAGTTACATCAACTTACCATTTTTAGTTATGATGTTATTACTATAGCTGTGGGAGAAGACAGGTTCAAAAAAGCAATATTTATGATTTCTGCAAGATGGCTGTGTTTGAGGTGCTCCAGGCCACTGCTGATTGGTCAGATGCCTTGATGTCAATATCTGTCAGATAGCTTGATCTCCCCTGATTGGCTGAGAGAAAACCACATGACTCTAGAACTCCAAATGGAGGCAGGGGGAGGGCATTTTGAATGTGTGCGGAAGTGACTAAATACGGTTACTTGCCTCATAAAGGGTTAATGCTTATATGCATCTTACAAGGTCTTATAAGTGTCTTATTAACTGTTAATTACTGCTTATTACAAGCACCTTAAAATAAAGTGTTACCTAGTAGCCTTTATTGTCACTTAGTCACAAGTACCAGCGAAATTAGCCATCAACCTGTCCATACAGACATACATACAATATGACAAGGGGGTAGACAGGACAGGAAGACAGAGCATTGAGGAAGAAAATACAGCATAACATGAGGAGAGGTGAGGAGAAAAAAAAAGGCAACCCCCAGACTATGCTCCTGTGAGGAGTACAGTTTGGGAACAGTAAAAAACACCTCAGCAACATTAGCACATAATCAGTACACTCTACAAAATGAACACACAAGACTTGCAACAGGGGAGGAGAGTGGGGGATGGAGGTAGCCCAGCACAGGCAAGCAGCCATCCGGTCCTGCAGCCCTCTCGGCGCTGGTCACAGACCCGCCTGTCAGACTGGGGGTACAAAGCGTTGAAGGCGAGGGATGGGGGGTGGAGGGGTGATTGCATATCTGTATATATGTAAGAGTTCGTGTATGTGTAGGCCTGGAGAGTCGCTACGCCTGGCATCATAATCTAGGTGCCTCAAGTCCGCAGGATTGTCATAGCGATACACAGCAAGTTGCCATGGAGACAACACTGATCAGGTCCCAGACAGAGTCAACAATCAGCAGGTGTCTGTGGGGAGTGGGGGAAGGAACGCAAGAGCGTCTCGCTGCAGTGCTCTTCCGGGGGAGTTGTTGTTCCAACAGCAGCCTTGGCCAAGGCCAGTGCTGGATGAGGGGGGCCGAAAGCAGATAATATTGGGATTGTTTGGTCTTGGGACGAGTAGCCGCATTCCGATTTACACAGATCCTGGTCCATTTTGGTCTCCGAAACGATCCATTTGCCTTTGCAGAGCCGTGAGCTTCTCCATGATGTTATCCATATAGTGGTTCATACAGGGGCCAATGGAATATCACAGACAAAGTCTCCTCTTTTCCCATATTGGGAATGTCTCATTCAGCCCTCACCAGAGGAGCCCTTTTTTTGTGCTGTGCTGACAGCTCTGCCCACTGCTTCAATCATGACGGGCAGCCTTGTGGAGCTTTGGACAGCTGTCGCCGACTTCTTAATTCCTTGATAAACCAGGGCAACGCCTGATCCAATCAGCAGAAAACCTGTTATCATGGTTCCGAAGAGAACGATCGACTCGGTAACCATGTGTTAATTACCCCTAGGTTCATTTTTTTTACCGAAATTGTCCTTTAAAAATAAAACTAGCACAAAACAAAAGTATTTTCTTTCTTTCCCTTTTTTGTAAGAGAGATTGCAATTTTACAAAAGTTTCACAAAATTTTTCACTCTTTGCAACACTTCTCTAAATATTCAAATTTTTCAAACATTCACTTTTAGAACATGCAACAACCTGAGAATAAAACAAGACTACAATCAAACCTTTGCAAACTAACACTACTAAAACCAGATGTGTTTGGCTAAACAGGTCTTGTGAACATATTTTGAGTTGTAATGGTCAGAACAACACCATCAATATCTATTGTTTCAACAAAGAAGCTTGTTCTTCAGAGAGTAAACCTTTGGAGAAAGTTTGCCACTCTCTAGTTCCAGTAGAATCTTCTGAAAAAAATCAAACGAGTATCTGAGCTCTTTGGGATAACTCAGATTGATTGCATAAATTAGGCCAAGTAGATAAACACAAGCCTTCGCAACACCTGACAACCCCGTCATCACCTCTATGCCTTCCAGCGTTACCCCAGTCTGTAAAGGATCATCTGCTGAGCCACGTTTCGTGATGATCCTCAATGTGAGATGTTCCAGTTCCTCTTCGTTCCCATGAGTATCCTTACAAAAAAAACAACAGCAAATCTGCATTTACTTGCAACATCACTTGTTATTGTTCAGATTGTTGCAAAAAATACACTGCATTGAAACCCAGAATGAGAAAGAAATGTACCTTTATATTTTAAAATAAAATAAATCTCTTACAGCCTCTTACATCTAATTTGGTTAAATTAATTAATTGCCATTATACAAGTTGTTTATTTAGGTTTGGAGCTCAACTTGGTTATTGATCGATTTTAGATGCTCACCTGATAATGCTTGATGAGATTCTCAGGATTTTCCGAGAGGTAGACAATTAAGCATCGAATTACAACTTCTCTGCGTTTTTCCACAGGACTGGTCTGAAAAGTATACAAAATTTGGCTTTTCATGGTGCATACACACAAAACAACAATTATACAGAGATCCCATAGAGTTTGAGCATTATGTAAAAAACTCATCTTCATTGACTGTAAAACTACTGATTGTAACAGTTTGTCCTGTGTTTCCCCCTGTTTAGTGTTTTTGGTTCAGTCCAGTGTCCCAGTTTTCCCGCTCCTCGTTTGTGTTCAGTTCCTTCACCTGTGTTTAGTTAATTTGCCACAGCTGTGCCTTGTTTCCCTTATCTGTTCCCTGTGTATTTAAACCCTGTGTTCTCCCTCATTCCTGGTCCGTTCTCGTCGTTGTACTGCGTGTGATGTGGTTCCTGAGTGTCTTCATTAAATATTCCTGTTTCCTGTGATTCCTCGTTTCCTCGTGGTTCCTGCCACTACACGCTCCCTGACACTGATGACAAATTAAGTTGGAAGCAAAATTAATTTTGAAAGTGAGTGTGTGTGTATATACACTCACCTAAAGGATTATTATTGAACACCTGTTCAATTCAATTTCTCATTAATGCAATTATCTAATCAACCAATCACATGGCAGTTGATTCAATGCATTTAGGGGTGTGGTCCTGGTCAAGACAATCTCCTGAACTCCAAACTGAATGTCAGAATGGGAAAGAAAGGTGATTTAAGCAATTTTGAGCGTGGCATGGTTGTTGGTGCCAGACGGGCCGGTCTGAGTATTTCACAATCTGCTCAGTTACTGGGATTTTCACGCACAACCATTTCTAGGGTTTACAAAGAATGGTGTGAAAAGGGAAAAACATCCAGTATGCGGCAGTCCTGTGGGCGAAAATGCCTAGAGGTCAGAGGAGAATGGGCCGACTGATTCAAGCTGATAGAAGAGCAACTTTGACTGAAATAACCACTCGTTACAACCAAGGTATGCAGCAAGGCATTTGTGAAGCCACAACACGCACAACCTTGAGGCGGATGGGCTACAACAGCAGAAGACCCCACCGGGTACCACTCATCTCCACTACAAATAGGAAAAAGAAGCTACAGTTTGCAAGAGCTCACCAAAATTGGACAGTTGAAGACTGGAAAAATGTTGCCTGGTCTGATGAGTCTCGATTTCTGTTGAGACATTCAGATGGTAGAGTCAGAATTTGGCGTAAACAGAATGAGAACATGGATCCATCATGCCTTGTTACCACTGTGGCTGGTGGTGGTGGTGTAATGGTGTGGGGGATGTTTTCTTGGCACACTTTAGGTCCCTTAGTGCCAATTGGGCATCGTTTAAATGCCACGGCCTACCTGAGCATTGTTTCTGACCATGTCCATCCCTTCATGGCCACCATGTACCCATCCTCTGATGGCTACTTCCAGCAGGATAATGCACCATGTCACAAAGCTCGAAACATTTCAAATTGGTTTCTTGAACATGACAATGAGTTCACTGTACTAAAATGGCCCCCACAGTCACCAGATCTCAACCCAATAGAGCATCTTTGGGATGTGGTGGAAAGGGAGCTTCGTGCCCTGGATGTGCATCCCACAAATCTCCATCAACTGCATGATGCTATCCTATCAATATGGGCCAACATTTCTAAAGAATGCTTTCAGCACCTTGTTGAATCAATGCCACGTAGAATTAAGGCAGTTCTGAAGGCGAAAGGGGGTCAAACACAGTATTAGTATGGTGTTCCTAATAATCCTTTAGGTGAGTGTATATTGTAACGTGTTCAGATGTTATGGGAAGAAGGAGGCGGGAACCGGCGAACATCTTCAAGACTTTAATAATAAAACAAATCAACAACAAAATGAAAGTATAAGCCAGCAGCCCCTCACGGACGACTGCTGGCCACACAAAACAGAAACAAAACACAACATAAATCAGGCCTGTTCCTCCCTCGATCTGCACTGTCGTCGCTCCTCCTTTATGCTTCCGCTCCTCTGTGAGAGATGTGAGACCGGTGCGTCTCACAGGTGTCGTCCATTATCACTCATGCCACCGGCCTCGCGCCGCTCTCTCACGGCCCTCGGCCTCGTCCTGCTCGCCACATACAGTATATATATATATATATATATATATATATATATATATATATATAATTTCTTTTTTCTGGTGATCAAAAATCTATCTAAAAAGAAAAAAATAATAATTAAATGTTACAAATTATTCCATTATTAAATGCCTATAAATATAAAAATGAGTCTATTAAATAATATCTATTAATTTAAACAAAACAGAAGTTAATTAATGAAGACTTTTGTCCAGAGGTTTTGAACGAATCTCTTCAAAAACATTTTAACAGTCACTACTGGAATAGCCAAACAGTAAATAAAGATCTACAATCTTTATTTGAAGCTAAACTTTTGTTTAAAGGGTATTTACTAACGTTACCAAAAGTAGGCTAACCCACGCCCAAGGCCTGGCCGCCCCCCTTTCCCACGATCCATGTATAGTTATTAGAGAATATGGGAATTTGTAAATACGCAAATTATTATTTTTTTATCCGAAAACTCATAGCCTGCATATAATAAATGACAACTACATTTAGGCCTACTTAAAAAAATACTCAAGTATAAGCTACGTGACAACTTGTTAATAAGGTAGGCCTACGAATTTATCCGTGGGGGAGAGCGCCGTCCGAATTGTCCTCTTAATGCATACGTGCCAACGTCATGGTCATATATTTCGAAAAACACAATAAATACTCTGACTACTATAAACACTTGATACATTCAATGGAAGCACACTCGCTTAATAATTCAAATAAATATACTCGCGTGCAAAGTCACTCATTTCATACATTAACATGTAGACTACAAACGTTTTCATACGTTCGTAAGTAACACGTTTCTAATTGTTGATGCAAAATTCGTAGCAATTCTGAAATTCAGTTTAAAAGTTAATTTCTTGACCAAAAATGCAATAAACGATCGAGTGTACCTTAATCAAATACTGCTACAACCCTAGTGTTTGAAGAAATACTGCTCTCCTGTCTTTTGTTTTCTTTCTTCCTCTGTGCAGATATCACTTGATGGCTGTTTGAGACCCATACGCACCGACCTCCTCACCTGCGTATGAAGCCACAACCTTCCAGAAAACAGCTAGACCCACTGCCGAGCCAACTATCGCAAAGGATAAAGAAAAGAAAAAATACACAAAGCAGAGAATAAAGAAAAGAAAAAAAAATTACACAACGCAGAGACCCACAGAACCTTCAGCCATCCATCAACAAGATCAAGATTGTCGTAACCATCAGGACATCGCACAAAGTGTAGACTCCAGAATCCTTGTTTGCTGGAAAGAACGCTGCAGGCCACACCCGAAGATGGCTGCATTCCATGACTCACTTGTGCACAAACATGATGTTCCAAAAAGACATTCTGGATCTTTCAGCAAAATTACACTAGAGGACTGAAGATAAATTCTTCCATAAGTATTTCACGGACCCTAATTGCATGTTTTGTTTCTGTGTCAGCATGCAATTGCAGAAAAATCAACACAGAACAAGCTATGTACCTGTAACTATCACAAGTTGCAAGAATACATTTTTAAGTGTTTAAATTTGTATATAATGTGGGAGTTATTTAGAACTCCCAAAGGAGTTGAAATGAATGAAATTGAAGAGGAAAATCAATTTGAGAAATATTATGATTTAATGACTGGAGAGAAGCTTTTCACATGCCGTCAGTGCGGAGAGTGTTTCAGTAAAAAACATTACTTTGCAGTCCACATGAGAGTTCACACTGGAGAGAAGCCTTACGCATGCCAACAGTGTGGGAAGAGTTTCATCATAAAAGGACACCTTAAGAAACACATGAGAATTCACACTGGAGAGAAGCCTTACGCATGCCAAGAGTGTGGGAAGAGTTTCTTCCTAAGAGGAAATCTTACAGTCCACATGAAAATTCATACTGGAGAGAAGCCTTATATCTGCCAACAGTGTGGAAAGAGTTTCTCTGAAAAAGGACATCTTCAAGTCCACATGAGAGTTCACACTGGGGAGAAGCCTTACGCATGCCAACAGTGTGGGAAGAGCTTCACTCAAAAAGGAAACCTTAAAAAACACATGAGAATTCACACTGGAGAAAAGCCGTTCACATGTGATCAGTGTGTAAAGAGCTTTACAACAGAAAAAAACCTTCGGTGTCACATGAACATTCACACTGGAGAGAAACCGTTCACATGCCATCAGTGTGGAAGGAGTTTCAGTCATAACAGTACCCTCAGCGTTCACATGAGACTTCACACTGCAGCGAAGCCTTACACCTGCAAACCGTGTGGGAAGAGCTTCACACAAAAAGCAAACCTTATAGCCCACATGAGGAGTCACACAGGAGAGAAGCCAAAGAGAAGAAGACAGCGCATAGTTTGGAGACGGTGAAGCCTTGTTTATACTTCCGCCTGGCTCTGAAGAGAAAGAGTGCGCGCAACCGACCGTCTCTCTCTCTCTCTCTCTCTCTCTCTCTCTCTCTCTCTCTCTCTCTCTCTCTCTCTCAGATCATTTGTCTTGTTTAGTAAAATAAAGCCAAGCTTTAGATTCTCTCTTCCTCTCCATGATTTCCTCCTTTGCTCAAATCGCTTTGACGTCATGACGCACAGATGCGTTGGACGCCGTGCTATGGTCCCCGATAAAGGACAAAAGGGACAGTTGTGAGTTCACGGTCTGTATATACTATGGCTGGGACTCGAAGCAGGGACATCGATAAGAGGACTCGTTAACGTCGACGGCATACAATATCGATGCTTCATAAAACTTAGAACCGGTTCTCGAGTGGAACCGGTTTTCGATTCCCATCCCTAATTCTTACACAGAATAAGGCAGTTGTGTGTTTATTAGTCATGTTTAATCAATCAAAGCGTTTCAATCTTCTGTTTATTAGGGATCTCTGATACAGGGATTTCCTGGAATGATAGCTGTGTCCCAATGTGAAGGCTGCATCCTCCGAAGGCCGTATTCGAAGGCTTGTTGCGTTATCGCAGTGCGATGAAGGCTATCCTGATTCAAAAGCGACGCCAAATGCACCCTTCATTTCCCTGTGAAAGGAAGGATACATAAATGGATCCTTAGTGGCCTATCCTACCCCATAAGTCATTGCGTGCCGGTGACGACAGCATTTTAATTTTAAAAAATGGTGGCTGAGAGTTCTGTGGTGGACGGAAAATTCACATTTAAATGTAAGTATGTTTTCATTTACTCAAATAGCTAGAGAAACCAGAGTTAAAAGCCACAAGTTTTTCTTTCTTATGAACTTCATCTTAACTCCTCCATCACCATTGTGTGGCTTCATTTGTCAGGTGGTTTGAGGCAAAACTTGTGCTAATATTAGTTTAATAATTGTTTCAGGGAGCAAGGAGCAGACAACTCAGTTCATAAAATAGCAGTCTGAAAATGACCATTTATTTACCGTGGCGAAAAACTCCGCCAGCGTGGCTTGGAGGTAAGACAACAACCTATTTGTAATATTTGCAGTAATCTGTCTCACTTTTGTATTGTAAGAAATATCACTCACCCTATAAAGCCCACAACAATAAGAAAAGCAGTAGATAAAGCAATGGTGTTTCACTTTTATATGTTTTTGTAGTGCTGTCATGCAAGCTATGTCTACAAAGGTTTTAACTACATTTGAGTATCCAGAAATATGATTTCTGATGTATTTTGTATGCATGTCCTTATGTGTCATATTTTTCAGTGTTAACAATGCACTAATGTTAAGATTGCACCCCTGTGTTAATATTTTTCATAAGTACCCTTTTCTGATTTTTTAGAGCAGTTCTGGAGAAAATGGGTCTGCTGGGGAAGGTAACTCCCATACAGGCCAAAAAAAAAATGGGACAAAAAAAAGAAAGAAAGAAAAGTAAGAAAGCTATTACTACACACATCTTTGCTGAAATTTATTGTGATGTTGTTGTTAACAAGCCATGGTTAATTTGCTCTGCCTTAAGATTGCAAGTGTCCAGGGACAGGTGAGGGAGTGAGTGGGAAACCCACTGCTGAAACTCAGCCCTGGTTTGTCCTCATGAATGAGGTGTTGGGACAGAGCCACTCCACCAACCCCCCTGTCCTCATTGCCTCAATCCCTGAGGACAGACCAGGGCCGAGTTCAGCAGTGTGTGCCCACGGTGAGGAGGAGCCAGGGGCAGCACCACCAGCAGGACCCGCACCAGCACCAGCACCACCAGCAGGACCCGCACCAGCAGCACCAGCAGGACCCGCACCAGCACCAGCAGCACTAGCACCAGCACCACCAGCAGGACCCGCACCAGCACCAGCACTAGCAGCAGCACCACCAGCAGGACCCGCACCAGCACCAGCACCACCAGCAGGACCAGCAGCACTAGCACCATCAGCAGGACCCGCACCAGCACCAGCACCAGCACCACCAGCAGGACCCGCACCAGCACTAGCAGCAGCACCACCAGCAGGACCCGCACCAGCACCAGCACCAGCACCACCAGCAGGACCAGCAGCACTAGCACCACCAGCAGGACCCGCACCAGCACCAGCACTAGCAGCAGCACCACCAGCAGGACCCGCACCAGCACCAGCAGCACTAGCAGCAGTATCACCAGCAGGACCCGCACCAGCACCAGCACCAGCACTAGCAGCAGCACCACCAGCAGGACCCGCACCAGCACCAGCAGCACTAGCAGCAGCATCACCAGCAGGACCCGCACCAGCAGCAGCACTAGCACCAGCACCACCAGCAGGACCAGCACCAGCACTAGAAGCAGCACCACCAGCAGGACCCACACCAGCACCAGCAGCACTAGCAGCAGCATCACCAGCAGGACCCGCACCAGCAGCAGCACTAGCACCAGCACCACCAGCAGGACCCGCACCAGCACCAGCACTAGCAGCAGCACCACCAGCAGGACCCACACCAGCACCAGCAGCACTAGCAGCAGCATCACCAGCAGGACCCGCACCAGCAGCAGCACTAGCACCAGCACCACCAGCAGGACCCGCACCAGCACCAGCACTAGCAGCAGCACCACCAGCAGGACCCGCACTAGCAGCAGCATCACCAGCAGGACCCGCACCAGCACTAGCAGCAGCACCAGCATGGAGAAAGCGGGATAATGAGGAGGAAATGATCAGTTTAATTAGTGAGGACATGGCACTGCAAAGGGAGGCAGAGGAGAGGAGAGCTCGAGAGAGCAGGGAGAGGATGGACAGGCTGTTTGCTCTTCTGGAGCGAATGGTGGTGAAGCAGTAGTTTTTTTATAATTTTATTTTTTTTGTAAAAGAGGAAACTAAGTTCTGTACAGTTTATTTTTGTAATCTATGTTAAATTAAAGGTATAGCGGAGGATCTTTCCGAATTTTAGAGAAGACCCGCCCTCTCCAATTTTTTTAAAAATGCACATGCGCAACACTCTATTTGCTCCCGATAGGTAACGCCTATTAAATTATAAACTAACTCAAAAACATTCATGCAAGACAAAATGTCAAATGCCCTTCCGTGTTTTATTTACTTATTATACTGATCGATTGAGTGACCGAGGACTCAATACATGATATGCAATGGAGAAGTAGCTTGTTGCATTTGTGTAATAAATACTATGGTGAACACATTGTAATTATCGAAAATGAACACACAAGGTTTTAGAATATTTCAGCGTGATACCATTTACCATTTGGTCATAAGGCTTCTTTAGACAAATTGAGATGTTTACCGTGTCTACGCGGTGCATGACTTGTGCCAGGGCTAGCATCGCTAATCATAGCTTACATTAACTTTTACTAGCAGTGATTTTAAATGGATTACTCCAAATAGCATGACAAACTTTACCTGTCTAGTAGAATCTTTGCGACTGCTGCATCAGTGGGAAGCCCAACCTGTGCTTTTAGTGCACGCCAGCGTGTGAAATATTCACCCAAAATCACTCTGGTCTTGTTTCTATATTCTGCGGCCTTTCTCTTCTTATCATACACTTCGTATACATTTTTTCTCTTTCGACCCTCAGCCATTTTCAAAGGAATGGCTGAAACCGTAACTCATCACACATAATACACCTGAAAGTGCGCATCCGCAAAAAGCGAAAACTACATAGGGACGAGCACGTACAACGGCCTTACGTAAACATATCACCATAATGATTGACACTTAGGTGGACCAATAGTATAGGCTACCCACCCGGAAAAAGAAAATCCTCCGCTATACCTTTAAATGAGCTATTTTATTTATTTGTAAATGAGAAAACTAAGTTGTGTACAGTTTATTTAAATGAGATAATAAACATTATTTTTGCTCCATTTCTGTGCATTGCTTATTTTTTAACAATTAACTTGATGTGTTGGGATATGAAATAAAAAGGAATAGTTCTGGACATTGCTTATTTTTTTAATGACAGGTGCAATTTTGAAAAAAAAAAAGCTTCAATACAATTTTTTGTCATAACATTTGAAAATGAAAATAAATAATTATATAGATAAATAACGTTTTAAAACTATTTACAACATAATTTATATATAATCTGACAACATAATCTAACAGTACATATAAAACAAGACTTCAGCTGAGCAGGGAGACCCTGGTGGTGCTGCCGGACCTGGGTGGGCTCCACAATAGAGATCCTGGTAAGGCCTCTCTGCCGGTGGGAAATCATCTAGGATGGTCTCCAGAGTGTTTGACTGCATATTTCCACTGCATTGTCTACCATCAGGTTTGCAGGGCTGACTCAATCGACGACTGCCATCTCACTGAGATCATTTCAAAAAGAGGGAAGAATAAAATGAATTAACTTGTGTCCTCAAATCAAAGCGTTAAATATTTCAAAATGTAAACCCATTCTAAGGACATTCATTTTTGGTCTTGGGCATTATAGCTTTACAGTTCTCTGACTTGCCTGTTACAAGTAGTCGTGGTCAATGGGAACCTCCTCCAGGGCAGACACCTCTGCAGTCAGCTGGTCTCGCCAGGGAGCACCACTGACTGTCTCCAAACCATGCTCCCCCTCATCCTCTGCATCATCCTCCTTGTGCTCATCCTCCGGGGCCATGATGTCACTGTAGTGTTACAAATTCATTAAAATGTTTAATTTAGATTTCCAATACTATAGTATATAGAAGTTTATTAGTGTGAATTTTGTAACTAAGGTAAATGTCACAAACCTGCCTGTTCCTGTCTGTCCTGATCTTACTATTGCAAGTGAAATTGATATCATCACCTTTTGTGTGTAAGTTCCTATCTCAGTACGAGAAGGCCTGCTCTCCCTGTTCTCGTGTCTCAACGTTTGGAGAGCCCTGCTGAGCTGAGACCATTTGTCCTGAAGTTCCTGTCTCAGTGCGGGAAGCCATGCTGAGCAGGTTCCAAAACCTGTATACCTCATTTCAGAGTGTCTCCCCACCTCGATGTAAAGCCCTCCCCATAAAATGTGTATAAAATTGCCATGTAAAGTTCCCTTAGTCAGACAAGATTGGAATGACTGGCTCAGGCTGTGATGACCTGAAATGAAAAAAACAAAACAAAAAATGATATGGTCTGGAAAAAAGAAGTTAATTATTTTTATGTTTTTTTGCAAATGTATTTTCAATTCACTTACATGAGGTACAAAGGTGTGGTGCACCTCCAGCGCTTGCAGGAAGATGGCCCTGAACCTGGTCTTCATCATCCCGAAAGCACGCTCTATAATAATGGAGCGTGCCCTGGAATGATGGAGATTAAAGCACTGGGCTCCCACACCTCGTACTGGCCTCTTGTAGGGAGTGATGAGGGGGAGTGGGTGTTGGAGACATGGGTACCCTCCGTCTGCTAGGATGAAGTGCCCTGGAGGAGGGTACACTGACCTCCTGTACAGTGGGCTGTACCGTGCGTCATGCACTGACCCGGGCCAGCCCACGTAGGTGTCAATGAAGCGGCTCTGATGGTCACAAACAGCCTGCAGGATGATGGACGGGAACAGTTTCCTGTTCCTGTAGCATTGACCATCAGGGCCGCTTGGAGGCTTGATGCGGACATGGCAGCCGTCGATTGCTCCTGCACCTTTTAAGAAAGCTCGGTGTCTGGCCAGCCCTGCAAACCCACGGCAAACTGCCTCCAGGTCTTCTGGGGTGTTGGGGAACCAAATGACTTGGTGGCGAATGGCCACCACCTCCTCAGCGACTCGGTGGACAATGCGGTGGACAGTGGAAGGAGGCATGTCAAACACTCCGGAGACAACCCTACAGTGGCGGCTGCTTGTCTTTCAAAGAGGGGAAGCTCCTTTTGAGGAAAAAAATACTAAGTAATAGTGGTTACTATCCTTTTACTACACCTATCACCGTACAACTAAGGTTACTGTGGTAAGTGTTGTGTTTACAGTGCATTTACAACAAATGACACATTAAAACTACCAATAATGCGGTAAAAGCATGGTATGTTTTGTAATTACTGTCCTTTACTACACGGTATATAGTAAAGGACAGTAATCACAAAACTTACCATGCCTTTTTGTTAAACTGAAACAAGGAATGTGGTGTATAATTGTGTGAAATGTATGATGAAAATTGGCTAGCAATTTCGCCAAGCAAATACCAAGAAATAGGTTGCAGCAGTTTATCTTTCGACTACACTTTCAAAATCCGCGATGGGACTGAGCTCGAATAGGTTCTGCGTGCGCGTCAGCGACTGTTAATTGTACAAAATCGCTGTCAATCAAAAGGAGATGCAGTCCTCCAATCATCACGCAGAAGCCCGGAGTCCAGGCCAGCCCACTCCTCCATTCAGAGACGCTGAGCATCCGTGAGGGAGAAATAATCGCAGCATTTATCCAATGACCGTCTAGTTTCGCTCGGGAGGCCTCCAAGAACATTTACATTTAGTCATTTAGCAGACGCTTTTATCCAAAGCGACTTACAACTGAGGACTAGACCAAGCGAGTCATCGTGAAGAGGCAAAAACAACACAAGAAGTGCTCACAATACAAAGTTCAGACATTGCTCGGAGTAGCATAAGCCAGACAAGTGAGAATTTAAAGGAAAGGGAAAAAACGTGTTTTTTTTATGTTAAGTGCTCAAGAACCATAATTATTTAATTTACTTAATTTGTTTAAAATATTGAAGTTTATATTAAATATTAAATTAAAATATTTAGGTATTTAGTTATTTTCAATAATTTATAAAATGAAGATCAAGGTAGGGGAGAGTGGGGTGATTTGTGCCATGGGGGAAGTAGTTCCACCCCTTGTTTTTGGAAAACCATAGAAGAAATTGGTCATGTGACCACATCATTTTGAAAAGCCATCCATTTTACTCATCCTCCAAAGAAGAGAGACACATGGCATGAGAGGTAAGCACATTTTAGCTAAAAAAATGTTTTTTTCCTTTCAAAGTAAAATTTCTATGATTAAGGTTTTTTGATTGTAGTGTCTGAACAATTATAGACAAGTTTGAAAACATTTCACACATGTTTTAGTGCTTTAGCAGGCTACACAATGAGTCTATAGAGTTAGCATGATGTTAGCTCTTAACTGCTAGATAATGCTAGTTTTTCCAAACATGTAGGTCTGGGGTGATTTGTGCCAAAGGGCCTGGGTTAAGTTGTGCCGGTGGCACAACTCACCCCCACTTATCATTATTTTCAACATATTATTAATTTGTAATTGTACATTGTATTCTTACATTTTAGCACTTAAACTATGTGACAATCTTAATTTTAGACCAAAACCCATCATGCCACGCACTTATAAACGAAAGACAGACAGGGCGTCAACTCCTCTTGTGGAGTTGGACAGAGCAGTGAAAGAGGTGCAACAGGGAAAGACCATACGTCAGGTGGCAAGGGAGATGAAGATCTGCAGGATGACCTTGAAACGATTCATGGAGAAGGAAAAGATAGGAGAAGTAACAAAGACAGGGTATAAGAGAACAGGACTTGCCAACCAAGTCTTCAAAGAATACATGGAGACAGAGCTGGCAGACCATATAAAGGCACTAGCAGCAATGTTTCACGGCATAAGTGCCATGAAATGCTGTGAGCTGGCTTTTGAGTATGCACGAAGAAATGGCATAAATATCCCTGCCAGCTGGATCAGAGAGAAAAAAGCAGGTTAGGTTAAGAGTGCATTTTTTAAGGAAAAGTTATAGGGAACATTGAGATATTTATGTTATCACCATGCACATCCTACAGAGAAGCAAAATTGAGTACTTATTTAGAGCATTTAACTTTACCTTATGTAAATTCTGAATGTAAACTGAAATGGTTCAATAAGGGATAAATAAAGAGATACCCTTTATGCTAATAAACTATTAACCTTTTCTAGGACCTGATTGGTTCACAGCCTTTAAAGCACGCCACCACTTGTCATGCCGCACTCCTGAAGCAACCTCTCTTGGAAGAGCTACTGCCTTTAATAGACACAACGTGGGGGAGTTCTTTGATAACCTCTCTAAAGTAATGGACAGGTAATCATCAATCATAGGATTACATATTCTCTCTCTCTCACACTCAAACACACACACACACACACACACACACACACACACACACACACACACACACACGGCAGTCAGGGAAGGAAAGAGGGCACATCTCTATAGGGTTTTCTGCCCTGAGTAGCAGAATTGACATTTACACACATAACCACCTCCATAATCTCATTTCAGGTATAACTTCCCTCCACACATGATGTACAACATGGATGAAACTGGTGTGACTACAGTGCAGACACCCAAGCAGATTGTCACAGAGAAAGGGAAGAAACAAGTGGGTTCAGTTACATCACCTGAAAGAGGAGAGCTCGTCACTGTGGCCTGTGCAGTAAACGCCACTGGAAATGCAATCCCACCCATGTTTATTTTCCCTCGTGTTCGTTTCAAAGAATCCTTCATTAATGGTTCACCTGTAGGGTCCATAGGTCATTCTACAAAGTCTGGATGGATGAATGAAGAAGCCTTCACCATCTTCCTGGAGCACTTCATCCGTCATACCAACTGCTCCATCGATCACCCAGTCCTGCTCATTCTGGACAGTCATAAATCTCACATATCACTGAAGGCAGTGACAACTGCTAAAGAAAATGGTGTCGTTATGCTCACCTTGCCACCTCACACCTCCCACCGATTGCAACCATTGGACAAAACAGTCTATGGACCACTGAAACTACTAAACTACTTCTTCAGAGCAATGGACGGTTGGATGCGAACACATCCTGGTCGAACCATATCGATTTACGAGGTTGCAGAACTTGTGAAGCAAGCATTTATGTCTGCAATGACCCTCACAAACATCACATCAGGTTTCAGGGCTACAGGCATATACCCATACAACAAGGATATCTTCCCAGATGAAGATTATGCCCCATCAATGGTAACAGACAGGTCAAACCCAGAAGAGCCCTCCACCAGTGCTGCTGCTGACCCGCCTGGACCATCACATGAGGACCCAACCCATGCCACAGGTTTCGAAGCAGGTCCAGACCCAGGGGAGCCACCTGCCACTCTTCCGGAACCAAATCCTGAGCACTCATCAAGTGATGTAACTGGTTCTGGTGCCGATGGGAATTATGTGTCTCCAGAAATCATACTTCCCTTGCCAAAAGCCACAGCAAGAAGGCCCAGAATAATGAGAAAGAAAGTAAAAACAAGAATTGTGACCGACACACCTGTGAAGATGGAGCTGGAGAAGGCACACAAAGAAAAACAAGATAAAAAGTCTGAAAAGGATGATGGTGACAAGGATCTGTCTGCTGGTGACTTTGTCATTGTGAGCTTTGCTGGTAAAACCAAATCCTATAACTATGTTGGATTGGTGGAGAAGGTTGAGGGTGCAGAAATCAGCGCAAAGTTTCTAAGGCAAAGTTGTAAGAAGTCTGTGGATGGAAAGCCCATCTTTACATTTAAAGAAAATGATGAATGAGTCATCCCTAGAGTCGATGTGCTCAAGAAACTACCCACACCCCAAAAACTTGGTGGTACAGCCAGAAGGGAGCAGAAGTTTATATTCCCCTGCAGGATTGACAAGTGGGATGTTAGGTAGTAGGCCAGATCCAGACCACCTAGACCTACAGGGGATAATCTGTAGAAGTGAGGAGATGGGCATGCCTCATCAGTGTTTGACTAACTGCCATTTGTTTAATTTAGCTAAAACTGATTTCAGTTTTGAGTTTGCACTATGTTATGCTATGTTTGCACTAAGTTTTTAAGTGGCCCAAGTTACAATAGAATGTTTAGAAATTAGCCTAGTCACTTTATTCTTATATGTTACATAATTGACAGACAGTGTTCTATGTATGTCAACAGTTCTATGTAGCCTATGTTTTTGTGTTTTCCCAAAAACTACAAAATATGACTAATTCCAACAGTTTAATAGGGTGTCAATATCTAAATAAACCTTAAATTAGTAATTTTGTATTAAGTTTGTCTTTCTTTCAATATAGCATTACAGTTCATAACATTAAAATGTTCTGTTTTACTTCAGAAATCACTGGCGCAATTTACCCCAACGTATTCTCCCCAAAGTCACAACTTACCCCGCACCAGGGGCAAGTTGTGCCACGAGACCACTTTTTTCCCAAAAGCTATATTTCTGAAAAAAATTATCTCAGATCCAAAGTCATTGTTCTCAGGGATGCACCACATCCTGAAATATATGTACATCCATCATTTGAAGGCATTACTGCCATGGCCTCACTTTAAAGTCACTTTGAGTAAAAACTGGCACAACTCACCCCACTTTCCCCTACTTGACTTTATTCATGATTGAGAATATCACAAATGCTCTGTAGTTTGTATTATAATTGTGATCACTTTACACTTGCTTACATTTAGATATAAGCCAGAAGCTTTTGGAAAAATCTCAGTGGTGTTGAAAGCTTTGGAAATCTGTAATTCATACATTAAATCAATTCTTAATCTTATCATTTTAATGTGTTTTCTGTATGTGAATTTCTATTATATTATATTATGAACGGGACTTTTATTTTGGTGTGGGGACATGACGTTATAAGACTGCGCCGCTCCTGTATCTGTGATTCTGCTGAAGAAAGGTTTGTGTTTTTAATAATCTAAAGTGTTTAAATCAATACAACCCGTCAAACAATTATATGGAAAACTGTGAAATAAGTTAATTGTTAATGAATATAACATTGTAATATATCTAATCTAATAGAACTAATGAACATTGTTTTGAGTAGTGCATAACTATCATCCACACGCGAGTAACAGAAAAGCTGCGTCTCATTTCGCTCCCTATATTGTGAATCAGTTCATCATAAACACACTGTTTGCTCTCTGGCAAGTAATGTTAGAGAAAATGACAGAGAGGTTTTTTGAAAGTTTTTTAAACTCAGTCAACTGAAACAAATGCTTAATGATCTTTAATGTCTTAATGTCTCTAAAAAAAGTTTTAATGGAAGATGCAGTCCATTAAATATAATCTAAGAGTTATTAAATACCAAATATAAATCATAACAAAAATGATTGTGATGATGATTCTTTTAATAATTTGTAGTGCTAGTTTTGAGTGTTTTCTCTCTAATCAGATAATTTAAAGGGGTGATGACACGAGAAACCAAATTTGTCTTGATCTTTTGGCATATAAGAGGTCTTTGTACCATTAAAACCTCCTGCAAGTTTCATAGCTTAAGACGTATAAAGGGAGCATTTATTTAATCGAGCTCCAAACACACCTGGTTGTGGATCCTCAGGCCGTGTGTCCAGCAAAAGCGTTTTTTTACGCGACTGGCATATTTTTCAAATTGTTTTTTAAACGCCCTGTCAAGGACGCTTCAGGGAGAAGAGAAAGTGTCACAACATGAAATGTAATAAACAGAAAAAACAAGCAATACATTGAAGAAACCTTTTATAATGACAGCATTTTTATAAGCGTTTTGGTCACATTTGGTAGGGAAAAAAAAGAATAATTAGCTATTATTATTATTATTTGCATTAGGCTATTATTTGCATTACTGCTATTGGTCAAATCGGTGTCACCGTGAGCAAATGAATTGCATTCCCACTTAAAACGAGCGCTCGTTAATATTTCCAATAAAAGTTGCGCTCATGCTATATGCAAACAACGTCATTATAAATGATAGGAAACCCAGCAACGGCGATGATTAGCTTCTCCTCCTCTTTTGGTAGGAACGAAAGTTTACATCGTATGTTTTTCCGGAATCAGCCAGCGCGAAGGACGTCTATATTCCGATTGGATGCTGGTGTTTTGCTGAATGGCGTCATAGCTCATTAACATAAAGTTGAGCTTCTTTCAACTTTCTGATTGACGCTCAAAACGCAACGCCGATGGATTTGACGCTTCTTGCAGCTGAGAGAAGCCAGCTTCCATTGAAAAGCGTTTTTTCACGCTGAAGCGCTGAGTGTTTTTTATTAGTCGCCGAGACGCTCTCAAGCGTCACAGCTAGGCGTCTTCAGCAGAGCGTCTAGCGTTTTCAGCTGAAAACAGCAGCCTTTTCAGGTTGGCAAATTCAATTTGTACCACTGTAGTTGAGGTCAAGAAAAATATTCATGACACAGTTAGGGCTGGGTATTGTTCAAAATCTTTCGATCCGGTGCCAATTTTGATACCTCAGTTTCGATACCGGTTCCTGACGATACTTTTTTCGATACCAATTTTAGGAAATCCGCTTTAACAATATTACATTACCTAATTTTTTCCTTTTTTTTTTTCAGTTTGTTGACTTTTTTGCATTCATATTCTGAGTCTGTAAAAAAGCACCAATGCTAAAGTTTTCTAAGTTTCCTAATAATTTAACAACATGTATTCTTTACTTCAATGAGCTCATTGTTTCTGCCTTAACTTAATGCATTGCATTAACAATGAAACTGAATGAAAATTAATTGAAATGCATTACATTCAGTCACCTCTGATAACAGACCACTCTAAATTGTAATTTAGACACATGCATTTTCTGTAAAGGTGCTTTGAAACGATATGTTTTGTGAAAAATGCTATAGGCTACAAATAAATGTGAATTGAATTACATATAGGCTACTGAGGTGCGGGATATATGCCTCACACTGGGGAAAGTAGCCTAATGATTATGGATGTGTCGGGAAAAATAGCAAGGAAATATTTTAATTTGTTATTAATAAACAAGTGTTTACTAAGGTGTTTGGCTGCAAAGATGAATATGGCGATGCTGACTCGTCATTTCTCCAGTAGTGAACACGCACGTGTGCCTATATGGATTACATAATCAAACTATTTATTTCCAGTGTTGGGAGTAACGCGTTACAAAAGTAATGCATTACAGTAACATATTACTTTTTGCTGTAACGCAGTAGTGTAAGGCATTACTAATCAATTTTCAGTAATATTTTACTCGGTACATGTTCAGTAAGGCTTGCGTTACAACAGACTTTTAGTTTTAATTGTAAAAAAAAAAAAAAAAAAAAAAACAGCAAGATCGCGAGACATTAACGAATGAAAAATGCAAGTAGGCTAAATTACCTGTTCGTGGTCAGTCAACAGCCGCGTGTGGTGTCCAAGTCTGTAAATAAAGACTAAATGGCAGCGTCTGATATATTTGTATAGCGATTTATTTTTTACAGGAGTGCCGTGAGGTATGATTTTGGCCTCTCTGCTCGCGCTGGCCAGTGGAAAAGCGGCTAATGGTGAAGATGGCATGGAGAAGACTATACATTCGCGAGATGGACGTATGCGCATTAGGCTATTCGTTCTGTGTTTTCTTTCTAAACAGTTAGGCTATGTTTATGTGGTATTTTTCATGTTTTCATCACGCAATCATGTTTTTGATGCGGTGGTGATGCGTTCATGTAAGGGCGGCGGCGCTGCCGATAAAGCACCTAAAAGCTGTCACAAAGAACCGGCAAAAGCAATGATTATGAACATGTCAAATATAGGAGAAGGAGACATTTTAATTGTTTATTAATAAAGTCAAGATGAAGTTGACGATGCTGACTCGCGATCTTCGCAGTAGGCTAGTGAATGCACCAGAGAGAAATGCACTATTCATTTCATAAGCAGAGAACAGTCTGTTTTCTTTCGTTTTGAATTGTTCTGTTTACAAGTAGACATTTCAATATATATATATATATATATATTTCAGGTCCGTGAATAAGCTACCTTATACGCTGAGTTTCGGTTCATTTATGAGACGCGCTCCAGTTCACGCGCTAGCGCCTCCGTGTCGTGATTATCTATAATTGTCTGCTATATTTAGCCTACTTCTTATTTATTAAATCCAGGCAATTGGTTGATGAAACATTGATTAAAATTAAAATACAATTAATACAAAACGAAATTCACTTTAAAGAAAGGCTTTGTGTCTTCTGTGTAAGGCCTCTGTGAAAGTTTTAAAGCAGTCTTTTAGTGCCGCTTCAGAGCGGTCGCGTCCGTAACGGAGAACTGTCACGTCTGTAACATTGTTTTTTCCTCATAAATGCGAACACGAAAAATAAAATAAAATGACTACTTTATGTTCTGTGGAGAGCCAACCCTTCTTCATCCGATTTGCGCAGTGTAATTCACAGAATTACAAAAAAAAAAAATAGTTGCCTCCTAAAAGTTAAAGATTTTTTTTGTCACGCATGACTGTCTATTTCCCTAATATTAAATATAAAACGCATGTGTAGACTGATATTTTTCTAATGTCTGGACTCCTTTCAGGGAGGAGCCTATGGATAAACAGACGTTTCAATATTTTGGTATTAATGCATTTTCTGAGAATTTATATTTCAAGTTTTGACTGCAAATGTCATGTCCATAACGCTGGAATTCCCAAATTTTAAATAATTTATCCTCAACTAGTTTTGTGGTGTAGGTCTACGTATTTTATAATGTTAAGTTAACTTCAAATAATACTAATAGTAATTTAAAGATGTGGTAGCATTGGATCTGGACGGTATGGATAACGCTGGGAGTTGGAAGGGGTGTGTCGCGATTCTGCAGGTTTGTGGATCTGAGTGTCGCGATTTCGGTTTCATATCGCATATCGTTACAGCCCTAGTCATTTTAGAATGTTAAGTTCTACTTCTGTATAGTTATTTTGGTGAAAGTAACTCAGAAGTAATACAGGAGTAATGTAACGCATTACAATTCTTAGACAGTAATATTTTAAGGTAATGAATTACTTTTAAATAACAGTAACAAGTAATATATAATGTATTACAGTTTGGAAGTAACTTGCACAACACTGTTTATTTCTAATTGTTTGGTTTAAAAGTAGACATATTTTGACCGTCCATAGGCCTATTTCTCATGTCTGTGAGTCAAGTATCTTACGCTGAGTTTCGGTTTATTTGTGACGCGCTCCAGTTCTTGCAGTCGAAGACGGATAAACTTTCTAAGTTACTCTCAAGTGTATTCTGTGCGCTTTTAAGTGCCTTATCAGATTTATCGTGTTGCCGGTCTTGGCAGCAATTACCTTGTCGCAAATATTGCATCGCGTGCTTCTGGCATCGAGTGTGGTACATAGGTAGATACACTTTTGATCTTTTCCACATATTTTCTATCTATCTGGGTTGGGACGGTTGTGACGCTCACAGCCTCACGTGCGACGAGCCACGTCTCTCTGGGCAACCGCGTTAACTAGCGTTAGTGTTTTTCCGCCACAGCCAATCATGCTGCATGCTTACTGTTTCACTGACGTTGACTGGATTAACCCCTTAGGTACAGATATTTGGTACCGAAAAACAAGACATGTTTCGATACTCGGTAGTATCGAGGCAATTCGGTCAGTACCTAAAAAGTATTGAACTCGATACCCAGCCCTAGACACAGTTATAATGGCCTCATGACAGCCAATGTCAAAACCAACCAAATGACAGTTTAATGTAATGTTAACCCACAAAGCTAAGTGCTTTCTTAAGTTTGATAATTAATCTGCTAGGCCTATGTCATGTTTATCCAGTGTTGGGGAGTAACGGAATACATGTACCGGCGTTACGTATTCAGAATGCAAATTATGAGTAACTGTATTCCGTTACAGTTACAATTTAAATAGTTGGTATTTAGAATACAGTTACATTGTTGAAATCAATGGATTACATGACGATACTTCTCTGTTTCACGAGTTTATTCGCTCTCTAAATAAATTAAAGCAACTCCATGCATTTCCCAGAAGCCCCAATATGAAAACGAAAAAAAGCGAGGTTTGCGTGATCAGCCACAATGGAGTCGGAAGAGGAGCAGCGGGAGCTAGAGGTAGAGATGGAGCCGGAACAACAGACCCAGGGCAAGAATACGTTTCTATCTTGGTAATTCAAACAGCATTTCACATTAAAGAAAGAGAAGGGAGGATCTTCCTGGGTCTTCCCGTCCAGATCCAATGCTACCACATCTTCAAATTACTATTAGTATTATTTGAAGTTATCATTATGAAATACGTAGACCTACACCACAAAACTCGTTGAAGATAAATTCTTTAAAAATTGGCCAATTCCGTTATAAACGTGACATTTACAGTCAAAACTTGAAATATAAATTCTCAGAAAATGCATTTAATACCAATATATTGAAACGTCTGTTTATATCCATACTCCCTTAATAAAGGAGTCCAGACATTAGAAAAATATTTGTCTACACATGGGTTTTATATTTAATATGAGGGAAATAAACATGCGTGACACAAAACAATCTTTAACTTTTAGGTGGCAAAATATTTTTTAGTAATTCTGTAAATTACACTTCACAAACCAAAGTAATACTACCCACCGGATGAAGAAGGGTTGGCTCTCAGTCTCCACAGAACATAAAATATTCATTTTATTTTTTATTTTATTTTTCGTGTTCGCATTTATGAGGAAAAAACAATGTTACGGACGTGAGCGCTCTGAAAGCGGCACTAAAAGATGCTTTAAAGATGTGTGTGTGTGTGTGTGTGTGTAACACTAATGTAATCAAACAATGTCATATTTGCATCTCAAACAATGTCATATGTCATGTCATGATTATGAAGGTGTCATGTCAGTCTTATGCACACCCCTTCAAGTAAAGTATTAACCACTAATGTAATGCGGTCACAGGTGTGTGTGTGTGTGTGTGTGTGTGTGTGTGTGTCTAACTAATGTAATGCGCTCACAGGTGTGTGTGTGTGTGTGTGTGTAACACTAATATAATGCGCTCACAGGTGTGTGTGTGTGTGTGGAGTAATTTACAACGGCTTTGAACGCGGCTCAACCAATCAGAATCAAGGAAGAATCCGCTTTATACAGCACTTTTTACAGCACAGAGTGTTTCACAGCAGCTTTACAGAGATGACAGGACAATAATGCAGCAAAGTGTGTTTGCAGAAGAAAACAGCGTCAGTCCAGCTTCAGTAAGTTCAGTGATGGCTCATTTGTGTTGTAAAAAAGTTATTAATTTAGTTAATTTATATATATATATATATATATATATATATATATATATAGCTGGTCTGGAGTAAACCGTGATGTCATCGTCCAGCTCAGCTCAGTTCTCATAAAATAATGTTTAAGTCAAGCCTGATGCCTTTCACAAAAGAATAATCAGTCTCTTCCCCACAGTGAGGCAAACAGATACAGTTTATTATGTTTTTTTAAATAATTATTTTAGTATCGGATCGGTACTCGCTATCGGCCAGCACTGAATCCCAGGAATCGGGGGCAGAAAGTGCGGATCGTGCCACCGCTAGTATGTAGTGCTGGCTCGGAAAAGCCATTATGTTGATAAAAATACACCAGTTTAATTTCTTTGTTCTTAATTTTCTCCAAAGCCTCTCATGAAGACACAATCTGTTGTGTTTGATTGTGTCTTCTAGCCCTGTCTAGGCTCTTCGCCGGTACAGGTTGTGACGAGCCATTCGTTAGTCTGGTTGTTTGATGAGAAAAAGGTGAAATGTAGTTGTAATAAACGAGATAAGACTCACATCAGCGGCGGCAGCGGAGGACTCTTATTCTGCTGTGCGAACTGAGGAAGAACTGATGATGGAACAGTTTGATCTTCCGCTGACCAATCAGAGGAAAGAGGCGTTTCATTCCCGCCCACATGTAGAAATCGAATATTCAAGCTGTTTATTCATTTTTCTACCTCAGGATGAAAAACGAGCTTAATTCTTGTTTTTCGTTTTTTTGGAAAAAATTAAAAAACAAAAAAGGAACTGTTTTCTCATTTTTCTACTTTCAATATTAAATCAAAAAACGACTGAACGAATGATACACGGATTCATTTCTTTGTGCCTTGTTTGATTAGCATTAAAACACAGCAGCAGGTTTATTAGACTAATGGCCCTTTAAGACCGAACGCACGGACCCCATCAGCATACACGGTCTACGTTCACTTGAGATATAACCATTGTTTACTGGGATACTCACCAAGACAGGCGTTTTACATAATTTAGTGTGAATTCATCCATACAAGCGCAAGACTGAACTAGATCTGATTGAGACGCTCTCAGAGATTTAGTTTAGAGTGTTTTTAGTCTAATCAGATCATTTAAGTCCATTAACTCTCTCTCTCTGACTGACTCTCTTACCAGTGAACCGAACTACTGAACTAGATATGATTTAGACGCACTCAGAGATTTAGTTTTGTGTTTTTAGTCTAATCAGATCATTTAAGTCCATTAACTCTCTCTCTCTGACTGACTCTCTTACCAGTGAACCGAACTACTGAACTAGATCTGATTGAGACGCACTCAGAGATTTAGTTTAGAGTGTTTTTAGTCTAATCAGATCATTTAAGTCCATTAACTCTCTCTCTCTGACTGACTCTCTTACCAGTGAACTGAACTACTGAACTAGATCTGATTGAGACGCTCTCAGAGATTTAGTTTAGAGTGTTTTTAGTCTAATCAGATCATTTAAGTCCATTAACTCTCTCTCTGACTGACTCTCTTACCAGTGAACTGAACTACTGAACTAGATCTGATTGAGACGCTCTCAGAGATTTAGTTTTGAGTGTTTTTATTTCTGTTAATTATTCTCCTCTTAAACAGGACAGAGTCCAAACACACAGAAAAACTCCTGGTGAAGCGACTGAGATCCACGTGACACACTATTATAAAGATGGCGTTTATTAAAGAGGAGAGTGAAGACGTGAAGATTGAAGAAACATTCAGAGTCAAGATGCTGAGAAACAAACAGGTCCGTTTCATTCTCAAAGCTGAACTTGAGATTTTGTAATTTGTTCCTTATTTAAATGTCCAGCTCTACAGAATGTGAAATGTGAGAATGTGACAGAATGTGAAATGAAATATGAATGATATTTTTGAAGAGTGTCCTAATTAAAGTGGTTTTATTTGACATGGAGCGGGTCGCCTCATGTGGACAGACATGTTGAGACCAGACAAATACTAAAACTGCTTTCAACCTGAGAAGATCTGAACCTGAGTTATTATGACATGAGTAAAATTAATACAGATGTAGCCTAAGCAACCAGGGCTCGACATTAAGCCTTTTCATGTGCTTGTCCTTCGGACAAGTAAATCTGTCATTCACTTGTCCGAGTAAAAAAGTTGCTTGTCCGGATTATTTTTATTTTTTTGTTAATTTATTCTGAAGCAATATTCTCATCAGTGTTCAATCAGCTTTGATATTTAAATCGGCATATTGTAATATCTGCACCTTTAAAGGGCATCTCCTCCCCCAATCGTATTAAATGTATGCTTCATCTTTCATTTTAAATTCCTAAATTTGATCAATAAATTCAATTATTTAGAATAATAAGACATTATAGGGCTGTTACCCTAGGTAGGGCTGATCAAATTAAATAATTTACACTGAAAAATTACAACTGCATAAAATAATGTTATGAAATTGATTTAAATATACAAATAAGAAAGGTTGGAAAGAATGATACTACTTTTAAACATAACACTAAACCGCCAGTAGGTGGCGGCAGGCGACCGTCTTAATGAGTGAGTCATTGATTATTTCAATCAAACGATTCGTTCAAACGGCTGATTCATTCAAGAATGAGACATGTTTATGAATGGGTCATTGAATCTTTGACTCAACCGATTCGTTCAAAATCCTGAATCCTGAAAACAGGCTGAGTGTTCCTGTGAGATGCGCCGTGGTTCTGCTGTGATTTTTGTTTGGAACTATTTTCGCTGCTGAAACAGAACAAAAACAGGCAATATTGCACCTAAAATGTAAGTGACTTAATTTTAACTGTTTATTGAACTGTTTTAGGAAATCAATGTCACATTTTCAATCGTGATGGTATTCAGGAAAAATAATTGAGGTTGCTTAACATATGTTAAAAATATAAAAACTCCACATTTAGATTTTTTATAGGGGCAGTATGTTGTTAACTGAGTGTGTGTGTGTGTGTGTGTGTGTGTGTGCTGCGCTCATTTGTGTAGATTTCTCCTCGAGAGGCTGCGCGAGCGTCAACAGCGCAACCTTACCGTCAGTTTTTTTTACAGTCTATGGTAATACATTATCCACAATCGATCGCAACTTACAATAAATGTAATAAAATCAGAATCATTCTCTCGGTTTAGTGATTCCCTAGTTATTTGTTTATTTTTGTTATTGATGTTCTAATCAGGCTACTTGTCCGGTCGGGCAAGTAAAATTCTCTTTTACTTGTCCCTTCAAAAAATCCACTTGTCCCGGACAAGCGTTAATGTCGAGCCCTGGCAACTATTGTGTGTTAAACCCTATAAATACTTCAATTAATATTACCAGTGAATTATTCCTCACTCTCAGTTTAAACCTATTAAATGGCACATAAACCTTCTAAAACTGTTTAAAATGAATTACATTTCTGCAAAGGTGATATGACTCCGTCCCGTCAATTATTTTCTCCATATGAAAACAGTAGACTTTAACATTTATTTTGCCTATTGTTAACATTGTTGCTGCTGATGCTTATAAATTATATGTATAATTTAGAAATAAATTATATAATGTAATAATATAAATGTTAATTTAACATGAAAGAGTGCTAACTTTCAACACTTTTTTTTTTGTTTTTTTAAGATGACTGAAAGGAGGAAAAATCAAAGGACTTACTCTACAGACCCCTCTATTTATTTGTGTATAAATATAAAGTTTTTTTTTTTTGTATGCAAGGAGGGAGTGATTGTTATAAATAAAATGGTTTGTTCAGTTCATTTGTGTTGTAATAATTGTGTCAAAAACAGAAGTATAACAGTAAATAAATATCGGTTCTGCATATCGGTTATTGGGCACATAAACATGCAAATAATTGGTATCGGTATCGGTTATAAAAAATCAATATCGGTCGATCACTACAATTTACATTATATTTGTCTCAAATCGTCGTTAATGTACATACTGACTTCACCCTGTGCTGCAAGATACATTAAGTTTTACATTGCTTTGCAGAAATCAGCTGCATGGATGAAATTTGTGATGTTATTCAATTTTCAGGAGAGATTCTCTTTTAATTCAGTTAACGGATGCCCTGAGGTAAAGTGTTCAGACTGCAGACTCGGCAATGATTGTATTTAATTGTACAGCACAATCATAACATATTAAAGACAATATCTTAGTTTCATAATGTCCTTAAACATAACAATATTGCTGGCTGGTGTAACTGGTGCAACTATTGTGTGTTAAACCCTATAAATACTTCTGAATTTAAACCATTCATTTCTATCACTTACGTACACAGTGGTATGTAACACACATTTATTTATCATAAGTTTATTATGGAGAATGACATGACAGCCAGTTATAACTTTTAATAACTTTATTGTCCTGAACATCAGTACAGTAACTTGTCAAGTCACCTTTATTTATATAGCACTTTATACAACAGAAATAGTTTCAAAGCAGCTTCACCTTAACCCTCTGGGGTCTGAAGGGGGTCGCACACCAGCCAGCAATATTGTTATGTTTAAGGACATTATGAAACTAAGATATTGTCTTTAATATGTTATGATTGTGCTGTACAATTAAATACAATCATTGCCGAGTCTGCAGTCTGAACACTTTACCTCAGGGCATCCGTTAACTGAATTAAAAGAGAATCTCTCCTGAAAATTGAATAACATCACAAATTTCATCCATGCAGCTGATTTCTGCAAAGCAATGTAAAACTTAATGTATCTTGCAGCACAGGGTGAAGTCAGTATGTACATTAACGACGATTTGAGACAAATATAATGTAAATTGTAGTGATCGACCGATATTGATTTTTTATAACCGATACCGATACCAATTATTTGCATGTTTATGTGCCCGATAACCGATATGCAGAACCGATATTTATTTACTGTTATACTTCTGTTTTTGACACAATTATTACAACACAAATGAACTGAACAAACCATTTTATTTATAACAATCACTCCCTCCTTGCATACAAAAAAAAAAAACTTTATATTTATACACAAATAAATAGAGGGGTCTGTAGAGTAAGTCCTTTGATTTTTCCTCCTTTCAGTCATCTTAAAAAAACAAAAAAAAAAGTGTTGAAAGTTAGCACTCTTTCATGTTAAATTAACATTTATATTATTACATTATATAATTTATTTCTAAATTATACATATAATTTATAAGCATCAGCAGCAACAATGTTAACAATAGGCAAAATAAATGTTAAAGTCTACTGTTTTCATATGGAGAAAATAATTGACGGGACGGAGTCATATCACCTTTGCAGAAATGTAATTAATTTTAAACAGTTTTAGAAGGTTTATGTGCCATTTAATAGGTTTAAACTGAGAGTGAGGAATAATTCACTGGTAATATTAATTCACTGAATAATATAAGCTGGAATATAACATTGTCAGGAAAGTAACAAACAAAACAGCATATACATCATTGCATTTTCCAACTAGTATGTTATTAATTAATAATAATATTTTTGTCAGTCTAGATCATGAAATGCTTTCTGACAAAGTGCTGTTTATCTATGCATTTACACATAACTATAACTTACTCAACCGCGATCGTGCGTGCAGATAATAAATAACTAATTTCCACAAAGCAGTATATTTAGATGTGTATTAGCGAAATAATTGCTATGTAGTAAATGATAATATAATCTAGGGTGTTTAAACGAGATAATCTTGTCAAAAGTTTCATTCAGTGGCCGTGCTTGAGCATTCCTGATCATCAACCCAGTGAGTGCTCAGCAATATGAGCGAACTTTTTTTTCGAGACTAATGGTGAGCAAATACAACAGATAGAGTTGTAAATCGTAACAAACCGATACCCGATTATGGGAAAATGCTTAAATATCGGGAAAAATATCGGTAAACCGATACATCGGTCGATCACTAGTTCAGGACGCTGCGAATGGAGCGGTTTTTGTTGTCTGCTGTGGGTTTCGTGATAACAGAATGTGTTACATATTGCAGCTGAGAATAGAACAACACTGCAGACAACATGTAAATGCCATTATCACCATTTTCTATCTTTGTTGATTAAATGTGTTTACATGGCATTTTTAAAATACTAGGTAGTCTGTGTTTCATGTGCGTTTGGCCAATTACATCACTGATATTTCCTACATTTGTTTTAGACCCTACTCTGAAGTAGGAGCTAATTTAGTTCCCTCAAATCTCCCTGGAACTAGAACAGTTCCAAGGTCCTGTGATGCAAACACACCAAAAAGCGAGTACTTCTGCCAATAGTTCTAGGAACTATGAAAAAGTTCCTCTTGTGCCAAAGCCCCTTGAGACACTGGCACTCAAGGGTAGTCCTCCAGATTAATAATCTTTAGTAGATATACACATTTACAAATACAAAAAAACTGTGTCAAGCCATTTCATCTGATTAAATGAGGAGTTTTCAAAGAATTAAGAATGATCAGACAGTTTAGTGCTAAAATATACCAAAAACTAAATGTTGATTTTTAACGTTATGAGACTAAAATCAACTCACTCTGCACTGTAAAAAATGTGACCAATGGTTACTTAAAAAATTTATGGCAACAAAGTGACACGTAATATAATTGAATAGATTTTAAGTTCTACATCTTTGATTAAAAAGTATTGAATAAATTAACTAAATTTAAACCAAAAAAAATGAGTACATGTTCATAAAAGCAACACTTAAAATGTGTTGAATTTAGTAATAGCATGCAAAATTTTAAGCCAAAATTTTATTAGTAAATCCAAATCAGTTTCACAAGGAAATGCAATTTATGTTTAATAAATATCTGAGCAAAAGTAATTTAGATTTACTAAATATCTAGGAGAAATTGCTTTAGATTTACTAAATATCTAGGAGAAGTGAATTTAGATTTACTAAATATCTAGGAGAAATTGCTTTAGATTTACTAAATATCTAGGAAGAGTGAATTTAGATTTACTAAATATCTGGATAAAAATAAGTTATATTAACTAATATTTTAGCACATTTTTGCCTAATTCAACACATTTATTCTGCGTTTCATATTTATCCGTACCTAAATGAATTGTTTAAATTGAAGTTTTAATTGGTATCACATTGCTTTAAATCTATTCAATTATATTGGATGTCACTTTGTTGCCATAATTTTTCTATGTATAATACACTCAATATCATGCCTTCTTGGTGCCACAGGTAACTTAAATTGGGTTAATAAATCATCATGCATAACAGCAGGTAAACATTTATTTGTCGGTTTTTTTCTAAACATGTTTATCTGACATTTTTTTGTTTAGTGCAAAATGTCAAAATACAACAATAAAACACAGAAAGAGGCTAAGAAAACAAAGGCAGAAAACATGTATGCGTACAATAGGGACAATATAATGGCATTTGGGATTCGGATGTTAATAAATGTTTGTTCATTTAATGGTGTTTAATTTCTGCTACATCATTGGCTTAAATTGTCCAGTGATTTGTGATGTGATTTAAGGTTTAGTCCTGTTACTGCATTTAAATTATGACAATGACAGTTATTATGACAGTTTTTAGTCTACAAATTTTTCTTACATTTTCATTTAAAATATTTTATTACATGTGCCAATTGAAATCGTCAGGGCCATTATGTTATTCAAATGGCTAATAGTAATTGATTAAAATATCACATGGAACCTGGGATAAGGTCAAGTAATTCCATTAGCCTTACTTTACTTTTTGCTTAAATAGGTCTCACTTAAGAAATCACATGAATTTGTTCAAATTTCTCAATTAAAAGATGTAAAATTTGCCCCTGGTGTACACATGTCACAATGTACAATAACAGCTGCCTGTGGCAATATAAATTCAAAAACACAATGCCAAATGAGTATGGTTGGTTTGATATTTCTGAACAACCCCATGTTGCACTGAAAATCAATATTTTTCAGTTACTTAACAGTTGAAAAAGAAAATGCCCAAACATTCATCAAGTGGAAGAAAGTTAAGAACAATCAGGGCAGCGTGAACAATCTTTATGGTGCCTTTATGTTTAATTTGGTCACTTTTATGAAGAGTAAAGTAATCTTCAAATTCCAAGTCCGAACACTAACGACTGAACTCATTAGAAAGTCCAAAGGTCTCCTTCAGTAACAGTTTGCAGTTCCTTCACAGTGAGTGGGTAACCGTGTGACAGTTTTGACAGTGACTTAATTGTCCCCTTTCATTCTGCGAGGGTCCCTTTTCTTAAGCTAGTAGCTTATTCTTGAGGCTGTTCACTTTTGGGGACAGCTTTGAACAATCCAGCTCAAGGAGGAGTTTCTGGAAGACTTCAAGCGTGTACCTGAGCTCCTTGGGATAGGCAAGATTCACTGCATATGCCAAGCCAATGACCATGGAGCAAGCCCTTGGAAAGTTACCCAGAGCAGTCAGAACTTTCACGCCCTCTACTACGATACCGATGTCATCAGGACCCTCTGGCGTAGAAGGCTTGATGTTGTAGATTTTAATCCTTTGTACAGCAAGGTCCTGTGACACACTGTCTTTATCAGCGTCCTAAAAAAGCAACAACATTGGGTATTTCAGACTGCACCACCAAAGGAGAAGATTCTAATTCAACAACTCCCAAATTGTTTTCAACCCTTTGGACAAGAAAACCTGTGGCTATCATGGCTGTTGCACATGATTTACTTCAGTTACAGAAAAAAATCAGAGATAATGTACTTCCATAAGCATATTTTCATGCAAGGTAAGTTAAAAAGGATCTAATCAGCTGACCACCACATGACAACAATTCAATGACACCAGAGATGATGGTCTTAATTTACTCAGTTAAATCGGCTAAATTAAATCCATTCATTGCTACAGAAATGAATTTCTTCCCAGCACTTGTCTGTGCACTTTGTGATCTATTGAACACATATTATTCTACATTCACTGACACAGGCTGGTCACCTAGTGACCCTCTGGGAGTATTATACTGTAGTCTTTTTCCTAGTGCACATCTATGATGTTAAGTTAACCTTAGCCAGCCAATGAGCAGCATCTTGGTAGATCTTGGTAGTTCAAGCATGCTGCATGCATATTGGCTTGGCTGATGAGATTTACTCCTTATCAAATTTGGTACAGAATGACCAGGCACTTTTTAATACTTGTCGAAGCAATTTGGCTGTCGACACCCAGCCCTAGAGATGAGACAGATCACCTTCTTTATATTTTAACATATTCGTCAACTTACATCATACTCCTTTAAGAGGTGATCTGTGGATTCCCCAAGATACACCATCAAACACCGAATGACAACATCTCTGGTCATGCTGATGCTAGGGTTGCTTGGAGCCTGAAATGACAAACATAAACATAATTCAAGTTCATGGTGTAAAAATCATTTAATGACATAAAACATTCTTAAAGCTGCAACTTTTAACACTAGGTGGCTTACATTACTGCTAAACAAAATGTCTTGGGTGTCAACTAACAGTGCATATGAGCTCCCATAAAACCACACAATTTTTACACCTTGGGTTTTGTATGGATTAAACAAACAAGACATAACATGTCAATCGGTGAGCTTTATATGTGCTGGTAGGCAAATTTTTTGGACAGAGCCAGACTAGCCGTTCCTCAACGTATTCCTTTAAGTACACAGAACTGAGTGATAACTGGCGCTAAACGAGTTGCTATATGGTTATGTAAACCACATATGTTGCACATTATTTGTAGATGACCATGGCAGACTTTTTCAATAAATCATGTTTAAAAAAGATATACCTAAACAGATATGCTTAAAATGGCTGTTAATCACATAACCATTGCAGGTTGAGGGTTTTGGTTTCCAATCAACAACATGGAACATAATCAGTTATGCCAATACACTACTTTGCAAGTCTCAAACATGTGCCACTGGTTGTGAGTGATAGTGTATACTCAGTGGTCACTTTAAATTTGTGCACCTTTACAATTTAAGTTCAATACAATTGGCATAAGGTCTCCTTTTATGATGTTCAGTTTTTGTTGACACGGTCATATTAACCTATATTAATGTATAGGTTTTAGCATTGAGCTTATTACTTTTGGAAGATTTTCTACTGGACTATTCGAAGGTATTACTAATATTCCAACATGTATGTCCCCACATGTATGTAAATATGCAAAACAAAGAATTACAAACACTTCAGCACAATGCCGTCCAGTATAGACCCTTTCATTGGACCCGTTGCCATGGTGATGTGCCAGCCCAAAGTTAACTTCCACTCTGTTTGTTTATTAGTGTTTACTGGTTAATATGGCATCGACTACAAATGCAGTGAAAGTTAAGGTGATGAGCAGGTTGTTGCGCTGTGGGGTGCAGCCTGACCTCGGGAGCAAACGCAATTTTGAAACTAAAAATGTTAAGGTTTCCTAATGAGGAGGGAGACGGCGGTATTCAAATATGTGTAGGCTATCGTTACAGTGTTTCCCATACATTTATTAGTGGCAGCCCACCACATTATCAGCGCTGATCGCCACATATTGATTTCCATGTTTTTTACTATTTAAGATGGGAAAATTTGTATTTGACTGCAGAGCTGCATGCAGCGCATATTCACTCCCTCCCTCTCTCTCTCTCTCTCTCTCTCTCTCTCTCCCGCAAACACATTGACAGCGGACCAGTCTGTGTATTGAATGGTTAGTATCATGAACAACGCTGCACATATCCATCCAACACGCTGTCAATCTCGGCAACCCACCTTGAAAAAAGGTTATTAGCAAGCTTGTAAGGAGCCTAGCTAATGAGAGCTAGTATGTTAACCTTATAAAACCCCGCCGACGCCGCACTCGCCAGTTTCATTCTGTGGGAAACACAGCGGTAAATCAGACATGTTGGTAGAAAAACATTCTTGTCTCAAATTTTTGCTCAACGGGTCTGGTAGTGTGACCTTATCACATTTCAGTTTGGCCAAGTTACGTTTCTTTACTTCGACTGGCAAGAAATACCAGCTAATACTAAGGTTATTTACTTGTTATGGATTTTTTGCGGAAGTCCGCCGGAAGTTAAGTTTGGGCCAGAGTAATGCACATGCGCAGTACCGTTTGTTTATGTTGTTACCGTTGAAAGCGTCTATAGCACCGCTTTTAACTTTGACTCAATAACATATAACTGAATGTACACATTTCTGACAATGTCAACAAAAACTGAACAATATAAACTTGAATAATTATGTATCTAATAAAGTGACCACTGAGTGTATACAAACTTTTTAAAATGTTAGCTATTATTTAATTCCTTTATCAGAGAGAATCATAGGCTAACATTACCTCCTGTAGATTTAAGTAATAAGTGCATTATATTCCAGCAGTTTGATTACAAAATAATATACAAACATAATAGTCATTTAAGGGTACCTTGAGTAGGATGGCCTGCAACCTCAACCCCATGGTTCCACCTTTGGAGTGGAAGATGTTCAGAAGCCTCGGAGTGTATTCATCCAGCTTAGACATGAACTTTGGTTCAAGATGCACCATTGTGATTCTGTTAAACTCATCCTGGATCTGAAAGCCAAATAATGAAACCAGCTTTAAAGCCTCTTCTTACAACTCTAGCAAGAAGCAATCTTATTCTGATGATGATATTATGACCTTCATGTACATTCTGGGTTAAATCATCTGACTGTGCAGCATACTACAATCTATCACAGCTTTTTGTGTTTTTCATACAAGTCAAATACATACCTGTTGATAAATTTCAGTCAAAGTTTCTTCATGCATCTGAAAAGAAATGATAAATGAGCTTAGATTTAATTTGAAATTGTATTTTACACATACATAAGAGGAAACATAAGGAGTAACTAAACAAACGCCAAAAGTTTATCTACATATGAATAAAATCTTATTTTTTATTCTTATTCTTATTCAAACATAGTCACTGAGGTACTAGAAAATGATCATGCACATTTCTGTCAGGAACATACTAAACACATAAGCAGCAAAGTGAAAATGTGTAACCACAAGGAGCTGAACCTGGCATACTGTCTTGTACTTTATGTGCATTCATAGTACCACAATTGTTTCAACCACAGGTGATCTTTCTCAGGTAAAGAGTGGTTAGTCCGTGACAGACCTCCACACCATGATAACACCTACCTATATAATTAACTATACTTACAGTAAGTACAGAGCTGCATTAAAATAACCCAGTAGCCTCTGACACACAGTCTTACTATTACAGACGAACTTACAGGACATTTACTTACATAAAATATGTCAAACAAAAAACCAAAATGGTTTGCAACGGTAATTATTAAAGCTTAAGAACACTGAAATATGTACTATGCAAATAAGAATGAAGAGTGAACCTGACAAAGAAAATTCCTAATATACAGTGATGTGAAGTTTTAATAATTTGTCTTTTAAACAAGGGTTTTATATATTCTACAAGAAGGTCCATCGCCTAAATTAGTTATTTACTCTGTTTTGTGGAGACACGTTCATGACAGAATGAGGATATAGTGAGCATGAAATGCTAACATATTAGTGTTAAATCTGTTGTTGCAAACAGATGGACGATGCCTCTCTCTGGCAGCTTAAGTCCACATCATGCTCTAATTTAGTGACCTCAGACGTAGCTCGCCGGTGTAATCTGTCAGCACGTACTGAAACCGGCTTCAATGCATACTCCGACAGAGAAAAACTTTTTGCCATCTCCCGTTGTGCCTCATTGTATGTTACCGTGAATTGCGACTTGAAACTGCGTGGCTAACATTACTTAACATGGAGCCTCTGTGAACTTGGGATTATTTAGCACACCATCCAGGCATGCGCAAAACAGACTAACGTTAGCTAGCTTGGGGTGGGGGAGGGGTGGAGGTGCAGGCCGATGCCAGGAAAATTGGCAAAAGTCGATTAACATAGCTGGTATCTTAAAGGCCATTATCTATAATGTTATACTTTGAAAAAAAATTGTGATATTTAAACGACTAGGTTACTTTTTCAGTCATTAATTACCACGCTTTTAGTCGAAACAGTAGGCAGAATCACTGTTACATTACATTAAGTTAGGCTAACATATCTTTATTTTTACTTTCAACAAATAAAGTTGGAATGTTGGATAACTTGCAGCAATGCAAAACAATGTTCAACTGCTAACTGTTACAGCAACTCCTTGTAAAATGATTATTAACTTATACAAGTCTTACCTTTGGGAAAATGGCAGTCTCTGAAATGTTGACGATCCATGTGGCTGAAAATAGCTGGAGCGGAAGTGTAAGGTGATTAAATCCAAAGACCTCCCAATGAGTAACATTTACCAATTTTCTGCATCGTTGACTTTCCTGATAAAATATAATTAAATTCTACTTAACGATTCACAGCTGATTTTATTCAAACAAAACTGAGTAAAATGTTATTAATAAATAACTAGAATTTGTTGAAGTCAGCTCAGTGTGATTCCAAACTACAAATAGTCTTTTTTATTATGTATATGTTACTAATGTTTGATTATTAAATATTAATTGACGCCATTCCCAGTTTTTACAGTGTGTATGAATCTTTTTGTTCTCTGTTGAGTGGCTGACTGACAAAGAGATTCCCTGATAATCTTTCAACATAGAAAATCTTCTTTAGGTCCTGATCTGCCCCTTCACCTGTGATGCTGTATACCATTTGAGTTTCCTTGGCAAAGTCTGACATTATCTAAACACAGTAAGAGAAAGTCAATGACAGACAAACCTCTCTCTCTCTTACCTCTAATTCTGAACAGTTCTTTCATAATCTCCACTCACCTTGCCCAGCTTCATTGGGAATGGACCTCAGCTATTCTCAAGTACATCGAATGTAGGAATATGCCAATCTCTCTTTGCTCCAGTTAAAGACTTTTGAAAAGTCAGAACATGATCAGAGGGCTAATATAAAAATATTAGTAAAATATGCTAGTAGAATACATGGAATGATAAACCATTTTCGTTTATAATTAAAGACAGTGCAGTTTGTGTAGTAGTAAATATGAAAAAGAACATTTGCATATTTCTGTGTGTGACCAAGGCAACTCTAAAATTTTGAACATCAAAATGTTTATTACAACTACTGATATAAGGCTGTGCAAATAATCGAATACGATTATCAAACACATCTTGTCAGTAAAGCCAGTTCTGTGATTAGTAGTTCATCTCAATCACGTGCTTTCAAATGGAGCAGCATTTACTACCAGGGGTGTGGACTTGAGTCACACACACACAAAGTAACAGGGCATCCTACTATGTTAAAGTCGTGCTGTGAAAGGTTTTGTGGACGGTTTTTAGAACCGATAAGTATTACCTCTGTCTTGTCTGGATTTAATAAAAGGAAGTTACGCGTCATCCAATCTTTTATATCTTTAACACAATCTGTCAATTTGGATAATTTAGCGTATTCATCTGGCCATGATGAAATATATAAGCATAACAATGGAAACTAATTCCATGTTTCCTTATAATATTTCCAAGTGGCAGCATATATATTGAGAATAATAAAGGGCCTAACACAGATCCCTGCGGCACTCCATAGTTTACTGAAGTTATGATCAATTTTTCTCCATTTAAGTAGACGAAATGGTAGCGGTCAGATAAGTATGACCTGAACCAGCTTAATGCCTGTCCTTGAACACCAGTGTAATTTTGTAGTCGATCTAAGAGTATTGTGTGATCTATAGTATCGAACGCAGCACTAAGATCAAGTAAAACTAGTACTGAGATACAGCCTTGGTCCGAAGCTAAAAGTAAATCATTTGTGATTCTAACAAGCGCAGTTTCAGTGCTATGATGTGGCCTGAATCCAGACTGAAACTTTTCATAGATGTCGTTTTCTTGCAAGAAAGAGCCGAGTTGAGCTGACACAACTTTTTCTAATATTTTTGACATAAATGTAAGATTTGAAATGGGTCTGTAATTTGCTAGGTTATTTGGATCTAATTGTGGTTTCTTAATGAGAGGTTTTATTAATGACAGCTTGAACGTTCTTGGAACATGACCTAAAGATAAAGACGAGTTAATAATATTAAGAAGAGGCTCTTCCACTACAGGTAACACTTCTTTCAGTAGTTCAGTTGGTATAGGATCTAATAAACATGTTGTTGTTTTAGATGAATTGATAAGTTTATTTAACTCTTTTTGTTCTATGGTTGTAAAGCATTGTAATTGTTCTTGCTGTCATTATCTAGTCAGGTGAGAACTACCTAATTATTCATGAGGGGGTTGGGCCGTTCACACCCATCTGCATATTCCCTTTCCACTCAAAAAAATGTTTTTCACAATTTAAAACAGTCTATTGTTTTATGTGAGTGATTAGGCAGGATAATTTTCAGATCATTTTGAAAAAAAAAACTCTAGGCGACAACAGCCATTAGTCAAAAGTATTGTGGACACATATTTAGTATGCGTTTTGTGGCCTTATTTCAGAAACTTTATTTTTTAGTTTGTTCAGTAACCATGCATAAACAATATTCTCTCAAAAATACAAACATGTACATAAATGTTGCTCACATATTATGGTAGCCCTATTTGTGCTAAATAGAGTGTAATTTCACCTTTGCCATTAATATGTTTATAAGCAACTGAAAAAAGCACAAATGTCAGGGCATGTCAAAACATCTTAAGAACCCCAAAAACACCTTAGACCCCAGAGGGTTAAAGTGAATTTCGTTTCGTCTTAATTGTATCTTAATTTTAATCAATGTTTCATCAACCAATTGCCTGGATTTAATAAATGAGTAAATATAGCAGACGATAGATAATCACGAAACGGAGGCGCATGAACTGGAGCTCGTCTCATAAATGAACAGAAACTCAGCGTAGGTAGCCTCTCTCACAGACATGTCTACTTTTAAACAGAACAATTCAAAACGAACGAAAACAGACATAGACTGCTCTCTGCTTATGTAATATCCGTATGAAATGTGCATTTCTCTCTGGCGCGTTCACTACTGCAAAGATCACGAGTCAGCGTCGTCATCTTTGCATCTTGGCAACTTCATTTTTGCAGCCGACACTGAAGAAAGAAAACACTTCTCCTTGCTATATTTTACATATTCATAATCATTACTTTTGCCGGTTCTTTGTGACAGATTGTAGGTGCTTTATTGGCAGCGCTTTAATTGTTAAATGAACGCGTCTCCACCGCACCCACCAGAATAGCCCTGTTTTGTTTTTTTAAAGATTTGTTTAATGTGTGATTCATTTAATGAAAAGCACATTCACTGCTAGTTGTCTTGCTGTTAATTTTAAGTAAACGTAGAGCAATCAGTGTCTGCTCGTTTATTCAAACTAAGTTGTCCAATAGCAGACAAACGTCGCACTAAATTCTCAGGTTTCTCTGTTTATATTTAACACTTTGCAATACTTTAAGCATTTCTTACATTTTCTTTCATTTTGCACCTTAAATGTTAAGAGATAATTGTTAAGTGTTCATTGTGAATTTAGACTTATGTTTACATTTTAATTATTTGAGTTTTCCATGGTTGTTGAGATTTCTGTCTTGGTATTATAATCAGAGGAAGGTTAAGTTTAAAATAAAAATGTTTAAATGTAATATATTTTTCTCCTGGTCCTTATTTTAAATGGGTCATAAAAAAAAAATCAATAATTATCGATATCGACCGATATGAAACACTGATATCGTGATACAGTTTTCAGCCATATCGCCCAGCCCTAGCTTTCGGCATCTGTCGCTGCTTAACGCCACATTTCTCTCAGAAACGACGAAGGATATAACGGTAGGCCTATAGCAACTATCTTATTTTACTGGCTTAATATTTCTCTAAGTTGTGGACCTACATTAATGACAAAGAAATGACCTAAAAAATTTAGAAGAATATCTTGTTAAACAAGTTGTTTTTAAAGTGCAAAGCTGCTTTTGATTTTCACAGATGATTGATTTGTGCCGTGTTTGTGAACTAAAGACTGTTGATGTGGGGATGTCGTTATGAATTTAGGCAAGACAAATTAATTGTAGTTCCTAATATTAATTTAATAACAGTATAACCATATAATAATGATAATAATAATAATAATTATTATTATTATTATTTAATACATTAATGGGAAACCAAGCCAAATATCGCATTGATATTGTCAAAGGCAGCAGCCATCTGCAATATTTCTGACTATCGTCGATACACGATACTATCGTCTATTGGCACAACCCTAAATTGTATCTTAATTTTAATCAATGTTTCATCTACAAATTACCTGGATTTAATAAATAAAAAGTAAATATAGCAGACAATAATCAATACACGGAGGCGCCGGCGCCTGAACTGCAGCTCGTCTCATAAATGAACCGAAACTCAGCGTCTACTTGCCTCACAGACCTGAGAAATATATATAGCCTATATATTATATTATATATACTATGAAATGTTTACTGTGTGTCATTCATGTTCTGAATATGTTGCTTCACAGTAGCCTTCACTTAAAATCTTTAGTCCAAGATTGTTGAAATTGTTGAAACCATTTGACCGATGGTTGAGCGTATCAACGTTAACCGATCAAAGTTCTCGGTAGTCGGTTAAAAAAAAAAAAGTTTCTCTAAGATAGGCTATTATAGACAGTGGACTAAACGCTACTACAGTTAGCCATCTCCTTCCAATATATTTTTGTGTGAAGTGAACAAATCCCTCACACTCAATGTTTCATAACTCACCTGTTTGTACTTAATAAACAAATAAAAACATTTGGCGCGAGGTCACAGCGTTTGGGTTCGCGCGCTCACAAGGTTTGCGAGAAGTAAAGGCTACAGGCACCTAAAACACTCGAGGTTAGTGCCAGGGCAGACGACAGGATGAAGCGTGCAAAGAAAAGTAGTGTGTAGGACCATTTCACCAAAAAGAATGACACCGATGTAAGTTGCAACTTGTGTGATATGATAGCCTACATGAGATCATAAGATGTGCAAAATGTCAGGAGTGTCACATGGAGGGGGTAAGATATGATTTTGAACACTTCATTGAGTTTCGTTTTGTAGAAAGACTCTTTTTAAAATATTTTCGTTTTGTATAAATTGTATCTTAATTTTGATCAATGTTTTATCAACCAATTGCCTGTATTTACTGTTTTTTTCAGTCGCTAACAAGCGTTTGTCCAACCAGTTGTCACATTTTCAAAACTCTAAACACAATTAACACAGCATTGGTCTTTTGTGGCCATACCATTCACACATTTCATGTCGTTTTCACACAATATGCAGTCAGTGAACACATTTCCACAATGCTTACATTTTCTTAACAGACAAGCTATACCTCCCAACAAAATTATGGATTGTTTTTGTAGTATGTACAAATGTTAACACACACCATCCCACAATAGCAAAAACAATATTCCAAACCTTAGATACAGTATTAAAACCTCTGCTTCTGCAATGATATCAGTTCAAAAACAATATATCTCAGCTGATAATAGACAAACAATTGAATAATTGACACACGGCTGATTTATGTTGGGTAAATTGGGCCAACCATAGCTGATTCCAATCTGGCTTAGACTCAGTGGCAGGGGTTATTTTTTTCTATTACATTGACACTTATACAGTAAAAGAGGACTTTGAGGAGTGATGTTTTTGGAAACAGAAAAAGACAAACACTGTAATGTCTGGACGAGTAAGAGTAAGGGGCCCAGGGAGAAGAGCAGGCCCAGTGAAAAATGCAGTGAGAGATGCAGTGAGAGGTGCAGTGAGAGGTGCAGTGAGAGGTGCAGTGAGAGATGCAGTGAGAGATGCAGTGAGAGGTGCAGTGAGAGATGCAGTGAGAGATGCAGTGAGAGATGCAGTGAGAGATGCAGTGAGAGGTGCAGGTGCAGTGAGAGATGCAGTGAGAGGTGCAGTGAGAGGTGCAGTGAGAGGTGCAGTGAGAGGTGCAGTGAGAGATGCAGTGAGAGATGCAGTGAGAGTTGCAGGTGCAGTGAGAGATGCAGTGAGAGGTGCAGTGAGAGATGCAGTGAGAGGTGCAGTGAGAGGTGCAGTGAGAGATGCAGTGAGAGATGCAGTGAGAGGTGCAGTGAGAGATGCAGTGAGAGATGCAGTGAGAGATGCAGTGAGAGATGCAGTGAGAGGTGCAGGTGCAGTGAGAGATGCAGTGAGAGGTGCAGTGAGAGGTGCAGTGAGAGATGCAGTGAGAAATGCAGTGAGAGATGCAGTGAGAGGTGCAGTGAGAGGTGCAGTGAGAGATGCAGTGAGAGATGCAGTGAGAGGTGCAGTGAGAGATGCAGTGAGAGGTGCAGGTGCAGTGAGAGGTGCAGGTGCAGTGAGAGATGCAGTGAGAGATGCAGTGAGAAATGCAGTGAGAGATGCAGTGAGAGGTGCAGTTAGAGATGCAGTGAGAGATGCAGTGAGAGGTGCAGTGAGAAATGCAGTGAGAGGTGCAGTGAGAGGTGCAGTTGGAGGTGCAGTGAGAGATGTATAATAATAAATTAATTGCAAAATAAATGTTAAAGTCTACTGTTTTCATATGGAGAAAATAATTGACAGGGGACAGAGTCATATCACCTTTGCAGAAATGTAATTAATTTTAAACGGTTTTAGAAGGTTTATGTGCCGTTTAATAGGTTTAAACTAAGAGTGAGGAATAATTCACTGGGTAATATTAATTCACTGAATAATATTAGCTGGAATATAACATTGTCAGGAAAGTAACAAGCAAAACAGCATATACATCATTGCATTTTCCAACTAGTATGTTACTAATTATTAATAATATTTTTGTCGGTCTAGATCATGAAATGCTTTCTGACAAAGTGCTGTTTATCTATGCATTTACACATAACTATAACTTACTCAACCGCGATCGCGCGTGCAGATAATAAATAATTAATTTCCACAAAGCGGTATCATTTTAAAGCAAAATAATTGCTATGTAGTAAATGATAATATAATCTAGGGTGTTTAAACAAGATAATCTTGTCAAAAGTTTCATTCAGTGGCCGTGCTTGAGCATTCCTGAATCCTGATCATCAACCCAGTGAGTGCTCAGCAATATGAGCGAACTTTTTTTTCGAGACTAATGGTGAGCAAATACAACAGATAGAGAATTAAATTCAGCGCTTTTATTTTCAACATGCACTCATTCATGTCTGTTTTATTTAATACATGTAAAGTTACGTCTTTATTTGCGCAGGACATGACAGATTACGCTACGTGACTCCATGAGTTCCTCTCAATTTTTTAGATCCAAGCTGCATAAACTATATCAGGCATTTATGTCTCAAATCTCATTTATGCATGTCTGTTATGTTAAATAAAGTTAAATAATTAAAGCAAAGCAAGTAGAACATATAATTTACCTGTGCACAGAGTTGTTGTTGACTGATCTCCTCAGACGCGATCTGCAATGGCGGAATTCTCAAAACGGCCACAAGATGGCGCCGTTTATCGGCGAATCCGATATTACAAAACCGATACCCGATTATGGGAAAATGCTTTAATATCGGTAAAAATATCGGTAAACCGATACATCGGTCGATCACTAGTAAATTGAATACAAAATGATGTAAATGGCGCTCTGTAGTGCAGCAGGATTTTGAACGAGGTTCAAAGGTAGCTGGGCGCCACGGCAGACGCAGAATGGCGCCGCCAGTGTGTGTACACTCACAGAGAATAATAGGCTTGTTCGACTTCATGCAGCTCTGCGCAGACCGATCGGCGGTTGACTTGAAGCAGGGCATGCCGGTTAGAAATTTTGTCTGACTTGATACAGCGCCGACGCCACGTGACTGTGACGTATGCCATCAAAGTACCGCGAGAGCGATTCGAGAGTAGCCGGAGGACTCAGCCAGCGCAGCTTCTCAAGAGCGGCTCACAAGCTCTGATGACGACACAGCTGTTCCACGATTGGCCGGATTCACGAGCTCTGATGACGACACAGCTGTTCCATGATTGGCCGGATTCACGAGCTCTGATGACGACACAGCTGTTCCATGATTGGTCGGATTCACAAGCTCTGATGACGACACAGCTGGAAATAGGGCGGTAGTTTAATAGTGATGTTGAGTCACAGTCCGTTTTTTTGTGAATGGGTGTGACTGCAGCAGTCTTGAGGCAGCAGGCACAACACCAGAGTTGAGGCAGGTGTTTACAATCAATGCAATGGGTTCAGATAAGGATGTGATGCAAGCTTTAAGTAGAGGGGTGGGGGCAGGGTCAAGCTGACACGATGAGGAGTTGGACTTATTTACAATGTCAGTGATAGTGAGGGAGTCTATAGCGGTGAAATGGGAAAGCTGAGGGCCCAGAGAGGGAGGAGAAGAAGAGAGAGAGATAGCATTGGGGTTGAAGCAGTGATAAATTTGGCTAATTTTGTCATCAAAGAAGTGTAAGAAGGCCTGGCACTGCTCAGGGGTCTTAGGACAGGCAGTGACAGGGGGTTTGAGGAGTTTGTCCAAGGTCCTGAACAGGGTTTTAGGCCTGGATATGGAGGAGGTTATGAGCGATGAGTAATAGTTTGAGCGGGCAGCATTGAGGGCATCCCTATATGTCTGAGTATGTTCGGTGTAAAGTATGGAGTGAATTGTAAGGCCAGTTTTCTTATATAGCCGTTCAAGACGGTGGCCAGCGGCCTTAAGTTTCCTGAGCTCAGGGGTGAAATAGGGGCATGTACGGTTTGCTGGTACAAGCCTAGTCCTAACCTGGGCTAAGCTATGAAGCAGGCTGGTGAGGGTGCCATTGTACATCGCAACCAAGTCATCCGCGGACGTGAGCACCTCAAGGTCAAACAGTGAACATGCTGTGGTCTATTGACCTGATGTTACGACATGTAATAGCTGTTTTTTCTGAGGAGGGAGGAGGAGTGTTCATATGAAAACAGCATTCAATGAGCTTATGGTCGGAGACACCAGAGATGGAACCAGAGACAGAGATGTCATTCAGACCAGAAGAGCAAAGCAGATCCAAAGTGTGGCCATGAGTGTGAGTTGGAAAGTCAACATGCTGTGTCAAACTAAAACAGTTCAATACAGTTAAACTCCGAGCTGTAAGAACAATTAGTATCCACATGAATGTTAAAATCCCCTAACATAATCATAGCAGAACAAAGAGATGAAATAACAGTGAGAAGTTCATTCAATTCAGACAGAAAATTTACAGATGGTTTAGGGGGGTGGTAGATTAGCAATAGTAAAAGGGGTAGAGTAAAAACAACCTTCACAGCAATATATTCAAAAGATGTCACTTCAAATGGCCTAAGTTCTTTAACAGTCAGATCTGAGCGGTGCACTAAAGCCAACCCACCCCCTCTCCCTACAGATCTGGGTTTGGATAAGTAGCAGTAGCCAGGAGGGGGTCAGCATGTTTAAATTAATGCAGTCACTGGGTTGTTGCCAGGTCTCTGAGAGACAAAACAAGTCACATTTTTTGTCCACGATGATATCGTTTATTAGGGCTGTTTTGTTTTTGATTGAGCGCGCATTTAGGTGGCCAATGTAAAAGTTCTGACATGATGACGAGGCAGGAGGAGGCAGCCTAGGAGGGCGATGAAGGTTGTCAAAGTTAATTCCCCTGTTCTTTGGCTGGTATCGTCGACAACGATCAGACGTTTAAACAGTTGGGATTTGAGCATCATGTCCATAGATGAGAGTCAGTTGTCTTTTGAAGCGATGAACATAACGTGGACGACGAATAATTCCAAGCGAGCAGCAGAGTTTATACAGCGTCGGGTCCAGGGGGGTGTGGCAGCGAAAAAGTTTGAGAGCAGCAGGGGTGTAAACTGGCTCCATTGCCAAGTTACAAAAAACACACAGGCACAGCATAAGGCGAGCTGAGAGGACATTAATCCAGCTGCCAACGGGAAACATGACATCAAAACAGTAAAGTTGCCACAAGCGACACAGCAACACCACGCTAATGCTACAAGTTAGCCAACCAGGCTCACAACACAACCCAGTCCGCAATGTAATTAGCGCAGTTTAGTACGCCAACCACTGAACAGACTGGGGACAATGAGGCAAGCGGTTAGAGACACACTCACCACTGTAGTAGTGAGTGTGAGGGGAGCGAGGAAGAGAGCTAATGCAGGGAAAGAGCAGGCGTGCCGGGCAGTGACAAACCGAACTGGAGGAGCAAGTTTGTAACGAAGTTTGTAGCAAAGTTTGTAGCATTCATCCACGGATTGATATAACAGCAGCAAAGCAACAATGCTCCTGCGACAGAGCAGGAAGGTTCGGCAGACACCAAGAGGAGATGCGGTAATCCACTAGATTTCAGGGAAAAATGACACAGAGAAGGAATCCAGCGATAGCAAAGAAGGAGAGACACCCGGTGAGCCGCAGCAGACACACGCGCACAGCGTTCACTCAACCGGAAAAAAACGGAAAAATTTATTTTTGAACTTCCTTATAATGCTCCCAATGGTGTCTCTTGGAATGTTAATTTATTTGGAAATCATCTTACACCCAAGTCCCTTCAGGTGTGATGAAATAATATCTTCTCTCAGCTTTTGTGGAAGCTCCTTTGTCTTTCCCATGATTGCAACTCACCTTGAATACTGAAGCAAATGAAGGATCATTATAGAGTTCCCTAAGGCTTAATTATGCTACATAAACTCCACTTTAGGTCATAAAAACTTTCAGAAAGCTTTAAAAACAAGAATATTATGAAGGGGTTGAATAATTTTGTTAAGGCTATTGTCACGGGGTGACTAGAGGCAAGCGGAACCTTTCTTTTTTTGCGAGGTGTTTCCCCACCGGAGCAATTACGGTGCGACACCCGGCCGGTTCCGGTTGCCGTACAAGCCATGATCAAACGGAGATTAGATGAGGAAACGAGTGTCAGGTGCGCGAGAAGAGGATGGCGATCCGTGATTGGGACACATATTTGGGATGTGTATTATAAAAAGAGACTTTGGGGTGAAGAAAGGTGTGGAAAAACAGCACTGGGGGAAAAACCAGCGAGAGAGATCGGGAAGAGAAGAAACGGGGTAGAGCCGGATTTTCGCAGGCTGTTGACTGGAGGTAAAACTGATTCGGTAAACAAGGATTCTCGGAGAACGAAGAACGGATGTACACTTGCTATCTTTGGAACAAGTTAAGTACCACGCTACCCTCTATATTGATCCTCAAAACTTTTGTTCCTATACGGATGTGATGATCGGGTGATTACTGTTTGGGAACTAAACACTTTGATGTCTTGGGTTCTCAAGGCCCATATGTTGGTGGTTATCCATCTCTCACGCTGTTTGTGAGTTATAATCTCCTCGAAGTTGAAGATCCGGTCCCCGCATGTATGCACCAGTCTGATGATTGTTTGCTTCAAACTAACATCATGATGTTCTGATTTCTTAAAACCAGTCATGCCTGTTGTTGTCTATTCTTCATGTCGTCTTCAAGCCTAAATGTCTCAAGGACGAAGATTTAGCCCCTGCACCTGTCCCCGAGCCATAGTCATCTCGAAGGCGAAGAACCCGGTCGGAGCTACAAGCAGAGGCCCTAGTTCACTGTGAGTGTGTGGATTGCAGTGTTTATGGTGGATATTTATACGTGTGAAGTGTTTGAAGTGCTTTGCTGAATACACGAGTGTGGGGAGTGAAGTCTTGCTTTTGTTTGTGCCTTTGATCTGCTTTATCACCCAAAACTCGGGCGGGTGTGGGGACTTACTAATCAGTGCTTGTGGAGTGTGTCTTATATAGAGACGTGAGTTACTTATCTCCCGCCGCCTTAACCTACCTGGAAGAGGAGCCATTACCTGTATACTCACCGTTGTTCGGCCTGGAGCCTATTCTTGCTGTTCTGGCCTGTCCTGAAGAGGAGCCATTACCTGTGTACCTACCGTTGTCCAGTCTGAAGCTGAGCCCTTAGAGACATGAAGTACTCATCTCCCGCCACCTTAACCTACCTGGAAGAGGACCCATTACCTGTATACTCACCGTTGTTCGGCCTGGAACCGATTCTTGCTGTTCTGGCCTGTCCTGAAGAGGAGCCATTACCTGTGTACCTACCGTTGTCCAGTCTGAAGCTGAGCCGTTAGAGACATGAAGTACTCATCTCCCGCCGCCTTAACCTACCTTGCAGAGGAGCCATTACCTGTATACTCACCGTTGTTCGGCCTGGAGCCGATTCTTGCTGTCCTGAAGAGGAGCCATTACCTGTGTACCTACCGTTGTCCAGTCTGGAGCCGGACCGTTAGAGATGCGAGTTACTTATCTCCCGCCGCCTTAACCTACCTGGAAGAAGAGCCATTACCTGTATACTCACCGTTGTTCGACCTGGAGCTGGTTCTTGCTGTTCTGGCCTGTCCTGAAGAGGAGCCATTACCTGTATACCTACCATTGGCTGCCCTGGAGTGGATCCGTTAAAGACGGGAGCAATTCGTCCTTTGATTTTCTGATTTGTTTTGAAGAGGAACAGTTATCTGCTTATCCGCCACTGTGTGGTTCTGAACTTTGTACCTGTTATCTGATTGTCTGGTCTGGTGGTGTCCTCTGTTATCTCCTTGAGGTGGTACGGGTCACAGGGGCGGTGAGTAAAGGGCCGGTCATCCTGTGACACTATCTTAGCAAAATATCCTGTTACACACAAATACTACATCATGCATTTTCTGTGTTGATTTTATGTTTCACTCAACTCATCAAGAAGTCATCCAATGCAGAATCTTGCTCTTTGAAAACTTTAATTGATAAATTCTTAAAATATTTGGGGGGGGTTGAATATTTCTGATTGCAACTGTATACAGGTCCTTCTCAAAAAATTAGCATATTGTGATAAAGTTCATTATTTTCCATAATGTAATGATAAAAATTAAACTTTCATATATTTTAGATTCATTGCACACCAACTGAAATATTTCAGGTCTTTTATTGTTTTAATACTGATGATTTTGGCATACAGCTCATGAAAACCCAAAATTCCTATCTAAAAAAATTAGCATATCATGAAAAGGGTCTCTAAACGAGCTATTAAACTAATCATCTGAATCAACTAATTAACTCTAAACACCTGCAAAAGATTCCTGAGGCTTTTAAAAACTCCCAGCCTGTTTCATTACTCAAAACCGCAATCATGGGTAAGACTGCCGACCTGACTGCTGTCCAGAAGGCCATCATTGACACCCTCAAGCAAGAGGGTAAGCACAGAGAAGCAGCACCTTCTCCACAATCTTCCTCAGGGTCTGGTCCCCTCTTCTCATTGTGCAGCGTTTTTTGCCACACTTTTTCCTTCCCACAGACTTCCCACTGAGGTGCCTTGATACAGCACTCTGGGAACAGCCCATTTGTTCAGAAATTTCTTTCTGTGTCTTACCCTCTTGCTTGAGGGTGTCAATGATGGCCTTCTGGACAGCAGTCAGGTCGGCAGTCTTACCCATGATTGCGGTTTTGAGTAATGAAACAGGCTGGGAGTTTTTAAAAGCCTCAGGAATCTTTTGCAGGTGTTTAGAGTTAATTAGTTGATTCAGATGATTAGGTTAATAGCTCGTTTAGAGACCCTTTTCATGATATGCTAATTTTTTGAGATAGGAATTTTGGGTTTTCATGAGCTGTATGCCAAAATCATCAGAATTAAAACAATAAAATACCTGAAATATTTCAGTTGGTGTGCAATGAATCTAAAATATATAAAAGTTTAATTTTTATCATTACATTATGGAAAATAATGAACTTCATCACAATATGCTAATTTTTTTTAGAAGGACCTGTATATGGGGGAAAAAGAAGAGATCACTGCAAAATTTGTAGTTTCTTGAGTTAAATTATAATTTTTATTATATGGTTTCCCATTGCAGGTTTGGTCTTAAATGTCATATAAGGTGGTGTTAAAAAGGTCTTAAAAAGTCTTACATTTACATTTTTTATATCTGTAGACACCAAGATACAGTACATTTGTTGAGATCCAACACTTTACTTAATTACTAGTCATCTCATCTATTATATCATTATTATTAATATAACCGGACAAAGCAGTGTATGTAAAACTGAGTATTATTGTCATAACTGTGAATGACAATGTCCCTTAGGAGAAGCATAAACAATGAGAAAAGCAGAGGACCTAATACTGAGCCCTGGGGCACACCATACTTGTGTTTGATGAGACATCTCTTAATATACTAGTAGAAATCTGACAGATAGGACCTAAACCATGTTAATTCTTGTCCACATACCAACATAATTATCAATCTATCAGAGAATGCTGTGGTCTCTGTTGTCAAAATATCTAATTAACGTTATTAACGTTTAGTTTCTGTGATACGATGGGGCATAAATTCTGACTGAAATACTGTTTTTCTGCAAAACTGAGCATAGTTGAGAGGACAATATTTTATTCTAATATTGTACGCAGGGATGGCAAATTTGGGATTGGTCTACAATAAACCAATTATTCTGGGTCAAGTGATAAGGGATTTTATAACTTCCAGCTTTCATGGATTGCAGTTTTTTATCTTGGTGCTTTATTGTGGTTTTGATTTCTGTTGCGTTGTGCCATTAAACTGGTGTTAAATTGTATTTGATTTTGTTTTTTTCATTTTAGACCTGATGGTGCTGAAAGAGGAGAGTCAACAAGTGAATGAAATTGAAGAGGAAAATAAATTTGAGAAACATCATGATTTAATGACTGGAGAGAAGCTTTTCACATGCCGTCAGTGCGGAAAGTGTTTCAGTAAAAAACATAACTTTGCAGTCCACATGAGAGTTCACACTGGGGAGAAGCCTTACGCATGCCAACAGTGTGGGAAGAGTTTCATCATAAAAGGACACCTTAAAAAACACATGAGAATTCACACTGGAGAGAAGCCTTACATGCCAACAGTGTGGAAAGAGTTTCTCTGAAAAAGGACATCTTCAAGTCCACATGAGAGTTCACACTGGGGAGAAGCCTTACGCATGCCAACAGTGTGGGAAGAGTTTCACTCAAAAAGGAAACCTAAAAAAACACATGAGAATTCACACTGGAGAGAAGCCGTTCATCTGCCAACAGTGTGGAAAGAGTTTCACGCTAAAACAAAACCTTGAGATCCACACGAGAATTCACACTCGAGAGAAGCCGTTCACATGTGATCAGTGTGTAAAGAGCTTCACAACAGAACTAAACCTTAGGTGTCACATGAACATTCACACTGGAGAAAAAACGTTCACCTGTCATCAGTGTGGAAGGAGTTTCAGTCATATCAGTAGCCTCAGCGTTCACATGAGACTTCACACTGGAGCGAAGCCTTACACCTGCAAACCGTGTGGGAAGAGCTTCACACAAAAAGCAAATCTTATAGCCCACATGAGAAGTCACACAGGAGAGAAGCCAAAGAGAAGAAGACAGCGCATAGTTTGTTGGACGCCTTGTTTATACTTCCGCCTGGCTCTGAAGAGAAAGAGTGCGCGCAACCGACCGTCTCTCTCTCTCTCTCTCTCTCTCTCTCTCTCAGATCCTTTGTCTTGTTTAGTAAAATAAAGCCAAGCTTTATATTCTCTCTTCCTCTCCATGATTTCCTCCTTTGCTCAAATCGCTTTGACGTCATGACGCACAGATGCGTTGGACGCCGTGCTATGGTCCCCGATAAAGGACAAAAGGGACAGTTGTGAGTTCACGGTCTGTATATACTATGGCTGGGACTCGGAGCAGGGACATCGATAAGAGGACTCGTTAACGTTGATGGCATACAATATCGATGCTTCATAAAACTTCGAATTCATACAACTTTTCGATTCCCATCCCTAATTCTTACACAGAATAAGGCAGTCGTGTGTTTATTAGTCATGTTTAATCAATCAAAGCGTTTCAATCTTCTGTTTATTAGGGATCTCTGATACAGAGATAGGGATTTCCTGGAATGATAGCTGTGTCACTATGTGAAGGCTGCATCCTCCGAAGGCCGTATTTGAAGGCCGATTGCGTCACAGCGGCGCAACGAAGGACGTCCCAATTCAAAGGCTGCACCCTTCGAAGGTCGCATTTGAAGGTCGATTGCGTCAATGAAGGCTGTCCCAATTCAATTCTGCATCCTCCGAAGGCCGTATTCGAAGGCTTGTTGCGTCATCGCGGCGCGACGAAGGCTATCCTGATTAAAAAGCGATGCCAAATGCACCCTTCGTTTCCCCGTGAAAGGAAGGATACATAAATGGATCCTTAGTGGCCTATCCTACCCCATAAGTCATTGCGCGCCGGTGACGACAGCATTTTTATTTTAAAAAATGAAGGCCGAGAGTTCTGTGGTGGACGGAAAATTCACATTTAAATGTAAGTATTATGTTTTCATTTACTTAAATAGCTAGCGAAACCAGAGTTTAAAGTCACAAGTTTTTCTTTCTAATGAACTTCATCTTAACTCCTTCATCACCACTGCGTGGCTTCATTTGTCAGGTGGTTTGAGGCAAAACTTGTGCTAATATTAGTTTAATAATTGTTTCAGGGAGCAAGGAGCAGACAATTCAGTTCATAAAATTGTTTTTTGTCTTTTACTTTTAAGGGAATCCATCCTGAACCTTTTAGTGAGCTGGTGGTGCAAAAGCCCAAAACAGTGGGTCAGAACGGTCTGAGGTCCACATTGTACAAGGCATATACAGGTGATTAATTTGTTAACTGTTTGATTGTTGCTTTGTGAGAGTAAGTTAAGTTTTTTTTTTAAATGTTATGACTAACATCATTATGGTTACCGCAGATACAATAAATAAAATGTAAATGTAGTTAAGCCCTCATGTCTAACTTTTCTTTTGTGTGACCAATAATCTTATGTATCTCTTTGCTCTTTTGTCTAGGACCACTGCCAGATCCATATATGATGGCATCTGGAAGCAAATTAAGCCAGGTGCAGCCCCAGCCTCTCATGGCTGTTGTATTGGATGGGGTTTCTGAGATGGAGCTGACGCCATCTAAATTTGTGTCTGTCCCTCGTGGATCCCCCATGTCCTATCACTGTCCACCCAAGTAGTCCAGTGACCTCATCCTACACCACATGGCTCCAGAATTTCCGTCCCTTCCTCTGATGCAGCACACTTTTCCCAGGTTGCATTTCGTCCGGACCTTACATCAGTTAATGCATCTCCAGTCTTTTGAAGTGTCACCGCAGCTGTCCAGCGAGATAGCAAAAGAAACTCAGCAGCAGTCCAAATGTCCTGCGTGGACACAGCTACGACGACCAAGGCTGTCTGCCAGTTGTTTTTGGGATGCTTGTTGTAGTAAGGCATGTCGTGAAGAGCAGGAGTCTGCAGCTATTCAGATGATCAGAGCCTCCACAAAGCAAACAGCTGCAATGAAGCATGGTCTGCTGGTGGAGCCTGAAGTGCTGGCAAACTATGCTGAACTGATGCGAGTTAATGTGCTACCAGCAGGATTCATCATTCACCTTGGGCTGTGACGTTATGGGATTTTTTCTTATACCACGGTGAAGCAACAATTTCAAGCTTCTCCTTTCACTCATGGACGAGGTCGAACTGGAAGCCATGTTAATCTTGGACTACATTGGCCACCGTAGGAGTTAAAACGAAATCGGAATTGAGAGGAACAGAAACTAATATTCACTGGATGGTCATATACCTTTTCACCGCTAGATGGGGGTAAAAATCACACAGTGTAGCTTTAACAAATTAACATTTATATTAAATTGTAAATATGAATAATTAACTATTAATTAGGCTAAACTTAAAATTTTTAATAATTATAAAGCAGTTTTCCTTATTATTAACAGCAAAATTAACATTTAACTATTAATTAGGCTTAACATAAATAAACCTTTTTTAAAGTGCAAAATAAAAGAGAAATAGTCTGAACAAGTGTTCTTAAGTGAATCGTCAAGTCCTGCTGCATTTATTTTTCGGTCTTCAGGTTTCGTGACAGGAAAACCAACATGTTAAGTTTGTCTGGTTTCAGCGGGGATCTTAACGGAGAGGCGCGTTTCCATTACAGATTTGCGCAAAACTTTTGCGATTTTTTTTTTCTTCGATAAAAAACAAAAAATGACGGCGTTTCCATTAACCAATGTTATGCGACTAAAACATATTTTTTTCCTCTCGTGGTAAAGTCCTTTCAAAAATCATGGCAACGGACGAATGTAGGTGCATAGCCTATATCACAGTCACCGCACTAAACATTATTATTATTTATGGAAGGAGACGTGGTGTGTTATCCAAGCGTTAATGGCATGGAAAGACCCTCATGCGAATGGCACCAGGAGTTCCTGGGTGTTTCTCCCTCATTTCTGCTCCGAGGTCTTGATTGTGGCATTTATTTGAGGTTTAGAATCCAGTATTCCTGTAATTATTGTTTATTTTATAAATTTAATAAAGAACTCTGTCTCGTATTATGTCCGTGTCAGTGTACTTTTGTGTCCATTCGTTTTTCCTTATATAACCCGTAATTGCAAAACGAAAAATGAACGGTTGTTGTATTTTTAAAACGCATAGTTGAACACCAAAATTTTAATTTGAACTGTAGGCTACACACCAAACGCTGCGCAAAAAATAGGCCTAAATATCAACAAATTTTCTGATTTTGTTTATGACTTTTTGCCCCTCTATTAAACATTTAAAATATTCACAAATTAATATGGAAAATAATTTAGATTTTACTGGTTTTCTAAGTCCAAATTAGAACCTGGAAATTACATTTTTCCCACAGTGCTGAATGAGAAGAGCCATATAACCACAGCCTACAGAGAGGTGATTTATAGGCGAGTTATAGACTATAATAAATGTGTCTGAAAAAAATAACGAGGCATTTTAATTGTTTATTAATAAACTATTGTTTTCTAAATCAGTGTCGGCTAAAAACATTTCTCCATCTCTGCTGTTAAGCGGATGCGCCTTTAGAGAGAAATGCACGTTTCATACGGATTACATAATTAGAAGGTATTAGCTTTCGATTTGAATTTGTTCGTTTTAAAGTGGACATTTCAAGCTTTAGCCTACATAGGCTATATTTTGTTTCAGTTCTCGCGCTTCAGTTCACGGAGATCATGAAACCGCGCCTGAAATTGTTTTATTTTATTTTACAAAAGCACAACGTTTTCTTGTTATTGTGAGTTTACACACAAATAAAAATAGTTGTGAATAATGTATTATTATTTTCTGTATGACCAGAAATGATAGAGTATTTTAAGTTGTTTTCACTGTTGATCAGGGCCGGCCCTGGCCAATTTGCTGCCCTAGGCAAGATTTTACCTGGTGCCCCATGCATCACAGCCTATTTCACCCTGTCATTGTGTTCATGATTATTTATCCTATATATGTATATATATATATATATATATATATACACTCACCTAAAGGATTATTAGGAACACCATACTAATACTGTGTTTGACCCCTTTCGCCTTCAGAACTGCCTTAATTCTACGTGGCATTGATTCAACAAGGTGCTGAAAGCATTCTTTAGAAATGTTGGCCCATTTTGATAGGATAGCATCTTGCAGTTGATGGAGATTTGTGGGATGCACATCCAGGGCACGAAGCTCCTGTTCCACCACATCCCAAAGATGCTCTATTGGGTTGAGATCTGGTGACTGTGGGGGCCATTTTAGTACAGTGAACTCATTGTCATGTTCAAGAAACCAATTTAAAATGATTCGAGCTTTGTGACATGGTGCATTATCCTGCTGGAAGTAGCCATCAGAGAATGGGTACATGGTGGCCATAAAGGGATGGACATGGTCAGAAACAATGCTCAGGTAGGCCGTGGCGTTTAAACGATGCCCAATTGGCACTAAGGGGCCTAAAGTGTGCCAAGAAAACATCCCCCACACCATTACACCACCACCACCAGCCTGCACAGTGGTAACAAGGCATGATGGATCCATGTTCTCATTCTGTTTACGCCAAATTCTGACTCTACCATCTGAATGTCTCAACAGAAATCGAGACTCATCAGACCAGGCAACATTTTTCCAGTCTTCAACTGTCCAATTTTGGTGAGCTCTTGCAAATTGTAGCCTCTTTTTCCTATTTGTAGTGGAGATGAGTGGTACCCAGTGGGGTCTTCTGCTGTTGTAGCCCATCCGCCTCAAGGTTGTGCGTGTTGTGGATTCACAAATGCTTTGCTGCATACCTCGGTTGTAACGAGTGGTTATTTCAGTCACAGTTGCTCTTCTATCAGCTTGAATCAGTCGGCCCATTCTCCTCTGACCTCTAGCATCAACAAGGCATTTTCGCCCACAGGACTGCCGCATACTGGATGTTTTTCCCTTTTCACACCATTCTTTGTAAACCCTAGAAGTGGTTGTGCGTGAAAATCCCAGTAACTGAGCAGATTGTGAAATACTCAGACCGGCCCGTCTGGCACCAACAACCATGCCACGCTCAAAATTGCTTAAATCACCTTTCTTTCCCATTCTGACATTCAGTTTGGAGTTCAGGAGATTGTCTTGACCAGGACCACACCCCTAAATGCATTGAAGCAACTGCCATGTGATTGGTTGATTAGATAATTGCATTAATGAGAAATTGAACAGGTGTTCCTAATAATCCTTTAGGTGAGTGTGTATATATATATATATATATATATATATATATATATATATATACACACATTACAACCTAAACACAAATAGCAAGAGCATTACATCTAGCATTCAAGTCAAGTCCCATTTATTTTTATAGCGCTTTTTACAATATAGATTATTTCAAAGCAGATTACAGCTTTACAGTTTTGTTGCGTTTATAATTTTGTTCAGTATATATAGCCGCTCTGGATAAAACAGTGATGTCATCGTCCAAATGTCATTCATGCACAAACTATTCATTGAGCGCTAGCAAAAGTGTTTGTTTTGCAGTTGATGGCAGCAATCTTCCACTAAACTATGGCACGTTTCATGTTTTCACCATGAATGAAACTGCGAAATGTCTTCTTTAATGTTAATTTTACATAAAACGTTGCTACTTTTAATAAACCTGTAGCCTATATAAATATCATTAATAATTTTGGCAAATAAAAAAAAAAAATGCCATATATCCCCCTCAAAACTGCACAACTGTAGAGTAAAACATTAATTAATAAAAGTGATAGTGAATGCGTTTAAAAAAACTGACGTGATTGTTACAAATCACACTGTCTGGGGCCTCTGGAGAACTCAGAACAACGGTTAGCATAAAGTTTAAGGTAAAAATAACTGCCATTAAATTATATATCTTACTACTATGCAATTAGATAAACTGTTCATTCATTACATTACCTCTGTCTTTATCCCCTTTTATCCTCTTCTCTTCCGTTGGGCACTGTATCTATTGCAGACTATAATGCTAATCTAAAATATGTCATGTAAATTTGGCCATCCGTCACAATCAGGTAAATTTCACCATGTCTAGACCTGGCACGAGCTGCCAGGCCCGTTTCTACGGGGTGCTTGAGTGTGTTATGTGCCCTCAAACGAAAGCAATGCTGTCTACATTGGATGCAGCGAGGGTGCGACGCTACACAACAAATTACCAACAGTAAACTGATCGCGCGCGCTCTGTTTCTGACGCACTTCAAGCACTCGCTAGGCGGGGGAAGATTGATGCGCCGGACCGGAGTCGGGGGACTTAGTTAAGTTTTTGTGGAGGTTTTTTTGCTTTATTTTGTAGTATTTTGAATTAATGTTTTTAAAATAGTATTAGTAAAAAAAAAAATCTAAAAAAATAATTCAGTCGTTCACTCATTTTGGCGCCCCTATTGAGTGGCGCCCCTAGCATTTGCCTATTCCGCCTATGCCACTGGCCGGCCCTGCTGTTGATAGGAAAATGCAAGTGTTCGCGCCCGCGCCTCCGTGCCATGCAGTGCGCGCATGTTTAATGGACTGTCCCTCCCTTGCGCAGGGAGCGTTTTTTTCTCCAGAAGCCCTTGAACATAGGACTCGCGGAATACAGTAAATTATAAGGAAAGATTTGTATTTATAGTTCATATCACACACCATATGCACTCCTGTAACTTTCAGCAGAAAAAAAAAAAAGTGCGGTGATGACCTCGCACCGCGGTAGGCATCTCATTAACGCGATATTGCGGTGATGCGGTTATCGTCGCACCCCTACATTCACCCTGACGCACCACATCTCGGGGCCAGTCCAGGCGGTCGGGTGTTTGACCCTTCAAAGTCGCCTCCTTTTGGCCTGGTTGAGGTGAAGAGCAGCATAAAAACTGATCCATCTCAGGTTGCTTTGGCAGCAAGAAGCAGCAGCTCCAGACTGTTCTGGCTGCACCAGGTCACCAGATGGTCGATCTCCCACCTGTAGGTGGACTCATCCCCACCAGAGATGAGCCCAATTAGGATGGTGTCGTCCGCAAACTCTACTCGCATTCACAGACTGACTGCTTGTCCTGGCCTTCTCCTAAATCTCCTCTAGTTTATATCTGTTTTTACAGATGCTGTTCACGCCCTTGCAATTAGCACAGCAACAGCAAATATCCCGCAAATGGGAGAAATCGAAACCAGCTGTTAGACAGTGCTATGATTAAGTGCAATAAAATACAAACTGCAACCCTTTTTAGGTTGCATAATATTTCATATCATTACCATTACCAACCAAAGTGGCTGACTGTTCATATGTGTGTCCCACAGGGCTACTACGGTCTCCATTATCCTTCACACAAATTCATACATACTATTCCAGGTACAAAAGCACTTTACAAAGTCAAAATGCTGCTGACTAACAAGAGAGTCCTCAAAGATGTAGCAAAGCTCAGCCCTCACTACCAGACCTCATCCCTGGAAGCCTTTCACAGTGATATTTTACGCTTTTTACCCCCCGAAAGTGTGTTATTTCCTTTAATTGGAATGCTGTGCAGGTATGCAATGTAAAGTTGTGTAAAAGCATGTTATTGACATTTAAAGTAGCAGTGTGTAATTTTTACCGGCATCTAGTGGTGAGATTTGCGAATTGCAAACAGCAAGTCACTCGCGGCCTATCCCTCGGTTTTCAAACTCGAATGAGAAGCTACGGTGGCCGACGTAAGACAAAAGATGTCGTCGTCTGAGTCTGAGTCAGCAGCAGAGAGTAGTAAGTCAAGCAATGAGGTTTCTTTAGCGCTGTTTGTTCGCTTTCGGCTACGGTAGACACATGACGTCACAATATGTCGACCTTCATAGAAGGGGATTCCCGCGCCTATGTAGATATAAATGTCTCATTCTAAGGTAATAAAAACATAACGGCTCATTGAGTAAGGTCTTTATACACCACTGAAAACATAGTTATGGATCTTATATTGCATTTCTGTCAATAGATCCTAAGAAATATCACACATTGCACCTTTAATGAACCCCAAAGTCCTATTATTTCATAATTGTAGTGTAATACAGGATAATGCTGTATATTTTTGACCTCCCCACAGCAAAGGTAAAACTGCCTGATCCTGTTTTATTTGTTTTGGGAATAACAGGAACCCAATCCCCAGTGCTGTACTGTGGGTTTTTATAAGGGGGTTGATAACTGCCAGCTTGTAAGTATTTGGGATGTGTGTAACACTCTGCCCTTTACTGCTCTTTTTTTTAACAGATTTGTCACTATCCACGCACAAGGGGATCTTTAGAATGAAAGCAATAATCGCGAATATCACAAACTTCAATAATGACACATACTCAATGCTTTCTTAAACAGATAAACATGCCCAAGAACAGGTGTATGGGAGTTAATATGGCACACAGCAACAAACAAATATTCAGACGGCGCTGAACAACATTCAACAAAAGACGCATCAAACAGTTCAATTGACTGACGCGCTTTGTATATTACAAAGGACTCAATTATCCCGTGCAACCTCACAATTTCCCCCTTTCATTGTCCCAGTCCACAAAATTAAACCAAAAGAAAACTTCCAGGCTGACTCAAGAGCGCGATCCAGACTTTCCAACCAGAAAACAGTTAGTCCGTGAGAATAATCCACTGTTCGGAACGTGACGAAAAAATGTAATCCACAACAAAAAAAGGAAAAAGTAGAGCGCTGATCCAGTGGTATACCACTACAAAAAATACAAAAATGAAGCGATCTCACCAGATCCGTAGATCGTCGGGCAATGTTAACCCACACAGTTAGTAAGTTTGGGTCTGGGCACATCCTCTTGCCGGAGACGCGCACGTGAGTAAACAGTCCAGGTGGTTCAATAATTTTCTGTCCTTCTCGCTCGCATTAAAGCCGTCCCTTAACGTATCGTTTGAAAATGCTATCAAACCATAAGGAACAAGCTTTAAATCGCTATAGCTGTAGCAAACAATACTGGCGCCATGTATTCAAAACACACCTTTCTATTTTGATTCTCACCACACCCCTAAGTAAGCTTAGGAGCACCTTGATAGGAATTAAGGGCGGCCGAGGCCTTAAAGAGATATCCCCCGCCCCATTCTTACCAAAATATACAGTGGAAACTTAATTTAACGGGATCATCTTATTAAACAGCATATAAATGTAAAACTGCTGAACGTTACCGAATGAAATGTTAACCCCCATGAAGAGGAAATGACTGTAAAACCTTGAGGGTGATCTATGATTTGATCATCAATCCAAATGTAGTCTTTGACATGAAACGTCCCCACATTCAAGTGGTTTATTATGACTTTATAATAATTTTTGATGTTGTTGTGGTTGTTTAAAAGCAGAGGTTCTGTTCTTACTTTTATAAACAATATGTTCAGACATTGATACAACAAAATATTCTAGGAACCATGAAATTGTGAAAATTATCAGAAATGCTGCCCAGGTTTGTGAGCCTTCAATAACATCCATTATCAGTGTCTGTTTATCTTCGCTGGTCCCACCCAGCTCAACTTCAATCCTGCTGTTCTAGCTCTGCAACCAAAAACTTTTCCCCAGTCCTTTAAAATATGATATATATCAAGATACTTGCCTTTATTCATGATTGAGAATATCTCAATGCTTTAGAAATCTGCAATTTATCCTTTGAATGAATCCTTTATCTTATCATTTGAATGTGTTTTCTGTATGTGAATTTCTATTTAATGTTAACAGGACTTTTATTTTGGTGTGGTGACATGATGTCATAAGTCTGTGCCGCTCCTGCATCTGTGATTCTCCTGAAGAAAGGTTTGTGTTTTTAATCATTTATAGTGTTTAAACCAATACGACCTGTCAGTACAATTATATAGAGAACTTTGATATGAGTTATTTTTTAATTTAAAATTATAATGTATCAAATAAAATGAATGAACAGTCTTTTATCAGAGAAGCACATCCACAAATGAGTAACAGTAAAGGTTCCTAAGCTCCCTATATTGTTTTTCAATACAACCCGTTTAGACAATTATATAGAGAACTGTGAAATAAGCTAATTATTACTGAATGTAGCATTGTAATGTATTGTATCTAATAACATTAATGAACATAGTTTTTATCAGGAAAGTGTGAATAACAGAAATTAATCGTTTTTGTGAGTAAACATGTATTACAGAAAAAGTGCGTCTCATTTCGCTCCCTATATTGTGAATCAGTTCATCATAAACACGCTGTTTGCTCTCTGGCAAGTAATGATAGAGAAAGATTTTCAAAACGAATTGAGATTCAATTGAATCAAATAATTCAGAGATTGTAAGCACTTAATTCACAGCATGTAAATACAACAACAAAAAAAAAACACAAACATGTGTAATGACAACTTCTACACATTAAGTGACAATGTTTTCATGACAGTGTAATCCATTAAATATAATCTACAAATCATGACATACATGTCAATTATAAATACCTCAATATTAATTGCCTGTATAATCTCTGTTCCTTAAATTTGTGGTGCTAGTTTTGAGTATTGATGTCAAGTCCAATTCATTTCTGCGAACGGTTCTTTCGGACAGTTCGTTTCAAAAAACGATTTATCAGTTCCTTTCGTCATCAAGAAAATATGGCAGTAGATCTGATTGAGACGCTCTCAGAGATTTAGTTTAGAGTGTTTTTCTTTCTGTTAATTATACTCCTCTTAAACAGGACAGTGTCCAAACACACAGAAAAACTCCTGGTGAAGCGACTGAGATCCACGTGACACACTATTATAAAGATGGCGTTTATTAAAGTGGAGAGTGAAGACGTGAAGATTGAAGAAACATTCAGAGACAAACATGAAGATACTGAGAAACAAACAGGTCAGTTTCATTCTCAAAGCTGAACTTGAGATTTTGTCATTTGTTCCTTTTTTAAATGTCCAGCTCTAGAGAAATGAATGATATTTTTGAAGAGAGTCCTAATTAAAGTGGTTTTATTTGACATGGAGCAGGTCGCCTCATGTGGACAGACATGTTGAGACCAGACAAATACTAACACTGCCTTCTTAAACCCAATAAATACTTCTGAATTGAAACCATTCATTTCTATCACTTACGTACACAGTGGTATGTAACATACATTTATTTATCATAAATAAATGTTTTTGTGCAATGCACATGGAAGCTAACCATATTCAATATTCAGAGCCTCATAAAATTCAGAGGCATAATTTTTCTTCTATTTTTTAGTAGGTGAAACAATGTTTATTATGGAGAATGACATGACAGCCAGTTATAACTTTTGATAACTTTATTGTCCTGAACATCAGTACAGTAACTTGTCAAGTCACCTTTATTTATATAGCACTTTATACAACAGAAATAGTTTCAAAGCAGCTTCACCTTAACCCTCTGGGGTCTGAAGGGGGTCGCACACCGGCCAGCAATATTGTGTTTAAGGACATTATGAAATTAAGATATTGTCTGTAATATGTTATGATTGTGCTGTACAATTAAATACAATCATTGTTGAGTCTGCAGTCTGAACACTTTACCTCAGGGCGTCCGTTAACTGAATTAATACATATAGTCCAATAATCACCAAGGTTTAATTTGTCAACAGAAGGCATCGCGTTCTTCTTTAAAATGGCCTGGTATTTCTGGGAATCCATGATGCCAGGTACACGATCAAGATTGCCAGTTCCTGCCGCAGAAAAACAGCCTGACATCATCAGTGACCCGCCTCCATGCTTGACCGTGGGGATGGTACTCTTCTGGTCATAAGCCTGGACTTTCACATGCCAGACATACCGTTGGTCCAAACACTTCCAGTTTGGTTTGGTCAGTCCATAGAACTATCTCCCAAAGCTCTGTAGTTTTATCCAAATTCCTCCTGGCATATTCTAGTCAACTTTTGATGATCCTTGTGGTCAAGAGTGGAGTGCGTCTAGGAGTCCGGCCACAAAGTCCTTGTTTATTCAGTGCATGTCTTATAGTTGCCACTGAATCACTTGTACCAGCCTACACACAGGGGCTTTTCTTAGTTTCCAAATTTTAGGCTTTCTTCAATGGCCAGGTTTGCTTCTGTTCCACAAGTTTTAAACTTCCTTATAATGCTCCCAATGGTGTCTCTTGGAATGTTAATTTATTTGGAAATCGTCTTACACCCAAGTCCCTTCAGGTGTGAAGAAATAATCTCCTCTCTCAGCTTTTGTGGAAGCTCCTTTGTCTTTCCCATGATTGCAACTCACCTTGAATACCTTCATGGGTGGGGTTTATATATACATCACAGCTGAAGCAAATTAAGGATCATTATAGAGTTCCCAAAGGCTTAATTATGTTTCAACTCCACTTTAGGTCATAAAAACTTTCAGAAAGCTTTAAAAACAACAATATTATGAAGGGGTTGAATAATTGTGACATGACTATCTTAGCAAAATATCCTGTTACACACAAATACTACATCATGCATTTTGTGTGTTGATTTTATGTATCACTCAACTCATCAAGAAGTCATCCAATGAAAAAACTTTAATTGATAAATCCTTGGGGGTTGAATATTTTTGATTGCAACTGTATATATGGAAAAAAAAGAGACAACTGCAAAATTAGCAGTTTCTTGTTGAGTAAAATTAACATTTTTGATCATATGGTTTTCCATTGCAGGTTTGGTCTTAAATTGTCATATAAGGTGGTATTAAAAAGGTCTTAAAAAGCCTTAGATTTAAATTGTTTATATCTGTAGACACTCAGATAACAGTACATTTGCTGAGATCGAACACTTTACTTAATTACTTGTCATCCCATCTATTATATCATTATCATTAATATAACCGGACAAAACTTCACTACTCTAAGTTAAGCCTGGTTCACACGGGACGATTTTAAAATTGTCGGCCGATTTTCCAAACCTGAGAAACCCCGCACACGGCGATAAAAAATCAGGGGTCTAACAGTTTTGGTCGTACCGTGTGTGGTGCGCAGCCACACGGCAAAATCAACACATCACACACGAACCGATTTGACTCCCGAGCATTCCCAGGTCAGACGGAAAATCTCGCAAAATCCCTCGAGATCAAACGTTACTTCAGAGTAAACAATCATGGCGGACGAAGAGGATGCAGTGGCGATAGTTTGTAGTTTGTTTTTAACCGAATCCATCTCCGACGTCCACCGGACTTTCTGGTGCGCCACGCCACCGGCTGTTTTGATTTTGTTTCCCAGTGCTTCCTCTGCGCCTCGTCACCTCGCTTTCTGATTGACTACACGCCACAGTCCACAGGCTGCGTGCTCGTTTGTACCCGGGGGACACCACACACGAGGAGAAATCGGGCCAAAATAATCCAACATGTTGGATATCCCCGATTTGAGATCGGAGCGGTCCCGACGGCCTTCCGAGCAGACGAGAGCACTCTTAACACACCACACACGGCAGGAATATCTGATCAGATTATTTTACGATAATTGGAGCATCCTTAAAGGGATACTCCACCAGTTTTTCTTATTAAACTATGTTATTCCCTTAACTAAGACGAGTTGATACATACCTCTCTCGTCTCAGTGCGTGCACTATATCGCTCTGTATTGCCGCAAAACTATGTTAGCACTTAGCTTAGCCCATGCATTAAATATGGGCCAAGCAGAGAAGCGACCAAACACTTCCACGTTTTCCCTATGTAAACACAGTTACTCGAGTAGTGTAACTTGACCTGGGCTGGTGACACAAAATAAACCGTTGCGCTTTTCTAAGCGTTTAAAATTGATGACTATATTGTATGGCGGAATACCATAACAAGTGCTTTTGAGCACTTCGACTTGGCGCAATAATATCTTCACTCGTGAAAAGTCCTCTTACCGGCTCCCGCTTCCTCTCCCCCTCCCTCTGACATTTCCGTCAATACAACCAACGTGACATGCGCCGGTAGTAGTAGTTCGAGCGGAGTTGACGAAGTAACAGGTTGTTGGAAGCTAGTTTGTGTACAATAATGGTTAAAGCGTGCATCGTAAAGGGTTGTGAAAATAAGGAGAATGTACATAGTGCTGTCATTTTTCACAGAATTCCAACACACCACATACAGCGGAGAGCTTGGTTAGCTGCTTTGAACAAGAATCCCAAAACACCATTGATGACTCTGAAGAAGTGGCGTGTTTGCTCCGAACATTTCACAAAGGAGGACTATACCTGCACAGGAACACGCCTAAAGGATGAGGCTACACCAACAATATTCAGATCACTTACACAAGAAAGAGGATCATCACCCAACGCTGTAAGTGTACTTTTGTATGGTATTTAGTTGTCCTGGAAGTGTCAGTAACCTTAGCTGAGTAACATATCTGTGAAATCAGTGCGCTTCTGAGACAGGAAATAAAAAGTTACTGTTTTATTTAGATAAGGACTGAGCTCAGAAAGAAACATGTAGTATAAGCCTTAAACCGTATAACTCCTTAGTATAACGTTAAAGTGACAACATATCTGATTCTCTGTATCTTGAGACTGCAAGGTTTCATTTACCATGCTAATACATTGACTAATGGTAGGGGGAGGGGTATTTCTGTCTCTGGTAATACCCTGTGACAATACTTTATTTTTACTTTGAACAATGTAAAAAATATATAAATATAATTGATATTTGTGTTTGTATTTGTTTTCCAAAAAAATTATTCTTGTCATTGTTTTTCCTGCCATAATTGCGTCAATTATTATTCAGGCAGAGTTGAGTGATGTACAGGAAGATCTGCCAGAACAAGAGGAAAACTTTTTTGTTGGTGTACCTCAATCAACCCCCCAGAAGCACAGAGCTGAAGAGCCTACTGCTGCATTCAAATTGCCCTTGTCTGTACAGCTAGCTAGTCCTTTACGTTCAGGCAAACCAGCTGTTGCCCTGGCTCCCACATGGACAGTACAATCAGTAAGATAATGAATTTTCATGTTTTATACAGACTTATGATTGTAATATGACCTATACTTATTTGACATCTGATTAATGTCTAGGACCATGACTACACAAGGCCATCATTGTGTGTGTCGATGCAAAGAAAAAGTCTTGTATTCGAGGTGAGTGACAAGCTTCTATGTTTGCTATCAATAATCCATAATCCAATTTATGGAAAGCATTACATTTCATTTCCTATCATGTTATCTAATTGTTTAGTCACAATGTACTTGATGTGGCACTGGTATGCAAAACAAATGCATATTTTTATTTTTTATTTGTGTACAACAGGAAACACACCACATTGAAACTACTGTGATGGATATGAGTGCAACATCAGTGTTTGATGTCAGCATGATTTCCGAGCCTGCTGTCGATACTGCAGACACTAGCTTTGTACCAAATTCAAGCCCCTCCACCACCACCACAGGAAGCTGTTCAAGCATCTATGGACAAGCCAAAGGTTGGAAAGAGAGGAAGTGGATTATAAATGAGTCCAAACTCATGGAACTATTTCAGAAATGTACAACCTGTGGTTCTGCGATGTGTGAGCTGAACCAGACAGTAACACATCGCGGCAGTAGAATCAATATAAATTGGCAATGCAACAATGGCCATTTGGGACAATGGGAATCATGTCCCAATATACGGGGAATGGCGGAAAATAACCTTTTCGCAGCAGCTGCCACTCTCTTTACCGGCTCAACATACACTGATATAGCTGACTGGGCTGGACTTTTTAACCTGCAGTTGCCACTGGAGTCATATTTTTACAGCATACAGGCTAGCTACCTGCTCCCAGTGATTGAGAAAGCCTACACACAACAGGAGAACATAATCAAAGCAAGATTAATTTGCCAAAGTGAAGATGGAGATGGAGTGCAGCTAAGTGGAGACGGCAGAAGTGACAGCCCTGGACACTCCAGCAAATACAACACATATTCTTTTATGGATGACTCCACTAACCAGATCGTGGGGTTTGATTTGATGCAGGTAAATTGACAATTATTTCCACAAATATATGTTAAATTCTATAACATTTTTTTTTTATTTCACCATGCATTGATTTGTGCTCTTTAGGTTTCCCAGACCTCAAGTTCGGTCGCAATGGAACCACTGGCCTTCAAGAAAGGCCTGGAGAAGATCCTGGAAGAGGGCATTGATGTAAAAGTGGTCACCACAGACCGGCATCCGTCCATAAGAAAAATTATGAGAGAAGAATATCCTGGTATCATTCATCAGTTTGATCCGTGGCATGTCGCCAAAGGTTAGTTTACTGTTAGTCTAAGCTGTATAGCTAGAGAACAACTCCAAATAATTTATCTACATTATTGTCTGTTACCAGTGTTTCAAAAATGACTTTGTTTGGGTCTGTATAATGTGTGCAGTGTACTAATTTCCGTGTTTCAAAAGCCAAATGTACCTAATTTGTTAGTGATGAGAAAATTTAAATTAATGCAAAAGACAAAAACAGGCAAAAGACAATGAAACACATGTATGTATGTAACAGATATGGCTGAAATGGTGCGCCACCATAGTCTATGCAATATATGTGATTACCCATTGTACTTAGTTTCTATATTTTTTCAGGATTTAAAAAAAAAATGGTTGCCGCATCCAACAGAAAAGAATACAAGGATCTTGCTCCTTGGGTCAGGAGTGTCAGCAACCACATGTGGTGGAGCTGTTGCACCTCCAAAGGAGATGCAAAGGTAACCAAGCATACATTCATGCTATGTAATGTATCAAATGCTATATACAGCTCAAATGTTCATGCAATTTTTGGTCTTCAACAAGGAAGCCGAATGAATTGTATTACAGACGGTTAAAAGTGTGCCTCTGCTCTTGGTTTTTTCAGGAGCTGCTCCGACGATGGACGTCTCTTCAACACCACATCACTGGGGTCCATCGCTGGGAAGAAAACGGAACGGAATACAGATGTTTCCATCAGGACTTGTCAGCAGAGGAGCAAAGAACAAAGAGGTGGCTAAAAGGGAATTCCCCTGCCTTCAAAGCCCTTCAAGCAATGATTATGGACACACGTCTCATAAAAGACCTACAACAGATGACACTGTTCAAACACACAGGTATGTGTATCAAAGACATTGACAAACTAAATAGTAATATGGGTAAAGTCAAGTCTGTGTTAGTGAGAATAGATTATGGAAAACTAATTTGCAAAAAGTCTGTATGAGGGGGGGATTGTTACCCCACATTTGAATAATAGTACTATGCATCCTATTCATGATGGTACAGTGCTTCGAAAGGACATAACTTTTTATGCACTTGTTTTTACATTGCAAAACATTTTCTTTTAATTTATTTCTCAGGACAACTTGAGGTCTTTCACAATGCACTTTTGAAGTACTGTCCAAAGCGACTTCATTTTCAATACCCTTCAATGAAGGCACGCACTATGCTAGCCATTATGGATCACAATGAGAATCACTCCACAAAGCGGGAACAGGCAACAACAGGATCCGGTGGGTGCTAAAGGAATGCAAATTACTATAATGTAACCGTGTGTTTTCCCTGCACTTCTCTGTATCATCCATACATAAACATGATCTTCCAAATAATGCTGGCACAAATATTACGGACTAATTTTTTTAATAATATATAAAAAAAAAACACACAGACAGCCACAGTCCGAACATATGTAATAACATTATAAATATCAGAAATTATACATGTACTAGACTACCAACACGTTCATTCATAATATTTTTGATTTCAGGCCTCACAAGACACAATGTTGTCTTTCAAAAGCAATCAAAGCAGTGGATTGCTAGACCAATATATGTGAAGACAACTCAAAAATTCCGAGATGATCTCATGGACAGAGTGATCCAAAGAAGACTAGACCCCACAGTCAGATTCAAAGACCCATCATCCCGTATCCAAGTACCTCGCCTAGCTGCCAACATTGCATTGCTACCAAAGCCCAGCAAAGAGGAGGTCATACAGTCACACACCTCGAGATTCAAAGGTCCATCGGAGCCATTGTAACTTTTGTTTACAGCTGACATGAAAAGAAACCTGTGCCATTGAAAAAACACAGGAGGGGACTTTTTCTTGCTTAGCAAGTGTAGAAGGCAAATGTCAGTTATTATAGTTAATATTTTTGTTGTTATATTTTTAAATTAAGTATTGTACAATTTTGTGACTTCACTAATGTTTGAATAAATCTGTCAAAAAACATTTTGCCAAGAGAACACATGGCCTGTCTTATTTAATAGGGGTTTTAATTGAAAAAAAAATCCTGGATGTTGCATGAGTGATTATATCAGAAGACATTGGATTTATCAAACGAGATAAAAGTATCACTCCAGATGTTGTAGGTTCAAAGCTTTATTTTTACAAAAAAATATAGGAAACTGAACTGAATACAAATAAGGACATTGAAAATAATAAAGTGATAGAAACACATCTACATTATGGTTGTAATATAGAAAAATATACAAATAGTAACAGTCATATGCCTACATATCCATTGCCTCATGTAGTTCTTGAAATCCAACATAGACACCGGACTCTGAAGGATATCTTTGTCGTATAGTCCCGACCACACATGATGGCAGTGGTTTCCGATTGCCTCTGCCCAAAGTTTCACCCTGTAGGGCCCATTCCAGCACTATCCGGTAGCATACCAACCTATTTTGACTGAGAAGACAGAGATAGACTAAGTTTATACATTTATAATTGAAACCATGATACATAGGCATATTTAAATGGTTATAGCACTTACTCTGATGATAGCTGGCCATCTGGTCCACTCGGCGTCGGTCGTTTCCTCCAATTTACTTTGTCACGATGAAAGAAAAATTTTACGACTGCCGGGTGAATCATCGCTGCAAACGCGTCGCTTGCCGCGACACATGCGATTTGTCCAGGGTCTTCTGGATCTACACTGACCCCCACCTTCGATGGCAATACCTTGTCCCATTCTAAACAGCACAGGCTCTCAATTTCGGTCGGCATCTGTTCGCAACAGTCACACTTGCACCACCAATTGCTGTTTGCCCGTGGTCTTTCGCCAGCTCCGGTCTGTTCTGGATCATATCTTTCTTGCCTCTCACGGTCCATAAGAGCTAATTCCTCCTCCGTGTACTCGGGTTCAAACAGATATGGCTCTGGGTCTTCTACAAAGAAGTCATAATCATCTACAAAGTCCGCCATTGCAAATGATCTGCAGTTTGCTAATAGCACAGGTAGTAAAAGTCACGTTGGTTGTATTGACGGAAATGTCAGAGGGAGAGGAAGCGGGAGCCGGTAAGAGGACTTTTCACGAGTAAAGATATTATTGCGCCAAGTCGAAGTGCTAAAAAGCACTTGTTATGGTATTCCGCCATACAATATAGTCATCAATTTTAAACGCTTAGAAAAGCGCAACGGTTTATTTTGTGTCACCAGCCCAGGTCAAGTTACACTACTCGAGTAACTGTGTTTACATAGGGAAAACGTGGAAGTGTTTGGTCGCTTCTCTGCTTGGCCCATATTTAATGCATGGGCTAAGCTAAGTGCTAACATAGTTTTGCGGCAATACAGAGCGATATAGTGCACGCACTGAGACGAGAGAGGTATGTATCAACTCGTCTTAGTTAAGGGAATAACATAGTTTAATAAGAAAAACTGGTGGAGTATCCCTTTAAGATTGTCGGAAGGGGTAAATCGGGGCTAAAATCGGCCTAATTATCCTGCCGTGTGAACCAGGCTTTAGCAGTGTATGTAAAACTGAGTATTATTGTCATAACAGTGAATGACAATGTCCCTTAGGAGAAGCATAAACAATGAGAAAAGCAGAGGACCTAATACTGAGCCCTGGGGCACACCATACTTGTGTTTGATGAGACATCTCTTAATATACTAGTAGAAATCTGACAGATCTTGTCCACGTACCAACATAATTATCAATCTATCAGAGAATGCTGTGGTCTTTGTTGTCAAAAGATCTAATTAACTTTAGTATCTTTAGTTTATGTGCATAACGATGGGGCTTAAATTCTGACTGAAATACTGTTTTTCTGCAAAACTGAGCATAGTTGAGAGGACAATATTTTATTCTAATATTGTATGCAGGGATGGCAGATTTGGGATTGATCTATAATAAACCAATTATTCTGGGTCAAGTGATAAGGGGTTTGATAACTTCCAGCTTTCATGGACTACAGTTTTTTTTTTTTTTATGTTCTAAAGAAAGTGAACAGTTAATATTGAGAAGAGATTCTGAGATCACTCTTTCAGTAGATTATTGTATATCGAGTCTAGCATACAAGTTGGTGGTTTTTATCTTGGTGCTTTATTGTGGGTTTGATTTCTGTTGCTTTGTGCCATTAAACTGGGGTTAAATTGTATTTTTTTTATTTTAGACCTGATGGTGCTGAAAGAGGAGAGTCAACAACTGAATGAAATTGAAGAGGAAAATCAATTTGAGAAATATCATGATTTAATGACTGGAAAGAAGCTTTTCACATGCCGTCAGTGCGGAAAGTGTTTCAGTCAAAAACATAACTTTGCAGTCCACATGAGAGTTCACACTGGAGAGAAGCCTTACGCATGCCAACAGTGTGGAAAGAGTTTCACTCAAAAAGGAAACCTTAAAAAACACATGAGAATTCACACTGGAGAGAAGCCGTTCATCTGCCAACAGTGTGGAAAGAACTTTACGGCAGAACTAAACCTTAGGTATCACATGAGAATGCACACTGGAGAGATATCTTTTACCTGCCAACAGTGTGGAAAAGGTTTCACTCAAAAACAAAGCCTTCAAGTCCACATGAGAATTCACACCGGAGAGAAGCCTTACACTTGCACTCAGTGTGGAAAGAGTTTTACACAGAAAATCATCCTTGATTACCACATGAGCATTCATATTGGAGAGAGATCTTTTACCTGTCAACAGTGTGGAAAAAGTTTCACGCAAAAACAAAGCCTTGAAGTCCACATGAGAATCCACACTGGAGAGAAGCCTTACCATTGCAATCAGTGCGGAAAGAGTTTTACACATAAAAACACTCTTGATTACCACTTGAGAATCCACACTGGAGAGAAGCCGTTCACATGTGATCAGTGTGGAAAGAGCTTCACAACAGAACTAAACCTTAGGTGTCACATGAACATTCACACTGGAGAGAAACCGTTCACATGTCATCAGTGTGGAAGGAGTTTCAGTCATATCAGTAGCCTCAGCGTTCACATGAGACTTCACACTGCAGCGAAGCCTTACACCTGCAAACCGTGTGGGAAGAGCTTCACACAAAAAGCAAATCTTATAGCCCACATGAGTAGTCACACTGGAGAGAAGACATTCATATGTGTGGACAATTATTAACATGTAAAGAAAACTACATGTGTATTCTCACAAGGGTTATATACGTCATCAGTGTGGAAAGAGTTTCACAGTTAAAGTAAACCTTTAAACTTGCATCAGAAAATGTGTATCTGTGTGAAATTAACCCTCTGGGGGACATTTGTGCTTTTTTCAGTTATTTATAAACATGTTAATGGAAAAGGTGTAAATTCACTCTATATAGCACAAACAGGGCTACCATAATATGTGAGCAACATGTTTGTATTTTTAAGAGAATAATGTTTATGCGTGGTTATTGAAAAAAATAAAAATGAAAGTTGCTGAAATAAGGCCACAAAACACATACTAAATATGTGTCCACAAGACTTTTGACTAATGGATGTTGTCGCTTCGAGTTCTGGGGTCAAAATAATGTGAAAATCATCCTGCCTAATCATTCACATAAAACAATAGATTGTTTTAAATTGTGAAAAACATTTTTTTGTTTGGAAAGGCAATATGCAGAGGGGCATGAATGGCCCAACCCCATCATGAATAATTAAGTGGTTTACACCTGAGAAGACAAAGACCCGTATAATGAGCCTTTCATTCAGGTGTGTCTTACAAGAAAGAATACAAGAATGTTTCCAACACTAACTTTGAACCAATTCTATAGAATGGCCCATATAACCTATTTGAACAGGACTTGTTTCCAGGTATGACTAAGATTGTGCTTTTGACTTTCATTTATATTTTGATTTTATTTATATCTGTGTGTGTATATATATATATATATATATATATATATATATATATATATATATATAAACACACACATATATATACTGTATATATATATAATCAAAATATAAATGAAAGTCAAAAGCACATTTTTAGTCACCTGGAAACAAATCCTGTTCAAATATGTTATATGGGCCATTCTATAGAATTGGTTCAAAGTTAGTGTTGGAAACATCTTGAAAAGAAAATAGTCTTTTTCCATAAAAAAATGTCTTATAAAGTATTCTTTTTTAAAGTAGGCTAATACATTATCATACATATTTCAAAGTTAAGGATTCATTCGTTTGATATAGCTTGCATTGGAACAAACACTATAACATCTTAGTTGATTAGTTTATTTTTTACAAAACATACTATATATTTAACATATGAGCAGAAACTGCTAACAAAAGTTTATTTGATGTCTATTTTAGAGTAAAAACTTTATAATCTATCCAAAACTAGTCGAAATGTTGTCTTTCATATTTCGTCTGTAACAGTGTGCATCTGTGCGTTCATTCATTCACTCACACATAGACACCCGATTCATATTTAAACAGTCTTTTTGAAAGCTGTAGTAAACAACAGCGCCCATCTGTGCCGTTCATTCATTCACACACAGGAACGTGATTCAAATTTAAACAGTATTTTTGCGTTTACAGACACAATTCTATCGCGATTAAAACTAAGCACAAGAATAAAAAACTTACACAATTCTCAGCTGGATGCTTTGGATAAACCAGCACTTGTTCTGAGGTAAATGCCCCAGGATTATTCCTCGCAAGATAACATAGTAAATTAATCTGATGATACTTGATGTGTTTTACCGAGTTTATGTGGGCGTTGTCACGTCTGAATGTGTTGCTTCAGATCATTTGCGTTTGAAAAGCGCGTGCGCTCCGTGGGCGTGTCACATTAGCAGAATAATGAGCTGCGAGAACGATAATTAGAACGGCTGAAATCTCTCTCTTTTTATATAGATTACATAAACAGAGAATATTTATTTTAGTTTTGAATTAGATAATTTAAAAGTACACACTTAAATGATTATAAAGATATATTGCTCATGTCTGGGTGAATAGTATTCGCTGAGTTTTGTTTAAGTTTAGAGACGTGCTCCAGAAAAAAAGTTCACGGAGATGGAGAGGCAGAAAGCACACCCTGTTTATTTTCTTTATTTTACAAAAGCACAATGTTTTATTTCGATTGTAAGTGGACACATAAAAAACTAGACATTTAACAGTTTATTTTCTCATATTTATTAAGTCTGTATGACCAGAAATGATGGAGTATTTTAAGTCTATTTTTCTGCTATATGAAAAAAATCGAGCAAAACGCGCCGGCGTGTTTGCCGTCCCCAGAGGGTTATGGCAACTTTGACACCGCAGCTGAATATGGGCCAAATCTGATTGTCCACAAACATGACCACTTCTGTCACGGTAGACGTTTTCTCTGTCCCTTCGTGTCTCGTGTTTATGTTGTTGTATGAACGCACGTGTGTGAGGGGCGTGTCTGTATGGCATTACCTGATCCGCTCCAGCTGTTCATCATCACATCACCAGCTGCAGTTGATCACCACCACACTATTTATACTCACTGCTGTCCTCTCATCCTTGTCAGATCTTTGTTTGGTGTGTCCCTGTCTGGTTCTCCTGTTCCTGATCGTCTCGTGTTCCGTGGAGTTATCGTGTTGGATTGTGTTCTTCGTTCACCTGGGATTCGTCACTTCGTTCGTCTTCACTCATCGGGTTGATCATCGAAGTCCCTGCGTCACCGTGTCTTCTGGCTACTGCTTTTGTGTGGACTGAGTCAATAAAGATCCTTCACTCGCTTTTGCTTCCTGTGATCCATATATCATGACAGAAAGATCTGACCAGGAGATGGGAGCAGCGAGTGCGTCATCGTCCATGGAAAGTTTTATACACCACAGCATTCAAAGAATGAATTCCCAGGAGAGGGAGATCGGCGACACGAGCCGCGCAGTCCAAGCCTTGGTGACGCAGGTGTCTGAGCTCACCCAGCAGATCCAGCGCCTACGTGTTCCCGCTGCGCTCCCCATACCTGCCGTTCCCCCTGCACCACCTGGAAGCCCCTCCCAGTCGGAGCCTCGGTTACCGGTTCCCGAAGCCTATTCGGGTGAGCCCTCATATTGCAGAGCATTCTTAACCCGTTGTTCCATGCACTTTGCCTTACAGCCACGCACATTTTTCCACGAACAAACAAAGGTGGCATTCGTGCTGACACTGTTGACTGGGAGAGCGGCACTCTGGGGAACGGCGGTGTGGGAGAACCAGAACCCATGCTGTTCCTCGTTCCAGTCCCTCGCGGAAGAGATGAGGAAGGTCTTCGATCGGGCAGTATCTGGAAGAGAAGCGGCCAGAACATTGGCTGAACTCCGTCAAGGGGAGAGTTCAGTTTCAGACTATTCGATCGAGTTCAGGACCCTGGCGGCGGAGTGTGGCTGGAACGAGGAGGCGCAGTGGGACATGTTCCTGCATGGGCTGGCTGACCACGTCCAGAAGGAGATCTATGCCCTGGATCTTCCCACCAATCTCAATGGCTTGATCGACCTTGCCCTGCGGGTGGACGCTCGACTGTCCAGAGTCGAGCGCAGAACAACTTCCACCCGCCCTCTCGGAGATTTCAACGGCCGGCGATCCAGCGGCAGGGGCGTGGTCAGCCCCGTCGACGATCACGAGCCCATGCAGGTGGGTCGAGCTCGGCTTTCCCGAGAGGAGAGGGAGAGGCGGAGGTCCCAGGGCCTTTGCCTTTACTGTGGAGGGACTGGTCACCTTGCATACAACTGCCCGGTAAAAGGCCAAGCCCGATAGTAAACTTGAGGCTACTATCGGGTGGGATCTCCGCCAGGAAGACCTCATCAGCTACATCTACCTCCACCCTCCTCTCGGTAAGACTGAGGTGGTCAACCAACCAGCACGATTGTTCTGCACTGTTGGATTCCGGAGCGGAGGGTAATTTTATGGATTCTAATTTCGCACGCACATTCCAGTTTCCCCTTCGACCCCTCACTCACAGGATTTTTGTTCATGCATTAACTGGCTAAGAACTTCCCACCATTTCACACACCACTGAAGACATCACACTCATCACTTCTGGCAATCACACCGAGACTATTTCTTTTTTTATTCTGGACTCACCTTTGGCACCCGTGGTTCTCGGACATCCCTGGCTGATCAAACACAACCCCCGTGTGGACTGGATTCATAAAGCTGTGCTGGAGTGGAATAAGGAATGTCATAAGTCTTGTCTTGTGTCTGCTTGTCCGTCTGTACCTGTTTCTGTGTTGCAGGAGGAGACAGGGGATTTGTCTAACGTGCCCGTGGAGTATCTGGACCTGAAGGAAGTGTTCAGTAAGTCTCGTGCTGCTTCTCTCCCTCCGCATCGTCCCTATGACTGTGCTATAGATTTACTGCCAGGTAAGTCTCCGCCTAAAGGCAAGTTATATTCACTTTCGATTCCTGAAAGAGAGGCTATGGAGAAATATATTTCTGATTCTCTAGTAGCCAAGTTCATTCGCCCTTCCTCTTCTCCAGCGGGGGCGGGGTTCTTTTTTGTGGGGAAGAAGGATGGATCTTTGCGACCTTGCATTGACTACCGAGGGTTGAATAACATCACGGTAAAGAATACTTATCCTTTGCCGTTAATGTCTTCAGCCTTCGAGAGGTTGCAGGGAGCATCTATCTGCACAAAATTGGACTTACGTAACGCTTATCATTTGGTTCGCATTAGGGAGGGAGATGAATGGAAAACTGCTTTTAACACCCCCAGGGGGCATTTTGAATATTTGGTCATGCCGTTTGGGCTGTCCAACTCCCCAGCAGTTTTCCAGGCACTGGTCAATGACGTGCTGCGAGACATGATCGATCAATTCATATATGTCTACCTGGATGACATTTTGATTTTTTCTTCGTCTCTCCAGGAGCATGTGCAGCACGTCCGACGAGTGCTTCAGAGGTTGCTAGAGAATGGGCTTTTTGTCAAGGCGGAGAAATGCGAATTTCATGCACAGTCTGTTCCTTTTTTAGGCTACATCGTGTCGTCCGAGGGAATGCGGATGGATCCTGAGAAGATCAAGGCTGTGGTGGATTGGCCAAGTCCAGATTCTCGCAAGGCCCTGTTGAGGTTTCTGGGGTTTGCCAATTTTTACCGGCGTTTCATTCGCAATTTCAGCCAGCTAGTCGCGCCTCTGACTGCCTTGACCTCCCCCCGAACTACGTTCAGGTGGTCCGAATCAGCCGAGGCTGTGTTCGTTAAACTGAAGAGCCGCTTCGTTTCAGCTCCCATTCTGATAACCCCTGATTCATCACGTCAGTTTGTGGTGGAGGTCGACGCATCAGAGGTGGGAGTAGGAGCAGTGTTATCCCACCGTTCACCTGTGGACGACAAGATGCATCCTTGCGCGTTTTTTTCACATCGATTATCCCCTGCCGAACGCAATTATGACATTGGTAACAGAGAGTTGTTGGCAGTCAAGTTGGCGTTGGAGGAGTGGCGCCACTGGTTAGAAGGGTCGGGGGTACCTTTTATCGTCTGGACTGATCATAAGAATCTAGAATACATCAGAACTGCCAAAAGATTGAACTCCAGGCAGGCTCGGTGGGCACTTTTTTTCGGTCGATTTGATTTTACACTATCTTACCGTCCGGGTTCTAAGAACATCAAGCCGGACTCTTTATCTCGCATATTTGATTTTTCCGAACGCCCGTCTACTCCCGAGTGTATTTTACCCGAGACCATATTTGTCTCAACACTCACATGGGAGATCGAAGCGAAGGTCAAGAGGGCCTTAGAAGGGGTAACGCCTCCGCCCGGTTGTCCACCGAATCGTTTGTTTGTGCCGGAGGGATTACGGTCGGACGTCATCCAGTGGGGTCACAGTTCCAACATTGCTTGTCATCCAGGAGTTAATCGCACTGGTTTTTCAGTCAAGCAACGGTTTTGGTGGCCACGTATGGCTCGCGACATTCACGATTTTGTGTTGGCTTGCTCAGTTTGTGCCATTGGTAAGTCTTCCAATCGACCTCCAGATGGGTTACTTCAGCCGCTGCCGGTGCCTTCGAGACCCTGGTCCCATATCGCTCTAGATTTTATCACCGCCCTCCCACCCTCTCAGGGGAACACAGTGGGTTTAACTGTGGTGGACCGATTCTGGAAGGCAGCACATTTCATCCCCTTACCCAAATTACCTTCAGCTAAGGAGACAGCGGTAACTGTTGTAGATCACGTCTTTCGGTTACATGGCCTCCCGATGGACGTGGTTTCCGACAGGGGTCCCCAATTTGTGTCCAAATTTTGGCGAGAATTTTGTAGATTACTGGGGGCGACGGTTAGTCTGTCTTCTGGGTTTCACCCTCAGAGCAATGGTCAAACTGAGAGAGCCAACCAAGATTTGGAAAGAACGTTGCGATGTATGGTTTCCAAGAACCCTTCCTCTTGGAGTCAGCAACTGTCTATGGTGGAGTACGCCCACAATACGTTACCAGTGTCATCTACGGGCCTGTCTCCGTTTGAGTGTAGTGTAGGATACCAGCCACCTATTTTTCCTAGTCTGGATTCCGAAGTCGCGGTCCCCTCCGCTCACGCCTTCGTCCAGAGGTGTCAGCGCACTTGGACTAGAGCCCGTGAGAATCTACTCCAAGTGGGAGCTCGCACCAAGGCCAAGGCCGATCGCCACCGGCGGAGGCCTCCCGTATACGTCGTCGGTTCCAAAGTGTGGCTTTCTACCAAGAACATTCCTCTCCGATCCGTCTCGAATAAACTTGCTCCCAAATTTATTGGCCCGTTTGCTGTTACCAAGATTGTTAGTCCGGTGGCAGTCCGCCTTAAACTTCCTCTTGCGTACAAGAGAATTCATCCCGTGTTCCATGTATCCAAAGTCAAGCCCGTGTTTTATGCTCGCATTAATCCGCCAGTCCCGGTTCCCCCACCGCCGCGACTCGTAGACGGGGAACCATCCTATTCGGTCAATCGGATTCTGGACTCTAGACGGAGGGGGCGCGGATTCCAGTACTTGGTGGACTGGGAAGGTTACGGTCCGGAGGAGAGAAGTTGGGTTCCTGCTAGAGACATTCTGGACCACTCTCTTATCGATGATTACAATTGACAGGTAAGGGAGTCTGAGAACGTCAGGAGACGTTCTTAGGAGGAGGGGTACTGTCACGGTAGACGTTTTCTCTGTCCCTTCGTGTCTCGTGTTTATGTTGTTGTATGAACGCACGTGTGTGAGGGGCGTGTCTGTATGGCATTACCTGATCCGCTCCAGCTGTTCATCATCACATCACCAGCTGCAGTTGATCACCACCACACTATTTATACTCACTGCTGTCCTCTCATCCTTGTCAGATCTTTGTTTGGTGTGTCCCTGTCTGGTTCTCCTGTTCCTGATCGTCTCGTGTTCCGTGGAGTTATCGTGTTGGATTGTGTTCTTCGTTCACCTGGGATTCGTCACTTCGTTCGTCTTCACTCATCGGGTTGATCATCGAAGTCCCTGCGTCACCGTGTCTTCTGGCTACTGCTTTTGTGTGGACTGAGTCAATAAAGATCCTTCACTCGCTTTTGCTTCCTGTGATCCATATATCATGACAACTTCGTAAGAACTCCTGTATCCACACCTGACCTCTTATTATTGTTTTATTGAGCGGTTGCGGTAGACACCCTATAATTTCAATCATATGTAAGCGGTACTCCCTTTCATATATTGATACCTCAGAATAAAAATATTAGTGAAATGCCACAATGCATCCGTAAAATTACAAACTGATTGAAATAATGAGTGTTAGACTGAATTATATGATTCACCTTTAGTGAGAGAATGCACAAGTAAGATTCGGCATTGTTTTTCACTGTTGTGAAATCACACCACTATTTAAAAAATCTCCCAGGAGCCAGTCTAACTAAAGCCGGGCGCACTCAGTGATTTTGGCCCTGAGACAAATGTTGCAAATCCTAAAAGATTCCACAGATTCTAGGCAAAAATCTGAAGTCTTTGATCGGTAGTTTGACATGTTCACTGACAGCCAATTAATGATCGTTGCGCTAAATTTTTAAAATTTTTGTCAGAAGATTTGACTCACAGTCCTGCAGTGTGACTTCTACGACGACCGTCATATTGCCTTTGTTTTTCAAGCCATGACCAAAATTAACGTTAGAGATTTCTTGTAACCATCATTTCAATCCCGCGTGTAATGCAACTCACAGTCACTGAACGTGTTATTGATTGATGATGTAAAACTCTTGATTTTTTTCAGAGGTGTCAAAAGTATTCACATTCGTTACTCAAGTAGAAGTATAGATACTAGGGTTTAAAAAGACTTCTGTAGAAGTTGAAGTATCAACTCAAGCTTTTTACTCAAGTAAAAGTGTAAAAGTAACTGGTTTCAAAACTACTTAAAGTATAAAAGTAAAAGTAATGCAAAGAAAAAAAATGCCATTAAGGACAAAAGCTTAGGCCGCGCCACAGGGGCCTATAGTGCACTACCACCTCCTCAAAACAACATGTTTCTAAAGGCCATGACTATAACGTTATATTAAAATGTTAATGTTGAAAAATTTGGGATGCACTACCTGTTTCAGCTGCATATATGCCCATAGAAAATGAATTTCAGTCCAATTTCCATTTTAGTAAAATGCAAATACATTAAAGAACCATATGTGTGTACTACTGAGCATTAGCGTGTTTCATGGAGAGGAAGATATGATGACTAGTTGCCTATAAGTATTGTAATGGTGCAAAAAGTCAAACTTCAGTGGCATGTTATCATCGAAATGGTATATGTTTATACTTCTCTTTAAGGGCGTAGGTTTGATTTTGAGATTGGTGGGGACTGGGGACATCCACAGTGGAGGAATCAGGAAATTATAGGATAATGTATTAAGGTTTTTAGTCTATATTGAACTTAGCAAATACGTTAATTCATTAATTCTGTAATGTTACAGGTAACTAATAAAGACAAGGAGGCAGTTTAACAGAGACTTAACTTTACTCCGTTCATAGTGCAATGCAATAGTGCAATACTGTCTTGTTCCTTGCTTTTTAAAGAAGCCAAACACGTCTGCATCTTTCATTAAAAGGATATAGTTCACCCAAAAACGAAAATCATTTAGGCTACTCACTCTCAAGTTGTTTCAAACCAGTTTCTTTCTTCTGCTGAACACAAAAGAAGATATTTTGAAGAATGTCGATAACCAAACAGTTGATTGAAGCCATTGACTTCCATTGTAGGAAAAAAAAATACTATGGAAGTCAATGGCTATCATCAACTGTTTGGTTATCGACATTCTTCAAAATATCTTCTTTTGTGTTCAGCAGAAGAAAGAAACTGGTTTGAAACAACTTGAGAGTGAGTAAATGATGACAGAATTTTCATTTTTAAATAAGTGAACTTATCCCTTTAACAGAAATTAACTGTTGGCATTTATGTTTTGCATCAATACTGTCAAGTTTGTCCTGTTGGACACCACAACACACAGCAATACTGTCCTGTGTCACTTGTGACCATTGCTCTGAGACATGTTTCCAGCGTCCTAAGTGCACTGAAACTTCTTTCAGTCCAGCTGATGAGACTGGGATGACAAGGGTTCAACTTGATCAAACAGGCCTCTCATTTCAACAGACCAAGCAATGTTATTTTTTCATGTTTTATAGGGACTTTCCATAGACAATGATTTTTATACTGTACAAACTGTGTATTCTACCCCCCTACACTAACCCTGTCACAGATAACTTTCTGCATTTTCAAAAAACATCACTTAGTCTGATTTATAAGCCGTTTTCAAATAAAAAATTTAAAAAATCCCGACAAGGATTTCGGATATTGCTATCTTTATGTGGATATTTTGATCCTATAATGTAGGGTTACACACACACACACACACACACACATGTTTGTTGTTGTGATTTGTGAGGACATTCCATAGGCGTAATGGTTTTTATACTGGACAAACTGTATATTCTATCCCCTTACACTGCCCCTATCCCTAAACCTACCCATCACAGGAGACATTCTGCATTTTTACATTTTTAATAAAACACTGCTTAGTATGTTTTTAAAGCCATTTGAAATATGAGGACTCATGAAATGTCCTCATATTTCACGTTCAAGTTGTAATACCAGTGTAATACCTATGTCATTATACACATTTGTGTCCTCACAAATCACAAAAACAAACACACACACACACACACACACACACACACACACACACACACTCTCTCTCTCTCTCTCTCTCTTTCTCGCTCTCTCACACACACACACGCTCTCACACACACACACACACACACACTCTCTCTCTCTTTCTCTCTCTCTTTCTCTCTCACACACACACACACACACACACTCTCTCTCTCTCTCTTTCTCACACACACAGACTCTCTCTCTCTCTCTCTCTCTCTCTCACACACACACTCTCGATTATGTTTGCCACTTATCCCGCGATTGTCTTACAGTAGCCTATATTGTAAAAACGGCTGTCCCCAAATCAATATTTGACGTGATTTGCCCCGTATTCTTGAGCAGAAAACTGTTGATTTCTCCGTCACTTACCGCATCTAGGTTTCCTAATTCCTTCGGATGAGTTTTGCCGCTTCACACAACCAAATGTAACAGCCTCTCACAAGTTAAAAAGAAAACACAAAGCCAATCAGTTTAGCGATGTTCAGGAGGCAGGACTCAGATCTATTAATCGTTTGTGTAATTGGCCATTTTTTGAACGATGACAACCCGAAATGAAAACAAGCCGAAATGAAATGGGAGTAACGAGGCTATTTATAAAATGTAAGGAGTAGAAAGTACAGATAATTGCGTGAAAATGTAAGGAGTAGAAGTAAAAAGTCGGCTGAAAAATAATTACTCAAGTAAAGTATAGATGCCCAAAATTTCTACTTAAGTAATGTAACGAAGTATTTGTACTTCGTTACTTGACACCTCTGTTTTTTTTGCGTGCGTCCGTTAATAACTCGTCTTGACTGTCGTACAGTATGTCATTGTCAACTGAGATCTTACAGTGTGACATGGCTTACAGTGAGGATCATGTTCGTACAGTCTGACCAGCAACAACCGTAAAGGACGATAATAAATCGCAGTGTGCACCCGGCTTTAGGCAATAGCCCTCAATTAAACTTAACAACAATCAAGCTAGTCTTCTGGTATTGGCTTAAAATAGCGTCCAGCAGTGTCGGAAATGCCCTCAAAATTCAAGATGTGAATTGCTCCTCTTTTTTAATTTATTAATAACATAACATAGTTAAGCAATATCACACATGCAAAAGTGCTGTTTTCCCGAATATCAGCACGATTGCAAATGTGATATTCATTTTACAGTGGTTCTCAACTGGTTTTGCCATGGGACTCACATCCTCCCATGGTCATTAAGCCTTGACCAAATTTTTAGGAATTTGAAAGAGAATTAATTTGAATTTGAGGAGAATTTATACGTGCGTCACGCTTAGTCGATAAAACAAAGGATACACCTGTGTATCCTCACTCATGTCTCCTCACAAAGCCTCCTCACTCCTCAATCCTCACGGTGCAATTAGAGAATTGAGATGTCCTTCAAGATGGCTGAGCTCGATCGGTTTCTGGGTCATAGGATGGAGGAGCGAGGAGACATTGAGAAGCACCCAATATCTTATGAATAGTGCGCTCTGCGCGTGGGTGTGATCACATTAACGATAATTATCTGAGCCAGGAGAAACTGTACATCTCTTTAGTTTCATACAGATTACATCGCAGGAGAATATTTGTTTTAAATGTGAATTGTTTTATTTAAAAGTAGGCAAGGCAAGGCAAGTTTATTTATATAGAACATTTCATACACAATGGTAATTCAAAGTGCTTTACATAGAAAAAATTAAAATAATCAAAAGAAATAAGAATAATTAAAACAGTTTAGAATAAAAAATTAAATAAAGTACTGTAAAAACAGTCGAACGAACAGTGGCACAGCTCATTCAGTAAATGCATAGCTAAACAGAAGTGTTTTGAGTCTGGATTTGAATGTGACTGTAGGAGCACATCTGATCTCTTCTGGAAGCTGGTTCCAGCTGCGGCTGGCATAGTAGCTAAAAGCAGACTCGCCATGCTTGCAGTGAACCCTTGGTATTTCTAGCTGATGTGATCACTAGTGATCTGAGTGATCTGTTAGGTTTATATTCAGTGAGCATATCTGCAATATATTGAGGTCCTAGGCCATTGAGTGATTTATATACCAGTAATAATACTTTAAAATCAATCCTAAATGTAACTGGGAGCCAGTGTAAAGACCTGAGGACTGGTGTGATGTGTTCATATTTTCTTGTTCTACTCAGAATCCTGGAAGCAGCAGTAGACATTTCAAGCTTTCTTTAGACCAGTAATTCTTAATGTGTGGTCATCATCGCCCCCTAGTGGTCCGCGAAAAGATGACCTAAACTATGCAAGTGTTTACAAAATCGTCACTTATTTAACCCTTTCGCACGTACGATCACACCGGTGTGATCAGTCATGGCTGGTCCCTGGAGCGTACGATCACACCGGTGTGATTAGAACGGTCAGTGCATCACGTGATCAACTGCTAAATTCAAATGTGCTTTCGCACGTTGGCTGGCTGAGCCAGAGACGGGCGCACTCAGTGCTGTCATATATCACAATAATTCAGTGTTTTCAACCACATAATGTTTATTTTAGGTTTCAGACATTTAAATACACATAAGTACTAGCAAAAAAATTATTTTGAGTTTGTAAAATACACACTGATGTCTATGGAAGCGGCAATAATAATCCTTTCCATTATAAAAAGACGACACGTTTTATTCATATCAGATACACATTGTTTAAGTAGCTTTACATTTTACCCTATTCTTCTCCCAGTTCACCGGCCACTTACTTTCATGTATTTCGTGAGAAGTTGAAGAATTAACGCGTTGTAAACTAACATGGCGCCGCCCATCGCACATACAGCTCAACTAACGCGATCATTATACCGGTGTTTAAACAACAAAACACATCCACTTGCACATATTTGACAATCGGAATATCAGTGTTTTATGTTATAGCTACTACATTTGTGAATATTTTGAATAAAAAAGGAAAAATGACATAAAAGCAGATCATCATTCATTCAGCGCTGTGTTGTGGTTGCACTGTATCACGTGACAAGCAATGACGTGTCACCATGGAAACATTAAAGTGACACACAAAACTGTGATAACAGTTCTTGCCATTCTGTTTTAATAACGTAAAAATGGATCGATGGCTAAACCAAAGAGGAGTCAAAAGAAAAGATCAAGCGTCCACTGAAAGCAGCAAGACTAACGTTACAGCACCACAAAGGCCCACTGAAGCCGGTACCGAAGAAACCGAGTCACGGCTACTTGCCACCACACTCCCGCAGACCACGGAGCTAGCGCACTGTGGAAAACCATGTGAGAAAGCTAAGCGAAAATATCACAATGAGTACATAAAGTTTGGATTTTCCTGGACTGGGGATCTTGAGGATCCTAGTCCTCACTGTGTTTTGTGTTATGAAATATTGGCTAATGAAGCAATGAAACCATCTAAACTCAAGCGTCACTTTGAGTCTAATCACAAAGATTGTACAGATAAATCAGTGTCATTTTTTGAGAGAAAACGTGATGAGCTCGAGCAACACATGACTAAAAACACCTCACAGTTTTTTATGCCCGGTGAAAATGCAAAGGCTACTGAGGCATCATACAAAGTGTCTCTACTCATTGCAAAAACGGGAAAAGCCCATTCAATTGGAGAGACTCTAGTTAAGCCTGCTGCAGAAGTTATGGCAAACGTAATGCTAGGGAAGAAAGCTAGTGATGACATGCACAAAGTACCTCTGTCCAATGACACTGTCCAGCGACGCATAACTTCAATGTCCGAAAATGTCCAAGAGCAGCTGATAACACGATTACACCAGAGTCCCTTCTTTTCTCTTCAGCTGGACGAGTCCATGGACATTGGTAACGAGGCAAATCTTCTGTGTTTTGTGAGATACATCCATGCGCGCTCAGTCCACGAGGAATTTCTCTTCTGGAAATCCCTTCCAACGAACACCACAGGAGAAGCGATCTTTGATGCACTAAATGCCTTCATTGTGCACAATAACATTGACTGGAAATGTTGTGTTGGAGTTTGCACTGATGGTGCAACTGCGATGACAGCCAAACACAAGGGCCTGGTAACGCGTGTGCGTAATGTTGCTCCATCCGCTGTGTCAACTCATTGCTGCATTCACAGAGAACAGCTCGCGGTGAAAAAGATGACAAGTTGCCTTAAAACTGTTTTGGACGAGGCAGTTAAAATAGTCAATTCAATCAAAGGCAAGGCCCTCAATTCGCGTCTTTTTAAAGTCCTGTGTGAAGAAATGGGGAGTGAGCACACAAAACTTCTGTTCCACACTGAAGTGCGCTGGTTATCCCGTGGCAAGGTCCTATCTCGTCTCTTTGAACTGTGCGATGAAGTAAAATTATTTCTGCACCAAGCTGATGAACTGTATGATCGACTTCATGACTTTATGTGGCTTTCAAAACTAGCCTATCTTGCAGATATTTTCAGCACGCTCAATACGCTCAATGTAGCACTGCAAGGAAAAGCGGTCACAGTCTTCACTGTACAGGACAAAATTAAAGGGGCCCACACCAAATTAAAGCTCTGGTGCGCACGTATCGATCGCCGTGAATTTGACTGTTTCCCCACTCTAGCGGACTTTCTTCTCGAATCTGAAGAGACCCTGGGTGACGACACCGTCACAGCCATAAAGGAACATCTACAAGGCCTTCACATGCAGCTGGGAAAATACTTTCCAGAGCTAGATGTGGACTTTGAGTGGATCGGAAATCCGTTTGGCGACATCATTGAGAAATGTACCAAGCTCTCAATACAAGAAGTCAATAGTCTTGTGGACATTGCATCAGATGGAGGTCTCAAAATGTCATTCAAAAAACAGCTCTTAACAGACTTCTGGGCTCAGCTCCTTCCTGAACATCCAAAGCTTGCAGAATCTGCCCTCAAAGTGCTCATGCCCTTCCCAACTACATACAACTGTGAAGTTGGGTTTTCCACATTGGTTGGTTTGAAAACAAAACAGCGCAACAGACTAAACGTGGAGCCTAGTATGAAACTGAAACTCTCCTCTTTGGAGCCAGACATTCAGAAACTGATGTGTGAGAAGCAGCACCACTCGTCTCATTAATATTCACGTTAAGTTTTAGATGGAAATCTCAAAATATAAAATCTACAGATCTATTAGTTTTGTAATGTACTAGTTTTTGTTTAATGTGTAAAATCCCAGTAATTTCAGTGATATTGGACATTAAGGGGAACATTTTTTTCAGCATTTTATTGATACCATAGTTACAACCATAGACTTCGTATACCCACCACCTTAGTTTTAAACTAATGGCTCTTTGGAATGACATTAAGTGGGACCTAGACTGTTACAGTATGTTTAATTGCAGTTTTTTTTTCACATGTGCAGTTTGTTGTTCATATTAAGGTGCAGCTCATTTCACATTTACTTTTTCAAATGAAATAAAATTTATATAATAATTTCTGATCATATTATTGCATTTGTGTTTGAATAATTAGTTGAAACAGTTGCATATTAAACTTAAATTTAGCTTATCCTTACAATTTTGTTGTTTTTTGGGGGCGTGTTAGAGTGGGATTTTGTTAGGTGGTCCTCAGAAAAAAATTGGAAGATAAAGTGGTCCTTGGGCTGAAAAAGTTTGAGAAACACTGCTTTAGACGTATGTTTCATGTTTGTGTGAATGAGTATTCGCTGAGTGTTTACTCCTCTCTGTGCAGGAACCAGGGTCTAAATAAAGTGCCGGGTAAATATGTACCGCTCCGAAAGTCCCTGCTTGAGCAGGTAGTAATTATTAAAAGTTCAGGAACTTTCAGGGGAGGGACTTCATGCCGCATACGGAAATGTAATACAGGTATATGTCCTATATTGCTAGTGACACCGTCATATATGCTAAATAAGACAATATATTGCTATCACATATATACATATCTCCAGATATATGTTGATATAGGTTTATAACATATATAAATTTGCCATATTAAATGAATATATTGACATATATTATTATGCTGTATATGATTATTATTTATATAATACTGTATGTTTTGACCATATATGTCACCGATATGTTTAATTTATATATGCCAAACTATTTAAACAACATACATTTTACATGCCTCTGTTATCCTTATTCCTTGTTTTCCTTATTTGAACTTTTATCAAGTCTACACATCAAGTCTACACATCCACATTTCAATTTCTATCCCATTTTCAAATCTTTTATAAATAAAATGTATTATTTATTATTTTACCTCTTCTTAACCGGCTCATAAAAACAAAACACAAATTCTATTTGAAAACATAAATTTTATTTTTTTCATCAATAGCCATGTATCAATATTTATATGTAAGAAAGTACATACATGCACTACATAAGCAGATGCATGAAGAATAATATACAGTTGAGTTTGTCTTCAAAAAATCTAGAGTCCTTAATTTAAACACATTTCTCTAACTTATGCAGCCATGTAAACCTGGGTTCTGTGTGTAAACCTGTACACACATTTGAGTTCAATTGCTGAGGCATGTACAGCAGTTAGGTGAGACAGCACCTTCTCGACTGGATGAAAGTGTAGAGGAACACAAGCAGAAAAGCTGTGCTTCCTCTCCTCAAAAAAGCGACCAATAGCATAACAAGTACTGCCATTTCCTACATCTGTCACAATGAACGTTTTAACCGAGAAGAATGCGTTGTCAGTTTTTATACGAACTACACTTGAATTCCTCTTCTTTGAACGGTGGTATGCCGGTATGCCTGGGAATGAACGATTGCACCATCGACAAACACTCGATCATAATATTCTACAACCTGCTTCTCTACCCAATCACCAACACTATGCAAAGCAACGTAGTCATCATGTGCCTGGAGGACCACCAACACTGCACGTTTTCTTTGTCTCCCTAATCAAACACACCTGATTCAACTCATCAGCTCATTATCACATGGGTTACTGAGCTGATGAGTTGAATCAGGTGTGTTTGATTAGGGAGACAAAGAAAACGTGCAGTGTTGGTGGTCCTCCTGGGGTCTGTTTCAGAAAAGAGGTTAAGTGAAAACTCTGAGTATGTTAACCCTGAAATGAGGGAAACTCTGGGTTTTCTGCTAACCTGGTCTGGAGCAGGTTTACTTCCGTAAATCCAGAGTTTATTTCGGTCTCCTCCCCTTTTTTAAAGAGGAAGCGGTGTTTAAACACCTCATTCATTCTTTCGGTACATTTATTCATCCCCCCCCCCCCCCCCCCCAATTTTTTTAATAAGATGAAGTCTATATAACTTCTTAACTGGCAACTGAAAATACAGTAGATTAGAGTTACATCATGTAGTTCTAAACAAATTCCACAGAATTAAGCTGTGGCATTCACTGAAAATCACTGAACTGGGTTCATCTGTGCACCAGAAGTTGATGGACCTTCCTCCTGCGGTTCTTCCACACTCTGGGGACGGGGAGAGATAAGAATATCCGTTTATACTTAGATATAAACTTAGATTCTATAGGCTACTCCACATAAATAATGTGAAGAAATGTGAATGTGTAGATTGTTTGATGTGTAGACACATAATATTAACATTTCCTCTGTAGGCCTCTCTGTGGCAGCAGAAACTGTTTCTTCATCCCCATCGTCCTGTGAAGATGAGTATTTGGTTGAGCACATTTTATAATACTATTTGTCATAATTTCTGGTGTATTGAGTAGGCTACTTACAACTGTCTGGGGTTCTGTTGGGACAGGAGGCTCCAAAATACAGATATCACCATCAGAATCTGTTGGGAGCAACAAAAAACCCAACCCATAGTAAAATATATGGAAATATCAAAAACAGCCTATATAAAAAATAACACATATGTAGACCTCTTACATTTTATGAAGGCACTTGAATCTTCGGGAGTGACTGGTTCTGATGAAGTCCCTCCAGGAATTTCCTCAGCCATTGGTCAAACAACTAACTACATCTTCAACAGTGTAATTAGATTAATGTAATACTATCTCTAGAAAGTATTGGTCTACTTATTACTAATTACTTTATAAATCCCATATCAACCTCAACCACTTGAACAATACAAAAAGAGACAATAAACTGCACTTTTAATGCTTTCAAATTAACAATATACAATTGCATGAATTATTCTTGAATTGACCAAAGTGTGTAGAGAGAGAAGGTTACATTAAAAATATACCATTTAAAAATGTTATGTTAAATCCACTATTGTTTTATACAGAATTGTTCTATAGTCTATGCAGTATTTAATGCAATGACATCATATTTTACTTTATATTACAGAAGAATTATATTACAGAAGAATTAAGAGTAATAAAAAATGCGCTTTTACAGATACTAGACATTTGAAAGTCACGTGTCTAGTATCTGTAAAAGCGCATTTTTCCATCTTAAAAATATATCTAAATTACGTCATATGCTCTCATTGACAAATGCGGAACAATTAGTTCATGCGTTCATGACCTCAAGGCTAGATTATTGTAATGCTCTACTGGGTGTTTGCCCTGTACGCTTAATGAACAAACTACAGCTAGTCCAAAACGCAGCCGCTAGAGTTCTTACCAGAACCAGGAAGTATGACCATATTAGCCCGGTTTTGTCAACACTGCATTGGCTCCCTATTAAACATCGTATACATTTTAAAATATAGCTGATTACTTAGAGGCACTAAATGGTTTAGCTCCCCAGTACCTGAGCGAGCTCTTAACCCATTATAGTCCTTCACGTCTATTGCGATCTCAAAACTTTGGCCAGTTGATAATACCTAGAATATCTAAATCGACTGCTGGCGGTAGATCCTTTTCCTACTTGGCACCAAAACTTTGGAACAATCTTCCTAACATTGTCCGGGAAGCAGACACAGTCTGTCAGTTCAAATCTAGACTAAAAACACATCTTAGCATACACATAACACATTATAGATTGCTATAATTCAATGTTAGGCTGCATAGTTTAGATCAGCCGGAACCGGGAACACTTTCCATAAATCCTGATGTACTTTGTACATCATAAGAAGGATGGCGTCTACGCTAATATTAGTCTCTCTGTTTATCCCAAGGTTTACCGCAGTCCGCCGGATCCAGGCCATATCCAGATCTGATGAAGCACCATCACATGGACACGACGACAACGCATCCCTGAAGTGCCAGCCTCATCAACACTGTGAAGGCCTCATGGACACCTCAACAAACTCATCTCCATACCGGCGTGATGACTCCGACCCCTAACCAGATGAACTGGATAAATATTGTGAAAGTTCTGATCCAATCTGACTTCTGACCTATTATGCTGCCTAAATCATAATCATACAGTGTTCGTTTGTTGGACAAAGGAGGACTGGCCCCCTGACTGAGCCTGGGTTCTCCCAAGGTTTTTTTCTCCATTCTGTCACCTGATGGAGTTTTGGTTCCTTGCCACTGTCGCCTTTTTTTTCGCCTTCATTCGCCATTGGCTTTTGGCTTACTTAATTGGGGACATTTAACATTTAATTTTGAATTTAACAATACTATTACAACTTTACTTTCCTGTTATCTCTGTAAAGCTGCTTTGAAACAATTTGTATTGTAAAAGCACTATATAAATAAAGGTGACTTGACTTGACTTGAGTAATCCCATTAATTAAATTACAGTTTTTAGATTACTTGGTAATTACACCCAACACTGTATAACAGTAATAAAAATTTAAACTTACGCATTGATTCGAGCAACTATTTTCTCCCAAACTAACTCTCTCGATCGCCGCTGCTGCCCTGTTGCTTAAAAAAAAAAGTTTGCGTACTGCCGGTGAGAAATATGCAGACCTCTTTTTGTCTGGCGCTGTTACCATGGTGACTCATAATATCTGCGCTCCATTGATAATGGCTTTTTATAGTTGTGGTGCACACGCTTAACTCAGAGTCAGTCAACTTAGAGTTGATTGAACTTACTCATTTCAGCTGTTCTGAAACCGAAAACTCAGAGTTTCCCATCTCAGGGTAAGTCAACTCAGAGTTCAAGTTTTAACTCAGAGTTGGTTGAACCTCCTTATTGAAACGGGCCCCAGGACAGGTTTGAGAACCACTGGACTAGAGGGAGAACAATAAAAAAGTTTCCCGATTTCACGTGCTCCTTTGCATCAACTTGTTTGCCGCAAATTCTGCAACCTACTTTTTCATCTTTTGTTTCCATTAAGACCATACAATCTGAACAGAAATGCTTGATAATAATATAGTCCCTATAATCAGTCATGTTTTTGTAGAAGTGATGTTTAGTAGTTGACACTGAGTGTTTACCGGTGATAGCATTTATGACTTGAAGCATGTCTTCTACTGCTTCATCGGTCAAACCATGTTTTAATTTTAGAGCTAGGAGGAGCAACTCATGCTCTTTTCTTTTTTTGTTCATGTAGTGCTTTCTAACTGTATTCTGACACTGTCCATAAAAGGAGATACATGGCTTTCATTGCTGGGTGTTTTCTCCATAATTTCATTCTCTGTAGTGTCTTTGCCATGTTGATTGTCATCATTGCCATCACTTGATTCTTCTTGGTAGTCAGCTGTTTTCTGTTTCTCATGGAAGAGTACCTATACAAAAGGGATTTATTTAAAAACATCATGGTAACACTTTATATTACGACCCGCAAACAACTGCGTAAGTAAACCGAAATTACGGTGTACGTTTCTGTAATTATAGTGTACTTCCGTGTAGGTATAAGGGAACAATATGTTAAGTTTTGGGTAATAAAGGGGTAACAAGCAGATATACAACCTGCAAAGAACTTCGTAAGTAAACCGAAATTACGGTGTACGTTTCTGTAATTATAGTGTACCTCCATGTAGGTATAAGGGAACAATATGTTTAGTTTTGGGTAATAACGGGGTACAACCAGATATACAAGCAAATTATTTATAATGTAATTATTTTAAAACTAACAGGTACCTATTCTGTTAATATATTCCAGGCAAAAATTGTATGTCTGTTGTATATAAAAGTTTTTATCACATTTCTGGCAAAATATTCTTGTGCAATGTAGTTACAGGGTAATTTTGACAACTGTGTAGTTACAGGGTAAGTGTAACTCCTGCGGGCTGTAAATTAAAGTGGCGCTTGTTACCCCCTTGTTCTGTGTAGTTACAGGGTAAGTGCAGTAAATATACAATAAAGGATCCCATTTAATTTCTGACTTTTATTTTACAAAAAAATTTCAAAACAAAATTTCAAAGTATTTACCCTGTAACTACACAGAACAAGGGGGTAACAAGCGCCACTTTAATTTACAGCCCGCAGGAGTTACACTTACCCTGTAAATACACAGTTGAAACGGGTAACAAACACTACTTACACAATGTAACAATACGAAACAACACTATTTGCACACTAATTACAGAGAAAGGTACTTTTATTAAAAAAAAAAAAAAAAAAAAAAAACATTTTTATTACACAGTATATTTGCCCTGACATTTAAGTGTCATTGCAATACAATGTGAAAGTTTATAAATATATTAATAGAATAGGTACCTGTTAGTTTTAAAATAATTACATTATAAATAATTTGCTTGTATATCTGGTTGTACCCCTTTATTACCCAAAACTTAACATATTGTTCCCTTATACCTACACGGAGGTACACTATAATTACAGAAACGTACACCGTAATTTCGGTTTACTTACGAAGTTCTTTGCAGGTTGTATATCTGCTTGTTACCCCTTTATTACCCAAAACTTAACATATTGTTTCCTTATACCTACACATAAGTACACTATAATTACAGAAACGTACACCGTAATTTCGGTGTACTTACGCAGTTGTTTGCGGGTCGTAATATAAAGTGTTACCAACATCATTTAAAACCTGAAAGCATAACAGAAAATTAAATGTTTGTATGGCCCTTACCTGCACATTGACTTCCACTTTATTGTGTAGGATGCTTGAACCATGAGAGTAGTTAATACCCGGTAGCTTCTGTCAAAATGATTTACGACATATTTGATTGACAGGTGGGCGTGTCTAACCTTTGATCTTGTCATCGATCAATCTTCCGGTTGAAAGTTAGTTTTGATAGATGATGTTAACCTTTTGACCCAGGGTTATTATATGTCATAGGTTTGTCAGATGTTTTGAGATTTACTGGCTTTGATGTTAACATAAGCTTTGAAAATCCGGGTATAATATATCATAGGTTTGTGACAGATAGTTTGAGATTTATTGTCTTTGATGGTGACATAAGGTTTGAAAAGCCGGGTTATTGGCTTTGATGGTAACATAAGCTTTGAAAATCCGGGTATAATATGTTATAGGTTTGTCAGATGTTTTGGCTTTGATGGTTTTGATGGTGACAGTTAGTTTTGGATAGATGGTTTTGCCCTATTGACCGGGGTTGTGAGGGTTAATTTGAATCCCCCTCCCACTCCGATTACTCAAGTTGAAAAAGCATACTGTTCATTTAAAAGTGTATAAATGAAATATATTCCTAATTTAACTAAAGTTGAAAAAGCATACAGTTCTTTAAAAGTATATAAATTAAATATATAACATCTTACTAAATGTACTGAACCAATTATTTTAGATAAAAACACCTTACATTTTAGAGAGCTGAAGAAACAATGCAACGCATGTGTTTTTCCCCTGAAGTCTCTCTCGCTCTCTCTCTCTATCGCACATGCATGACAGGCATGGTCTCTGAACCAGAGTTTGTGTGTGTGTGTGTGTGTGTGTGTGTGTGTGTGTGTGTGTGTGTGTGTGTGTGTGTGTGTGTGTGTGTGTGTGTGTGTGTGTGTGTGGAAAAAAAATACAATATTTGTCTTTAGAGTCTAGAACTAACACAATAATACTCAAGTTAAGTTACAAATATTTCAAATGTATGCCAATATAAACTTGCAGGATATTAAATCCCTGTCAGAATGTGCTAATATTTTGAACACTGTCCCCCATTATGACATCAATACTTATTGTGGGTGCATACATGTGGTCAGCCTATATGTTGTTGTTATTGTCATAGCCCTAGTTGTATCTTTTGTTTTAGATTCTACAATTTGTATTCCCCTTTTTTCCCCACAGAGAGACAGTCCACCCTAGAAAAATTACAACACCAGAGGACACAACACCAGTCCAGTTCAAAACCTCTGAACAAACGAAAATGCAAGCCAAACCCTAAGTTTGTTGAAGAGACCAGTAATGATGGACCATCTAGCCCCAAAAAGGTAACATTTTTTTTACTGAGACCCAAAACTAGCATCTGCATTGCAAATGTTAAAAAAAAATGGCTGCCCACTATAAAGTTGTTGCTTAAGGATAAAATAAAACAAAATCATTATTACTTATAACTTTGCAAATTAATTACTAAATTTAGAAATTAAATACTTAAAATGACTCATCCAAAGTTAGGAGTATCTAAAAATCTAAAATTTTCCCTAGATCTTGACAGGATTAGTCCCTTTTCACAGCCAAGGACAAGCAGTCTGTCAGAGTTGCTTATGTTGCTCTGCCTGTTTTTATTTATGGTAAAGCTTATATACTTATATCCCATAATTTAAAAAAAGCCTTTCTATATTTGTACACCATTATACAAAAAGTTCCAGTGTGTTCTGCCTCTCAAACGTTAGATTGTTGTCTATCATAATAGTAAAAGTTCCCCTTAGTTCAAAAATACTTTATACTTTACTTATAGTAAATAATTAATTATGTTCCTGGTTGTTACCCCTTTATTCTATGGATGGGCATTTTTCAAAAATATTATACTAGAATATTCTGCTCCATAAAAATTGAATATTTGTTTATTTTAATGTCGTTTAACGAGAAAGAAGTATTTTTTTTTTAAGTTTAAGTTATTTTTTAAAAAATTTTCACCATTTCTGAACAAGCTTATATTAGGCAATATACACAAGCTTACTATATATCTTAAGGTTTTCTTTTAGTTTAAAACATTTAACAATGTGTAAACAAAAAATATAAAGAACAAAAGCATTTAAGCTCAAGCAGCGCGAACGAAAAAAAACCGCTAATAAAGCAGACTACGCAGTTATTGTAGAGCGTACATGCACTCGAGTCTTTATATTGTTTCACGTTCATGTTGAGAAAAACAATAATATCCACATGTTCGGGTGATCGCTGCGCTGACAGACGTTGCAGAGACAGAATGTGCAAAGGGAAGTTACTAATAGCACTTTGCGTTTTCTGTTCTTAAACCGGTCTCCCTCAACCAAAATTTAAGGAAGCATATGTCTCAAAAATCATTTTGCTATCTGATAAGATGTCATCTTGGATCACTCTGGGTTCATCTGCGCTTACCGTGCACTTTGTGAATGTAGTGATGGACAGCTGCTTCCTCAGTCGACTGCTGTTTGGATTTTATGTGATTTCTCATTGTGGTGGTAATATTATGATAGCTCAGTTTCATTAATAATTGATTAAAAGTAATTCCATTTTGTAATATCATTTTCATCTAAGTAATTCCAAACTTCGCAATGCAGACGACAACACTGTGTGATCAAATACAATCCACTTGTTACACACGCTCCACAGCGCCACCCATTGGATTTAATTATAATTGTGGGGAAAAAATTAAAGAGAAAAAAAAAGTAAAACTAAAATAGTATTTTATTTTTTGAATAATAATTACAGATCAAATATTCATCCACATCCCTACTTTATTCCTAAAACTTTACATATTGTTTCCCTATACTTACACGTGCATACTTTATAGAAGTACACTGTAATTACTGAAAGTTACACTGTAAATTCGTTTTAATTACTTTGTATTTACCGGGGCTTAATCTAAAGTGTTACAGAAATCTCATCAGTCTGTAATTTACCCCTTCACTATGCCCCGCCCTCCTTAGTTACTTCAAGATTTCGCGCCTGGCACGTATATTACAGTATGTATCTGTAGCATGTCTGGACTGGACACCCCCACACACAAGGACCACACGACCACTCAACGATGAGATCCAATGGTTTTATTCTGTAAACAGACAGATCATCAGTGGATAATCCGGGGTAATGGCTTCGCTCTCACTCTCTCGTGTAGACAGAGAATATTCACGAGAGTAGCGAAGTGCATGCGCTCATCAGCCTTGCGCAAATAGACTGACGCAATCTCATGCCATACAATTAAACAAATACAAAAAAAATGAAATGCATGTAAATAAAGACAACAATGATTATAATATATAAAGTTCTTGTCTTCCTTATGATACATCACATCAACATGTTCTTATTAATGCACTCCAATAGTATACAATACATTAAAAGTAATATATACTAGATTACATTCAAACATGCATTGATTCAAATGTTCATATGATATAACAATGAAATGATGAAACAAATAATGAAACAAACAATTATAACGCCATTAGTGACATCCAAATAAAACATTCAAAACACACTTAGCACCATACCATGTGCAGGCCTCACCACGTGCGTCACGCACAGTGCGAATCACCAAAATGTATTGTATATAGTGTTTTAAGGGGTAAGAATCCATGTTTATTAACAGTAAAACAGATCTCTTTCCATAATAAACAACTAATTAAACATACCTGTAAACAGACAGATCATCAGTGGATAACCCGGGGTAATGGCTTCGCTCTCACTCTCTCGTGTAGACACTAAGCGTGATATGACAGTTAGTAAGCACCACGATGAATTTCGTAAAAATCGTATTACAATTAAACACTTCATCACAACCAACACCACCAAATGTTGCTATCACTTAAATCACACTTGCTGAGCAAAAAAATATGCATTTGAACGAACATCAGCATACCAGAGAATATTCACGAGAGTAGCGAAGTGCATGCGCTCATCAGCCTTGCGCAAATAGACTGACGCAATAGGGGTGGGCGGATCGATCTAAATATCGATAGTATCGATGCCAACACTGGTATTGGTATCAGATCGATACAATTGTAATTGAATCGATATTTTAATTTAAATATCTCTCCTCTACGTTCACTATACTTTGCTCGTGTCTTCTACCTCTACAATCCTGAGCAAACGCTGCTTTCACATCCATTTGCTCCTCCTCCCCCTCCTGCTGCTCTTCTGTGATTCGTTGTTGTGTCGTCACGTGACTCACTGACACAACGTGCCGAGGAGCAGCGAAAGCTGATAATAGCACATTGAATGAGAGATCAGGGGTGCGTTTCCCAAAGCCAACTATGGTCGCAAGTTCCGTCGTTACCAATAGAGTTCAATGGAAATTGCGATCATAGTTGGCCAACGATGCTTTTGGGAAACGCACCCCAGGATGGCCGAGAGGAACAGAAGGGGGGCTCAGGGAATGTAATTGCACAGTATTTTGTTCTTTGTTTGTTCTTCAGTAATAATGTGTGCACTTTATTTCACTTTATTTAATTTGCTTTTAAAACCAGAAAAAAGGGAGAGATTTTTGTTATTCTTTATTTTTATTTCTTTTTAAAAAAAGGCTGTAAAGCATTCATTCTACAGTGCCTAATACTAATAATTGTGTGCACTTCAATACATTAATAAAAAAATATTGCCTAAAGAATTGATCATTCATTCACCTCAGAAATAATGACATACTGCTCTCCCCTACACAAAATTATTTTTTTTTAAGTAAAAAGTATCGTATTGGTATCGGTATCGGCAATACTGACCCTATATGTATTTGGTATCGGATCGATACCAAATTTTGCAGTATCGCCCACCACTATGACGCAATCTCATACCGTACAAGGGGAAACCCCGGAGATGTTCCACCGATGACGCTCCCATCCCAAACAAATACCCGAGAGAAAAGTTCCTCTACTTTAACATGAACAATAATACAAACAAAATTTCGTGAGGTTCATCAATCCATTCGAATTACAAAAGTAGGAAAACTTGGTATAAACAGTACATTAAAGAAAATAATACAATATAAAAAAACAAATCAAAGAATATTTCACACCAGCTACATATCCACCAGTTTCAGACATTCCCAAGGTGATAATTACTCATTTTTGGCTAAATCTGAAAGAGCAAGACAAAAGGGACTGCAGTATGCATTCGAGGGATATATCCACAACATAATATGCAACCGATTAGAGAATAATTTCATCAAAATTGAAGCTAAAGCCTATAGGTCCCAGCGCAAGCAGCAGCCGCCTCGTATATACCCTGCCCATACAAATTGAGGAACAGCATTGTTCATGCACACCAGGGTAAGTGAAATTAGAAAATAATCTAATAATTATAAATTAAACAGCTTATCCATAAGTATTGTGGAATAAACACAAGACATTAGCCTGACCACTTTGCAATGATAACTTTTAGGATACCAGGTATCAGATTTGCACAATACATACGCACAACGCTTTGGCATGTTTCCCTCACTCGAAAGTGAAAGTGAAAGTGACACGTGATGGCCAAGTATGGTAACCCATACTTGGAATTTGACCTCTGCATTTAACCCATCCAAGTAAGTGCACACACATTAGGAGCAGAGTAGTGAGTAGTGAAGACACACACACTGCAAACGTGGATACACACACCCGGAGCAGCGGGCAGCCTTGAGTGGCGCCCGGGGAGCGATTGGGGGTTAGGTGCCTTGCTCAAGGACACCTCAGTCATATTCCTGCTGGTACTGGAATCGAACCAGCAACCTTTGGGTCACCAGTCCAACTCTGTTACCATTAGGCCATGAAAGCTTGACAGACCTCCCCCGCCTAGTAACGGTTGCCAAGCCACGATTGGCCTGTGGCGGTTTTTGGGTGTGGCTTAGCGAAGGATCAATTCCTCAAATAAAGGTGAATAATTATACAGCTTGAAATTGCCCGAACTGTAGTACGTTCTCTGTCCATGTTAATTTGGAAAAGAGGCCCGAGGAGTGATGTCACATAGTTCTTGTCTGTAGAGGCATCTTATTATGTAGAGGTTCTTATTCTTGTTCTTGGTTGTGAAGAGCAGCTGATCTATCATGGTAATGGAGGCAATTAAGAGATAGTGTGATAACATCATTTTATTTTTTCCAGCTCTTTGTTTTTAATGTTTTGCACTAATATTTTTGTCATCTTTTATAAAGAGGCAAACTAGTGATGGAAATTTGGACGGAGATTTTGGAGAGAATAAAATTACACCATGGACCTCGATTCCCTTCTGCTACAACTTCAGTTGCTCCATCTTCACCTGCCTCACTATCTTCTGCCTCGCCTTCTTCTGCACCACCGGTTCCTAACTGTCCACCTGCACAAGCTCCACCTTCACCTGCCTCACCATCTTCTGCCTCACCTTCTCCTGCCTCACCATCGCCTGCTTCACCTTCACCTGCCTCACCATCTTCTGCCTCGCCTTCTTCTGCACCACCGGTTCCTAACTGTCCACCTGCACCACCCTCAGCTCCACCTTCACCTGCCTCACCATCGCCTGCTCCACCTTCACCTGCCTCATCATCGCCTGCTTCACCTTCTTCTGCACCACCGGTTCCTAACTGTCCACCTGCACCACCCTCAGCTCCACCTTCACCTGCCTCACCATCGCCTGCTCCACCTTCACCTGCCTCATCATCGCCTGCTTCACCTTCTTCTGCACCACCGGTTCCTAACTGTCCACCTGCACCACCCTCAGCTCCACCTTCACCTGCCTCACCATCGCCTGCTTCACCTTCTCCTGCCTCACCATCGCCTGCTTCACCTTCTTCTGCACCACCGGTTCCTAAATGTCCACCTGCACCACCCTCAGCTCCACCTTCACCTGTCTCACCATCGCCTGCTTCACCTTCTTCTGCACCACCGGTTCCTAACTGTCCACCTGCACCACCCTCAGCTCCACCTTCACCTGCCTCACCATCGCCTGCTTCACCTTCTCCTGCCTCACCATCGCCTGCTTCACCTTCTTCTGCACCACCGGTTCCTAACTGTCCACCTGCACCACCCTCAGCTTCACCTTCTCCTGCCTCACCATCGCCTGCTTCACCTTCTCCTGATCCTCCTTTGCCAGACATCATAGCACAATTAAAGGCAGAAAATGAAGCCCTCAAAATGGAATTAGAGAACCTAAAAACAAATGTTGTCAGTCGTAAGTGTTAATTAAGAAAAATCCAAATATTTTATAAACTAGTTGATGATAAATATTATCATTTAGAAATCCATACAAGTGTGCCCTAGTGAAAATCTCTTTTTTTCTTTACTGTTTTGCTTCCTAGAAATGCCAAAACTCCTTAGTACGATGGGCAAGCTGGGGAAGGAGCAGAGCCCACAATAACTGGCATCACCTTCCAGCATACAGGAAACTGTGAGTATGCTGTTTTCCAAACCACTACTGTAGTAACAGCTATAACAGCAAGGTACGGCAGTAAAGACTTATTAAAAACCAATTAAAATACCAATAAAACACAAAAAAGAACCGCATACATGCACAAAATGGTGGCTAGCACAACACAACATTCTGAAGCCTTTGTTTTTATAATGGGTTGTCTGAAAATAATAATAGAAAAAAAACAAGGGCGGCGTGTGTGGAGCATCTGGCTCTCCAACATGTTCCCTGTGTTGGTCTGTTGTTGTCATCGTTGCTGTGTCATCTAGTTCTGTGCTCCTATTGGTTCTTGATTTGACAATCGTCTATAAGTCGTCACACTGCAGGACAGTGGCTCAAAGTTTCGGACACTGACAGAATTTTATCGAAGGACAAATTTTATCGTAATGATCATTAATTGGCAATTGGCGAATCTGTCAAACTAGTTATAAAGGATTAGTTTATAATTTATTCATCCCCATGTCTTTCAAGATGTTCATGTCTTTCTTTCTTCAATCGAAAATAAATCGCGTTTATTTCTCTCTATATAATGGACTTCAATTGCAACCAATGGGTTGAAGGTCCAAATCAATGCAGTTTCATAGGGCTTCAAAGGCTCTACACGATCCCAATCGAGGAATAAGGGTCAAACCATCTCATTTTCTAAAATAAAAACATTTATACACTTTTTAACCACAAATGCTTGACTTTGGGGTTCTGTTTCTGCACAACATATTACGTTATCACATTGGAAAAGTACCGACCCAGTGTTAAAACTAACGTGGAAAGACTAAATCAAACGCCCTTTACAAAAATAAATGTAAAACATCGATGTCGGACAATTTTTTAAGTTGGAGGAGAAAATGCAGTTTGGAGTTTTTCGGCACTGGGTCGGTACAAGCGTCACAAGCAACGTGATGATATGTTGTGCAGAAGCAGACCACTGAAGTCGAGCATTTGTGGTTAAATAGTATATACATTTTTATTTATTTTTTCATAAAATGGCAGACGGTTTGCCTAGATATAAGACCCTTATTCCTCGGCTGGGATTGTGTAGAGCCCCTGAAACTGCATTGATTTGGACCTTCAAACTGTTGGTTGCCTTTCTAAAGGGTAGTTTAAACGAGAATGCACGCTTTGACGATAATGCATAAACTGACGTTGCATCAAAAAATGTGAAAACAAAGATGTTAAGATGTATTATTAACTCTATAAATAAAAATGTTTTGCACGTTGCATCAATGCATTGTTACCCCACTTATAGAAAGTATGTGATGCAAAGCTACATTGTATCAGGCCCCCTAAAAACTTTTTGTTAAAGCAATGTTTTATTTAGTAATTTAACTCTAATATTAATGCATGTTTGTCCTCTCCCCACAGCTTGAAATTCACCCGGGCTCAGGAGTTTATGTGTCAAAAAATTTGTTGTGGTCAGCTAGCCATGCAAACAGCCCCACTACCATGGCACGGATGCTTCTCCTTGGAGTATTTGATATTGAGACACTTCTAAAGAGCAATCTCAGAGGTACGTAATTGGTCATAGTGTGTGCAAGTGTCTGTATAATTATTATAATTTTTGGTAATTATGTAGATTGAACATCATATCTGAAGTCTTTGGGTAAGGGGTCAAAGTCAAAAAATAAAACTGCTCTATTATAGTAATTCTTGCATATTTACAGATATATGTACACTCATTTACATTGAAATATGATGCTTTATAAATAATTTGAGTTGGACTATTTACATTATCCCTATTTTACTGAAGCAGAATGAAAAATGTAATGTATGGTTGAGTAGTTAGATAGGAGTGGAGTTAATTCTGATTTCGTTCTAATCTCTTATGTTCTTATGTTGCTCTTTCTTACGGGTGCTTGAAATCCTTGAAAATGCTTGAATTTTGATGTTGTGTTTTCAAGGTTTGAAAAGTGCTTAAATTTTGGATAAAATGCTTGAAAATGCAGGGAAATTGTAACTGTATTTCTATCACAACAAATACCTATCTGACTGAATAGTTTGTTTATTAAATGGAGAAATAAAATGTAGCCCTTCAGATACAGAGCGATTTGCGCTACGCTGGTCAGAGCAAAAGTAGGCTGAGTTTTCATTTTGATTTCCGCGCTCGTTTGGATTTAACGGCTCTGGTTTGAATGCCCCGTTTTTATTGGCAAAAGTTGAACTTTTGAAAAGTTTTTAACTTTGACCGTGGCGTGCGCGTGAGCTCGCCAATGCTGCGCTCCGCTTTGGTCGAGGCAGCAACAAAACGTCCTCGCGCGGCGCAAGCCATTGAAATAAATGGGTTTCATAGCACAGCGCATTCCGCGTCCTGTCTGAAAGGGCCATTAGTGACTGAGAGTACTTGGTGTGATAATGTGAAGTTAGTATTGCATGTCCGTTATGGCTCTTTCATTTGTGGAATATGCAGTGAACATAGCCAAAGTTACAGCACAGTAATTGTATCGTTAACTACCCGCAAATTAAAACCTGCAAAACGTCAGCCCAGTGCATTACAACAATCGTTGATTGCTGAACAGAAATCGTTTCAGATGGAGTGTCATACAAGTAGCCTACTGTAAGGTTCAGGATGGCCTTATGCAATATTTACACTGCTCTATTCCAGTAGATAAATGTATATGTCTTGGCAATGAAATACTTTTTTTTTTTTCAATTAATATAGGCTATTTATCAGGCAGGTGCCTGTGCACTGTCAAGGTGGTGATACACAGGGCAACTTTTTGAGCAATGTTGCTGGGCAATCTTGCCAAGCGCTTGTTGCTTGGGCACTTTCCCATTGAAAATGGGCAATAAATTTCTATCTGGATAATTTAGATCGGTCGTGGGCCCTGTGTCTCATCTGGTTGCCCGTTGACGGCAACATTGCCCAGCAACATTGCTCAAAAAGTTGCCCTGTGTATCATCACCTTTAGAGTCTTCTGGGTTAACATTGAATTACAGGTTGTTTTTGCACTGTCTCAGATTTGGTTCAAACCTTGTCTATATCAAGAATGTGTCCTAAAACCAAGGCCTGTAAAATATTTCTGTTCAAATCTTATGTCTTTTATATTTTCAGCCCTTGAAATTACTTCAGTTTTACAGCCTGAAAATCACATTATCTGGGAAGCAATATTTGGACATTAATATAACAAAAAGTGTTATTCATAGGCATTATCTACTTAGACAGTGATACATTTTTAAAAATAAAACTTGTGATTTGCTTAAATATCTGATCCTTCTGCTATTACGAAACACAATTTTGGCTGTTTATAGCATTATCTCTTTTAATGTGATAAAAACACTAAGTAATAATTTTGACTATGTATTGGTATGTAATTTACGGTGGTGTAAGGTGCTGGAAAAAGTTTTAAAATGGACCTTGAAAGTGCTTGAAAAGTGCTTGAATTTAACCTTGGAAAAGGTGTACGAACCCTGTTCTTAGGTGGCAAGTCCAAAAATGCAAGCCCTGGGGAAACAAAAGAGCCATTGGACAGAATAAAAATCGATGCAATAATGAGTATGTAGGCCTATATTACTTGGTTAATAGGGCTTGAATTGTGTAAAACCAAATGTGACAGTAAAACCATCAGAATTGATCAGTTTCAGCTTGGTGTGAGACTGGGTTCTGAATAATGCTTAAATTTCGAGATGGTCCTCACTGCAAAACACGAAATCAAGGGGTTGGGGGGGTTGGATCTCCCACCTTACATATACCTAAACCTACCCATCTCCACCCCCTGATCCCTAAACCCACCCCTAAACCTACCCAGCTCCACCCCTTACATCTGGATCCAACTCCGCACCCTGGATCTCGTGTACTGCAATGAGGTGCTACTGTAAATTTCAGTAACATGAAGTTTTTTATCTACCAAACAATGTATGTACTGTGTTAATTTAGTGTTTTAGGTGATTATAATTTGGCTGTCTTTAGATAAATGTTATAAAACTAAAATCCTTTTCTTTGTCTTTTATACAGATGCGGTGATCCAGAAATGTCCTGGAGCCATCAGGGGCCAACTAGGGGTGGCTATTAATCAGAAGGTCACTGAGCTGCGGACATCCAAAAAGATTGAAACTTAAAAAATGAACAGGCTGTATTGTACCTGTAGGTGGATTTTCCTGTTCTTGTCTTGTTTTATGTTTTGTTCTAATATTGTATTTGTATAATAAAGTTGTGTGTTGAGCGTTCAGTAGTTTTCTAATTTTGCACAGCGTAACAATTTTTCTTTTTAAATTACTGTTTTAATAAAAAAATTATGTTTTAACTGTTTTACTGTATTACTTATTTTTTGCTAACTGCACCATTTAACATTTAACTAGGCTTTAAAGCATGTTTTGTACATTTGTTTAGTTTACATCATACATTAATTACAAATATTTTGTAATTAATATACATAAATAAGAACATATATTCAAAATATATGTGCACACAATGTTTTTATATATGCCATTTATATATTACATATACATTTATCAAAAATATATTTTATATATATATTTAATTTTAAATGTAAAATATATATTTAGACTATATAAAAACATATAAGGGATATATATATGTCACATGTATGTAAGCAATATGCTATGCATATATGTGTAGTTTGTATATTGAACATATATACAAATAAATATATGTCATGTATATTGATAATTATATATGTGACATATATATAAAATATAGTTGCAAGCAGCCATTACCGGGGCCAAGCGCAAGAAGCGGCAACAGATGCCAACATGGCTGGGAGTGTCAGACCAACTGCAGCAAGGAGCAATTAAAGACATTTAAAGATGACAGAAAAAATGACAGAAAAATTATATACATTAACTAAAAATATGATTTAAGGGATTATCACTTTCGACCAGTAGGTGGCGCAGTTACGAAATCCGTGTGTTGTGGTCAGAGTGAGGTGACAATGACACATACAAAGTTTGGTGTCAAAATGTGAAGGCATTATAGAGATAAAGCCTGAATAGTCATTTTGGCAGTGTGCCTCAACTTTGATGCTGTGGTATACGAAAACTGTTTCGTCTATCGTCACGAAATCCATAACTTTTAGTCGGCACGGTTTGGAGATGACACGGTTCGATTTTGGTGAAAATCGGACCAACGGTCTAGGAGAAGTTCAAAAAAGAAGGTTTGAAAAGAAAATAAAGATGGCGGACAGGAAGTTTGGCTGATTATGGCAAACCTGGTATCTGTGTTTTCGGCATAACCCAGGGAAAATATTAAGATCAGTGTCATTACAATAGGCAAATTTATTAAAAAGTTATTAGCATTTTTGGAAATTAATTATAACTTTTGACCAAAAGGTGGCGCTGTCTCAAAATCTTTTGAGTTCCTTCAGGGCATGGTGCTGATGGCAGATTCTGAGTTTCGTAATGTTGCAGCAATGCATTCATTAAGTATAGCATTTATTATTTAATACATCACAATACTGTATTAAAGTCAATGGGAATTTCATGTTTTGTTCTATTATAGCGCCACCAAGAGGCTCAGTCCCACCATTTTTTTTATGTGTCCTCAGAGTGAGCCCCGTACGTGTGTGTCAATTTTGGTGAAAATATCTCAATTTGCTTTAGCTGAGTTATATAACTGAGTCTATAACTCATTTTTTGCTGAGTTATAGACATTTATGTGAAAAAACACGTCAAAAATGACTGACACATGACTTTGATTGAATTTTACTACCCCTTACTATCAATATTTTGACATTTGGGCATTGGTGTTTAGCCAGCGACCTATGTTTCCAAACTTCTGACGGTGGTTTCGTCTTGATCAGTCTAACGGTTTCGAAGATATTGGCAAATGTTTTTTAAGCGCTAAATCACAACGCTACACAAACCGTAAGGCGAAACCTAGCATGGGTGGTATTGTTGGACTCGGCAAGGATTCAGGAACCCAAGGAGATGACTCCCGTGAAAATCAGTCAACCATACCCAGAGTTATAAGCATTTGAAAATTTAATTTTACCACTAGGTGGCGCTGTTTCGAAACTTCTCAGGCTCCTTCAGGGTATCGTACTGATAACCCATGTCAAGTTACGTAAAAATTCATTCATGCGTTCAAAAAATACAGCATTTTAGCACATAATTCAAAAAGGCCGACAGCCAAAATGGCCGATCTGGGAAAATTGGATATCAGTCGACTCGGCATGACGCCCTGAATCTAACGATACCACTTTTATGATTTTTGGACAAACCTATCAGAAGTTATAAGCAGAAGTAGCCATTTTTCATATCTCCGGACCACAGGGATTAAAGTTCTCCGTCGCTACGACGGATTTCCGTTTATTGTAGCGAGTCTATGACGGATTTCCGTCAATTGCAGGGTTCCCGTCTGTCCTTAATGTCTTAAATTCACTTTTCATAATTTTAAGGCCGTAAATAGGCTTTCATTTCTAAAATAGTGTCAAATTTAGTTTGAATAGGTCTTAAATTAAGGAAAGACGGAGGTGTATTCACCCTGCTGAGGGGGGTGTGATAAAGCCTGGAGTGGAGCAAAAGCACGTTCCTCTCTCCACTCTAAGCATTCTGTAATCACTTCGCTCACAGTCCGCTCCGGGTTTTCAATTCCCGCTCACGGAAAAACTGCTCCGTGTTCACTCAATTAAGCTTAGTTTTGGAGAAGTGAATGTCATGATCGAGCTCAAAAGGCCATGACAAAAACTGGGAAAGGACTCAGCGATTGACTTAACAAGGTTTATTATAACGTAAAATAATCAAAACAATACCAGAATGATGAGATGGGTTAGTCAGCAACCTCAGTTGTGTAAGTGTGGATGAGTGGTCGTGGTGTAAAGTGTTGAAGTGTTAAAGTAAAACAAACATGTAACAGAAACAAAACAAGTGACTGCTGGTAGCCAGGATCAGAGAGCGCGACGATCTTGGAGGTGGAGCTTTTGGGACCAGGTGTTCCCAATCGGGGAGGACCTCTGCAATCAGCTCCTCAAAAACAGAAGAACACATCACCCTTGCAGTACTGACAAACGTAAACAGTCAAGCCACACAGGGGCGTCACACACCCCCCCCCCCCCCCCCCTCCCTTAAAGTCGGTGTCCCAAAGGGAATCACCGGCCCACTAACTTACAATCACTTACTACACCATGTACCTTACTTACTTCAGCAATTACTTACAATAACAAAAATATGAACGTACACCTGACCTTCCCTCTGCGCATGGCTTGCTATGACTCCCACCCAATCTTCAGCAACCTGGTACCTGGGAAGCAAATTTAAGAAAAACAGGCAGAGCAAAGCAAATCATCCGGCAGTACAAGTGTCATAGTACATTCAAATAATAGGGGCACGTGATAGCGCATCTGCTATGACGTTGTCTGCCCCTTTAATATGCCGAATGTCAAGGTCATAGGCCTGCAAAAACAATGACCACCTCATAAGTCTTTGATTTGGACACTTAAATGACTGCAAAAATGTTAAAGGATTATGGTCTGTGTATACAATGAGTGGTGCGCCTCCTATGTACACCTGAAAATGCTGCAGTGCCCAAATAAGTGCAAGTGCTTCCTTCTCTATTACCGAGTAATTAAACTGGTAACGGTTAAACTTCTTGGAAAAAAAACTAACTGGTCTTACCATCCCCTGACCATCCTTCTGAAGCAATACCGCACCTGCTCCAACCTGGCTGGCTTCTACCTGGAGCATAAAGTTTTTATCAAAACGTGGGGCTGCTAGCACGGGAGACAAGCATAACAGAGACTTGATACTATCAAAAGCTTGCTGACATGCAAAGGACCAAACAAACTTCACCCTGGCCTTCAACAACTCTGTTAGAGGAAACGCCACAGTGGAAAAGTTCTTACAGAAACTCCTATAGTAACCTACCAGACCCAGAAAACGCTGCAATTCCTTTTTTGTTGTAGGCTGAGGATAACTCTCCACTGCCCTTACCTTGTCTTGAACTGGAGCCACCCGGCCCTGTCCCTCTACGCGGCCCAAATATGTCACAGTAGCCCTAGCAAAGTCACACTTAGCCAAATTAATGGTGAGATGCGCCTCAGCCAGCCTCTCAAACAAAGCCCGGATGCGCTGAAGGTGAGAGTGCCATGTATCACTGTAAACGACTAGGTCATCCAGATAAACTGCACAACCCTTCAAACCAGACACAACACGATTCATAAGGCGCTGGAACGTTGCTGGAGAGTTCCTTAAACCAAATGCCATCACTCTATAAGAATAGAGTCCCGACGGCGTAACGAATGCAGATATTTCCTGAGCACGCTGAGACAAAGGCACCTGCCAATACCCTTTGAGTAGATCAAATTTGCTGAAAAACCTGGCCGACCCCACCTGATCTACACAGTCATCCATCCTTGGCAGTGGAAAGCAGTCGGGTTTTGTAACAAAATTCACTTTTCTAAAATCCGTACAAAACCTAGGTGTTCTATCTACCTTGGGAACCAAAATACAAGGGGATGACCAACTTGAGGATGACGGTACAGCAATACTGTTTTTAAGCATGTAATTAATTTCAGAATCTAGATGTTTTAGTTTCTCTGGCGACATGCGATAAAACCCCTGTTTAATTGGCTGCGCCTCTCCAACATCAATATCATGTTCAATCCAATCCGTGCAAGTAGGAACATCTCCAAACAAACACAAATATTTCCGCACCAAATCAGACAGCTCACCACGTTGGGACTCAGATAAATGGGATAACAGTTTATCGAAATTTTTGGCCATATAATAAACTATCGTCAGGCTCCGGCACCCGATCTTCCTCCTGCGACCCCGAAACTGCGTTAACCACGAGAGCCGGACGTACCTCATCTTTATCTGCCTGGCTGACCTCAGCCTCCCGACTGTAATAGGGCTTCAGCAGATTGACATGACACAGCTGTCTCGATTTTCTCCGTCCTGGGGTTACAATAACAATTCAAATCAGACATTTTTTCAGCGACTGTGTAAGGACCGGTGTACTTGGCTTGAAATGGAGAACCCACAATCGGCATAAGAGCGAGAACCTGATCTCCAGGACTAAACTCATGGTGTTCCGTACGGCGATCATACACCTTTTTCATTCTGCTCTGTGACATCAGCAACTTTTCCCTTGCCATCCCACCTGCTACCCACAACCGATGTCTAAACCCATTTACATAGTCAATCAAATTCTTAGGCGGTTCAGTGTCCACCCAGCCATCTTTCAACACTGCCAAGGGCCCCCGCACTGTATGTGCAAAAACCAGCTCATTGGGACTAAACCCCGTACTCTCCTGCACTGCCTCTCTAGCCGCCAACATTAACCATGGAAGACCTTCCTCCCAGTCTTTATCCAGCTCGGTGCAATACGCCCGCAGGAGTGCTTTCAGAGTCTGATGGAACCTCTCCAGGGCACCCTGGCTCTGGGCATGGTACGCAGATGACTGGTTATGCTGCACACGTAACATTTTTAACACCTGTTCAAACATGTGTGATGAAAAATTGGACCCTTGGTCACTCTGGATTACTTTCGGTATACCAAACACCGAAATAAACTGAGTTAAAGCTTTCGTCACAGCTTTAGTTGTTATCGACCTCAGCGCATACGCAGCAGGATACCGAGTGCTCTGACACATCACCGTCAGGAGATACTTACACCCAGACTTAGAACACGGCAATGGGCCCACACAATCCACAATGAGATACTCAAAAGGTTCATTTACAGCAGGAATCGGCTGCAGTGGAGCAGGCTTAATGGACTGGTTCGGCTTCCCCGTTAGCTGGCACACATGACAGGTTTTAATATATGCTGCGACCTCTCTTTTTACCCGCGGCCAAAAAAAATGTTTCAAGATGTTAAGATTAGTTTTTTTAACTCCAAAGTGCCCACTCTCATCATGAGCCACCTTTAGGACCAGAGAACGAAATTTAGCCGGCACCACTAACTGAAACACTGGATCTCCCACAAAGTCATTACCAAGAGTAACCCACTTCCTAAATAACACTCCATTCCGCACAAAGTAGCCACTGCCTGAACTACTTATCACTGTAGCAGAAACAACACGATCAAACATCTCTTTCAGGGAGGGATCACTTTGCTGCTCCTGCAACAACTCACTCAGTGACACGGACAGAGGAAAATCAGAAAAAGACGGAGCCACCAACTCATCACCACCACTCCCCTCAGATGATGCCTCCACATCAGACTTAACCATTGCTCGTGTGACCACACAGGCAGAAACACCCTCAGATGAGTCATTTACCTTCTGATCAGAAATAGGACTAGGAGTAACCACAGGTGATGGCGCAGTGTCAGCCCAAACCCGACTACCAGTCAGGCCATTGCCCAAAATAAAATGAATCCCCTCAATGGGCAACGCCGGACGCACCCCTACGGCTACTTCACCCTGTACCAGCTCACAGTTTAGAACTATTTTGTGTAAGGGAGTAGGCAAAACAGTTAACCCCATCCCACGACTCAATATTCGGTCACCAGTGTCAGTGGCCTCCGATAGCGGTAGTACAGAACCCACTATAAACGAATCATAGGCCCCTGTGTCTCTTAGGATTTTCACTGGGACTTTAGTGTCATCTCCAACCAGTGACACAAAACCACTTCTAATAAAAGGACCATATGCAGCCAAAACGTCAGGTTCACAATCAGAAGCAAACAATTCGGAGATTTCACCAGTATCCACAGGCGCAGCCGCTGCAGCAGGCTTAACCTGGTGTTTGCTAAACTTATTTCTGGACTGCAACACCGGACACTCAGCTTTCCAATGTCCTCTGTCATGACAATAGTTGCAACTTGTATCGTGATCAACATTCCCTCGAGACATAGTACCTGCTTTAAACAACCCCACTTTGCCAGAACGCATCCTGTCACCTGAAACCGCACCCACACTCTTGCCTCTCCATCCAAAATCCTCACGCGCCGCCGTGCGCTCTCTAAAACTGCCCTTATGGAGTAGTACATACTCATCTGCTGACTCAGCCGCCTCCGCAGCAGTAGTGAACTTTTTCTCTGTAACGTATGTGGCAATTTGCCCTGGAAGCGTGTTTCTAAACTGTTCTAAAATAACCAAATCACACAAGTCATCAAACGTGTGAATTTCTAGGGCAGTCAACCACCTTTTAAAATGGTTAGTCAAATCCCTAGCAAACTCCATGTATGTCTGGCCATTCCTTCTCTCCCATGACCTAAACCGCTGACGATATGCCTCTGGCACCAGCTCATAAGCCTTAAGCACGGCCGATTTGATTTTAGCATAGTTAGAACTATCTTCCGCACTCAAGGACGAATAAGCTTCCTGCGCTTTCCCTGTAAGGGCGCACTGAAGCATTAGAGCACAATCTGCATCAGGCCAATCCCTCGCCTCAGCCACACGTTCAAACATCACAAAAAAAACATCTGGGTCTTTCTCATTAAAATGCGGTAACAATCGCAAATTATTAATATCAAAGGGACGCACCCCAGCAGGCAAATGCTTACCACGATCTTCACTGGACCACCTGCCCTCTTCACCCAAAGACAGACGATATCCCTCCAGATCTAACTTGGATTTTTCTGTCTGCTGACGAATCCTCTCTACCTCAATTTGTTTTTTAATTTCCAATTCGTGTTTAAGTTTCTCATGCCCCATTTGAATCAACAGTAGCTCCTTCTGTTGCTCAAAAGTGAGGCCCTGCGCCTGTAGAGGTCTAATAGTAGACGTTAGAGAAGATTCCTCTTCCTCTAATTCTACAGTTATAATTCCCCTTTCAATTAATTCAGATTTCACCGCCATTTTAATGTTTTCTTTAATATGTTTATCCCCAGCCACCACTATAGAATAATACTCAGCTATTTTAAGCAACTGCTCCCTTGTGCATTTCTCCAAAGCCTCCTCAGACGGAGCCGCAACGAACGTTTCACAGTCAACCATTTCCACTACTAATTACAATCAGCAAAATCCCCACAACTTACCGTTCCAACAGGCCCAGCTAGACAGTAGCGTTTCCCTGTGAGCACTGAGAGGACTAATCCTCAATCCGGTTTGGAGTTTCCCCGCTACCTAAAAATCACCCAACTGACTAAGCTCCCCTCTAGTCTTCATGTGGTTACTTGTGGTGGGTATTTACGCACTGAAGACCGCTGGACCAGAAGAGCGACTAGCAAGCTAGCAACCCCCCCGGAGCCACGGACATGCTCCCAAGCAAAGCTTCACCCACAGGGCCGGCTCTAGCCCTTTGGTTGCCCTAGGCGAGATTGAGTTTTGCGCCCCCCCCATTAAAAATACTTACAAATGATAAGTATTTATTAAACTAAACAAAAATTATCTTATAGTCTCTCCAAAACTTCAACAAGCAAATTATGACTTCAACTGTATAATAAATTGTTCATACAAATGCTACAAAGAACGTTCAATGATATTTCTATCATCCGTATATTACAATTACTACCACCACTACTATTATTACTAATCAATTAGGCTGCTACAAGACTAAGGGGGTTTCGGGGGTATGCCCCCCAGTAAGAACATTTTGTGCATTTTAATGGTAAATTCATCAATCTGGTGCACTTTGAGAGTTCAAAATTAAAAGCTCCAACCCATATTCAGTGTGCAAATTGAACAAAGAAAAATGCAAACCTCTTTTAGTTACAGTGTCTGTCTACATTACACTACTACATAATAATAGTTATAATATTAATCCCATGACAGTAATAGCCATAAGCTATTGTAAAACAAATGCACTGAAAAATAAAGGAAACTTTCATAATTAATTTTGTTAATTGGAAGTAACCCAGCGCCGCCAATTAAACAAAACAAAACGAATGGGCCGATGTACGAGTTTTATGGGCCACTAAGACAAAATAAATAAATAATAAAAGTATGATGTATCGGCCCAAAAAGCATGTGGAATCTCTACCATCCTGGGGGAAAAGAATTCGCTCCCGGTAGTCCCGATGGCCAGCATGCCTGTGCTGTGCACAATACTAAGTACATTTTTTTCGTTTGACACCTAAATGGCTGAGATGAGAAGACTTACCTCTATATTGGGCTTTCTTTTTATCTTGTTGCTTTCTCCGTTTTCATCCCTGTGCATCAGAGGGTTTCGATCAACGCGCCAGCAGCTGAGCACTTGCCTAACGTAACGTAACGTAACCCCCCCGTTAGGAAATTATCGACAATAAACGTGTGGCTGAGGGGGCGCCTTAGGATGATCATGTTTAATAAACGTGTTTTTGTTTCGCTTGTCATTCTAATTCTGTGATTAATGGGAAGTAGGCCAAGGGCGACATTAGAGGGCGCCCGCGCGCCACACCCCCAACACATTTGTCGCCCTAGGCAACAGCCTAGTTCGCCTATAGCAATCGCCGGCCCTGTTCACCCACGTTCTCCACAACACTAACCCAGATCTGCTCAACGAGCCCAAAAGGGGATCGTCGCTACAGCCTACCAGAGAAAACTCCGAACCGCTTTTTAAACAATAGCACACAAGGACCCACACCTGTCTTCTGGCACCTGTAACACAACGTCTGGACTAAACTTCTCCATCCCCAGCCTGAATGATGAAGAAAAACAAAACAAAATAATTCCACAACAACTTAATTCCAACCAAGCCTAACGCTTACTCTGCTAAATCAGCCAAAATAGCACTGCGCCCCTTGCTTCAAACATCCCCAATCAAACCATAACCACCGTAAAAACGGGGGAAAACAAAATAATTGATCGTACTTGAGCTACCCTGCTTACAATCAAACCGGATTTGACAGTCAAACAAAGCAACATGCACGACTAACTACCAACTGTTCGAGCACTCCACAAACCTATTTTAAACAAATTTACAAATATTTCACATAGATCGCGCTACTCAACCAGTTCAAAAACGGACGAGCCCCCATTTTGTCATGACCGAGCTCAAAAGGCCATGACAAAAACTGGGAAAGGACTCAGCGATTGACTTAACAAGGTTTATTATAACGTAAAATAATCAAAACAATACCTGAATGATGAGATGGGTTAGTCAGCAACCTCAGTTGTGTAAGTGTGGATGAGTGGTCGTGGTGTAAAGTGTTGAAGTGTTAAAGTAAAACAAACATGTAACAGAAACAAAACAAGTGACTGCTGGTAGCCAGGATCAGAGAGCGCGACGATCTTGGAGGTGGAGCTTTTATCTCCTGTGGAGCACTGGGACCAGGTGTTCCCAATCGGGGAGGACCTCTGCAATCAGCTCCTCAAAAACAGAAGAACACATCACCCTTGCAGTACTGACAAACGTAAACAGTCAAGCCACACAGGGGCGTCACATGAATGTCAGGCTACAGCTGAGCGCTGAGGTACACAACTATATTTCAGTTAACGTTACAATGGACACACTTATAATGCAGGAAGGCTCCGATGTATCGGAGATCGATAAAAATGTAAAAAATAGATGGAGATGGGCTTGGCTTAGCGAAATGGGGGAGAATGGCAAGCCTTTTAGTTCGTGGGCTAAAAAAATCAAACAACCAGGTACGTGTCTTTGCACAATATGTCACAGGAGGCTTCAATATGGCAATAATGGCAAAAAAGTACTAGCTCGCCATCAATCAGAAGCTTGTCACAATGCTGCCGTTCGTGCTCTACAGTACACATGCTCCCTGCCTGGTGCGACAAGTACCACAACGGAGGTTCATGCATCTATGGCCGACCGTGTGTGTGATCTAAAAGTGCGCATATGTTCTTTCATAGCGGAGCATGACCTGTCGTTCACAGTCTCACAACCGCTAGTTAATTTAATGCAATCAGTTGTCAAAGACAAGAGTGCACTTTCAAGATTGTCTGTATCTGATGCACACACCTCCTACTTGTGCACACATGGCATTGCTGTTCATTGGAAAAACGAATTGTCAACTAAGCTGAAAACGAAGATGTTTTCTTTAAATGTAGATGAGTCAACAGATGGAAACATGGACAGGATTCTGAATGTTCTTGTTCGATACTTTGATGAGGATATGGGTAAAGTGGCAACCCAGCATCTAGCCTCAAGGAAAATGAATATTGCAGATGCCTTAACAATCACACACACATTGACAGATATTCTCCAGTCATATAGCCTGAACTGGAATCAGGTTGTTGGTATACTGTTGGATAACTGCAATGTAATGAGAGGGAAAAAGTCTGGAGTAGAGACACTAGTCAGGAGAGAAAATCCATCACTCCTGGACATCAGCGGAGACACTGTCCATATGGTCTCAAATGCAGCCAAGGCCCTTTTAAATCCTTTCCAGGGATTTGTGGAACAATTTTGCTCTGATGTATACTATGACATTGAAAAATCACCCAAACAGAAATAATTTTTTTCTGAGTTTCAGTCCTTACTTCATTTGGCGAATAAGAGCCTAATACGTCCCATCAGCAGCAGGTTCCTGCAAATGCTAGATGTGTGCAACAGAATACGGGAGCTTATGGATCCATTGATTGTGCCCTTCTACAGCGTCCTGTCTCCTCATGATCAACACAAACACAGGTACATGGCAATAGCATTCTCTTTTTTAATTATTTAATTTCTGTACTAGTAGGCCCATTTTGCAAGATCTCATTAGCCCTTCAGCGTTAAAGAAAAAAAGGAATGGATTTTTTTTCTTTCTTTGGGGCGATAATCAAACAAACAATATATATAGAATATCTGGCAAAAGTTTGTGTATTTTAGCAATTTAAATTAAAAGGTGAAACTAATATGTTTAGTATATATAACGTCTCAGGTTACGTATGTAACCCTGGTTCCCTGAGAGGGAACGAGACGCTGCGTTGAGACGCGGTGGGAACGCTCTGCGTGATTGCGTCGTGAAGCACGTGTATAATCAGTCCAATGGAAGAGCTAGACGTCATAGGCGGGTGACGTCATAGACCAGGAAGCTATAAAGCACCCCTGAAAACAGACCGCGACAGCTTCTGATAAGCCTGAAGCAAGTCGATCAGGGCATGCAGGAAGTATAGCAGGAGAACGCAGCGTCTCGTTCCCTCTCAGGGAACCAGGGTTACATACGTAACCTGAGACGTTCCCTTTCAAGGGAACTCGAGCTGCGTTGAGACGCGGTGGGAACCCCATACCCACTACGCCATAAAGACAAATGCCCGTTCTGTGTGAAGTCTTGCGCACACTAAGAAGCAAGCAACCTAGCCCCAGGAGTGGAGAGGTCTAAGTCATAAAATCTGACAAATGTATGTGGTGAGGACCAGCCTGCCGCATTACAAATATCCTGAAGGGAAACTCCCGAAATTAAAGCCTAGAGGCAGCCATACTTCTGTAGAATGGGCCTGAACAGCCATAGGGTGAAGGCTGTCCGGCCGCTTCATAAGCAAGTGAGATAGCCTCAACTACCCACTTGCTCATCATCTGTTTAGATGCAGGGCAACCTATCTTAGGTGACCCGAAGCAGACAAATAATTGTTCTGATATAAGCCACTGAGCAGCTCTGTGGACATATGCATCCAAAGCCCGGACAGGGCATAACAGATTAAGTTTTTCCTGATCTGGGGTATTAATGGTGGAGGACAGAAGGCCTGCAGCACAAATGACCCGCACGTTCAGTAGGGACCTAGAGATACAACCTGACCTGGGGTGAAGAAATACTATCACCATACCAGGTGCAAATCCAAGTACGTGCAGGCCTCAGCCTCATGTACCACGGAGAAGACGAAATTAAGGATCTCTCCTCAGAGATAACCCAGCAAAGAAACATTCATTACAGAAATCAAGTACTGTACCAACAGGGCAGAAACAAGATTCAGAAGGCGTTCTCTGAACCAGTCAGAGAACGGTTTCCATATCAATGCATATTTAGTCTTCTCGTGGAGGGAGCACTAGACTGGAGTATGGTCTCCACGACCTCGGTCGAGAGACCTGAGTCTATGAGCTGGGCCCCCTCAGAGGCCGAGCCCACAGTATCCAGAGCTCCCAGGAGCAAAGATATCGGGAAATGCGTACAGTTGTAGCGTGAACCACACCTAATACATCACATCCAGTCCAAGCGGAGCTGGATGCATGAGGGAGAACCACAAAGGGCAATGCATTGTACAAGCGATACGAAAGGTCGACTTGAGTTTGACCTAAGTTCTCCCTAAGAAGCTCCACCACCTCGGGGTGAAGTTTCCTTTCCCCGGGCCACAGCCCCTGCCTCAACAGGATATCTGCTCTGATATACGAGACCATCAGTGTGTTGTCCGGACCCTTCACCGAGCAACCACTCATGATTGCCCCCGACTTGTGAGGGAAGCATCCGTCGATAGCATTATGCGTCGACAAGAAGCCCCCAACACTGGGCCTGGGCGAGGAACCATAGGTTCTTCCACATGACCGAGGCACGAAGGCATAGCCGCGTGACCTTGATCATGCGAAAACGGATTTCCCCTCAGAGAAAACCCCTTGGTCCTGAGCCACCACTGCAGGGGTCTCATGTACAGAAGGCCAAAGGTAACTACGTTGGACGCAACTGCCCTGAGCCCCAACCAAAGGCCTTTCACCGAACGGCCACTCATGACCGCCCCCCATCCTGTGAGGGAAGCATCCGTCGATAGCGTGACGTGTCGACAAGAAGCCCCCAGACTGGGCCCTTGGCGAGGAACCAAGGTTTCTTCCACATGACCGAGGCACGAAGGCATAGCCGCGTGACCTTGACCATGCGAAAACGGATTTCCCCTCGGAGAAAACCCCTTGGTCCCGAGCCACCACTGCAGGGGTCTCATGTACAGAAGGCCAAAAGTAACTACGTTGGACGCAACTGCCCTGAGCCCCAACCAAAGGCCTTTCACCGAACGGCCACTCATGACCGCCCCCCATCCTGTGAGGGAAGCATCCGTCGATAGCGTGACGTGTCGACAAGAAGCCCCCAGACTGGGCCCTTGGCGAGGAACCAAGGTTTCTTCCACATGACCGAGGCACGAAGGCATAGCCGCGTGACCTTGACCATGCGAAAACGGATTTCCCCTCGGAGAAAACCCCTTGGTCCCGAGCCACCACTGCAGGGGTCTCATGTACAGAAGGCCAAAAGTAACTACGTTGGACGCAACTACCATGAGCCCCAACAGTCTCAGAGACTGTTTGCAATGAGTGACTGACCTAGTTTTACATTCTTTACGGCTGTGAGAATCGCAGAAATACGTGCAGGAGACAGACGTGCTTGCATTGTTGTCGAATCCCATAATACACCTAGAAAGTGGTCCTCTGAGCTGGGAGGAGTACACTCTTTTGGTGTTGAGCCGCAACCCCAACCTCCTTATGTGGGACAGAACGACATCTCGATGTTGAACTGCCAAAAGCTCGGACTGAGCTAAAATCAACCAATCGTCGATATAATTTAATACGCGAATGCCCTGGAATCTCAGAGGAGCCAGAGCTGCATCCACGCATATTGTAAAAGGTGCGGGGTGATAACCTAGGCCGAATGGAAGAACCCGATACTGGTATGCTTCGCCCCTGAAAGCAAACCTTAGGAACCTCCTGTGATGAGGATGGATAGATAAGTAAGCGTCCTTAAGTCTATTGTGACAAACCAGTCCTCGGACTGAGTCTGTGACACAATCATATTTAGCGTAAGCATACTTTGAACTTAAGATTCTGAGACCTGCTGTTTAATTGACGCAGGTCTAGAGTAGGACGCAACCCCTCATCCTCTTTCGGAACAATGAAGTAATGGCAGTAAAACCCTGACTGTCTGCCGGGAGGAGGAACCCCTTCTACAGCTCCTTTTGCAGAAGTGTCAGTACTTCCTGCTCCATAACCAAAGCCTGCTCGGGGTCCACCACAGTGGGGAGGACCCCTAGAAATCTGTGCGGACAAGAACTGAATTCTGAACCCCTTTTCTATAGTGTGCAGGACCCACCGAGAAATATGTGGCAGTAGTTTCCACGCTGCCAGAAATTCTACTAGGGGAACCAGTCTCTCAAGACTGGCCTCTGGATTTGGTTGAACAGTCACTACGGTGCCCTGAAGCGGCGAACCGGCAGGGAACAACCGAACTGACCGTTCTACGACCCTCCTCGGAGGATCGTATGGGGACGCTGACACCTCGGTGCCCTGAACGGCGAACCGGCAGGGAACAACCGAACTGGCAGCGCTGCGACCCTCCTCAGAGAGTCGCACCCCAGAGGGTGCCGAGGAGAAACGGTTTCTCAAAACGGTCCCTGCCCCGGAGGAGCCCTCAGAAGCCTGATAGCCTCGTTTTTTTTTTTTTTTTTTACGACAGGACTTCCTGTCTAAACTTTATTAGAGATGACGACAGTCCTCAGATCTTGCCTACCTCTAAATAACTTAGTTCCTACGACCCTCCTCGGAGGATCATTGGAAAAAGCAGGCACCTCGGCACCCTGAAACGGCGAACCGGCAGGGAAACCGAACTGACTGCTCTACGACCCCCCTCGGAGGATCGTTTGGGGACACTGACACCTTGGTGCCCTGAACGGCGAACCGGCAGGAAAACCGAACTGGCAGCGCTGCGACCCTCCTCAGAGAGTTGTACCCCAGAGGGCGCCGAGGAGAAACGATTTCTCAAAACCATCCCTACCCCCGGAGGGGACCACCCTTTAGAAGCCTGATAGCCTCGGCGTCAGGGCTTCCTATTTGTCCAAGCTTTTTTAGAGATAAAAACGTCCTCAGATCTTGCATATCTCTAACTGGCTAGACTGCTACCGCCACCCAAGTCCCCCGATTGTGGAGGAGCCCAAATGGCGATGCTCGTTTGCACTCAGTGCTGCGAGGAGCTTAGTAGACCGAGACTGCTCCGCCCAGCAGTCTCAGGAACATTAGATTGGTGAGGAAGAAACCTCTGGAACGCCGCTGAATGGTTTATTTCTTTGTTTTTTCTTTATTTTTAAATCAGAAATACGTATGTATATATATATATATATATATATCACTCCGTGGCCACCAGCAGGAAAACAACCGAACTGGCCGTGCTGCGGCCCTCCTCAGAGAGTCGCCCCCCAGAGGACGCAGAGGAGAAACGATTTCTCGAAACCGTCCCTCCCAGTATAGTTTATCTCTTTCTTTGTTTTTGCACGACGCAATTCTCGAATAGCGTCAGTGCTGACAACCTCACATTCATCCATGTCTTTATAATTTACCCACCAGCGCTGGGTAAGTCGGGGTTAAAATAATGACGCCGACTCGGGAGAGAGAAAGCTAGTAAGCGTCTCTTTAACCCGAGGCACTGTCATACCATGATACTTAATACCCATAGCCTTACTATAGTTAGACGTTGGGCATTAAACACATAAAATAGAAACCGGCTTATTCCACGATCTCGACACCTCAGTGTGGTGTGGAGATAGGGAAAAAACGGCAGTCCCCGACGAGGAGGCTGAGATACAGAGTTTTTCTGTTTTTAGATATATTTCATCTAATAAACTCTTTTACTCTCATAATGTTCAGCTGGCCAGAAAATATTTAACTAGCAACAGCACTAGATAAACCTCCTTTTAAAGCTCCTCTTTATTCAACAGAGTTATGAGCTGACTTATTTATTCATTTATTGAAAACTCAAACATCTGCCTTTTTCTAATATCTTTATTTGTTTTGTTCTCTTTTTCTAAACAAAACACTAACGATACCAATTCCTCGGAACTGGAAATCGCCAGCACTGGATCTGGCAGGTGAAAGCTGAGATAGGGCGGGGCCCGTCCCAACTCTCGCTGTCAGATCCGTTTGCGAACCCCAAAATGCGAGTCGCCGCCGTGCATCGGCAACAGCGGGACCCGCACGGGGAGCGCGAACCGAAACGTCCTCCTCGAAGAACGCCCGGCGGGAGCGGAGCGTCCTCACGGACAGCTTCTCGCAATGCTCACAGTCAGCCCCCTCGAGAACTGACTGTGGCATGCTCCACTCCCAAATAGTAACAAAAAGCTGATGTGTGTGTCCCCACCCGTGATATAACGTGGGCAGGGAACAACACAAAGCTGCTTGCTCTCTTTTGCCATAATATATATATATATTTCAACTTGACAGACAACAATAAATATGACAAGGACAGAATACACAGATCGCTTGCTGAAGGCGCAGAAGCTGTCGCGGTCTGTTTTCAGGGGTGCTTTATAGCTTCCTGGTCTATGACGTCACCCGCCTATGACGTCTAGCTCTTCCATTGGACTGATTATACACGTGCTTCACGACGCAATCACGCAGAGCGTTCCCACCGCGTCTCAACGCAGCTCGAGTTCCCTTGAAAGGGAACTATATACATATGCATGATTATACTTTTCAGAGGGCCGGCATTTCTGTATTTAAAATGATTTTTTTATTGATTTCATGTAATATTCTAATTTTCTGAGATTTTGAATTTGTGGTTTTCATAAGCTGTAAGCCATAATCAATAAAATTATAACTTTTGCACGATATTCTCATTTTTCGAGATTCACTTGTGTGATATATATACACACACACACACACACACACATGTATATATATATATATATTAGTAAAACATATTTTAAATAATATTTAAAAATGCAGACATTTAGTGGAATTTTTTTAACATAAATCTAAACCGAGTGGTGGAGATGGCTCAAAGTCAATGATCATTCAGGTTATATCAAGTTATAGATATACAGTAGTGACTCAAAGGGTTAAATATGTCAGAACAAATATTGAAGCTCGGCTTCATTACAGATGCAATCAAATTATTAAATAACCTTCATACGAGGGATGGAAAGTGCCTTGACCTCTAAACACAAAAATGATATCATCATGACAAATGAAGTATTGGCAATTAGAAATAGCAATGTCTGTTTTCTCTCCTTAATCCTTGTGTATATGTTTTTTTGTGATGCAGATGGCTCCTAAACCAGCTTCTTGATAAGCATGCAGTTACATCTGATGAGAAGGCCAGGATAATTTTTCTGCAACCGCAAATGGCAAAATCTGCGAAGATCGGAAGTGATGTCAACAAAAATCGGAAGACGCGCATCTGTATTCTTTTTTCAGAGTTTGACAAGCTCACAACCATGATTGATTTATACCGAGGTATGTTCACTTTTTATTCACTTTAAGTGGTAAGAAAAGTACAGAGATTTCTTATGTATTGAAATCCCTTTATTGGTATATTTATTATATGCTTATTTTTCCTGGAATCCTGGAATGGAATCTAAGTTAACCATAAATGCAGTTTTTAGATCACTGTTAATCAGATCACTTTGGTTAATTATACTACTACTACTACTAAACTTTATTTGAACAGCACATTTTAATACAGATGAAAATAAACAACAATAAAGCTAAAAAAATGTATAAAGGGTTGTAATATTCCAGGAAGAGTATGTTACATTACTATGAATGTGATAATGAATAAATGGATAAAATATTCAGACACATTTCTAATCAGGTTCTATTATGATTTTCAGGTGTGCTTCCAACTTTCCAGGTGTTTCTGAAGAAGTTGCAGAATGAAAAGCCCATGATCCATGTCCTACATGCTGAAATGCTGCTACTGGTAAGGGAACTTCTCTCCAAATTTATGAAACCTGAAACTATCCCCTTGAGTGCAAAGGGCTTGTTGAAGCTTAATGTTCACGTGAAAGACCTGCAGTACACTGATAAAAGGTTGTCTGTGGGGAGGTTCAGTTTCTTTGCCTTAAACAAGGCTAGAGTGGAAAAGAAGCCCTGGGTGCAGAAGGTCTACAGCTCTCTCAGAGAAGGCTACATAAAGGCAGCAACATTCCTCCTGAAAAACCTTCCCCTCAACAACAACATCATCACCTCTTTATCTGTGCTGAGACCATCATTAATTCTCCATGAATCAGTCCAAAGTGCATTCAACACATTGGCCAAGGCCTTGCCAAATGCTGTGAAGTCTGAGGAGTATGGTCAACTGGATGAAGAGGTGCGAGCCTACCAGATTGATACAGATCTAGGAGCACTGGCCACATGTTTTGAGGAGAACATTGCACAAATCGATGTTGACTGGTGGAGTAAGATCTTTGCCATGAAGATGCCAGGAGGAGGAATGAGATTCCCCATCTTAGGGAAGTTGGTAAAGGCTCTTATGTCATTGTTCACTGGCCCTCTTGTCGAAGGATCATTTAACATCATGGATGACATAATTGAGAAAGACAGGGTTAGGCTGAACATTGAGACTTATGAAGGTTTAGCCATTATCAAGTCCCACATGAAGGTAATTGGCAAAACTGCATCCAAAATGCAAATTACCCCTGCATTGAGGAGATTGTGCCTGTCTTCTTACGGGACATACCAAAATCAATTGAAGAAAAAGAAGGAGAACCTTGACAAGCAAAAGGAAAGGAAACTGAGGGAAGCTGTGAAGGTCCTCTCAGCAGTTAGGGTTAAAAAAGTAAAGAAAGGTTCCACCTCTTCTGTTTGTGCTACAGCCTCCACCTCCTCCATCCCTGGAGTTAAAGGCAAAACTGCTGCTGCTACAGCCTCCACCTCCTCCACCCCTGGACTTAAACGCACTGCTGCTACAGCCTCCACCTCGGGACTTAAACTCACTGCTGCTACAGCCTCCAACTCCTCCATCCCTGGAGTTAAAGGCAAAACTGCTTCTGCTACAGCTTCCACCCCTGGACTTAAAAGCAAAACTGCTTCTGCTACAGCCTCCACCCTTGGACTTAAAGGCAAAACTGCTTCTGCTACAGCCTCCACCTCCTCCACCCATGGAGTTAAAGGCAAAACTGCTTCTGCTACAGCTTCCACACCTGGACTTAAAGGCAAAACTGCTTCTGCTACAGCCTCCACCCCTGGACTTAAAGGCAAAACTGCTTCTGCTACAGCCTCCACCTTCTCCACCCCTGGACTTAAAGGCAAAACTGCTGCTACAGCTTCCACCCCTAGACTTAAAGGCAAAACTGCTGCTACAGCCTCCACCTCTCCTGGAGCAACTCCTGCACATGTAGCTAGTCAAACACTGAAACGGGTGTCAGGTGTAGCCAAGCTTCAGGAATATGGTTTCACAGCCGAAAGGCAGAAAAAGTGAAAAGCACTCTAGAGACTTTTGCACAAGAATAGCACTTTAATGGTGGTGCTGTTACTTTTTCTTTTCTTCTTTCTGTTAATTAAGAGTTTCACAAAACATTGTTTGGTCTTTTAAGATAAATAAAAACATGCACTGAAAAGTTATGTAGATGGTTGATTATTTGTCATGCTAAGTAATTTTTTTTTCATAGATTAAAATAGCTTTTCAAAATTCGTAAACTGGCAATATTAAAGCGGTTTAAAACATCTCCCCTTAAAACGCTATTGGTCTCGACTATTTAAATAAAGTTAAAGGAATATGACTTGGCCTGAAAAAAAATTATCCCTGGGACCAGTAGGTGGCGCTGCGCCGAAACGCAGCATGTAGCCTCAGGTCATGCTTGTGATGACATGTACCAAGTTTGGTCTGAATACGATTAAGCGTTGCGGAGATACAGCCTTACGTCTGTTTTTGCTAGCGTTACGTAAAATTAGTTTGTGCGTTAATCGAAAACGGTTTGACGAATTAACTTGAATTCCATAACTTTTTGTCAGCACTGCCTGAAGATGATCTGGTGCAATTTTGGTGAAAATCGGACAAACCGTCTAGGACGAGTTCGCAAAAGTAGTTTTTTTGGACAATTCAAAATGGCGGACTTATTTTTATGACGGAAAATGACGTCATATGGTGCAATCGAATCGGCATGAGCTCAGGGATCAGAGGAAAAAAGAATTTTGTTGATGGGTTCAAAAGTTATTAGCATAATATTAGTGAAAATTTGGACAGGTGGTGGCGCTAGAGGGAATGAGTTAGACACACCACAATTGGTGTATTTAATGTTGGGACTGTCCTCTATTAGAATTTCAAACCGTTACAACTTTCCCGCATACGCTTCTATGGGCTGCCATAGACTCCCAGTCGGAAGAAGAAGAAGAAAAAGAAGAAGAACGGGAACAGATACAATAGGTGCCTCCGCACCTTCGGTGCTTGGCCCCTAAAAAACACTATAAACATACATAAAATATATGGGCTAGTTTTATATGTCAATATATGAAATTGTTCCATTTTCTAATAGGTTTTATATATGGGCAGATATATATGTACATATATGTTTTCACTTTCTATGTGGATATATTTAATATATGTATATTTCATGTGTGTACATATATTACATTTCCGTATGGGCATGCCGCATTTTATTTCGATCAACATTTTTTAAAATCTGTTGCGGTGCATGCAGTAATGGTTGTTTGCTATTTGAATCAACAGTGGAGTTTAAAAAATATGACAGATGGACAGATGACGAGGTTCAGGCTTTATTAAGCTTAAATAAAGAGGATGAAATCCAGTGGGAACTGTAAGTAGCGCGCAGTCCTACGTAATCGGACTAATTTGCCTAATATTCACGGTACTTTAGACCACGGTGGAAACGCAGACAGCAACAGGTCTGGGGAAAAAAAATATTTATTTCCTATTTATTTGTTGATAATGTTTATATGTAAGACTAATTGGCAGAAGTTTATGCCTGGATGTCAACAGGACAACACACTGTTGTGATTATTCTGTCATTGCATAGTCTCAAACTAATTTATTTATATAATAGCTATAAATTCAAAACATAATGCAAGAACCTTTTTTTTATCATTGTCTTTTGCTGACCTGGTTAAAAAAAATGGCAACCTTGCATTTAAAATTATTATGCCATTTATATTTTATAACTAAGATGATTTGAAAAACGATAACAAAACATATTTTAAAGCAATATGAAATCTAATGTGTGATGTGAAATAATTTAACTGATCAAAATAGTTTTTGCTATATATTTTAAGTCACACACTGTGCTGTTTACCAGAGAAAACTATTTTCTCTGAAAAATCCAAATTAATATAACCCTATTGTGGTAAGTAATGTTTGTATGAAGAGCACAAGGATTTTTTTATTCATATTAGCAGTTTTATATATTGTTGATGGGATATTGCGGAGATGGATTTAGTGGGAAAGCTCATGCCAATAAAAGGTGTAATGGTAGACTACTGTAGAAAACCTTTTTCTTCTCAATTGTAGGAAACTCAGAAGGCAGATCAGGAGACTCAGGTTGTATCTTAAGAAGGTTTCTTTATTGAGAACATGAGCTGTGATGTTGCTGTATTCTTTCAAGCTCGTCTGAAGTCTAACTAAGGGAAACGCTCCCTTACAATATAAACACTTGGGGGCGGAGCATTACATTGTGAACAAAGCATGTAAATGATGTATACAGGTTTAGGAAGTGTTACCAATCCTAATCCAATCAACATAACCATTCAAACTGAGTCAGGAGAACTGGACGGGCAGAAACTCTCTTGCTGAGACTGGAGCTTCAAGCGCCATTAAAAGTTTCAGTAATCTGACCAATAAACAAAAAACAGGACTGGCAGGAAAGGAGACTCTTGCTGGAGACTCAATAATCATCTGAAATCAGTCTACTAAACTGTATCAGTTTATGTACTATTGTAGTGGAAACCTAAATTAAACATTTAATAAATTTGTAATCCTTCACTACTTTACAAAGTGATGTGAGGCTTTACCACTAAAAAACAAAAAGTGCAGAGGCCACAACCTGCATTATAAAACTTTCTACAAACTTGGTGCATCTAAAAGGCTCTTAACAGATGAAGGTGTAACGTCACACCAGCAGAGGGAGCCCTCACATTTGTAAGTAGGGTTAGTGTTTTACCTTTTTATTTATTTTTACTGTAACGTTGTTATGCTAATATTGATCTTAAAATAAAATATCAGAAACTGTTTGCTGCTGCTCAACTGAAAATGAGATTTGTTTTGATCTGTATCCACAGATCAGTCTGAGTGTGGCAAGCCAGCCTTGTCTGGCTTTTGCTACTCTGAGCAATGCCTGAACTTTGTATTTTGAGCACTTCTTGCGTTGTTCTTCCCTCTTCACGATGACTCGCTTGCTTTAGTCCTCAGTTGCAAGTCGCTTTGGATAAAAGCGTCTGCTAAATGACTAAATGTAAATTAAGAGGAGTACAGTGGTGCTTCAAAGTTTGTGAACCTTATAGAAGTTTCTATATTTCTACCATAAATATGACCCAAAATATCATCAGATGCTCACAAAAGTCCTAAAATCCGACAAAGGGAGCCCAATCAAACAAATGAGACAAAAATATATACTTTTTAAATTATTTATTGGGAAAAATTATACTTGGAGAATTTTAGCCCATTCCTCAGTACAGAACAGCTTCAACTCTGGGATGATGGTGGGTTTTCTCATATGAACGGTTTCCTTCAAGTCCTTCCACAACAATTCAATTGGATTAAGATCTGGACTTTGACTTGGACATTCCAAAACATTAACTTCGTTCTTCTTTACCCATTCTTTGGTAGAACGACTTATGTGCTTGGGCACAAGCCTTGCTCTATGACCCACTTTCTCTGAAGATTCAGTTAACGGACAGATGTCCTGACTTTAGAATTCGCTGGTATAATTCAGAATTCATTGTTCCATCAATGATGGCAATTTGTATGGGCCCAGATGCAGAAAAGCAGGCCCAAACCATGATACTACCACCACCATGTTTCAAAGAGGTTCTTGTGCTGGAATGCAGCATTTCTCTTTCTCAAAACGTAACGCTTCTCATTTAAAGTCCCTGTGAAACAGAAGTTTAAACAGGTAAACATAAATAGTTAGTATGTTACTATCTTGAAAGCTATAATGATGACGCTCTGGTCTCGTCCAGGTCATGTTCTTCATGAAGTAAGTAGAATCAACATAGCTCACAGCCTCCTCTATTGGTGGAAATAATCACCTCACGACCGTGCCGGTAACCAGCAGGCTGCTGTATGTAGGTTGGGCTTCTTTGCAATGTATTTGCGGGCGGTTTTGAACTAGCTGAAAAACAGGGACATATCCCGGGTCAGCTCCAGTCGGGAACAGAACACCAAAACCCAGAAAAAGGGGACTTCTGCTAACCCTACCCAAAATCTGTCATGCGTTGGCAAAGCGTGTTGTTGTAAAGAGCACAAAGAAGAGCAGACTTTATTAGCATTAGAAACATGTCACCAAACTCAATGTAGGCATTAACGAGAACCGACCATGAACTGAAAACCAAGAGGAACTTAAATACACAGTTATGATGAACTAAAAGACTAACAAGCTCACCTGTATATCAATGATGAATAACCATGGAAGCCAATGACAAACGGGAGTAAAGAAAACACAGGAATTAATGATGAGAAACATCAGTCCATGAAAACAAAACCAAATCAGAGCATAAATGAGACACAAATACTCACTTTTTGTTTTACAGTAAAATATGATTATTCCAATAGTAAAACAATTTTTATTGATTTGTTTAATTGGTATAGTTTGGTAACAATAATCATAATAATAATTTATATTATTAATAAATGACTTCGGTTTACTGTACATTAGTATTATTCCAATTGTAACATTTCAGTATTGATTTGTTACAATTTAAATATTAAAAAATATTTGTTTTATGGTACAGTATGATTATTACAATTGTAACACATTTCTTTAGTTATTTGTTCAAATTGTAATATTAAATTAATAAAAAGGACCCCAGAATTGACAAATACTTCAGCTAAAGTAATATTTTAATGATATCACAGGTAATACTTGTTCACTTCAATTAAGTAAAGTTTGTATATATTTGAACATTTTTACATATTTTAGTAAATAAAATAATTATTTTTGTTAAACTCAAAAGATAATAAATGATTTAAAAAGTAAATATTCTGGCAGCTTATTCCAATGCTTGAAATAGATCCTATAATAATTTAATATAGCTTTACCGTAGTTACAATAAATACATTTTATTAAATGACCTGATTAATGTAATATTTTATAATATCAGAAACTTTCCTGAAGATCATTTCAGTCTTGAGGGGAATCGATAATATTCAAGATTCATACAACATTCAGACATTTCACATATTCATCATGAATTAAAACCTGATCTCAAGATGATTTGACATTTTATTAGAACCAACAGAGAATAATCAATTTAGAGAAAAAATATTTTATAATGATAAAATATAAGAATTACATGTTCTTCATGATTGATGTTTGTGAAAGGTACTTTTCAAATGCAGGGTAATTTTGATAGTAATAATACAAATAATAAATGTGACACTACAGTAAGAACAACTGTAGGCTGATTAAAGCACAGATACACAGATCGTCACACACACACACACACACACACACACACACACACACACACACACACACACACACACACACACCTTACTGTCAGGATATATTACACACATTTTTATTCTGACATGTTATTTTACTGACACAGTATTAATGTAATGAAGAGACAATAAGAGACTCTAGAACATCTCACTGTTACTGGTTTATCATGCAGCCCAAAGCATTATGGGTATAATCTCTCTACAGTCTGTTCTCACTCATCAACACAGTTTCACTGATGATCCAACATTATAAAGACTAAACCCAGGATAGAGTGTGTGTGTGAATGTGGTGTGGACTGTGTGTATGAGGCTCATTGTGTCTCTGTCGACGCCGTAGAAGGACAGAGTTCCTGCACTGTGATCCACACACACTCCTATTCTCCTGTGATCCACACACACTCCTGTTCCACTGCTGTTGGGCTCTACAGGGAGTTCAGTCTCTATGCTATTGTGTCTGAATGAGTATCTGGAGGGAGAGCAGAACAAACTCCAGGACTGATCATTATTTCCAAACACAGTCTCTTTCCCATAACCCTTCCTGCTGACGCTCTTATATGACACTGATATACACACACCAGGATCACTCCACTCGATCTCCCAGTAAGAGCGTTGTTCACTCACACTCTCTCTACACAACACCTGAGAAATCACATCAAATCTGTCTGGATGATCAGGATACGGCTGAGACTCTTCCACTAATGTCACCTTTCTGTTCTCCTCAGACAGACTGATATGCTTGTATGCTGTGTTTGAATCCAGTGAGAGAACACAGGCATCTGAACAAAAGATAAGAGACAGTTATAACACATCAACAAAGACTAAAGTTGTGTGTGTTTGTTTGTGTTCGTGTGTGAGAAAGTGTGTGCGTGTGTATTTGTTTAGACATACATTTGTATAGTCCTGCTGCAATCCTGGATTTTCCTCCATGATCCACACTATAAAACACACACAGAGTCACATTCAATCAGTAATCAAACACAACATCAAAATATAGCTGAATGCAGCAATTCAGGGGCAAACCCGCAATACGGAGCAGGAAGAGCAAAAACAGCAGAAATTGAACATACATGGAAAAACAGCTGGTTCAGAAGTACAGGTGAAAATTAACTCAAAATGAACAGAAGTTCAGATGAGAATGAACACAGAATGAACTAAAAAATACTATTTTCTAATACTAGAGGAAGAAAGGAATAATAAAGAAATTGAAAAGACACAACATTACACACAATTTTATAAAGTTGTCTACAATCTCTGGGTCAGATGCTTGTCACTTATCTCCTTGCGCCACTGGGCAAATGTGTTTTCACCAAGATGCCGAAGTGTTTTTTTTTATATATAAATGCACCACATGTTATATGCACCATGTCTGGAACAGAAGCAACTTTTTGCACCACTCACTGAATGATGAATGAATCTCCTACGTACATTGCACACACACACATCTCTGCTTTGTTGTTTATGATGAGAGTGCAGATTTCAGTGAGTAAGGGCACGCTCTGAACAAGACTCCGGCGATTCAGAAATGACTAATCTGAACACCTCTGATTATTAGACATTGCATTCATAAAGTCAACAGAATCGCGTGTGATTGGTTATAATGCACAATGCGATTATAACAGCTACCTTTTGAGAAGACAATAAAATTCAACCCCGCCAAAGTGGCTGGTGGGAGTGAGTGTGTTACACGCCACAGCTGAAATGCACCCGCAAATGGCGGGTGTTAGTCTTGCGTAACTCTTCAGACTGACGGCAGAAGGTCTGTACTCTATCGCAGCTTTTCTTGGCCAAGGACCGCCCAAGAGTACGTTTGACTGACATGTAACGCAACCAATCACAGTCCGCTTAGGGGCTTGGCAATATAATGTTGATGTCCCTGCAATAACAGACCGGCGTGCATCTAAAAAATTATTCATTTCTAATGAATCTTATTCAGCCAACCGCTCATGTTTCTGTCAGCTGCATGATGATAGAGTTTGGTTTCTCACATCACTAGCTTTAAATATGCAACTTTGTTGTATCACGAATGCATAAAAGTGAACAAATTGATATAAAGTAACAAACATGACATTAAACATTTGGGTCAGACTTGTGTTTTTGTCACATTGTTATAACCACTTGCGGTACTAATGTTAGCGTCCTCTCAGCCTCGACAGCAAACATAGGCTACTTCTGTTCTCCACTAATGCAGCATCTAGTCAACAAATTAAATACTTTATAATGACATGAAAACATGTACTGTAGTGTACTGTATACATATCGTTTTGTTGTCTATGTTTTAAATCCATTTCTGAAGTGCCCCACAAAGTTTGGGAGGACCACGTTCAAATTATCTATCCAATCATCTCGTCATTCCAATCATCCTGTCATTTCAACTAGCTGTCAACAATCATGTGGCGAGCAGGACGAGGTCGAGGGCAGTGAGAGCGGCGCGAGATCACTAATGAGCGACACCTGCGCAACGCACCGGTCTCGTATCTCTCACGGAGGAGCGGAAGCATAAAAGGAGGAGCAACGACAGGGAAGAACGAGAGAGGCCAGGCCTGTTATGTTGTGTTTTATTTTGTTATATGTGACAGCAGTCGTCCGTGAGGGGCTGCTGTCTTTTACTTTCGTTTGGTATTGGTTTCATTTATTGTATTAAAGTTTGTTTGAATGTTCTCCAGTTCCCGTCTCCTCCTTCCCATAACAACGAATTGCGTTACAATTCAGTAATCAACATGTCTACATAATCAGCATGAGTGGAGGCCTATATATATATATATATATATATATATCACGCAGTCAGCTCACCTATGTTCCTCAACAGTTTTCAGCATCCCTCCATCACCCAGTCTCTTCACACTAGCCTGGTTACTTTCTTAACCAGAAATGTGAGGGGAGTTCTCTGGGTTCGGCCCAAAATGCCAAGCTCGGAGCCCTCTCCTCGGATAGCACGCTAAATACGCATACTATATTACTCTATCTGATTATTTGTAAGTGTAAACTTGTGAAATTAAAGTATGCGGAAAGCATACTTTAATACTCATCTCCCCCTAAGGCCTGTGAGTTTTCGTCCAACGGGCAGGACTTACAAAGCCTGTGGGCAAGCCACCTCCTCTTTTGCGTGCCATGACGTTGCTACAGGTCTATCAGGCCAGGGCACTCATGGACATGCACGAGGGTAGACCAGACCGTGCGCTCATAGGTGAGCACTGCAGTGCTTCCGACCACGCCCTCCGGGGCACGAGTGTCGTGGCGTGCGCGATCGGTCTGGCGATGTCCACTCGAGTGGTTCAGGAGCGCCATTGTTGGCTCAGCCTGGTTGATATGGCGGATACGGACAAGGTTCGGTTCCTGGTCTCCCCAATTTCCCAGGTTGGCCTGGTCTGTGACGCGACAGAGAACTGCACCCATCAGTTCTCTGCCGCCCAAGCGCAGACGGAGGCCATCCGGCACATCCTGCACCGGCGGCCCACTGCTGCCTTCACCCCGCTGCCGGTGGCAGTTCCTCCGCCTGGTCGTCGCCGAGGGCGTTCTCCTGTCGCCGCTCTCGCTGGGCCTCCGCAGCAGCCTCCAGCCAGGCCTCAGCACGGAGCCGGCCGCATTAGGGGCGCCCAGCCCGCTCCAGGCGCTGCCAAGCCAGGTGGCAAATGACACGGTAAGCATTCCTGAGCGGGCCACTCAGGGATGGAGGAGGGTGCTCTTGGAGTTGGTCACTCCCCCCCCCAGGGTGAGGACCGGGTGGAGTCTTTTTTGGTGTGTGTGTCTGTTCCACCGCTTGTTCCTAAAAAGAGCGGAGCAAGCGGTACCCACACTTCAAAGAAAGAGCAAATTCCTCTGTTCCTGGGTCCCAAGAGGGCAAGTCTGGTTGTGTGTCCCTGTAAAGCCTTGCACCCCTCAGCCCCCTCTTGTTCGCCAGCACGGCAGCTGGGTGCGGTTCGTGGACCCGGTCATCCGCCTTCTCATGCATCCCTGGCCGTCTCGTGGAGACAGGCAAGTGTCGTGCACCACACTCAGACCCTACTTCGGGCCTTCCGAGCCAGGTCCCTGTCCTCCACCTTGCTGCCCCACCTCGGGTACGTCTGTGGTCCCTGGCCCGGTTCGTGGAAGCCAAATACGCTTCCCAAACCGCTCCAGGTGGACTATTCCATCAGACTCGGCTTGCGATTCCCTTTCGCTACAGGCTTTCGCCCAAGCTCAGTGATATTCATCACACCTAGGTGTTGAGCAAATATGCTCCTAAGAATAGTGACTTTAGTCACACCTAAGTGTTGAGCAGTGCTCCTGTCTTGTGTGCGCCCATCGCAGTCTGCTGGCGAAGGACGCGATGTAGCCTCTTCCTCTAGCCGAGTTGAAGGCCAGCTTCTATAAGCCTGTACTTCATTGTACCCTAGAGAGGTGGGTCATGACCATCTTGGTCCTGTGTTAATTGAAACGGGCCCTTTTTCGGAAGCCTCCGTTCAATTTGTTACACAGAGAAGCCTGTCACCTGCTCCTTGGAGTCAGAAGCTTCTGAGGTCGCTTCATTCCACTATTTCTTCCGGCTGCTCAATCGTGCCACAACGAGCCTCACGACAGCCTATGACCAGGGAGAGAGGAGACTCCATCCCCAGGCAGTCCAACCGGGCAGGGACCACTTCGGGGATGCACAGTTACATCTGTTTGCCTTTCAAGGATTCGTTCCTCTGCCAGTTGTATTTTTCTGTCCGAGCGGACATCCCTTGGACAGACACTGGCTCTCAGCTGACCCCGGGGCCCCGCAGAAATGCGTTCCCCTGTGAGCCTTCTAAAGCAGCTATGCGATTCATTGTCGCTTGGCGCCCTCTCAAGTCAGTGATTTTTTATCACACTCAAGTGTTGAGCAGGGATGCTCCTGGAGCTCAGTGAATTCCATCACACTCAGGTGTTGAGCAGAAATGCTCCTGAAACTCAGTGATATTCTTCACACCTAGTGTTGAGCAAGGCTCCTGTCTGGTGCGCGCATGTCGCTTGCATGTCGCATCGAACTCGCAAGTACGATGTCAGGCACTGTAATTTGCTCTGGCCCCCTTCCTGTTCGCAGGAGTGATGAGATAGTTAGTAGATTGTGTTCACTCAATCGCTGGTTGTCTGAATAGTGTCCGCATAATAATGTAGAATTTATAGACAATTGGAAAAGTTTTTGGGGCAAGCCTGACCTGTTGAAAAGAGATGGTATTCATCCCTCCTGGGATGGTGCTGCTCTTCTCTCTAGTAATTTGGCTCATAGTCTTAGAGATAAAACATGACAATCTGGGGCTCAGGTCAGGAAGCAGACAGACTGGCTAAACTGACCGTCTGCTAGTGGCCTCGCGTCACCAAGGTCAGATAAATCCCATCACATAGAGCCTCTTTCACCTAGATATCATCATATAGAGACTGTGTCTGTTCCCCGAATTTGGAAATCCAAAAAACATCCAAACACATCTAAGGTAAATTTTTTTAATGATGTTCAACAAATAAAAACAGATATAATACAGATGAGCAAATGATAAAGCTTGGGTTGCTGAATATTCAATCCCTTCAAAATCGCTCATAGTTAATGATATGATTTCAGATTATAACCTAGATGTGCTGTGTTTGACAGAAACCTGGCTAAAACCAAACGATTACATTACTTTAAATGAGTCCACCCCACAAGATTACAGTTATAAACATGAACCTCGTCTGAAAGGCAAAGGGGGAGGAGTTGCTGTAATTTATAGTAATAATTTCAAAACCACTAAGAAATCTAGTTTTAAATATACTTCTTTTGAAGTGTTGGTGCTTAATGTAAAAATATATAGTGTAAACGATAAATCACGTTTGAGAATTCTGCTGGCTACTGTATACAGGCCACCAGGGCACCATAAAGATTTTATCAAAGAATTTGCGGACTTTCTATCAGAATTAGTATTGTCTGCAGATAAATTACTAATTGTTGGTGATTTTAATATACACATAGATAATGAAAAAGATGCATTGGGATTGGCTTTTAACTCCCTGGGGTCGGCGCTCGCGCCGGCGATACCAGCTCACTTTTTTTAAGTGTTATACATCATTCAAAACTGTTAAATGTCTTCTTTTATTTGTGTATACTCATAATAAAAACAAAATGTTGTGTTTTTCGTAAAATAAAGAAAATAAACGATGCGCGTTCTCCTGTCTCTCTCAATGTGAAGTTCATTCTGAAACGCGACACAAAATGACCTGTAACTCAGCGAATGCTTGTCACTGTGACATGAAACATGTCTTCACGAAGCTTGAAGTCTCCATTTTTAAATAATGTAAATCATATCAAAAGCAAATATTCTCTGTTTAAGTAATTCGTATGAAAGCAACGACATGTACAGTTTCTCCAGGCCGAGCTCATTAGCGCTAATGTGACCACACCCACGCGCACAAGAGCTGTTCACATGCAAATGATCCACGTGAAGGATCGCAACACCCTCATCACCTCTAAACAAAGAATCAGCGACTTCCGTGTTCAGTCCTGCTCTGCTTTTCACCGAGTTTGAAGACTGTTTGTGCTGTGCTGTTTACCTTGGATTTACCTTAGAAGAGTTAGAAGAACACGATTTGATTATGAGAAAGATTTTTAAGGTAAGACACGAATAGTAGCTTATTGATATAAGTCTTAACTTTACATTGTAGCTACTAGTTAAACTGGTGCCAGGCTAAAATGTACGTTATGAAATGTGATTGGAGTAAAAACATGAAGCCTAATGCTAAATGTATATACATGTACGACACGAGAATGTTTTTATGTTCGATAATTGAACACAGCACGATAGAATAATGTTTCATAGTTTGGAGCGGCTCGATCTCTTCAGTAAATGTCCTCTGCACCCACTGTGAGTTTGGGTCACTCGCGCTGTGGGTTTGAAAAGCAAAACGCACCAAACATTAGGCTTCATGTTTTTACTCCAATCTCATTTCATAACGTCGTAACGAATGGAAACGTTTGAAGTAACATATGATAATCCATATATTTTTCTCTAGTGTAGAGGCTGCCTGCTATCTAGGCTATTGTTAATAAATGCAACCCTACACATATATGCCTACAAGGCACAACAAACTTGTTCATATATAGTGTATGTATGTATTTAGTAAATTTCATAATTTTAACCAGAAAAATCTAAAATGTATTCCCAAAATCGTGCAGCCCTATAATTTCTCTTGATATCAGCATGTTCACAGGTGTTTTTTTTCCTAAAAAATTTTTTTACAGGGACCAGATGCCCCACTGACGAGTCCTGCTGACTTAAACATTCACATGAGTCTCTGTACATGAACATGGTAAAGTGAAAATCAAACACCATGGAGATGACAGGTCTGTACTATGTTTTAGGAATGGCACAAAGGTGTGTGACTGTCCAAGTCTCTGTCTTTAGATCAGTGTGTTTACTAATGTGCTTTTTTGTCATTTGTTGTGTATCTTTGGATTATGTTGTGTTGTGTTGGAAATAAATCCAAACAATCTAAAAGCCATTCTTTTTTAAATTTCTCCTCATTCTTTGTGCAAGGCTCCTCATAATGATAGTACTTGATAGCACCTAATAGGGCCATTAGGGGAGGGTCTTTGGCCTTGTTCACACTGCAGGGGCTTAATGCTCAATTCCGATTTTTTGAAAACATCCGATTTTTTTGCAAGGCCGTTCACATTTCGAATTAAATGCGACCTTTTGTGATCTCCTGTGTGAACGTGAAATGACCCAGAAGTGACCCGCATGCGCAGAAGAGTACTCAACGGTCAACGACGTCACTTGTTGTTTGCGGAAGTAGCTAAACATGGCCTGAATAGAGCTGTCCCCCCAAATATTAATTAAATCAGAAACCTCGTTTCCCTTCCATTGACTGGTCTCAGCATCGTCCGCCATAGTTGTTGTTTATCTTCTCATTCCCGCCTACTTCAACGCAGAATTCTTCTCATTCCCGCCTACTTCAACGCAGAATTATGACGTTTGTCGCATATCAATGATGTGCGGGTCGGATACATGTGACCTGGCCGTTCAGATTGAAGTCGCATTTCAAAAGATCGGATACATATCGGATTTGGACCACATACCCAAGTGGCCTGGGTCGCATTTGAAAAGATCGGATCTGTGTCGTTCAGACTGTCATGAAAAGATCATATACAGGTCGCATAGGGGCAAAAAAATCGGAATTGGGTCGTTTCAGCCTGCAGTGTGAACGTAGCCTTTGTCTTTCTCAGGTGTAAAACACTATATATTAATGGGTGGTTAACGCCTACTCGCATAAAGCTTTCTTACACAAAACATGTCTTACAAATTTTAAATCAATATATTGTCTTATCTGAATGAGTAGTCAGGATGATTTTCACATAGTTTTTGAGCAAATATTCTAGGCCACGTGATACAATTTTCAAAAGTCTTGTGAAGAAATATTTAGTATGGGTTTCATGACCTTATTTCAGAGACAATGTTTTTTTGTTTTTTCACAAACCACGCATAAACGTCATTATCTCAAAACTTAAAACTTTTACATACATGCTGCTGACATATTATTGTAGCAGAGTGTGTGCTAACTACAGTGTAATCAGACTTTAGCCATGAAAATGTCACAAGTATCAGAAATAAGCACAAATGTCAGAGCATGTCAGAACACTTCCAGGGGTCAGAAAACACCTCAGACCCCAGAGGGTTAATATTTATCAATCTCTGGTCATGATTTGGAGACAGTGAGCATATGAACCGTTTTGCCGCTGCTTATATTTATCACGCAGTAAAAATGCCCCTCTCCATGCCCAAAACCTGTGGATGAGAATCCGAAACAAGGACTGGTTCACTTCACAGACGCTGAGTGAAATGAGAATTTTAGAATGACGGGACACTCATTTATATGACACTTTATTCAACAGGAAGAACAGCTTGTTCCCCACGTCATTACGCTATTTCAATGTGCGATTGCACATGCGCAGTCCTTTCAGTTTAGTTTTTCCATCCAATCAAGTGTTTACATGTTCTCTCGATCGGATTACAAAAGGTATAAACCACCCATTTCAATCCAATCGAAATTCCAATTGGATCGAGCTCAATCAGATCAATTAAGGCGTTTACATGAAGGTTTTTTAGTCCGATTGAGCCATCAATTCGATTATAAGGGTCCATGTAAACACAGCTAGTGTTCCCTATCAATTTAGCAGCTGAGACACTTTCCCAACATACTTTCCCTTAAAGTGGGCTTAAGAAGGATTAAGGTATCTTAGGGGGCTTTCACACTGGCAGTTTAGTTCGGAACGGAGCACGGTTCGCATGAAAAATCGCTAATGTGAACGCTGTCATGGGACCCGGGTGCGCACTGGGGTATCGAACCCGAGACTACCTGGAGGAGGTGGTCTGAGTTCGTTGGCGCCCGAACCGTGCCGCGGTTCACGTGAATGTGAAAGCAGCACGGAATCGGGTGCGCACATGTTCAGGAAGTAAAGTGACCTGCGCATGCGTTTTAGCTTATTGTGATGTATTCAGTTAAATGAAACACATGTAAGGGATGATAGTGTTGATGAATTACCTTGGATACGAGCGAGAGTGAGCCGGCAGTGTATTCGCGCATTGCGCGTGGAATCAGGGCAACAAAATTTGGAATGTCTCCTCATAAGAGTCTGTTTGCAAGCAGCAGAAGCCCACCTTATGTGACACACGCACAGTAAACCTGTATTGTTCACTCAACTGCGCATATTAGAAGCAAATTAATAAAAAACACAATATATGGACCCGCATTCTGTTTTCTATCATGTGCCGTGCACGTTTGCAATGACTTAATATGCACGCAAATGCAACAGGGTTCGATAGAATCAAGTTGAGTGTGAAATCAGACCAACGCTGCGGGGGGCGCCGGGAACAATCGTTCTGGGGCTCGGACCGCAGCAAACAAGCCCAGTGTAAAAGCCCCCTAAGTGTATTCATCACTAAGATCACAAAGATATGACTAGAAAATGTTTTAATACTTTAATTGATTTTTATAAGGCGGGTATAAAGAGTGGTCCCTCTCTTCCTATTTCATTAATTGGTCTTAATGAAAGACCAATTAATGAATTAATAATATTTAATAATAACTTGGTTAAAATGACAATTTTGCATCTCTTCCAGCATATACCCATTCTCATTAACAAGTCATTTTTTGTCACTCTTTTTTTTTTGTGGGGCAGCAAGTGTGCACAGATAAGGCAAATTGGGGGCCTCGCTTTACCAAATTTTTAACAGTATTACAGGGCCTGTAACAGGGGCGGACTGGCCATCGGGAGCACCGGGACTTTTCCCGGTGGGCCGCTGGCCAATGTGGGCCGGCCGGTACACAAATATATTTAAAAAAATATATATTAAAAAAAAAGACGGAAATCATAATATTACATTTCTTTTCTGGCAAATGGATTAGGGAGTCGATCGTGCGGGCGCGGCCGACAAGGAGTGTGTTTCGTGTGCATGTGAGTGTATTGCTATCCCTCCCTGTTAATTAGTTTGGTCTACTCCATTGCGTATCTTGAAACACACCCTATTTCACGTCCTGGAACACACCAAGCCAACCCCGATGAACTAGCGCTGATGAAAAGCATAGACAGAAGAAAACCGACTGTGTTGTCGCCTCGCGTCGCGGGAAAAAAGCTGCACTTGTAGGCTACACACCGAGAGAACTACAGCCGACTGTCAGCTAGAATGCGCGTTCTGCGCCTGCGTGTAAATGAGACAACTGTCTATTTCTGCAGATATATTCATTTATATTAGTCATTCAAAAAGTGAAACCGACGCTGCGACGATACACAAACCGTAAACAAAGCAGCGCGTGCTTACCGTTTTGAATATCAATCCTGCTAAACACTTTCTTTATTCCACTCCGCTCATGTTAATATTGAAATATTCACCAAGGAACACTCAGGTAAGATGACGTAACATTAGAACAGCCTTATATCTGTGCCATTTTGACTTCTTTGCTTGCTGTTTTGCTAATATTATCGTGCAGTGCACTGACTCGTTCACTAAGCTGAACAGCCAATCAGAGTTCCCTCTTTCACCGACATGTCGAATCGGCTTCAGCCGACGGTGCGGAACACTGAGAAAACTTAGTCGGCCGACGCACAAAAACTGGCTCCCCTGACTAGCTGATATGCTGTCTTGATAGTTAATAATGTTGTGTGTCTTAATGTTCTTCTGTTTGTTTCCCTTTGTTTTACAAATATGACCTAATATATGTTGTGTTTCTTAAAATAAATGTTTAAATAGCATTTATTTTTGTATTGTGTTATATTTTTATGCTATAAGTGGTGTTAAAAATATTCTGCACATTAATGGGCCAATGTGTTATGATGTGGGATGTGGTGGGCTGCTGTGGGCCAGAAAGTCCAGGGCCACTTTTTGGTCCCAGTCCGCCCCTGGCCTGTAATATCGATAAGCTTAAATTTTGTATTGGACCAACTCCTCAAGAGTTTCTGAATGGAATTGTTAACCTCAAAATTCTACCTTCATTCTGTGATTTGCTCTCAGCTTCCTATAAATTGTAGAAGTTTCTCTGACAGTTTAGTAGTAGCGAATACTCATGGGTTCAATTTAGGAAGCATATTGGGTTAATCAGACCTCTGGCTCCTATAGTAAACCATTTATCTTTTCTATCATCATGATCTGATCCAGTTTTTCGTGACTGGTCTTCTATGGGTCTCAGTATCATCAAGGACCTTTATAATAAAGGAATATTTTTATCCTTTTCATAATAGTCAGAAAAGTTTGATCTTCCTAAAATCTCTTTTGCTTCTTTTAGATAAGTGAATGACAAACACCTGTGTCTTGTTTTAGTAATTGGAGTGGAGAGACCAGATAAAAGCCACCGGGAAACGAGACCGTGTGTGCGCGTGCGCTCGCAAGCCCTGAGAAAGCTGGAGGAAAAGTGATTGTTGATTTTGGTGGACTAAGTTTTTATATTGCAGCGTAGTGAGCGCGACTTTATTTTGGTCTTTTGAAAACATCAATAAACACACACAATCTCCGTAGCAGACCCTGTCCTCTTCCTCCTTATATCTTGAATGTATTACAGATGCAATGCAAGATTCTCCATAGAGTACACTACACCAGTGCCAGACTAGCCAAAATATACCGTGAGATAGAAGTGTCTACATACATGTCTACTTCCCATACAGAAGTGACAGTTGCAATAGGTGAAAACAATCTCCAGCCAATCACAATCACATGTTCTGGTCCTGTCCAGGTCTGACAGAGTTTTGGTCTAAAATATTTGAAACTTTAACTAAACCAAATCAGTTCCCTTTCGAGGCAACTCACACTGCGTCGATGACGCTTTGGGAACGCCCCGCATGATCGCATCTGAAGCACTTATGTCAACTAGTCAAATGGCGAGAGTGAACGTCACAGGCGGGTGACGTCATGACGCTATTGTCTCCTGGCCTCTTTGTCGACGCTGTAATCACGGTCGCCGAGAGGTTCCAGGAGGCCAAAAGACAAGCGGAGGCATTCAAAAGATACCTCCCTCACCATCCCCAGCCGTGAGCAGCCCCAGATGGCTTCAAAGCAGAAGCCGGATCTGAGGACCGTTATTCAGGCTAAGGCTCAAAAAACGTCCTGACGCCAGAAAGGTCAGACCTCTGAGGGCAGCCCCAACCAGGGTGGAGCCACCTCAAAATTGTGGTTTGGGGTGCCATGTCATCTGCTGGTGTTGGTCCACTGTGTTTTCTGAGGTCCAAGGTCAACGCAGCCGTCTACCAGGAAGTTTTAGAGCACTTCATGCTTCCTGCTGCTGACCAACTTTATGGAAATGCAGATTTAATTTTCCAACGGGACTTGGCACCTGCACACAGTGCCAAAGCTACCAGTACCTGGTTTAACCCTCTGGGGTCGGCAAACGCGCCGGTTTTTTCACATAGCAGCAAAATAGACTTAAAATACTCCGTCATTTTTGGTCATACAGACTTAAGAAATATGAAAAAATAAACTGTTAAATGTCTACTTTTTTATGTGTCAACTTACAATCGAAATAAAACATTGTGCTTTTGTAAAATAAAGAAAATAAACAGGGTGTGTTTTCTGCCTCTCCATCTCCGTGAACTTTTTTTCTGGAGCACGTCTCTAAACTTAAACAAAACCCAGCGAATACTATTCACCAAGGCATGAGCAATATATCTTTATAATCATTTAAGTGTGTACTTTTAAATTATCTAATTCAAAACTAAAACAAATATTCTCTGTTTATGTAATCTATATAAAAAGAGAGAGATGTCAGTCGTTCTCATTAGAGTTCATTATCTGTTAATGTGAACACGCCCACGGAGAGCGCGCGCTATTCAAACGCAAATGATTTGAGGCAACCCTTGCAAACGTGTCAATGCCCACACGAGCCCGATAAAACACACCAAGTTTAATCAGATTAATGATTTTGCGAGGCTGTGAGGAATAATCCTGGGTAATTTACCTCAGAAGTGCTGGTTTAATTTCACTTCGTAGAGCAACGGATCCAGCGAGGATTGTCATAGTAAGTGTTTTATTCTTAAGTGCTTTGTTATAATCGCGATATGGAATAGTGTCTGTAAACCGCAGAAAATACTGTTTTAATATGAATCGCGTGTCTGTGTGTGTGTGAATGAATGAACGGCACGGATTCGCACTGTTGTTTACTATGTTACAGACGAAATATGAAAGACAACATTTCGTTGACTAGTTTTGGATAGATTATAAAGTTTTTTACTGTAAAACAGATACACAGACACACACACACACATATATATATATATATATATATATATATATATATATATATATTTTTTTTTTTTTTTTGAGAATGTCCTCGCATTCTTTCTTGTGACACACCTGAATGAAAGGCTCATTAACCCTCTGGAGTCTGAGGGGTTTTCTGGGTCCTGGAGGTGTTCTGACATGCTCTGACATTTGTGCTTTTTTCAGTTATTTATAAACATGTTAATGGCAAAGGTGTAAATTCACTCTATATAGCACAAACGGGGCTACCGTAATATGTGAGCAACATGTATGTACATGTTTGTATTTTTGAGAGAATATTGTTTATGCATGGTTATTGAAAAAACTAAAACTTAAAGTGTCTGAAATAAGGCCACAAAACACATACTAAATATGTGTCCACAAGACTTTTGACTAATGGGCATTGTTGCCTAGAGTTTTTGCTTCAAAATGATCTGAAAATCATCCTGCCTAATCATTTACACAAAACAATACATTGATTTAAATTTTATAAGACACCTTTTGTTTGGAAAGGCAATATGCGTGGAGGCGTGTTCACACCTGAGAAGACAAAGGCCGGATAATGTGCCACATACATAATGAGCTGCATATTAATTAGCCTCACACAGATGTGTCACAGGGTCCCAAAGAATGCAAGGACAAAATAAATTATCTATATATACATATTTTACAATTAGAAATTGTAACCAATTACAAATAGGTTACAATTACAACAACAATTACAATTTTAACAATATTTCAAGTGTATTCTTTCTATGTAAAAAGTATACATTTTATCATACGTATTAAAAAAGGTAAGGATTCATTAGTTTGAATATTGGAACAAACACTATAATAACATCTTAGTTGATAATTCAATATACCTACTTTATTTTTGACAAAACATCATACTATAGTATATTTAACAAGCAGAAATTGGTAAACAAAAGCTTAACTATTTAATGTGACAGTAGTCTTTTTTTTACAGTCAAAACTTTATAATCTATCCAAAACTAATCACAAAATCTTGTCTAAACATTCATATTTAGTCTGTAACATATTGTGTATGATATATTAGCATATACATGTTAATTTGCAGTTTGTTGCTTATACAGACATGGTATTTCAACATATTTCAGTCTATTTTTACTCATCTTAGTAGGCTATAGCAATATAGTTTGGATGTGTTCATGTAAATTTAATAACATGTTTACTAATGTAGATGCTAGAGTGAATGAACGGCTCAGACACGCGCTGTATAACTGTAGTAAACAAAGCGCGCGCGCGCCTGTGCCGTTCATTCATCATTTAGCCTACACACAGACACGCAATTCATATTTAAACAGTCTTTTTGCGGTTTATAGAAATTATTCAATATCGCGATTAGAACAAAGCACTTAAGAATAAATGACTTACTACATCAGCTGGATCCGTTGCTCCTCGAAATGAAACTACCAGCACTTCTGATACATTTTCCAGGGTTATTAGATAGTATTATTCCTCACAGGGTAGGGATACGCTGTGTTCACAGCTGTAGTAAGAAACTTACTAAACATGATTTTATAATCCAGCTGGTGGGCGTTGGCATGTTTGAATGGCTTGCCTTAGATCATTTGCGTTTGAATACCGCGCGCTCTCTGTGGGCGTGGCACATTAACGCGTAATGAGGTATAATGAGCTGGAAAGAAAAATACTGACATCTCTCTCTTTTCATACAGATTACATAAACTGAGAATATTTGTTTTTTTTTATATAAATTAATTCATTTAAAAGAAGAGAGTTCAAGCTTCATTATGGAAAAACACTCGTGCCTGTATGACAAGTATTGACAGAGTTACAGTTCATTTTTCGGACGCATTTCAGAATGGACCTCACTGACGAGAGAAGGCAAAACGCGCATCATGTTTATTTTTCTTTATTTGTCGAAAAGCACAACACTTTGTTTTTATTGTGAGTACCCACAAAAAAAATGGACACTTAACAGGATCTAATGATGTATAACACTAACACGTAAGATCAAAATCAACAGAGTATTTTGAGTCTCTTTTGCACTGATAAGAAAAAAAGCGAGACTATCGCGCCGGCGCGATAGCCGACCTCAGAGGGTTAATATGCATTGGCTCATTATGCGGGTCATTGTCTTCTCAGGTGTGAATCACAGCAAGTCACGCCCCTGCGCATATTGCCTTTCCAAACAAAAAGTGTTTTACAAAATTTAAATCAATGTATTGTTTTATGTGAATGATTAGGCAGGGTGATTTTCAGATCATTTTGAAGCAAAAACTCTAGGCAACAACATTAGTCAAAAGTCTTGTGGACACATATTTAGTATGTGTTTTGTGGTCTTATTTCAGAAACTTAAATTTTTAGTTTTTTCAATAACCACGCTTAAACATTATTCTCTCAAAAATACAAACATGTACATACATGTTGCTCACATATTATGGTAGCACTGTTTGTGCTAAATAGAGTGTAATTACACATTTGCCATTAATATGTTTATAAGCAACTGAAAAAAGCACAAATGTCAGGGCATGTCAAAACATCTTAAGGACCCCAAAAACCCCTTAGACCCCAGAGGGTTAAAGGGGTGGTAAAATGCCATTTTCACAAGATGTAAAATTAATCTCTGATGTCCCCAGAGTGTGTGTGTGAAGTTTTAGCACAAAATACCCTACACATATTTTTATATAGCATGTTAAAGTTGTCACTTTTTGAGGGTGAGCAAAAACGCACCGTTTTGTGCCTGGCCCTTTAAATGCAAATGAGCTGTGCAGAGGGCGGGGTTTCAAGAGCTTGTGTGTTAGCAGCTGCGATTACCTCACGCAGACACACTCAAATGATAGAAACTGTTCTGCCTTTAATGTAAAAACGGAGTCAGACAAAGATGGAGAGACTCAAGAAGAAGTGACAACATGTAGAATGCAACAGGACATCTCTGAATGGTTAGTTGATGAATTATTTTATAAAATAATGAAATATAATTTATGTTGCTGATGTGGAGTTAACTATCTTCAATTAGCATATTCTGTCATGGTAATCTATAAATCGCTCGTATAGGAACTGTTGTGAGATGCACACAGAGTGACTTTCTATTGCATGTGAAAAGATGGAGGCTAAAGTTTGAGCTGACTCACAAATGTACTCTTATACAACAACTTTTCCTCTTCTCAACATGGACTGCGTGTTCCCGGGGGCGGGTTTATGTACATTTTAGGGTTGCTGATGTCACTAACCCGGGAGGAATGTCATGTTGTCCATACCAGCCGTTTGTTGTAGTCCTTAAAAAACGATTTCTTTAAAAGCAAATATCTCCCTTTGCTGTGAACTTTGAGCGAATGTTGTTTATGCTCAAACAGCAACATTACACTAACTAAAGTTAGAAAAGTGAAATCATACTTTACCACCCCTTTAAGGACCATGGTATCCCTGTTCTTAATTGGCCAGCAAACTTGCCTGACCTTAACCCTATAGAAAATCTATGGGGTATTGTGAAGAGGAAGATGCGATACGCCAGACCCAACAATGCAGAAGAGCTGAAGGCCACTATCAGAGCAACCTGGGCTCTCATAACACCTGAGCAGTGCCACAGACTGATCGACTCCATGCCACGTCGCATTGCTGCAGTAATTCAGGCAAAATGAGCCCCAACTAAGTATTGAGTGCTGTACATGCTCATACTTTTCATGTTCATACTTCTCAGTTGGCCAACATTTCTAAAAATCCTTTTTTTGTATTGGTCTTAAGTAATCTAATTTTCAGAGATACTGAATTTGGGATTTTCATTAGTTGTCAGTTTTAATCATAACAATTAAATGAAATAAACATTTGAAATATATCAGTATGTGTGTAATGAATGAATATAATATCCAAGTTTCACTTTTTGAATGGAATTACTGAAATAAATCAACTTTTTGATGATATTCTAATTATATGACCAGCACCTGTATATATATATATTTAATTTTTTATATTTTTTTTTATTGCATTGTATTTTGTTTTGTACACTTATTGTATTTTTTTAAATATTACACATACAATATAATACAAATAACAATAACAATAATATGTGTAGTGTGGTTGTCCTTGGGGCATTAGGGTCAAAGAAGGGGTGGGGGGTTGTTGGGGAGAAAAGTAGTGCTGTGTATAAAAGATGTTGTTTCTGTACAAAATTCTAATTCTAAGTATATTTTGGAATTAGAAAAGCTGGGTATGTGCATATGCGTCACCCCTTTTCGTCAGTCAGACATTGGACCTCGGGCAAAACTATTTTACTGACAAAATCACAGGGCAGCGCTGACAACAAATTTCTGTGTGTATGAGTGTGTGTGTCTGTACACTATGTGTGTGCGTTTTTATGGGAGAGAGTGGGATAAAGCGATATAAAAAGTTATTTAGTAGGAAAATCATGCAAATAGTTTGTGATTTATATCCTATTGTTTGTTATATTTTGTTTGTTTTTGTGGGCTTTGTTTCTTTTGCTGTTGTAGGCTGTCAGGACCTTTGAAATAACTGAAATCATTTTGCAAAGTGATATGGAGCTGTAATGCAGTCAAGACCTGCCTAGAACTACTTTACCTGTGAGTTTACTGAAAATAATTGCACACCTTAGAATCTTCATCAGCCAATCAGAATGAAGCATTCAACAGCCTTCTAGTATAACTTGAGCTAAACCTCTGTAAATTCTCAATAATAACTTTACTAAATGTAGTAATGTAATATAATAAAGTGTAACTGTTTTGTAAGTGAAGATTGTAATGCTGTTTTTGCTGTTTTTTTCTGATCTACATACTTGAGTTTTTCCAGTCTGTAGTTTGGATCGTTGCGTTTATCAGTGAGCATCTTGACTCCCGAATCTCCTGGGTGGTTGTAGCTCAGATCCAGCTCTCTCAAGTGTGAGGGGTTTGAACTCAGAGCTGAAGACACATAACCACAGCCTTCCTCTGTCACCATACAGCCAGTCAATCTATAAAGACATACAGCAATAGTCCACCTGACATTAGTTTGGCAATCAAAGCAGTCTTTTTCACACAATGACCTGCGTAGTTTGTATTTTCAGCTGTTACATTCTGTAAATTCAGTCTTAAAGTAACAAAACCATCTCTAGCATTAATTATGATCATGGCTTTTCTCCAAAAAGGGGGGGGGGGCGTCTCAGGTTACAACTGTAACCCAAGTTCCCTGACAACAGGGAACGAGACAAAGCACTATGGGGGGAACGTCTCAGTGTGAACCGTTGTCTGAAGCGCTTATCTAATCACGGCAATCCTATTGGCGGGCGACAACCTATGACATCATCACTAGTGCGACCCAGAAGTATATAAGGGGAGCCTAGAGAACATGTCAACAACTTATCGTCTGAGGGGACTGTTCAGCAGACATCCCAGAGGCATGGTGAAAAGACGCAGTGTCTCGTTCCCTGTTCTCAGGGAACATAGGTTACAGTCGTTTCAAAAGGGAACTCGCACTGCGTCAAAGCACTATGGGGAACGATCTACCCACGCTGCCATGCTGAGGGGAGTGCATGCCAAATTATGACTGTGACAAAAAACTTCAGTTTCACTGGAGAGTAGAACTCAGCATAGCCACTTTCTAACCCTTGCGAACGAGGGAAGTAACTCTACCCAATCCTGGATTTACACAGTTATTCAAAGCTATGTGGAAGCTGGGCACTCTGAAAGGGACGGACACCATTATTGTGTGCAAGGCATCACCAGCCAGAACCGCCACCGCGTATGCCCTGCCATTTAAGCGTGCTGTCATATTTTAGTGGCTTAAGAGGCAAAGCCGGAGAACTTAGTGTCAATGCCTCTCCAACAGTGAGATAGTTCATGAACATCTCGTCAATTGGGGCATCGATACATACCCGTGCATCCCCTCAACATCAGCGTAGTTCGCTGATGGTGATGAATGCACGCTAAATACGGGTTCCTCCATGCCTTTCCGATCTCATTGTGTAGATCCAGCAGGAATGGAAGGCTCACGAGAGCTGGAGCTTTATGGCTGGAAAGAAACCATTTGTCAAGTCTGTCACGAGCGGTGTCTTCCCTCACGCGCTCCAACGACAGCAGAAGCCTCGTTCCATAACACTAAATGGCTTAACATACGCGGTGCAGGGTGGCTGTGAGGGTTTGGGTTGTATATCCTCTTCACCCTCATTAACCATCTCCTGCTCTCTTGGGCTGGTTGTTTATACACAGCAGAGCACTCGCTGCTGGATCAGAGGATGTTAGTGACAACACATCCTCTTCCTGCAGCTCACTCTCGCGAGTCTCTGAAGGGTGTGAGAGATTAACAACTCTCAACCTCCTCAGCGAGCTCCCTCTGAAAAACCCCACGATTCCAGTCTGTGCTTTGCCTTAGTGCGGGCGGGACCTGAATCGCCTGGTACAGATGTCTGTCCCTCTTCCCTCGAGAAGAGAGCAGATCCCTCAGGAACTGATCGCGCATGCTCTGAGCCCAAACAATAAACACACAAGTTGTGTGTCATCAAGTATCAATATCTTAGACATGGATGCACACACTTCCTGAAGCGTTTTATACAAGCCATGATTACCTTTTTGAAGTTTTCCTTCTTTTAGGTTGAAGAGTACAAACAAAACAGTCCCTGAAGACGAAAAAGTTGTTCTCCACGCTCCCCTTATATACTTCCGGGTCGCACTAGTGATGATGTCGCCGGCCAATAGGATTGCCGTGATTAGATAAGCGTTTCAGACACCGGTTAACGCGGAGACGTTCCCTCCATAGCGCTTTTACGCAGTGAGAGTTCCCTTTTGAAAGGGAACAAAGGTTCTGCGCTCCTATTGGTTTTTGATTTGATGGTTGTCAGAGGAGAAGTAACACTGCAGGGACATGTGTCAAAACTTTCTGACTGCCAGAATTTGGTCTGAGGTAAAAATTGATCACAATGGTCATTGATTGACTGTTGGTCAATATGTAATATTAGTGATCAAAGATTTCAGATTTTGGCCTAGGAGCAGAGGAATCTTTTCAAGGATTCACAAAATTTGTCTCTAAGAGACAAATAGTGGCCGAAATCTTACAGTGTGAACCTGGATTTGGGCAGGTCGCTCCACCAACAGGGAAAAGTCAAGGTAAAGGGCACATAAGTAGTGAGTTTAAGTATAGGGGTAAAAGTGAAATTTTTAATTTATCTCACCTTAATTCTCATTAACTTCTACACTGCTTCAGTGTTACTTTTTTAACACTCTGAATGTGGATTATATAAACACTGAGCAGTGTACAATAGTGGGGATTTTGATGCGTGGTATCATCCTGGAGAAGATCGATGTTAAAGTAAGGTTTTTGGACCAGAATGCAGGTAACAAGGTCAAGCCCCAGAGATTATGTTAATTGGTGTGGTGATGAATATTGGTATTGAATGCCTTATTTTTAGACTGCAAATGTCATGTCCATAATGCTGGAAATGGTCAATTACAACCCTGCAAATGTTGTTTTTGTCTCTTGCTCTGGCGTTCCATTGAGAGCAGATACCACATTTGTTGACAAAATGTAATCATTATTTATTGTGATAATATATTTTTATATTAATTGTTTCATGGAAAACCATTTACCTCAGTATATGTAGCTGACATTTTGGACTCTTCAGTACATCAGAAAGAAGCTTTATTCCAGAATCCAGCAGGTCATTGTTACTCAGGTCCAGCTCTCTCAGGATGGTGTTTGAGGATTGAAGAACTGAAGACAAACTCTCACAAGACTGAGCAGTGAAATTACACATGGAACATCTGAACAAGAAAAACACAATGTAATTGCAAACAGAATACATCTTAGCAGAGTGATTTTCAATAATTAATGCAAAATCAAATCAAATGTAAGTATTTGAATTCAGACCTCAGTATCTGCAGCTGACAGTTTGGACTCTTCAGTCCATCAGAAAGAAGCTTTATTCCAGAATCCTGCAGGTCATTGTTACTCAGGTCCAGCTCTATCAGTTCAGTGTTTGAGGATTGAAGAACTGAAGACAAACTCTCACAAGTTTGAACAGTAAGATTACAGCTATGTAACCTGTGTGGAGAACAAAACAAACAGCATTATTAATGTTTTTCATGTGCTTCAGATTATAAACCAAGGGTTCTCAACTCTGGCCCTTGAGATCCACTTTCTGGCAGAGTTTAGCTCAAACCCTTATCAAATACACCTGAACTAGCTAATCAAGGTCATCTGTATTACTAGAAAGTTGCAGGCAGGTGAGTTTGATCTGGGTTGGAGCTAAACTCTGCAGGAAAGTGGATCTTGAGGGCCAGAGTTGAGAACCCTTGGTTTATAATCTGAAGCACACAGAAAAATCCCCAGAGCAAAATGAACACTGCTCAGTACGCAAGTTGCCCAAACCACCAGGGGCAGTAGTTCAAAAGTTTAGATACCAGTGAAATATCACAATTCTCTATTCCAATTTTTATACCACAGTAAAAACTACTAGCCTAATTAATGTCAATTTAAAACATTATTAAAGACAAATAAGCCGTTAGCAATAAAAAAGAACAAATAATCAAATTAAAAAATAGCACAAATAAATACAATAGAACAAAGAAAGGCAACAAATGAAATAAACAGTTGTTTTGGTTTTTTTTCAGGTAGGTCTAACAATAGTTTTCAGGTACATAATTTGAATAAAGTAATAAAATGTGAAATAATACTGCATATTCATTACTTTATAAATTGAATATAGATGAATCTTTTATAAAGTTACAAAAGTAATTCAGTCAATAGCGGGGAGTGATTACTTTGTCTTTGTAGTTTGATTAACAGTCACAAACATTAGGCTTTTATTAGACTGCTGCTGACAACACACAACTCGCCAAGACGGCGAGATCGTTTACAGATACGATTTAGTTTTAATCCAAATGACACATGTGCTGAGTGAACGATGAGCAACCAAGAGCATACAGCAGAAGTGCGCTCTCTCTCTCTCTCTCGTCAGTTAACGTTAGTAATACGTGCTTCATTTTACTTCCTTTGCCATTTATATATCCAACCGAACTACAAACTTTCCACGGATGTCGGTGAAAAAGGGATGTGCTCGACCAGTTTGCACATCTGTGCAGCCGTGCGCTCAATCCACTGCGCGTTTTTCTTTTATCAGCTTACGCACCACAGCTTTATAGGCGTTACTATATTTTGTTAAATATTTCACTAATTAGATACATTTACTTCATAGACAGTCCCCAGAAAACAGCTATATAAATGTAACAGATTAATTCTCCTTAATCCCCCATTATACTCTCTGTTATCAGTGTTTCTTTGTCTGGACACAAATAAAGTAAAACGTGTACACGCTGCATGATATCGGTTCTTGGTATCTGTCATGTCTTGTCATGTTATGTCTTGTTCCTGTTCTTTCTCTTCACTCTGTCTCCCTCTGCTGGTCGAATTAGGTTACCTTCTCTTTCTCTCCTCCTCCAGCTGTTCCTCATCTCCTCTAACTACCTCGTTCACCCTCTTCCCACCTGTTCCCTTTCCCCTCTGATTAGGTCTCTATTTCTCTCTCTGTTCCTGCTTCTTTCTTTGTCAGATTCTCGTTTGAGTTTCTCATGCTAGAAACAAACTATCGTCTCGTTTGCTTCACCCTTTGTCCTGTCCTGTCCTGTCGGAATCCGCCTGGCAAGTGCATCCTGTACTCAGCTAACTGTCTTGTCGTTTGTACTGTGTCCAGTTCATCTGATGCTACGAGAGATCAGGTACCACTGTTCCTCTACGACCCGCGCCTACCCAGAGAGACCTGCAGCTTGTCGCCGCTAACCCAGCTATTCTCCTCTGCTGCTAAAAAGGCTCTTTTGTAATTATCAGAAAGACTTTTTGTTTCTTTTGTCGCCCTCTCTGCGGGTTGTCTATTTTCCATTTTCTACATCTGAAGAGGATCCGTGTCTTCCCTGTGTTTACATTAAAAGACTCTGTTTTTGTTAAACCGCTTTTGGGTCCTCACTTACCTGCACAACAGTATCGGAGAATTTTTATGATTACGAGTACATGAGTGCAGTATCGAGCCATATACTGGTATCATTATCGGTGGATACCTAGTTTTTAGAGAATAAAAAAAGTTGGGAGAGTAATCAAATTCTTGTCAGTATATGAGTATAATAGATCTGCATTTATTCTTAAAGTGACAGCAGCCTAATAAACCTGCTGCTGTCTGAGTCCACTTAATGTTTTAACAAAGATCTCCTCCTTTGGAGTCAGAAGCATCTGAGGTCGCTTCGAGCCATGTATGTCCCCGGCGTGCTCAACCGTGTGGCTGACGAGCTATCACGAGCTGTGCTCCCGGGAGAATGGCGACTCCACCCCCAGGTGGTTCAGCTGATCTGGAGAGAGTTTGGGGTGGCTCAGATAGACCTGTTTGCCTCCTCAAAGACCTCCCACTGCCAGCTGTTTTACTCCCTGACCGAGGGAACACTCGGCACGGATGCACTGGCACACAGCTGGCCCCGGGCCTCTGCAAATATCCATTTCCCCCAGTGAGCCTACTTGCGCAGACACTGTGCAAAGTCAGGGAGGACGAGGAGCAGGTCCTTCTGGTGGCTCCCTATTGGCCCACCCGGACTTGGTTCCCAGAACTCATGCTCCTTGTGACAGTCCCTCCCTGGCCCATTCCTCTGAGGAAGGATCTTCTGACTCAGAGACGGGGCACCCTATGGCACCCGCGTCCAGACCTCTGGAAACTCCTAGTCTGGTCCCTGGACGGGACTTACCCCCTGAGGTACTTAACACCATCACTTCAGCACGGGCGCCGTCCACGAGATGTGTTTACGCCCTGAAGTGGAACCTGTTCGTCGAGTGGTGTTCTTCTCGCCGAGAAGACCCCCGAAGATGTTTGATAGGGTCTGTGCTTTCCTTCTTGCAGCAAGGGTTGGAGCGAAGGCTGTCTCCCTCCACCCTCAAAGTACATGCTGCCGCTATTTCAGCTTATCACGACCACATAGATGGCAAAACAGTTGGGAAGCACTACCTGGTCGTCAGGTTTCTTAGGGGGACGAGACGATTATCCTCGACCCCCCTCCATACTCTCTTGGGACATTTCCCTGGTACTTCGAACACTTCAGGATGCTCCCTTTGAGCCTCTGCAATCAGTAGACTTAAAGCTTCTTTCCATGAAGATTTTGCTGCTGGTTGCACTGGCCTCTGTCAAGAGGGTAGGAGACCTGCACGCATATTTGGTCGACGAATCGTGCCTAGAGTTCGGGCCGGGTGACAACTATGTGGTATTAAGACCCCCTGCCCGCTCTGGTTACATACACACTCCACGAGAGGCGTTGCATCCTCCTAGGCGCTGGCACGTGGTTCCTCGCTAATAGATATCTGTAGAGCTGCGGGCTGGGCGACACCTAACACGTTCGCTAGATACTATAGCCTACGCGTAGAGCCGGTCTCCTCCAGTGTTCTCACCCTAGACGGGTAGAAGCACCGAGAGGCCCAGCTCTGTCAGCTTGCTGCACCCTACTGTGCAACCTTATTACTCCAGAGTAAACCTGTTGAGTCCTCCAAAACCCCTCGGTCCGGACATGGCGGAGCGTCCGGCGCCAGGCCCTTATCCGCTGAATCCTTGAGAACCGGATCTGGGCTGGGTTCCATATGTGTGACCCTACGTGGATCCCATATGTGTATATTCTCCACGGCTGCTCCTAACGGAAGCCCGTGTCTTTCCCTTGGGCTAAGTCACCCATTATTTCATATGCAGTACAACCTTCGGGTTAGTCCATATGTATTTCCATATAACTCTTTAAAGAAGTGGCTTCCGCAGCATTCTCCTTCCTAAATAGAAAGAGCACGCTTTCCCAGTGTTATCCAATATCTCACTGTATAGGTTATCACAGAACAACAGTGTCAGACTCACTCTGTGTAAGCTTCCTCCTATCATCCTTCAGGCAAGAAGGTGTAGAGGCTTGCTTGGGGCGCTGGATGGGGTGCAGCGGCTGTGGTGCTTTGGTAGGGATTCCTATTGGTCAGTCATGACCTACGTTGTAGTGACTGACCGATAGGGAACGTCTCGTTTACATATGGTAACCCTCGTTCCCTGAGGGAGGGAACGGAGACGTAGGTCCCGTTGCCACATCTGCAGCTTTTTCAGGCTTGGCTCCTCAGCAAAAAACTAGTGCAATCGCACCAGCTGCTCGTTATATACCCGCGCTGCGAGGCTGCACTGCTGATGCAAATGATTGCACGCCAATGTGCATTGGCTTGTTTAGTTTCACTCGAAGTAGATTGGCCTCTCTAGCAAGATTCCTATTGGTCAGTCATGACCTACGTCTCCGTTCCCTCCTTCAGGGAACGAGGGTTAGCATATGTAACCGAGACGTTATTCTTCATAACCAGAAGAATAGCCTTTCTTGAGAGTAATAATAAGAATAATCCTTCTTGAGAGTTGATCAGAGGATCGTACCGTCGGTTCGGTGGACGAACATATTATTCGAGGTGCAATTAATTCTGTTAAAGGTTATTCTGGAAATTGATATAGCCTATCTGTATATTATATATATATATATTCATAATTGATTATAATTCGTTGTGGTTAATTAATATATATATACAGATACAAGGACTATATATATTCCCTTTTTGGGCGATTTAAAATGGTAGGTAATAATGACTCATAACCAGTATGATTATTAATTATTGATGGTGAATTATTAATTATACATTCCCCTCATTTGAGCTGATACCCTACAACAAGAAAATGTACGAGATAATAGTTTTCCCTGGTTGTTGTTTTAGTACATTAACCATCTGGGCTCGACAAACGCGCCGACAGGTTTTGCTGGATTTTCTTCACATAGCAGCAAAATAGACTTAAAATACTCTGTCATTTATGGTCATACAGACAAAAGAAATTTGCAATAAAGAAACTGTAAATTGTCTTCTTTTTTATGTGTCCACTTACAATCAAAACGAAACATTGTGTTTTTTTAAAAAGATAGATGTCAGTTGTTCTCATGGCAACTCATTATCTGCTAATGTGAACACGCCTATGGAGAGTGTGCGCTATTGAAACACAAATGATCTTAGGCGACCCATGCTAACCTGTCATCGGCCACATCAGCTTGATAAAACTTGTGATGGATTTTTTAAAATAAATAAAATAGTAAACTGTATTTTAAACTAATCATAATTCTAATATTACTTCTCCTTTAGGCCTAACATTCTAACATTATAATGATTTGAGGTCTAAGTTTGCTTCTACATAGTAACAGAAGGGTTTGCGTATGAAGAACCAATCAAATTGTAGGGGAATAATGTAATGTATCATGTCATTTTTGCCATGCTCCTATTTTATAAAACCTGTTGTATTCTTTTTGCTGGTGGGATTCTCTCTAAAACTTGTCTGAGATCCTCCGGCCGTGATTAAAGAATATTTGAAGGCATTGTCTGGAGTCTGTCTAGTTTAGAAAATATCTGTTGACCAGTTTCGGATAGATTATGAAGTGTTTACTGTTAAATAAACTACTGCCACATCAATGAAGCTTATGTTAGTCAATTTCTGCTCATATGTTAATGGGATGTTTTGTCAAAAATAAAGTAGGTATATTGAATTATCAACTAATATGTTATTATAGTGTTTGTTCCAATGTATAGTCAAACTAATGAATCCTTAACTTTGAAATCAGTATAATAAACTTTATGCCTTTTACAAAAAAAGATTACACTTGAGATATTATTAAAATTGTAATTGTTGTTATATATAATATATTTACAAGGTATATGTAAACAAAATCTTAATAGGTCATTATAAGCCTTTTCATTAAAATATTTATTATCGTATTTCATTAGTGACAAATTTGGGGAGAGGAAAAATATTCCAAAACTTTCTGAAAATACAGTATGAGAATTAACTGCACAATTACTATAACTGTTTACCTTGGATATTATACAATTTGCAAGCATTTTGTATATATACATATATATACACACTACCGGTCAAAAGTTTTAGATCTCTTCTGCTCACCAAGCCTGCATTTATGTGCTAAAAATAAACTTTGAATAAATATTTGAATAAATAAAAAACAGTAATATTGTGAAATTGTGACAATTTAAAAATGACTGTTTTCTATTTTAATATATTTTTAAATGTAATTGTGGCAAGGGGCGTGGTTCGAGATATATCCAGCTGCAGACCCGCAGCACCACCAGTTTCAGAACCCCAGCGCCAGAACCGGAAGTGAGGGGCGGAGTTATTGACAATGAGACAAGCATGGCAAGCACGGTGAGTTGTCTAACGTTTTTGACATCATGTGGTGAAAAATTATCGCATATATTAAATTCAGCGTTTATCTGCTAAATATTTAATTTGTGCTCAACTTTTTCATCTTATTGAAGCTTGAATGTGTTGTCATACTACTTTATTGTATTAAACATTTTTTCTACGGATGGTTCGATAAGTTTTTGCGTGTTGTAAATGGGCCTTGCGGTGACGTTTATCTTGTGAAGGTGTTACGTGTTTGTTCCATATTCCTCTGTTTTATGCATTGTTTGTGAGTTAATGTTACCTTATAGTTGAGGTTTTTTTTTTTTTACGTTGAGATTATTATTGTGTGGTGCTTTCATCTCTTGTAGAGACATATAACGATCAAGAGAGGAAGACGACAAGGAAAAGGCCCTCAACAATCTCCTGGAACAGTCAGAAGCTTCCAGGGAGCCCTTTCTATTTCATTTTGTGTTCAGGGATGACATGGAGTTATTTTTGCAAGAATGTAAGGACAAAATGGGCCTGAGAGTGAATTCCTCATTTGATACATTTTAAGTTTAATTTATACGATTTGATTGATTGATTTCCATTACACGAGAGTAGATGTTAAAAGTTCATGCTGATTTGTACTCGGCTTTCGCAAAGATAATCACCAACTAAGACGTAGCTTTACAGTAACCTATGCTTCTCCATCCATTTACGCTTCTTTCCATCTGGTGACGTGAATCTCCTTCTGTCTGGTGTTAATAGCTGCAGTGTATTTTGCGTCAGCACACACAACGGCTGCAACCACAGTGCGGTCCCCCCATAACAACCCTCTGGATTGAGCGGAGTAGGGAACATCTCTAGGGTCTTCAAGTGGGCACCTTCCGTCCTCATTGTTTCGTCGACTAGCCCACGACACCTCAAGAGGGCTCGACAGTGACTCTGGCGTCCCAGAGTCACCCCCCTCCGTCCCCCACTCAACTCAGCCCAGCTTACTGACCTCTACTTCCCTCTTGCTGCTGAGACCTAACCACAATCTCACAATCTCTCCGCAACCCAACTATACGCGCCAACCCGTTTGACTAAGGCTGTCGAGCCCCACTGGTGCGTTAATATGCAGTTTCAGTGGCAACGGTTCCGTATGGCATACCACCTACCGCAAAACACAATATCTGCCCAACCACCCGTCATTCACGCAATATACACAGGAACGTAATGACTGTAACTACTATACAACCTAAACATATAAAACAATTTATACAGGATTGTCATGATAAAATGGGCCTGGGGTGAATTGGTCATTTGTTGTACAGGTGAAACTCGAAAAATTTGAATATCGTGCAAAAGTTAATGTAATTCAAATTAAAAGGTGAAACTTATATATTTAGTATATATAACTATATACATATGCATGATTATACTTTTCAGAGGGCCGACATTTCTGTATTTAAAATACTTTTTTTTTTTATTGATTGCATGTAATATTCTAATTTTCTGAGATTTTGAATTCTGGGTTTTCATAAGCTGTAAGCCATAATCATCAAAATAATAACTTTTGCACGATATTCAAATTTTTCGAGTTTCACCTGTATACATTTTTATTTTTTATTTTAAAACAATGCTGAATTTTCTCTCTCCTTTTTAGAATTTTGACATGTTTTATTTTACATAAAGAAAAATGCATGCTGCACATGTTCTTGTGAAATAAAGTATATTTGATATAAAATGCCCATAAGTTTCAAGCATTATTTTTCACCATCTTGATCAGGAAGTAACTCTCATAATACAATGAAACGGATAACTATATACAATTATATTACACAAGATCAATGTTTTCAAATGCTTATTGTACTGTACCTTAATGTATCATTATAACATACGTATAAAGTGTGACGTTTCGTGTCTAATAAAAACATGCCGTTTCGTGTCTAATAAAAGCAAATTACGCTCCAAAACGTTAGGTGGCGCTACTCGGTTTAGAACGTAAGCTTCGCCCCTCACTTCCGGTTCTGGCGCTGATGTTAGAACGTAAGCTCTGCTCTTCACTTCCGGTTCTGGCACTGGTGTTCTGAAACTGGTGGTGCTGCGGGTCTGCAGCTGGATACTATTGCGTGGTTCAGGAAAGTCTGTGACGGGAGAGAGGAAGGAGACGAGCGAGTAGGTCAAGTGCAAATGACTACCTGTGTCTTGTTGCAGTAATTGGCATGTAGAGACCGGATATAAGCCGCTGTGGGAAGAGAAAGAGAGAGAAGGACTGAGGACTCGTGCGTGTTTACTGTAACGGGAAAGAGTATTGGACAAAAAAAAAAAAAAGTCTTACTGACCCCAAACTATTGAAGGGTATTGTTTAATGTTACAAAAGCTTTTTATTTCAGATAAATGCTATTCATCAAAGAATCCTGAAATGAAAATGTAAAAAACGGTTTCAACATTGATAATAATCATAAATGTTTCTTTTAAAAACATTAAAAATCTTACCGATCTAAAACTTTTGACCGGTAGTATATATATATATATATATATATATATATATATATATATATATATATATATATATATATATATATATATATATATACCTTTTGTCCTCACATTATTTCTTGTAGTTCCCTCTCAGTGACATAACTGACTGAAAGGCTCATTATGCAGCTCATGATCATTCACGCCCCCACACATATTGCCTTTCTAAACAATAAGTATTGTAGAGTATGCGTCTGGACCTCGAATCATGGGCCGTTCCTCTGAACATAAAAAGTGCACATTCCTTCTGTAATCCGAAGCTTTTACACTCTGAACTCGTGACATGTAAATCAGGACTCTTGCTGGCTTAATTGCCGGCACTGTGCCTGCAAGTCTGCGAGGAGATCGCGTTCTGACACCTTTTACGACGCGGAGATGGTCTCCAGAGATCCCCCCCCCCCCGCACCATCCTTCCACACACACACACACACACACACACACACACACACACACATTCTTCCATGAAAACCTAGAAATAAGCAAATTCTGAAAAGTGTGCGATATATTCCTGTGTGTTTGCATGTTGCCCATGTCATAGTGAGGTATCTATGATTTTATCGTAGCAGTACATTAATTCCAAGTGCTTATATTCATGCATTAAGCTGTATCTTTGTAATTCCTATTCTTTTTCATGTTTTATTGGGTATCGAATTAAACCTCTTGGTTTGCCCTAAACCAATATAGATAGTAGGTTACATTGAAATGTATTTTACTATGTTTTTACCATCTTTGGAGTGATTCGGACCACGCTCAGACTCGGCCATAAAAGATGCAAATTAAGCTATCAGAGGAACAAAGAGCAATAAAGCGAATTCTCCCGCCTGGAACTTCCACCTTCCTCATTGGCCGAGCCAAACCTTAGAGGTTGGACTTTTCTCAGATTATAAATTACATCCTCACAAGTTTGCAAACTCTCTTACTTCTACGCTCTTACTTCTACTCCTTTCGCTTCATCATGTGACTCCTCTTCGTTCGTCGGGACCTCGCCTTCGTGTGATGATCCATCTTTTATCTGTTTGTTTTCTTCAAGTTTTCTTTTATCTTTTTCGAAGTCTCCTATGTTCATGTCTTCTTGCGAAGAAAATGAACACAGCCTGACCTCAGCTGGCAAGCTTCACCTCAAAGGACATTCAAACGCGCCTCGCTAGCGCTGGACGAACCAAGTGAACGCTCGACGCTCACAGGACCGAGAGATACACACGCCTTCTTCACATCAGCCACACAAGAGAGCTTTACCTGTGCAAGTATCCGTTTTACCACGCTTTCAAGGTTTAAGATTTGTTGATTCATGTTGTCTCAAAGGTTAAAACTGTCCAGGTCAATTTTGCCAAACTCTGATCTTTCCAGATCCAGATCTCTCTCTCTCATCCTCTGATCCTTCGTGATCTCCCCCCTCTCTCTCTCAAACCCTGATCCTTCATGATCTCTCTCTCTCTCTCTTTTGTTATGCATTCTCTGTCATTGTCATTGTATTTTCGTTGTAAATACATTGTATTCCTTGTAACGTTAGTAACCGTATACGTAGTCTTCCTTTAATAAATTCATTATATTCATTTATTGACTCTGTCTTCGTGCTCATACTACAAGTCTCTTAAATGTTACGATCTAAAGCTACCAAGCTTTAAAGTATAAAATTACTTCAGTATCTTTATAAACAGACGGGTATCTTTCATCGCCAAAAAAAAGATCGCCCTTCCTGTGAGATTCTAAGAATAATTTCCCTGCATGATTTGATACAGATTGCCTGATCGGCTTGCGGGACAAGCCGATCATTCGATGCGAAATTAATTCTAAAAGGGGTATTCTTAGAATCGATCTATGATAGACATCATTGATATACAATTGAGCTAATTTTAACCTGTCTGTAAAATATGTGTACCTGGGCAATTAATTATAATCCTTTGTGGTTAATTGTCTATCTACATATATGAATGCAGATGCAGGGAATATATTCCTTTTTGGGAGATTTTAAATGTATGGTTCTCTGGGCTGAATCCGTATCAATAGTTATTAATTTTTAATCATTGAATATTGAATACATATTTTCCCAAACCTGGCCTGGAAAATCCTTACAGTGTCTTACAAAATTTAAATCAATGTATTGTTTTATGTGAATGGGTAGGCAGGATGATTTCCACATCCTTTTGAGGCAGAAACTATAGGCTACAACATATATTAGTCAAAAGTCATGTGGACACATATTAAGTATGTGTTTTGAGGCCTTATTTCAGAAACTTTGTTTATTTTTTCAATAACCATGCGTAAATCTAATTCTCTTAAAAATACAAACATGTGCATACATGTTGCTCGCATATTATAGTAGCACTGTTTTGGCTGAATAGAGATTAATATGTTTATAAACAACTGAAAAAAGCAAAAATGTCAGGTCATGACAAAACATCTCGAAGGCCCCAAAAACACGTAGGACCCCTAAGGGTTAAGCCACGTAAGGCATTTTAGAATGTCTCAGTGACGTGGCCGTAACGCATTGATTTCAATGAGAATTGAGAAACATTTCATGTCAAACCTCCACTTAGGCAAAGGGCATGATCTTTTTGTCTTCATGAAAATTATTTATTATAGTATAATTTGGTCATGACATTTTTTGGGGTATTTTAAATTTTAACAGCCAGCTACATCTCACGTAGGCTATTGCCTCCTGATCCGTTACAATTTCTCGATATAAACTAATTTAATACACTAATTTATACACTAATTTAAAAGTCATTTTGACCTTTATTCATATTAAAAAGAGGGAAGTCGATAATGTTTAAACGTTAAACAAGATGCTAAGATTTCAAAATTATCATGTTTAGATTGAAATATACATTTTAGCATCTGTGTATTGACGCAAAACAACTAGAAAGTAAATTTAGCATTTTTACATATAAAAAAAGTTGTACATAATTTATATTATTTTTAATAAAATAATAATCTTGTATAAGGAAAATTAACTTTTATCTGCTAATTCTATTCATCAGTGTTAAAATAAAAAAAGAAGAAACCGCATCTTCCATATTTAAAAAAAAGAAATAGACACAAAAAAACACTGACCCATACGGAATTCTAACACAAAAGTAAATTAAGTTAACCTGTTAACCGTTGCCAGAGCGTCGGCGCACTGACGCGTTTTTTGTTTATTTAGTTCAAATTTACTATCAGATTTAATGTTATACCTTGACAAACTATACATCATTAAAAAGATATAATACTCAAGATTCAGTATTTGACCACTATTGTATTCTGAGAAACGTATAGTGACAGTTATGTCTTAATTTGTGTCAGGAGTTATGAAATGAAAAAATGAGTCGATACCTTTAATTTGAATTATGAGCGTCAGCTGGTCCATTCATAAAAAACACTCCGTGCTTTCGTCATGACAGCGATTCACAAAACAACGTCCCTCAGGGCTTTAGCTCAAAAATGTGCAGACTTGGAGAAATATTGATATATTCTCATAGATTCACATCATATTTCTATAGACAGGAATAATATTTATTGAATTTATACCCAAATGCGTCGATGTAATCATTATGATCGCTTCTTACTGAGATGTGCTGTGTTTTCAATTCATACCAATAGCCTGAGGGCGCTATATGCACAATAACAGTCCATATATGGATCATGAAGAAGAACCTTAGTCATGTGACATTCCAGACGTCACTGATACAGACAGTAGCTGACAGAGATCGCTGTAACATGCAGATAAAGATGTTTTGAAGACAATAAACATGATTGCAATGATATTTGAGTTACCTGTGTTCTTCAAGCCATGCCAGGTATTTCATAATAATAGATTATATTTATAATGTAATGCTAATCGATATAGATTTCATCATCGTGCAGAACACTATAAATACATTTTCTGTCGGATTTTTTTTTTATCTGAAGCCAAATTAGATCACAGAAGATTATTTAAAACACTCGACTTGCGTTATGAAGTAAGTTTGGAGCACAAACATGGTTTTAATCTCATAAATGGTCGTGTATTGATGGTGTGCTAAGCTAACATGCTAGCTAGCCCAGGTGCACCTGCCACCAGCAGTTATTGTTTTATGATTTTTTTCTAAATAGGAATGCTTACTGAAATGTTTCAGTGCATTTGATACCAGTTTCAAATATTTAGTGAGAACTTTGATAAAAGAAATTAGGTTTTGAAACCCTATGAATAGCCTGTGAATAGCCAGTCGTTAGTAGCTATAATGAAGACAAAAGAAATGCATATTTAGAGCCATAACCAGTCTGGAGAGGTGTAAATGTGTGCAGGGGAGACTGACACTGAATGGGGCTCGTTTGCACCACAAAATAATAGAGACAATAGACTGAATAGATGACTCAGAAGATGACTAAACATCAGTTTGCATTTTAGAGTCTAATCAAAATAAAGTAATTTGACATGATCTTGAAAAACATTTAACTAAATACAGAGTTTTAGACTTATCATTTTCAGATTTTAAATATAAAATGGTCACACATATGGCTTTAGCTGCAGTGCATTTCTAGATTGCTCCAGGGCCAACTTCAATTTTATTTTCATGAAGATGTTTCATAAAAATAAATTTCTAATAACTTTACAAAATTTTGAAGCTATTTAAAAAAAAAAAATCATTATGACAATAATTAATTCTACATTTACAATAAACTACCAGGTGTCAGCTTTCAAATGAGATCATACTTGTGCTTTTAGTGCAAAGGGTTCATGAACTGAATCTGTTTCAGTTTGGGTATGTCATTTCTGGGGATTTTTCAAAAGTGGGCTTGCAGCTTAACAGGTTAAATCTATATTTTTTCATTAATTGAATGAAGGGGCAGGACAGTTTTCACATCATTTTGTAACAAAAAAGTCTACAAAATTGAGGATTATTTAATTTTAGAATAATTTAAACTATAAGTGACGGGTCTGATAATAATTGTGAAACTAGTGTTGTTTCATAGACTGTCAACAGCAGCAAAAGAATGTACAGACACACTCCTATGTTTTCTACAAGATACAAAATTGTTTTTAGAGACACGAAAAACAGTTGTATTATAACATTACACCGAAAACTTTCTAGAGGGAGTTTGGGGACCTTTCAGATCGTTCTTAAAATGTGGTGGACTTGGAAAGGTGTTAATAAAAGACTAAGAAAAGAGGAGGTATAGAATATCAATGTAAAATACTGAGAGGCTGGGGTTTTTTTGTTCTTGTTTTTTCTGTTACATGAAAATGTATATGTTCATGTGTATAGTTAAATGTAAACCTAACCCAGTAAAATAAATACATTAATTAATTAATTAATTAAAAACTTTCTGGAGGATATGCAGGTATTTAAATATTCATGACTGAAAAACTACATTACAAAATTGTGGGAAACCATTTTTTTTTCCTGTTGATTACTTTCTCATTAAGATTTTTAGGAGGCACTGTCTACCTCGTCGGTTTAGAGAAAACATCACTGGTACATTCATACTACAGTATACACAGGGGAAAGTGTCTGCAAGCCATAGTTATGAGACATTTTCATACACATTTTGAAACACAGTGAATCAGGAAATGTGAAAGCAAAACCTGAGTATGTTGAGTTGACAGTGTCCAGTGTCCAGCAGTGGACACAGTCCAGCAGAGAGCATCTTCACTCCTGAATCCCTCAAGTGATTGTTACTTAGGTCCAGCTCTCTCAGATAACAGTCTGATGATTGTAAAGCTTGAGACAAACTTTCGCAGTCCCCATCAGAAAGAAAACAGCTGTCAAATCTGCCAAAACAGAATATTTACATAATATTATTTTCTGATGTTCAGTGTTTCTGCAATGACAAAGTGTACAGTTCATAATAAGAACAACAAGATCTTTCAAAACTGTATTTTAACTGTTAACTGTTGTGCTGTACAATAAATACTTTTGATCAGACATCAGCCAATGAAATTACTCACAGGGCTATTCTGCAGCATCTCACAGCTGGAATGAGTCTCTTGTAGCCTGCTTGTGATGAAGTGAACCTCTTTGGGTTGAACTCTTCCAGCACCCTCTCTGACGTCAGCAGTGTGTAGGCCAGCACTGTGCACATTGAGGAGGAGAGTTCTCTTCCTGCATGTTCATCTGGACTGAGGTATGTCTGGATTTCCTCATATAATGAATTATCTTTGAGCTCAAGTAAGCAGTAAAATAGGTTGACTGAAGCTTCATCTGAGATGTCCTGGTGTAGTTCTTGTTTAATGTATTCAGTTGTTTGTCTGATGCTCTCTGTGGTGTCTTCAGTGCCTGTGGTGTGTTCCGTGTCTGGGAGAAGGCCTTTGAGCAGTTCCTGATTGGATTCCAGTGAAATGCCCACCAGAAACCGCAGGAAGAGGTCCAGATGTCCTCTCTTACTCTCCATGGCTTCATCAACAGCATTTTGCAGTAGCTCATGTAATGTGATATCTTCTTTGGGCTCATCCTTTTGCAGTAGCTCATGTAATGTGACATCTTCTTTGGGCTCATCAAAGAAAAACTGAAGCTCCTGCATGTTCTTGTTCAGGTAACAGAGGAACACATGCACTGCAGCAAGAAACTCTTGGACACTCAGATGCATAAAGCAGAAGATCTTTGACTCATGAAGTACGTGTTCCTCCTTAAAGATCTCAGCAATCATTCCTGTGAACTCAGAGTGTTTACTCACAACAATACCACATTCTGTCAGATCTTTCTCATAGAACACAACGTTTTTCTTCTTCAGCTGTTCAAATGCTAGCTTGGCCAACTTTAATATCATATCCCTATTTGAAAGTAAGAGCTTTTTACATTCTCTTTCTTCTTGTTCATCGTACTTCTGGTTCTTCATATTCATCTGTATCAGCAGGAAGTGAATGTACATTTCAGTGAGTGTTGTGCTGATGTTCTCAGTATTGTTCTTGAGAATATTCTGAAGTACTTTGGCCGTGATCCAGCAGAACACGGGAATGTGGCACATGATGTAGAGAGTATGAGACGTCTTAATGTGTGAGATGATTCTGGAGGCCACAGTCTCATCTGTGAATCTCTTTCTGAAGTATTCCTCCTTCTGCTGGTCAGTGAATCCTCTCACCTCTGTGAACAAACCCACATGCTCAGGAGGGATCTGATTGGCTGCTGCTGGTCGTGAGGTCACCCAGACGAGAGCTGGTGGAAGCAGAGTCCCTTTGACCAGACTTGTAAACAGCACGTCTACAGATGATTCTTTCTCAACAGTGTTTAATGATCTATTCTTTTTAAAATCCAAAGGCAACTGACTCTCGTCAAGTCCATCAAATATAAATGCTAGCTTCCATCCCTCATATAACTTTGATTTCTCCAGGTCCTTCAGTTCAGGATAAAATTCCAGCAGAAGCTTATGGAGACTAAAAACTTCATCTTTCATCAAATTAATCTCTCTGAATGGAAGCAGGAACACACAGTGTATATCCTGATTGGCTTTTCCTTCAGCCCAATCCAGGATGAACTTCTGCACAGAGACAGTTTTTCCAATGCCAGCGATGCCCTTTGTCAGCACAATCTTTTCCTCATTGTTTTTCTTCAATTCAGTAAAAATATCATTGCATTTGATCGGTTTGTCCTGTGTTTGTTTGTTCTTGAAAGCATCATCAATCTTCAGAACCTCATGTTCCTGATTGACATCTGCCATATCTCCCTCTGTGATGAACAGTTCGGTGTAAACCGCTTTGAGATCTGCTTCATTTTCATTTTTTGCTTTGCCTTCAAAAATGCGTTTTGCTTTCTTCTTCATGTTGGTTTTGTGTTTTGCCAAAATCCTTGCAAATTGCAAATCATCTGTTTTAAAAATAATGTAAGCAAATTAAATTACAGGCAAAAAGAGTTTTATTTTTAGGCCACACTTTTTATTAGGTGCCTTTACTATGTACTAACATTTAATACAAGACTATGAATTTACTGTGACTCCACTTTGTTCTGGATGATTCCCACATTTACTGCTAATGAGCTGAGTTTTGGGTTTGCTGAAGGGTTAGGATTATAGGGGTTAGAGTTAGCTTTTGGGTCAAGGGTTGGGTTACAGTTAGGGCTTAAGTTAACTGTAACTACAAATGTTAATTAAATGCATGTACTTTAAATGTAATTATACTACAGATGCTGTTGAATGCTTGATTCTGATTGGCTGACAAACTTTCTAAGGTGTGCAATTATTTTCCAGGAAATTCACAGCTAAAGTAGTTCCAGGCAGGTCTAGACAAACACACACACACACACGCACGCACACACACACCCACACATGCAGCTGTGCCCCACAACTTTATCAAAAATATATCAAAATAGTTTTGCAACTGAAAAGCTACATAACATTTCTCTGAATTCAAAATACATCCAACATGTCTAAATCCTTAAGACCTCTATAATGTAGAAATGATGGTTGCACCTTGTTGTTTCTCTAGTGTCTCCGTCGCCAAGGTTTTTTGTGGCTCTGTGAGGAATGAGTAAAAAATGAGTAAATTTATACAAAGGAAAGAGACAATATATACAATTACACAGAAGAATAAAGTGACAAGTACCTAAAGCATTTCTGAACAATATGGCTACACACTAAACTTCCTTAAGAATAGGATTCTCAACAAGCATTATTTCATATATGATTGTTAATAAGTAGTGTGTCTCAGAAAGCACAGCTATTGTGTATTTTTAAACATTACAATTTATTATATGATATTTTTATTATATTAATTGTATTAAAGTCATTATATATATATATACTATATTACCATTTCCCGCAGTGTTTGAGCTGTAGTTAATGGTCATTGAGTTGATGGTGTTTCCAGCGAATAAAGGAGCGTTTACAGTTGCTCCTGTTTCAGCTTTCACATTAGATACAACACTGCTGCTCATCTGGACTGGAATAGAGATAGAGAGATTAATTACATTGCTTAAATAACAACTTTAACATTTCTGATATTTTTTTTCTTTTATCACTATTACCTTCTTTTAGTTTTTTGTTTTCCGGCTCATCTGGTGTGTTATCAGAACAGAAGCAACAGACAACAGAAGCCATTGTCCTTTACTGACTTACAGCTGTTGGACAAGAACACAAATGTCTATAATGAATCGTATGTTATCAGACACTTTCCAAAAATACAAAAACAGAGCAGAGAATAAGTACTGTCAATCAATTTAAAAATAAACTACATTTTTTTCTATTTATTTTTGGTCATTTTTTGGTAATTGCGATAAACAGTAGTTCTTAATATATTTTAATATTGTAATACTTTCAGATTAAATCTCCAAAATAATGTAGAAACAACATAAAGACATAAATATTTGTAAATATATTGCTGTAGCTGGCCAACAACGACCCGTTCAAGGACCTTAGGTAGATAAATCTTCAGGATCAGAGCCAGGCTTTTTAAAGGGGTGGTTGATTATGATTTCACTTTTCTAACTTTGGTTAGTGTGTAATGTTGCTGTTTGAGCATAAACAACATCTGCAAAGTTACAACGCTCAAAGTTCAAAGCAAAGGAAGATATTTGCTTTTAAAGAAATCGTTTTTTAAGGACTTCAACAAACGGTTGGTAGGAACTACACGACATTCCTCCCAGGTTAATGACATCACCAACCCTAGAATTTACATAAACCCGTCCCCGGGAACGCGATTTATAGATTGTCATGACAGAATATGCTAATAATCAATGACTAGAAGATAGTTAACTTAACCCTCTGGGGTCGGCGGTCGCGCCTGCAATACCAGCTCGCTTTTTTTCTTATCAGTGCAAAAGAGACTCAAATAACTCTGTCGATTTTTGTCATAAAGGCAAGTGTTATACATCATTCGATCCTGTTAAGTGTCAAATTTTTTTGTGTATACTCACAATAAAAACAAAGTGTTGTGCTTTTCGACAAATAAAGAAAAATAAACATGATGCGAGTTCTGCCTTCTCTCTGTCGGTGAAGTCCATTCTGAAACGCGTTCTAAAATGAACTGTAACTCGGCAAATACTCAGTCACGCAGGTATACAGGCACACAGGCATGAAGCCTGAATTATCTTCTTTTAAATGAAGTAATTTATATAAATTTTTTTTTTCTCATTTTATGTACTCTGTACGAAAAGAGAGAGATGTCAGTCGTTCTCGTCTCAGCTCATTAAAAGTTGATTTGACCAACTTTTAATAATTTGACCACGCCCGCTATCCACGCCCACATCAGCTGGATAACCCACCGAGTTTACTCAGAGACATATTTACGACGCTGTGAGGAATAATACTATCTTAATAATAATCCTGGAAAAAATTACCTCTGAAGTGCAGGTAGTTTCATTTCGAGGAGCAACGGATCCAGCTGAGGAATAGGTAAATTCTTTATTTTTAAGTGCTTTGTTCTAATCGCAATATGGTGTCTGTAAACGCAAAAAGACTGTTTGAATATGAATTGCGTTTTTGTGTGAATGAATGAACAGCTTTTACCTAACTATATTGCTATACTGAGATGAGTAAAAATCGACTGAAATATGTTGAAATAAAATATTTTTGTATAAGCAACGTATTAAACTGCAAATTAACATTTATATGCCCTAATATATCATAAAAACGATATGTTACATATGAAAGACAAGATGTCGTTTTTACTGTAAAATACTGCCACATCAAATAAGCTTGTTTGCTAATTTCTGCTCATATGATATATAGGCTATATATATATATTATGTTTAGTCAAAATAAAGTCAACAACTAAGATGTTATTATAGTGTTTGTTCTATTGTAGGCTATATTCAAGCTAATTAATCCGTAACTGTGAAATATGTATGATAAAATGTATACTTTAGTTTATACAAAGAAAGATTACACTTGAAATATAGTTAAAATTTTAATTGTTGTTGTAATTGTAACCTTTTTAAATAGCAAAAATATATGTACATATAAATAAATCTTAGGTAAATCTTAAAAGGTCAATATAAGCCTTCTCTTTAAATTATTTGTATTGTATTTTATTAGTGACACATTTTGGATATATTCCAAAACTTGTATGTAAATACAGTATGAGAATTAACTGCACAATTACTAGAAATGTTTACCTTGGATATTATACAATTTGCAAGCACAATTTGCAAAATAAATAAATAATTGGAACTGTGAACCAATTTTGTATTATATAGGCCTATATATATATATATATATATATATATATATATATATATATATATATGTGACCCGTCACAGAAACTAAGGACACAAGTCGGCAGCACAACTTGAGCAAAATGAGAAAGAAGAGTTTTTTTTCAAAATTGGTGAATTTTAATTTTTTGCAGAATCTGTTAGTTGAAATCACGAAGAAGCCTCTCCATGTTTGAAATAGCAGTATTGGTATATTTAAAAGCTTACATTTTGAGGTTGAAATCGGCTTGTTTTCGGAGATTCTAGCATGCAGTAGGGGCGTGGCGTGTCATTGTCTGTGTATTTCCATACTGGATAACCCGGCGCTTTTGCCCCCGCCCTCCAAGTGAACAGCGTGGCTACTTATTATGCTGTGCTCTGGCCGGCTTTATCTGTTATCAAAATTCAATGAAGATGGATGCCGCAAAGATTGTCGCAGACGAGCTGAACCGTCTGGCAGTTACACCGAAAATGTTTTCACCGCACTTCGTGGGCTCGGGAAACTGAACCGGAGGTATGGGCGTGGCGCGCGCGCCCTCAGTGCTTGAATACGGCGGCTCGGCTCGCTGACAGCGGTGGCTGGCTGTTTCATATGTGACGTCCCGATTGCTTTGAATGGGGATCGTTTTGTGAACAGGGAACAGAGTTAATGGACTGGCAACAATCTCCATAGAACATGAACTGGCACAGAGAATCGAAATAGAGGGTGCAGTTAAGACCTTTGCTGCGATGAAGGCCCGCCGTGCGCGCTTCTGAAACGTAAGTTAAGCTTCATTTGCTCTTTAGTCGTTATTTAAGATGCTGAACCTGCTGATGATATAATGTGCTTGCGGACATTTCATTTGTGTGTGTTTTACGCACATAAGAAAGTGGTGTAAAGAGATTTGCAAAAGTAATTTGAGGAGGTAAAATGTGATTATTTGGAAAATTCCTGTCATAACTGCTTAAAGAAAAATGCCAGCAGGCCTTCGCCTCCTGCATAAACTTTAATATTGTTGACATTTTGGGCACACGCGCGTTGCGCACTATTTGCGTTATATGTAGGCCTATGGCTTATTGGTCTTTGTGTGTTGTTGCTGGTTTTGCGTTATATGTATATGGCATATTGGTCTTTGTGTGTTGTTGCTGGTTTTGCGTTACATGTAGGCTATATGGCATATTGGTCTTTGTGTGTTGTTGCAGGTACGTTGCAAATAGAGGGGCAGCACAATTGTTTTTCGCCTAGTGCGGACTTGTGTCCCTAGTTTCCGTGACCGGTCACATATATATATATATACATACTCACCTAAAGGATTATTAGGAACACCTGTTCAATTTCTCATTAATGCAATTATCAACCAATCACATGGCAGTTGCTTCAATGCATTTAGGGGTGTGGTCCTGGTCAAGACAATCTCCTGAACTCCAAACTGAATGTCAGAATGGATAAGAAAGGTGATTTAAGCAATTTTGAGCGTGGCATGGTTGTTGGTGCCAGACGGGCCGGTCTGAGTATTTCACAATCTGCTCAGTTACTGGGATTTTCACGCACAACCATTTCTAGGGTTAACAAAGAATGGTGTGAAAAGGGAAAAACATCCAGTATGCGGCAGTCCTGTGGGCGAAAATGCCTTGTTGATGCTAGAGGTCAGAGGAGAATGGGCCGACTGATTCAAGCTGATAGAAGAGCAAGTTTGACTGAAATAACCACTCGTTACAACCGGGGTAGCCAGCAAAGCATTTGTGAAGCCACAACATGCACAACCTTGAGGCGGATGGGCTACAACAGCAGAAGACCCCACCGGGTACCACTCATCTCCACTACAAATAGGAAAAAGAGGCTACAATTTGCAAGAGCTCACCAAAATTGGACAGTTGAAGACTGTAAAAATGTTCACTGGTCTGATGAGTCTCGATTTCTGTTGAGACATTCAGATGGTAGAGTCAGAATTTGGTGTAAACAGAATGAGAACATGGATCCATCATGCCTTGTTACCACTGTGCAGGCTGTTGGTGGTGGTGTGATGGTGTGGGGAATGTTTTCTTGGCACACTTTAGGACCCTTAGTGCCAATTGGGCATCGTTTAAATTGGTTTCTTGAATATGACAATGAGTTCACTGTACTAAAATGCCCCCCACAGTCACCAGATCTCAACCCAATAGAGCATCTTTGGGATGTGGTGGAACGGGAGGTTCGTGCCCTGGATGTGCATCCCACAAATCTCCATCAACTGCAAGATGCTATCCTATCAATATGGGCCAACATTTCTATAGAATGCTTTCAGCACCTTGTTGAATCAATGCGACGTAGAATTAAGGCAGTTCTGAAGGCGAAAGGGGGTCAAACACAGTATTAGTATGGTGTTCCTAATAATCCTTTAGGTGAGTGTATATTGTCCTTGCATTCTTGTGGCTCAGTGACACACCTGAATGAAAGGCTCATTAGTATGCAGCCCCATTATGCGCTCATTATGCGGGCCATTGTCTTCTCAAGTGTGAATTAGCATTATTCACGCCCCTACGCAAATTGCTTTTCCAAACAAAAAGTGTCTTACAAAATTTAAATCAATGTATTGTTTAATGTGAATGATTAGGCAGGATGATTTTCAGATCATTTTGAAGAAAAAACTCTAGGCGACAACATCCATTAGTCAAAAGTTTTGTGGACACATATTTAGTATGTGTTTTGTGGTCTTATTTCAGAAACTTTAAGTTTTAGTTTTTGCTCACATATTATGGTAGCCCTGTTTGTCTTAAATAGAGTGTAATTACACTTTTCTCAGTAATCTGTTTATAAGCAACTGAAAAAAGCACAAATGTCAGAGCATGTCAAAACATCTCAAGGACCCCAAAAACACCTCAGACCCCAGAGGGTTAACATCAGCTACATAAATTCATCAACTAACCATTCAGAAATGTCCTGTTGCTTCTACATATTGTATCTTCTTCTTGAGTCTCTCCATCATTGTCTGAATCCGTTTTGAACATAAAAGGCTAAACGTTTTTGATATTTTCAGTGCATGTCTGTGTGAGGTAAAAGGACACGGGCTGTTGAAACTCCACCCCCTGTGCCGGGAGCAGCAGCTCATTTGAATTTAAAGGAACGGACACAAAAACGTTTTTGCTCACCCTCAAAAAGTGACAATTTTAACATGCTATGTAAAAATATCTGTGGGGTATTTTGAGCTAAAACTTCACATACACACACTGGGGACATCAAATACCGATTTTACATCTTGTGAAAAGGGCATTATACCACCCCTTTAAGAACTGGTGTAATTGCGGCTGTCTTAAGGGCCAAAGGGACCTGCCCAGTAGCTAAGGAATTGTTAATGATTACGGTAATAGCAGGACATAAGCATGTGAAGTACATGTTTAGAACCTCAGTAGGCAAAGGGTCAAGAGAGCATGTGAAAGAGCTCATAGACATGATTAATTTCAAAGTATTATCTATGCTGACAGTTGTAAAATTAGAGGAGGAAGTGGAAAGTGAATTTTTAAAATGAGACTCGGAAGACAAACAAGACAAGCCGTTAATCTGTTGAACTGTTAATGCGTTATTGTTGCATTCACTTGCCCTAAATTAAAATTCTCTTCACTCACAGTATGAGTTGCAGTCAAATACGTTTTTCATAAGGTTAAGTGCTAATGTGTACATGCCCACGGAGAGCGCACGCTATTCAAACGCAAATGATCTGAGGCAATACATGCAAACGCCCACAAATGAATCTTCCATATGATTCGTTCAAACATAATTCCACACAGAACTCAACACTCCAGACCTCAAATCACCAATCCAGAACCATAAAAATCCAGAATCCAGCCAGTCTACGCTAACCAACGAAAACCCCCAGCTAAGAACTTTATGGCCATGCAAGCTTCAAAGAGATGAGCCCAGATACAGGAAGAACATGTTAGGGGTCGACCGATATGTGATTTTCAGGGCCAATGCCGATAGCGATTATTACAGATCAAGTAGACCGATAACCGATATTTTAAAACCAATATATAGCCTATGTCTGGTGTAAAAATGTAAGTTAATGTCAAAATTAAGAATAACAAAGAGTTTTGACAAATACTTTCTTTAAATTATTTTAAACATATCTTTAAATCTGAGAACTGTTAATAATAACATTATTATTATTATTAATAATAACTAAAAAAAATGTGCAGGGAGCACCCAGCAGCATTCTGTAAAACTTAAAGACTCTATTTTAATGGTTAAATTAAATTTCAGTAATCAAAAAGCATTTCTTATTCATTTAAATCATCAAACGTATTCAATTTATTTACAGTTTAACACAAATTACATGTTTAGGACCCTATGAAAAAAACAAACTTTTATTTTGACGGGTTGCCGTGGAGATCTTTGAGTTTCTGTGTGTTTATGATATGACGATAACTTTTCTCAGTTAAAGCTTTAAAAACCTCATGAAGTGACTAAGCGGCTCTGGAGATGATGTTTATGCAATCATGTCATATAATGATGCGGCTGAGGCTGAAAACAGCGCAAGCGTCACGCGTGCTCCAGTGTGTGTGGTAAATGAAATCACGCGTCTGCACCATTCATTTAGTGACACGCAGGATTTATATTTAAATAGTCTTTTTGCGGTTTGAAATTCGATTTGATTTGTACTGACCTGCTATTTATTAATTCATCAAGAAGTTGACAAATTCCGTGACATTCCGCTTTATACAGTAAATTCAGTTTTTATGACTGGATTCCGTGATTCGGTCCGTGTTTTCTGCATCGCGGACATCTCAGGACCCTGTTATATTGAGGTGTTTTGCAACTTCAGTGTAGTAATTTATTGCTACTTCAGCAAAGTCTGCTGCTGCCTTAACTTTGAGAGACAAGACAACTGATGCGTGATCAGTGCAGCAGCTCCAGTCAGCCAGTGCTGTCGGTGTGAGTGCTAAACTTTCAGTGCCTTCAGCTTTCCGCATTGATTGGACGGACTTGTGACTCCCAACAAATCAGATGTGCGGGACATTGCATTGGTCTAGTCTACAGAGTGGTGAGTTCCGACAGAGGTGGCTGCGTCAGAGCCAAATATAGCGCATTTCAAAATTAAATTATTTTATCGGCAAATTGGTTTTGAAAATGGCCGATACCGATAACCATAAAAATGCTCAATATCGGCCAGGCCGATAATCGGTCAACCCCTAGAACATGTCAGTGTTAGATACTTTGGAAATGACTGATTGGTTCAGAGATGGCACAGTTCGGGACCCACCAAGATAACGGCAGAGGTTGTTTGATCCCAAGACAAAGGATTTAAAACAAACCTCCTTCTTTTTAAGGAACTCTGAATGACCCCAGGGTTGAAATCTCTTAAAACCATAGAGACTGAGACTTTACATATAAAAATACATAATATCATCCCAAAACATTTCTTGACGGACTTATAATCAAACATCGTTCAACTACATAATTCTATATTGTGTCTACAACCACTGTATGTGTCTATTATGCTTAGATCACAAACAAGTCATGTAATTGTTATAACTATTAGATGTTTGAATGAAAGTGTGTCTTGTTTCCTATTAGTACGATCATATGTTCAGAAGATAGCTTGATTGAAATCTGTGTAAAATGTATCGTATGTATCGAGTTTAAAATCTTAGGACCCGAACAAAGCCTTAGAGTTATGAAGGGAGAGTTATGCTGAAGAGAGAGTTTTTCGCAGAAGAAGACTCCAGAATGCAAGATGAGTAACCATGTAGACGAGCAGACAAAAGAACCCAAATCAAGATCAGAAGAACATGGGTTAAACAGCAGCTTAATTCAAGCCATCTAACTACTCGCCTCACTTTACTCTCTTTCTCTTAGTTTTCTTTTCTTTTCCGTTGAGAGTCTCAGTTCTAAGTTAAGTTTCGCTGCACAGTTTCGGTAAAACGTTTTGTTGTGGCAAAAATTCTCATTAAACATCATCACTGCGTAAGAGACACTCAGAGTCAAATTAGTAAAAAGAGATGTATTTATTCTTGCAAGAACAGGCCCAGTACTTGGCCCAGTACAGGCCCACCACAGCAGTTACCCTGTGGAGTAAGTGAGACCCAGACAGGAAGAGATGGACAGCCTTTATACCCTGTTTCAAGGTTCCTCCACAACGGCTGTACCTTTGACCCATTTAGATAAGGTACCCACTGCCGTTCAGTTTCTACACTTAACCTGTTAACCGTTGCCAGAGTGTCGGCGCACTGACGCGTTTTTTGTTTATTTAGTTCAAATTTACTATCAGATTTAATGTTATACCTTGACAAACTATACATCGTTAAAAAGATATAATACTCAAGATTCAGTATTTGACCACTATTGTATTCTGAGAAACTTATAGTGACAGTTATGTCTTAATTTGTGTCAGGAGTTATGAAATGAAAAAATGAGTCGATACCTTTAATTTGAATTATGAGCGTCAGCTGGTCCATTCATAAAAAACACTCCGTGCTGTCGTCATGACAGCGATTCACAAAACATCGTCCCTCAGGGCTTTAGCTCAAAAATGTGCAGACTTGGAGAAATACTGATATATTCTCATAGATTCACATCATATTTCTATATACAGGAATAATATTTATTGAATTTATACCCAAATGCGTCGATGTAATCATTATGATCGCTTCTTACTGAGATGTGCTGTGTTTTCCATTCATACCAATAGCCTGAGGTAGCTATATGCACAATAACAGTCCATATATGGATCATGAAGAAGAACCTTAGTCATGTGACATTCCAGACGTCACTGATACAGACAGTAGCTGACAGAGATCGCTGTAACATGCAGATAAAGATGTTTTGAAGACAATAAACATGATTGCAATGATATTTGAGTTACCTGTGTTCTTCAAGCCATGCCAGGTATTTCATAATAATAGATTATATTTGTAATGTAATGCTAATCGATATAGATTTCATCATCGTGCAGAACACTATAAATAATACATTTTCTGTCGGATTTTTTTATCTGAAGCCAAATTAGATCACAGAAGATTATTTAAAACACTCGACTTGAGTTATAAAGTAAGTTTGGATCACAAACATGGTTTTAATCTCATAAATGGTCGTGTATTGATGGTGTGCTAAGCTAACATGCTAGCTAGCCCAGGTGCACCTGCCACCAGCAGTTATTGTTTTATGATTTTTTTTCTAAATAGGAATGCTTACTGAAATGTGTCAGTGCATTTGATACCAGTTTCAAATATTTAGTGAGAACTTTGATAAAAGAAATTAGGTTTTGAAACCCTATGAATAGCCTGTGAATAGCCAGTCGTTAGTAGCTATAATGCAGACAAAAGAAATGCATATTTAGAGCCATAACCAGTCTGGAGAGGTGTAAATGTGTGCAGGGGAGACTGACATTGAATGGGGCTCGTTTGCACCACAAAATAATAGAGACAATAGACTGAATAGATGACTCAGAAGATGACTAAACATCAGTTTGCATTTTAAAGTCTAATCAAAATAAAGTAATTTGACATGATCTTGAAAAACATTTAACTAAATACAGAGTTTTAGACTTATCATTTTCAGATTTTAAATATAAAATGGTCACACATATGGCTTTAGCTGCAGTGCATTTCTAGATTGCTCCAGGGCCAACTTCAATTTTATTTTTATGAAGATGTTTCATAAAAATAAATTTCTAATAACTTTACAAAACTTTGAAGTCACATATGTTCTGTCACATATGTTCCTGAAACGTCACACCCAACCCCTCCCCAAGCACATCCATACATATATCTTGTCTCACACATTGAAGGTTCAACAGAAACACATGACTCAGAATACCTAATAATCTCCTCTACTGATCAATGTAAAATCAAAAATTTCCATAACAGTTTCCACTGCAAAGCCTGCTTCCAACTTCAAAGACTTTCCATCCATCCGCGAACACACTAAGTTATTTGGCCGCCCAAGACATCTATCCAGGCACGAGGAGAGCGCCAGCCAATCAACGAACCCGGGTAACCCCCTTTTATGCTGACAAAAGAAATCCCCAAAGGAATGCAAAGACAAGCAAGTCGCCTCCAGACTCTTGACTGAACTGGTGCTTTGATATAAAATTGAATAAACCGCCTAAGAAACGATAGAAGGCTTAAATTAAGGATTGATGGTTCATTCAGGTCATGTCTTATAGGTGCATATAGAAACTTGGGATTTCATTATCTCATTCTTAAAACTAATTTTCTTTCCTCACTCTCTTTCTTTCTGCAACTCGTATAAATGTGTGTGTGTGTGTGTGCGCGTTAGATATTCTAGAATAGTTATTAGTTCTAGATAGTGTTAGAATAATCAATAAAGTCTTGTTTATATTTTAAAGATAATTGTTCTAATAATAGTTGTTTTGTGTGCTTACAAATTTAATGTTTTAACCCTCTGGGGTCTGAGGTGTTTTCTGGGTCCTGGAGGTGTTCTGACATGCTCTGACATTTGTGCTTTTTTCTGATACTTGTGACATTTTCATGGCTAAAGTCTGATTACACTGTATTCAGCACAAACTCTGCTACAATAATGTCAGCGACATGTATGTAAAAGTTTTTAGTTTTGAGATAATGACGTTTATGCGTGGTTTGTGAAAAAACAAAAAAACATTGTCACTGAAATAAGGTCATGAAACCCATACTGATTATTTCTTCACAAGACTTTTGAAATTTGTATCACGTAGCCTAGAATATTTGTTCCAAAACTATGTGAAAATCATCCTGATTACTCATTCAGATAAGACAATATATAGATTTAAAACTTGTAAGACATGTTTTGTGTAAGAAAGCTTTATGCGGGGAGGCGTTAACCATCATTAATATTGAGTGTTTCACACCTGAGAAAGACAAAGACCCTCCCCTAATAGCCCTATAAGGTGCTATCATTTTGAGGATCCTTGCACAAAGAATGAGGAGAAATTTTAAAAAGAATGGCTTTTAGATTGTTTGGATTTATTTACAACACAACATAATCCAAATATACACAACAAATGACAAAAAAACACATTAGTAAACACACTGATCTAAAGACAGAGACTTGGTCAGTCAAACACCTTTGTGGCATTCCTAAAACATAGTAGGCCCTAGGCTACATACCTGTCATCTCCAAGGTGTTTCATTTTTTACTTTACCATGTTCATGTACAGACATCTGGTCCCTTTAAAAATATATTTTTAGAAAAAACAAACAACACATGTGAACATGCTGGTATCAAGAGAAACTATAGGGCTGCACGATTTTGGGAATAAATTTTTAGATTTTTCTGGTTAAAATTATTAAATTGACTAAATACATACACTATATATATATATGAACACCAAGTTTGTTGTGCCTTGTAGGTATATATGTGTAGGGCTATATAAAAAGGTTACTTCAAACATTTCCATACATTACGACGTTATGGAATGAGATTTCTGTGGGTCTGAATGGCGCGTTTTGCTTTTCAAACCCACAGCGAGAGACTCAAACTCACAGCGCGTGCAGAGGGCATTTACTGAAGCGATCGAGCCGCTCCAAACTATGAAACATTATTCTTACCATATTATACATATCTATGTGTGAGCAGATATCCACAAACACAGTATTTAACAGTAAACACATTATAATATTCACCATGGATAAACACTCATACGAGTGCTGTGTTTAATTATCGAACAAAACATTCTCATGTCGTACATGTAGGCCTATATACATTTAGCATTGGGCTTCAGGTTTTAAATCGCATTTCATAACGTACATTTTAGTCTGGTACCAGTTTAACTAGTAGCTACAATGTAAAGTTTATGCAACAATAACATGCTATTATGTCTTACCTTAAGAATCGTTCTCATAATCAAATCGTGTTCTTCTAATTCTTCTGAGGTAAATCCAAGGTGCACAAACACAGTATTAAACTCGATGAAAAGCAGAGCAGTATTGAAGTCGCTGATAGCTACTTTGTTTTGAGGTGATGAGGGCGGTAACAGCTCTGCGTTCCTCCACGTGGATCATTTGCATCCGAACAGCTCTTGTGCGCGTGGGCGTGGTCACATTAGCGTTAAAAAGCTCGGGCTGGAGAAACTGTACGTCGTTACTTTCATACAAATTACTTAAACAGAGAATATTTGTTTTTGATATGATTTACATCATTTAAAAATGGAGACTTTAAGCTTCGTAAAGACATGTTTCATGTCACAGTGACAAGCATTCGCTGAGTTATAGGTCATTTTATGTCGCGTTTCAGAATGAACTTCACATTGAGAGAGACAGAATGCGCATCATGTTTATTTTATCTATTTTACGAAAAATGCAACATTTTGTTTTTATTATAAGTGTACACAAATAAAAGAAGACATTTAACAGTTTTGAATGATGTGTAACACTTATATGTAAGATCAAAATCAACAGAGTATTTTGAGTTTGTTTTGCACTGATAAGAAAAAAAGTGAGCAGATCACGCCGGCGTGATTGCCGACCCCAGAGGGTTAAACTGCTGATCTAAGTTGCCTTGCTAATAAATTGTGTTTCACTATAGTTTGGATATTTATATCCGCTGCAGAGGTGAGTTACGGACCGTTCAAATGAACACTGGAAGAGTCATTTGCTTGGCCGTATAAGTGATTCTTTTAAGATTCCCTATAAATTAATTAATTCATTTTGAGCTAAATGTACCTGTCTGGCCCCTTAAATACATATTTGTATTATACATTATTACAATGCTGCTGTTTACTACAGAACAGCTTGCATCTGTGCTGTATAAGCAACGTATTAAACTGCAAATTAACATTTATATGCTAATATATCATAAAAACGATATGTTACAGATGAAATATGAATGACAAGATTTCGTTGATTAGTTTTGGATAGATTCTAAAGTTTTGACTGTAAAAAAGAATGTCACATTATATAAGCTTTTGTTCGCCAATTTCTGCTCATATGTTAAATATATAGTATGTGATGTTTTGTCAAAAATAAAGTAGGTATATTGAATTATCAACTAAAATGTTATTATAGTGTTTGTTCCAATATTCAAACTAATGAATCCTTAACTCTGAAATACGTATGATAAAATGTATACTTTTTAAAAAGAAAGATTACACTTGAAATATTGTTGAAATTGTAATTGTTGTTGATTTACATGTGAAAACTGTTTAATAAGATAGCAAAAAATATATTTACAAGGTAGATGTAAGCAACATCTTAATAGGTCATTATAAACCTTCTCATTAAATTATTTATTATCGTTTTATATTTTATCAGTGCAAAAGAGACTCAAAATACTCTGTTGATTTTGATCTTACGTGTTAGTGTTATACATCATTCGATCCTGTTAAGGGTGTATTTTTTTGTGTATACTCACAATATAAACACAGTATTGTGCTTTTAGTCAAATAAAGAAAAATAAACATGATGCTAGTTTTGCCTCCTCTCTGTCAGTGAAGTCCATTCTGAAACGCGTCCGAAAATTAACTGTAATTCCGCGAATACTTGTCATACAGGCACGAGTGTTTTTCCATAATGAAGCTTGAACTCTCTTCTTTTAAATTAAGTAATTTATATAAAAAACAAATATTCTCAGTTTATGCAATCTGTATGAAAAGAGAGAGATCTCAGTCTTTTTCTTTTCAGCTCATTATACCTGATTACGTGTTACGGAGAGCGCGCGCTATTCAAACGCAAATGATCTAATGCAAGCCATTCAAACATGCCAACGCCCACCAGCTGGATTATAAAACACATCATGTTTAAAGGTGCCTTATGTCAAAAAATCAATTCATACTCCACATATTCCATACCAGATGGGGGCAGTATACCTCCAGAAAGTTGGCCTACTCTAGTCTGTTTTTTAGTTTCAGGTTGTTAATCTTCTAAAACCGTCAAATAGTCCGCTTTGTCCCGCCAAAGCCTATTTTGATCGGTGAGGGATGTAGAATAGAATGACTGCTGCCGCTGCGCTTGACAGGGCGCATTAAGAGCAGAGAAAGAGAGAGAGAGAGAGAGCTAGGCCGCGCGCGCGCACTCTCACGTCTTCAAACAACACGAGCGCGGTCCTGCTCTCTCTCCCTCGCGCATATTAATCAAATCAATTGACACTATAGTAAGACCGCAGTTTCACGTGGAGCATTTGGAGATTTTTAGAGATTAAAGAGATACAAGCCGTGCGAGTTATTCGTGTGTTGCAGTTTGGCTGGTGGTTATGTATGTTGCCCGCATACCGCCTCCCATGGCCGAAACTGGTATTAGACACCAGCCGGGCCGGGGCTAGTAATTTAGCATGCTAATTCAGGTTTATATCTCGGCAGCACTATAACTTGTCATTTATTTAATGACATCATTGCACTTATTTCTTCTCATTCTTTTGATACGTGTAGCTCATTTTTTGGATATTTTTACCTCAATTTTGACATATGGCACCTTTAATAAGTAACTTGTACTTTACCTTTTCTTGCTACGCTGTGAGGAATAATACTATCTAATAATCCTGGAAGATGTACCAGAAGTGCTGGTACTTTCATTTCGAGGAGCAACGGATCCAGCTGATGTAGTAAGTCATTTATTCTTAAGTGCTTTGTTCTAATCGCGATATTGAACAGTGTCTGTTAACCGCAAAAAGACTGTTTAAATATGAATTGCGTATCTGTGTGTGAATAATGAATGAACGGCACAGGCGCGCGCGCTGTTGTTTACTACAGTTATAGAGCTCGTGTTTGTGCCGTTCATTCACTCTCGCACCTACATTAGTAAACATGTTAATTTTACATAAACACGTCCAAACTATATTGCTATAGCCTACTGAGATGAGTAAGAATAGACTGAAATATGTTGAAATAAAATGTCTGTATAAGCAACAAACTGCAAATTAACATTTATATGCTAATATATCATAAACACGATATGTGACAGACTAAATATGAATGTTTAGACAAGATTTTGTGATTAGTTTTGGATAGATTATAAAGTTTTGACTGTAAAAAAAGACTACTGCCACATTAAATAGGTAAGCTTTTGTTCGCCAATTTCTGCTCATATGTTAAATATATAGTATGTGATGTTTTGTCAAAAATAAAGTAGGTATATTGAATTATCAACTAAGATGTTATTATAGTGTTTGTTCCAATATTCAAACTAATGAATCCTTAACTTTGAAATACGTATGATAAAATGTATACTTTTTAAAAAAAAGATTACACTTGATATATTGTTGAAATTGTAATTGTTGTTGATTTACATGTGAAAACTGTTTAATAAGATAGCAAAAAATATATTTACAAGGTAGATGTAAGCAACATCTTAATAGGTCATTATAAACCTTCTCATTAAATGATTTATTATTGTTTTTTATTAGTGACACATTTGGGGAGAGGATATATTCCAAAACTTTCTAAAAATGCAGCAGGGGCGTCGCTAGGCCCTTTTTAGGGGGGCTTCAGCCCCCCTAAACTTCTGCCTAGCCCCCCAAAAAATTTGTGATTAATGTAGGCTACACAAATTCGTGTTCGCTTCAGTCTTGTTATAATCAGATTCAGCGCGTTCTTCATCTTCAATCCGCAGCGGCGCCGAGCAGAGAGCACGTCAGAAACAGAGGACAGGGTGTGTGTGTGTATGTGTGTGTGCTGTTCATCTGAGCCTCATTGGTCTGTCACTGCTCGTCAATGTTAGAATATTTGAGATGACCAATCAAATCAAAGTAGGAGGGCTTTATGTTCACAGACGCTGCTGAGCGCGAATTTTAACAGTGCGACTCGACGCGTACAGTCAAGTGCGAGATAAGATGTAAGTAGCTAAACTTAACATTTTATATTTGACATTTTTTTAGGTCATAAATGTTAAACGAATGACAAAAAATAATCAGGCAAACTAATATAGTTTTGTCTATTTTCGCCATTTTGAACTGAAAATAGGCCTTTGTAACGTGTAATGTAATAATTAGTTTACTGTCATTGTGAGGGGACAAGAAACATTAACAAAGCCGTTTTCATCATGTTAGGCACAAGATTAATAATGAATGTGTACATATTGAGAATATAATACAAATTGTAGCCTTTAGTAGGCTAAATTAAAAAAGCTCAGCTTTAGGAGGGGAAGAGAAAGGGATGAAGAGACTGAGAAAAAAAGAAAGAGTGATGGAGATGAGGAGAGAGCAGGTATTGACAAATAATCTGCACTGACATGGTTTTAAAGCTATTTCTTATCCTTTTTTTGTCTTAAAAACATCTTGAAATGCACATATCAGAGAAATAAAAAATTTGAACCCCCTACCAACCTCAAATTTAGGACCTCTTTGATTATAAAGCCCTGTCTACGGCCCTGTATTAGGCATAAGATCAATAATGAATGTGTAGCCTACATATTGTGAATGCAACCTATCAGTTGACCCTATGTTTACTTTCTTCACTGACAGACAAAAATGAAAAGCCTATATCAGTCAAAGCTCAGCTTTAGGAGGGGAAGAGACAGGACAAGATAAAAACAAAGAGAAAAAGAGTGTGATGCTGATGAGGAGAGAAAAATAATCAGCTGCCCACTGACATGGTTTTAAAGCTGTTATCCAATTTTTTTGGCCTTCAAAACATCTTAAAATGCACATATGAAGATCAGAGAAATCAAAATTTTCTTGGGGAAACCCAGAACCCCCCTATCTGCCCTACCTCACATTTGGGACCACAGTGATTATAAAACCCTGCCTTTGCATGGTAATGAAAGTGAGCATTAGATCCTAAACTAAAGTGTTAACTTTTTTTTATTATTTAAAAAAAAAAAAATCATACCCTCATTGGGGGCTTAGCCCCCCTAAAATGAAAATCCTAGTGACGCCCCTGAAATGCAGTATGAGAATTAACTGCATAGTTACTAGAAATGTTTACCTTGGATATTATACAATTTGCATGCATACAAAACAAGTCCTCACATTCTTTCTTGTGGTACCCAGTGACATACCTGACTGAACATACGATGCTTCCAAGATGGCGCCGGTCTGTTTGCTGGCTTGCCGTCGGATGTCAATGTCATTTGTTTTATATGTATTGATATGGTCGATCTGTTGGTCTTTGATTGAAACCACGTCTGTACTCACCTACGATCGTCATGCCCTTCTTTATTTACGTCTCTCTTCGGCGGACTGCTGCGGACGCATCCCTGGTGAGGATTACTTCTTCAACTCACGGGCTTCCTCTATCTTTCCCGCGATCAGTTGTCACTCGACGGACTGCTGCTTGCATCGTAAAAAGCGTGCCAGAAAACGAGGAAAACGCAGTGGACTTCTTGTTAGGCTAAAGAGACGCGGGGCTTCATCGCCACGGATTATCCGCGCCTGGCCTGGAAGCTATTGGTTGACTAAATACAACAGCACTTCGGCGTTACAGCCTACCGGTCCTGTTCCAGTCCGTTCGGACTCATGGACCCCCCTTCGCCAACCGTTAAGACAACGTCGCGTCAACAGAGGTGTCGACATTCGGAACCTTCGCACTCTGGAATACGTTAAACTACCGGCTGTGCACATGGATACCGGACCGCAACAGGTGAAACTGGCGCTGGTAAACGCAAGATCCATCTGTAACAAATCATTTATTTTAAACAATTTTTTTACATCTCATGACTTGGATTTCCTATTTCTGACTGAAACCTGGCTCAATGCTGGTGAGCTGGATTCTTTGACTGATCTATCACCAGTTGATTGTGTCTATTTCAGCTCTCCCAGGCTAGTAGGCCGTGGTGGAGGAGTTGCTACAGTGTTTAATAAACGTTTTAGATGTAGACTGTTGCCTGCCACCCAATTTTATACTTTTGAATTGCAACTATTCACAATTCAGTCACCCATCCCGGTGACTTGTGCCCTTATTTATAGACCACCAAAATATAATAAGAACTTTATGCAGGAATTCGGGACATTTCTTTCTAATATAGTCCCCACTGTGGATAAATTGCTAATTCTGGGTGATTTTAATATTCATGTCTGCTGTCCTTCCCACCACCTGGTAAACGAATTTCTAACACTCATAGACTCATTCGACCTTATCCAACATATCAATGGCCCTACACACGAACATGGACATACCATTGATCTTGTCTTAACTTATGGTCTTTCAGTATGTAACATTGATATTGAGCAAAGCTGCCTGTCGGATCATATGTCTGTCATATTTAACATAATAGTGCCATATCTACCCCCCAAGGACGAGAGGGATGTACACTTCTCTCGTGTGATTACTCCATCAACTGTAACTGAGTTTTCTAATGCCTACACAGAGTCTTTAACAAGGTCTGTTTTAGAAACTCCATCGCTTAACCTCACTACTGAGGAAATTATGATGTTGTTTAACGAGACATGTACAAACATCTTAGATTTGGTTGCACCACTAAAATCAAAGTGCTCTAAACGCAGCTCTCGCCCTTGGTTTAATAATCATACCCGGGCTCTCAGGCAGGAGTGCCGTAAAGCAGAACGTGAATGGAAAAAGGATAGGCTACATGTCTCATCTGAGATTTTCAAGAACCATCTGTCCACCTATCAGTGCGCGGTTAAAGCAGCTAAAATCGAGTACTTCTCAGATTTTATAAAGAAAAATTCACATAATCCTAAAGTACTGTTTAATACTTTTGATAATGTGGTTAACACGAAGCCTCCCTCACATCCAGATGCTACTCCTGAGTTGTGTATACAATTTCTTGATTTTTTTAGGAATAAGATTAAGGTTCTATACTCGAGTATCCCCACCTATCACGCCTCCAATTTTCTCAATTATTCCACCTATCATGTCTCTAATTCTTCCAATTCTAGTCTCGATAATGTCCAGCTAACACATTTTACTCCAATTGATCTTATTAAAATGACAGAGATAATTTTAAAACTGAAACCGACTATCTCACCAGCGGATATTATGCCGACACGTCTTTTTAGAGAGGTGTTAGGTGTGACTGGCCCATCCGTTTTGACTATAATGAATAGCTCATTATGCACTGGCATTATTCCGTCTTGTCTTAAGCATACCGTGATTAGGCCAGTTTTGAAGAAGCCAAGTCTTGATTCTTCTGAGTTTAATAACTTTCGACCTATCTCCACGATACCTTTTCTGTCTAAAGTGTTGGAGAAGATCGTCTTTCTCCAACTCTCTGCATTCTTAACAGACCAAGATCTTCTTGATAAATTTCAATCGGGATTTAGGACCCGTCATAGTACGGAAACTGCCCTCGTTAAAGTGACAAACGACCTTTTGCGCACATTGGACTTGGGTAATTCCGCTATTCTAATTTTACTCGACCTAACCACCGCCTTTGATACAATCCATCACAGTATTCTTTTAGATCGTCTAAAGCAGGAGGTTAGGCTTAGCGGTATGGTCTTACGCTGGTTTCATTCATATCTCTCAAATAGATCTGTTTCAGTTAAAATTGGTAACTATTCATCACCTTCAGTACCACTAACATGCGGGCTCCCACAAGGGTCCATACTAAGTCCTATACTATTTTCCTTGTATATGTTACCTCTGGGCTCTATTTTCAGGAAATATGAGATTACATATCACTGTTACGCTGACGACACTCAAATTTATGTCCCACTACATCCTCTTGATAAGTCTTGTTCCAACCTTGTAAAGTGTCTTGATGAGGTAAAGTGCTGGATGGCTAAGAATTTTCTCCACTTAAATGAGAACAAAACTGATGTTATCGTTTTTGGCCCTCTTGGCTCTTCACCACTCATCTCTTCCTATTTGGGGCCACTATCCAGTAATGTCCACCAATGTGCAAAAAATCTGGGTGTACTTTTTGACTCTGAATTAAAGTTTACAAAACAAGTGAGTGCTGTGGTGAAAAGTAGTTTCTACTACCTAAGATTAATAGCGAAAATGAAACCTATGCTCTCACCTAGGGATTTGGAGACGATCATCCATGCATTTATATCATCAAGACTGGACTATTGTAACGTGGTATATTTGGGACTCTCTCAGTCTTTGCTGAATCGATTGCAGCTGGTTCAAAATGCCGCTGCTAGATTATTGACCAGCACGAGAAAGAGTGATAGAATCACCCCAATTCTAAAATCCCTTCATTGGCTACCAATTAGATTTCGGATCGATTTTAAGACCTTAATATTCATTTTTAAAATTTTAAATGACCTGGCACCATCCTATCTATCCGACATTATTTCTCTGCACCAGCCAGTAAAGAACCTGAGATCGGCAGATAAATTATTGCTCCAGGTACCCCGGTCCAGACTCAAGCGGAAAGGTGACCGAGCCTTTTCGATAGCTGGTCCCAGGGTATGGAATACTTTACCTCTCGCCATCCGCTCCATCCCCACGCTGCATTCTTTTAAAACGGCTTTGAAAAAACACTTCCATAGCTTGGCATTTAACTCCGACCCAAGAGAGACCGAAATATATTAATCTTATGTTGTTGTGTTTTGTATCTTTTCTGTTTGGTTTTATTGTTGGAATTGTACAGCACTTTGGGCTGCCCTTGAGGCAGTAGAAATGTGCTATATAAAAAAATAAACTAAACTAAACTAAACTAAAGGCTCATTATGCGGCTCATTATGCAGCTCATTATGCGGGCAATTGTCTTCTCAGGTGTGAATCACAGCATTATTCATGATCATTCATGCCCCCACACATATTGCCTTTCCAAACAAAAAGTGTTTTACAAAATTTAAATCAATGTATTGTTTTGTGTAAATGATTAGGCAGGATGATTTTCAGATCATTTAGAAGCAAAAACTCTAGGCGACAACATCCATTAGTCAAAAGTCTTGTGGACACATATTTAGTATGTGTTTTGTGGCCTTATTTCAGAAACTTTAATTTTTAGTTTTTTTCAATAACCATGCATAAACATTATTCTCATGTTGCTCACATATTATGGTTTGTGCTAAATGGTTTGTGCCCTGTTTGTGCTAAATAGAGTGTAATGACACATTTGCCATTAATATGTTTATAAGCAACTGAAAAAAAACACAAATGTCAGGGCATGTCAAAACATCTTAAGGACCCCAAAAACACCTTAGACCCCAGAGGGTTAAAAGTGTCATTACACTCTATTCAGCACAAATAGGGCTACCATAATATGTGAGCAACAAGTATGTACCTGTTTGTATATTTGAGAGAATAATGTTTATGCATGGTTATTGAAAAAAAATAAAAAAAAATAAAACTAACAATTGAAAAGACTAAAATGACCTTGCAAACCCAATGACAGACATTTCTGGCTGGATGAAGGACCACCACCTTCAACTAAACCTTGCAAAGACAGAGCTACTTGTGGTCCCGGCCAACACAACACTACACCACAACTTCTCCATTCAGCTAGGTTCGTCATTCATAAATCCATCAAGGTCAGCCAGGAACCTTGGAGTTGTGATTGATGATCAATTGAACTTTACAGACCACATTGCTAGATGTGCCTGGTCCTGCAGATTTGCCTTATACAACATTAGGAGGATCAGGCCCTTCCTATCAGAGCATGCTACACAACTCCTTGTCCAAGCACTTGTTCTATCCAGACTGGACTATTGTAATGCTCTCCTGGCAGGTCTTCCAGCTTGCTCTGTCAAACCTCTGCAACTGATCTAGAATACTGCAGCTAGAGTGGTCTTTTACGAGCCGAAGAGAGCACACGTCACTCCTCTCCTCACAAAATTGCACTGGTTGCCAGTTGCTGTTCGCATCAAATTCAAGTCACTGACTAATGCCTACAGAACAACCACTGGCACTGCTCCCTCTTACCTAAACTCATTACTTCAGACTTACGTGGCATCCAGAAAATTGCGCCTTGCAAGTGAACGTCGTATTGTGGTGCCATCTCAAAGAGGCACAAAATCTCTTTCTTGGACCTTTTCCTGGTCTGCCATACTGGTGGAATGATCTGCCCAACTCAACCAGAGCTGCTGAGTCCGTGGCCACTTTCAAGAAACGGCTGAAGACTCATCTTTTTCGGCAACACTTGATCCATTAATACTAACACTTTATCTTCTATTCTATATTTATTATCTTTAAAAAAATAATAATACAGGTACTGTGTTAGATTAAACTTGGAAGGGTCATAGCACTTGAACATTGTTGTATATATATTGCTTTTAATTTATTTAGAATATAGTTAACAATATAATCCAAATATAAATGAAAGTCAAAAGCACATTTTGAGTACACAGTCATACCTGGAAACAAATCATGTTCAGATAGGCTATATGAGCCATTCTACAGAATTAGTTCAAGGTTAGAGTTGGAAACATCTTGTTTTTTTTGTTTGTTTTTTTTCACAAATTTTGTATACATACAAATTGTATAATATCCAAGGTAAACATTTCTACTAATTGTGCAGTTAATTCTCATACTGTATTTTCAGAAAGTTTTGGAATATGTATCCTCCCTCCAAATGTGTCACTAATGAAACACAATAATAAATAATGTAATGAGAAGGCTTATGTTGACCGATTAAGATTTTGTTTACATCTACCTTGTAAACATTTTTTTTGCTATTTTATTAAAAAGTTTTCACGTCAATCCACAACAATTACAATCTTTGTAAAAACCATACATTTTATCATACGTACTTCTAAGTTAAGGATTCATTAGTCAGAATATACATTGGAACAAACACTATAATAACATCTTAGTTGATAATTCAATATACCTACTTTATTTTTTGACACATCAAAGTAGTAGATGTGTTCATGTTAATGTTAGAATGGCATGTTGACTAATGTAAGTGCTTGTAGTAAAAAACAGCGCGCATCTGTGCAATTCATTCACACATAGACACGCGATACATATATTTAAACAGTCTTTTTGCGGTTTACAGAAACTATTACATATCGCGATTAGAACAAAGCACTTAAGAATAAAGAACTTACTATTCACAATCCTCAGCTGGATCCGGGCTGTATGTTTGCATGCACACATGTACATATGTAAACTTTAACATGAATGAATGAATGAATGAATTTTTTTTATTTCGAGCAATATAGTGACATGATGAACATCCTCCTGAAAACAAAATTTTTCTCCTATTTTCAGTCTCATTTTTAATGGCTGGTGCACTGGTTTTTGACCAGCACACCACAAGTATAACTTTGTGCCATGTTGTACAAAACAAAAGAATTTCAATTCAAACTTCCTGATTAAACATTAATGTAGACTAGTGTGATAAACAGTGTATTCCCCCCCCCCCCCCAGATTTCATTTAATATTTGCAAAATTATTTACAAATAATGCTTTTTTTACTCAAAAACTGAGGTGCATACGCTCAGATCAATGCGGCCTACAATAATTAATCAGTTTGAAAAAGAAATACAAAATCAGTTGTAATTATAACAAAACAAATTCGTTTTGGTGAATGCCAACAACATGATTATTGTTCATGAGTCCAACATCCAGCCACTCAAGAAAAAGTTCTGGTTATTACCAATGTTGAAAATCAATGTTTTTTTTCAGGATTCTTTAATGAATAGAAAGCTCAAAAGAGATTTATCTGAAAAAGAAAGCTTTTGTAAGTTATAAATGTCTTTACTGCCACTTTTGATCAATTTAGTGCATCATTGATGAATAAAAGTATTACTTTCTTTAAAAAAAAATCTTACTGACCCCAAATTTTTTAACGGTAGTGTATAATGTTACAAAAGGTCTCCATTTCAGATAAATGCCTTTTTTAAGTATGGTTTGTGTGTAATGTGACATTTTTTTAATGACATTAAATTTTTTTTTAGAATTAAAGTGTTAAGCAAAACAAATGTGTTTATACCTGAGAACCTTTTGTACACACACTTAACTGCAGACACTGAAATTACATACACTGACTGTGTGGTACAGTACAAATATTTTGAGTGTCCCTTATTTTCCTATAATGAACCACGACTGTCCCTTATTTTCCTATTCTGAAGTTGGCAACCCTACCTACATCTTGGATGGCCTGAGGCTGGGTAAATAAACAGCAACTTTTCCTTTTTGGGTGAACTATCCCTTTAAGATGGCAGAGTATTGTTTATTAGGCAGTGAAAAAGTTCACATTATCAAAATGTTTGCTGGGTTTTTTTCTTCATTAAAGTAGGTGATTTATCTCGTAATTGTCAGTTTTAGTTAACTTCAGATAAATGCTTCATAGGTTTTCAGCACATGTGTAAAAACACAGATTATGCTGTTTGTTTTTATGCTATACATTTCCAATCACACATTTCACAGACCTGCATTCAAGTTGCTTTATTTTCGCAATGGGATATTTGAGAGGTATTTCTATACTTCTACAACTCTCTTGTGTTCAACACTTAGAGTTAATTTAAGTGCTGCTGGTTTCAGTGAATGACTCTTGTTATAGAGTTCATCATACAGACAGAAGAAGGAGGCAGTATTATATCAGAACTGTCTGCAAACGACATGAAGCTGTTGATAGTTTCTGCTTCAAAGATATAAGAGCGCATTATAAGAAACACTGTTTGAGAAATCTCACTAATGAACACTGAAACAGAAAAACTGATATCACAGTATGTGACAACAATATCATCTTTCTGTGATCGATTCACTGAGACACACTGGATCTGTTCGATCATGACACGAGGAAGTTTAAATAAAATCATCAATATGACTTCAGCACAGGATTAAAGCCTCTCAAAGTGACCAATGACACATCATGACACACACACATGAAAACAACTAAAGAAAGATGAAACACTCACCTCAGATAATATTGTAGATCTTTCTGTTTCCTCTGAACTATCGTGTTGAAAATAAATTTCTTTCACTTTCGTAAAGGAAATTGTTTTTCGGAAAGAGACATAAAAATCATAAGAATGACATTCATCAACACACGCACTCAGTCTCCAGTCACTGTCTGCCGAAATATTTATACTATATTTGCTATTTGATGCTCCCAATCAGCGGCGCGTATTCAAAGCATGACACCATTTTCCTCCCGCTGGATTCACCCGATTCACTGCTGTAATCCTGAAGCTTTACGGGATCGGGAAGTTCCCACAGCATTATCAGATCTCAGGAAGCGCAAGGCATTCAATGAGCAAGAATATATCACACTTTATACATGCTATTCATGTCCATGTCTTGCGTCTATTATTCAATACTTGCACAGCAGTAAGTTTCTGCTAAAGCCGGTGTTGTACCGACATCCGACTTCCCTTCGCGTGCACGCGCCTCCCACATTAAAGCCTTGTTTATACTCGACGCGTCCGCAAGAGCGCGAAGGTGCGCGCGGCAAAATGACGTAATTGCGGTGTGGGCGGTCGTGCGCGTTGGGTGCGCAAGACCCCATTTCGCCTGGCGGTGTGCACGGCACTTTTTGTAACATCGCGCGCGGCGCCGCATCCGAAGATGAACGACTTCGAGCCGAATCTAGCCGAACTGGTACGTCTGCACCAGCATGTTTATGATCCTTCTATACACAGAGACATTTGCATTGATGGGCGACCATAAAAGCCTCTCATTTTGTGAATAAGAACACATTTGCATTAAGCACCCAGTTTGCACTTGTCTAAAGTAACTGCTTACATTTACAAAATAAGCCTACAATAGCAGAAGTAAGCCCTGCTGATGAAATTAAGGTTTAAACACCCTTCAATAAGGCTTCAGTTGTTTAACTAGTTTGTACAAAAAAGTACAATAAACCTACTGCATTTATTACTCTTTTAATATGGATCAGCTATTAATAAACTACTAATAAACGGCAAACTACTTCTTCACTGCTGATTCCTGGTGGTTTAGAGGAGAATTACTCCGAGTCGCCCCCTGTCGTTTCACAGAATAGCACAACGGCGAGCGCATCAAGTATAAACGCCTCGTCCGTTTGGAGAGGTTCGCGCGCAGTCAGCGGAGACTCGCGCTCGTGCGGACGCGTCGAGTATAAACAAGGCTTAATACGCGCTGAAGCGAGTTTAAACGCACTTCCTTCGCCATCCCTTGTGAAAAAAAGTGCACTTTAGTGTACTTTTATAAAGTTTAAACATACAAATAATATAATTTAAATGTATACACTTAAGTGTGACTTAAATGCAATGTTTTCGGTGGACTGAATACACATTAAGTGTAATTGATTTCAAATATATCACATATTAAGTTGAAATAAAATGCAATAAGTTGTCATTAAGAGTGATTTTTTGGGACAACTTAAGTGGGACTTTAATACAACTTTATATTTACTTTCATAATTGCTTCTAGTGTCTTTAAAACAGGGCTCTCAAGTTTTGAATACAGGCAAGAGTGACATCATCAGAGACACTGCAGCATATTAAATATATTATAAATAGTTTTTCTGCGTGAGAAATACAATGTGTGGCGGGAGTGCGTGACAAAAGACCGAAATGAGTGACTGTCCCAGATAGCAAAAATCATTTGGCCCAGATCTGGTCCAGACACTTCGTAAGTTCTGGGCCAAATCCACGCAACGGACCTGGGCCGGTGTCTTTTGGCACAACGGGCCAATACCGGCACGGTTCCGTTTTTTCCTCATCTGGACCAGAACTGTAGTCTGACTACGTCAGACTTCCTACTTCCGCTAATTTTTATTTCGCTCCTGTAGTCAGCAGTGACGTGCGGTGATGTCTTAAAGAGGCTAGGCACTGAGTTATGAAAGCCAGATTACCTGATTTATTGTTTAGGCTAATAATACGTAATAACAGTAAACGTTACGCACAAACGCAGCATAACAAGAAATGTACAAATCAGAATGTATACCGTGTACTCACCTATTTTTTACAGTCTATGGTTCTCTCTCTCTCTCTCTCTCTCTCTCTCTCTCTCTCTCTCTCTCTCGCACACACACACACACACACACACACACACACACACACACACACACACGCAAGCGCGGCACAGGCACACACCGGTAGTTAATGTCCACTCCAGCATCAATACAACCATTCTTAATCCTTAATTTTTGCACAGCGGCCAATTATGTCTGTCAGCAAAAGTAAAATCACACACTGCTCAATTGAATATGAAGGCAAATGGCTTGCATTAATTCAACCACATTTATCAATTCAATATTAAGCCCAAAATAGTTTTTGACTCACCAATCGGTAGATTATTTGTAGCCTACATAAAATCCATTCGCCGCTCTTTCCTCGTAAAGACGTCGATCACAACTTTGTAAAACTCATCTTTACGACCTTCAGTTGCTGCACTAGTCTATCTAAGGCTGGCGTAGACCTCCCTGTTGCTATTAACTCAGATTTTGAATTAAAATCGAGCTTGAAAAAATTTCTTAACTCTGTGATCACGGCCGGTGCTGTCATTTTGACTTTGAATTTGATTAGGCATAGGCTAGCTGTGGTGTAATGACGTTAGCTACGGAAATGTGTCCAGTAATATCTTGATTTTAATTGGTCCATGTCTGATATGTAACGTAGATGGGTACGGGCATAGCATATTTACGTACAAAGGCACAGCAGAGTTGTGCTTTTTGCCGTACATGTTAAAGAATACAGGATCGAAGTGCGCATGCGCAACATGGGTTTTTCGCTTGTCGTCTGCAATGAATGGACCGTAAAAGCATTGCTTATTCTACCATTTTGTTATTTGATTATGCGTAACTGCTACATTTGTCATCGTAACGTCTAGACAATTTGAATAACACCCATATTGCATATATAAATCACAAGAATAAACAGTAAAAATACAAATACAAGTTTATTATTTAATAAACATTTTTATTTTTGAATTTTGGCAGGGTAGGCAGTGCCTAGTTTGCCTACCCAGACCGCACGTCACTGGTAGTCAGTCTGAGATAGCAGCCTATCTTTCAGTTTTCCACCGGCCTGAAAACAGCCGGGCCAATCAACGAACAGAGGGCGGGCTGAGAGCCGTGACGTAGACGCTAAGCGCCGAGTTTAAGATTAGGTCAGGGAAATCGAAAACGACCGCGGATATGGAGACGCGAATGCAATTCGCTCTGTTGTGGAGAATATTCCCGGCATTAGCAAACTGAAGCCCGAACAAGAAGAGTGTGTATTAAACATTTTGAATGGAGGTGATGTTGTGGCCCTACCCTACTCCCTTTGGGAAAAGTTTAATTTAACAACTATTACCGATCGTCAGCGAGAAACTGGGGAGCCTTTTGACAGGTCAGTGTCTCCTTTCTTTTCCAGGTCTTAAATACCGTAAAACTTCAAATAATAGCCCGGGCTTTTATTTTCCCAAATCGTCGAACTGCACCGGCTTGTACTTGAGACAGGCGTCTATATGAGACAGGCCTTTAGAATTTAGTGTTGTTCATTGAGATGTTGTTCCTAGAGTATCTAATCTCTAAAAATCTCCAAATGCTCCACGTGAAACCGCGGTCTTCCGACCTTTTACTATCTTGTCGATTGATTTTGATGAATATGCGCGAGGGAGAGAGAGCAATACAGCGCTCGTGTTGTTTAAAGACGTGAGAGTGCGCGTGCGCGGCCGGGGCTCTCTCTCTCTCTCTCTCTCTGCTCGTTTGTGCCGTCAAGCGCAGCAGTCATTCTATTACATCACTCACCGATCAAAAAAGTCGTTTACAGCCATGTTCACTCCGGTATTTCGCTCGCATCATCAAGTGTTTAAAGTGGAAGTTCAATCATAGATTTGAGTTCGATGCATGATGTCTGTGGTTCGATGCGGCTGTGTCGGCGCATAACATACGTCATAAATAAACTTATCTGATTGGCTTACGGGTAACCAATGATTTTAAACTTTAGTACGCGCCCCCTAGCGAGAGAGAAAACACTTCTCTATTATGCTATTCCAGACTCTGTGTACGAAGCAAAGTGAAGTAGCAGAGTCTGGTATTACCAGGCTACCAGAACTGGGCCAGCTCCGGATTTCTTTATGGCGATTTGGCCCAAATGTGGGCCAGATCTGGTCCAGCTCTGTTTTGGATCTGGTCCAGAATCATGCTGGATCAGGGCCAGCTCATTTTGTAGACTGTACACACAGACACACTCGCTCTCTCTTTAAGAAGTATACATATCTAGAATTTCAAGAATCTTCTCACATGATCTAATATCTTATAGTCTTATGCCACTGATATTTTTTCTGTTAGGTTTTAACATGAAATGCTTAGGCGTTGAAAGTACTGCTATAGAAGTTTACACTAAAATGTACACTTTACACTAAAATACCACCTGTGTTAGCCCTAATTCACAGCCACTACTTCACAATAATCATGCATTAAAAAAAAAAATTGGACAGTAAATTTGACATATTCAAGGGCTTTCTTTGATTTTCTCCTTCCATTTATTACACAAAACAATGCAAAAACAGATCCACTGTGCATCTTTTTCCTTTTAATAATTTTTGCACAAGAGCTAAAATCAAAGTTCATAAACCACTTAAGTTTCTACTTGCTGGGCTTACATCATCTTCGAAAAGTTTCAAACAGTGGTACACAAATAGTTAAACAATCTCAGAACTTTTCTCAATGTATATTTTAAAGAATACATTTACATACTTGTGCTGTGTAGTAGTAACATAAGCCTTGTGAATTTATTTGTCTTCTTGAGTAGCAAAGAGGCAGCAAAAAGCTGCATCCCAAACATGTTAATATCATGAACTGCAAATCCATCAAGAACCAAACAGAAGGGTAGGAAAGCCATGGAACTACAAACCCCTTCACACGTGCCATTTAATTCCCATCTGCATCTGGCATCTGCAAACAAAAGACAAAGAAAAAAGCTGTTAGTTTTGAGATCTATTGAAGCAGCGTTCAGAGACAGACTATTGATTGACTATAAATGGACCTATATAGGATAAGTTGAGTTGCATTGTCTGTATTTGGGCTAATAATATAATATTATGACACTGCTGTTTTTTATTTGTAAACTAGTCTTTAAGACGAAAACAGTAGATACTCATGTAATTACCATTAAATGAGAAATCTGACTGCTATGGGGCTCAACATTATGTCTCTGATTGGTCATTGTGTTCATGTACTCAACATATATGTCTGTGATTGGCTACAATGATCAACGTTTCAAAAACATGTCGTCTTCACCAAGCGCTTACCACTGATAGATGGATCCGCTGATAGACGCCTGCTTTCAAACACTGTGTAAGCGCTCAATGAAGATGACATGCTTTTGAAACGTTGATCATTGTAGCCAATCAGAGACCTATGTTGAGCTTGTCAGAGCAATGGCCAATCACAGACTTAAATGTTGAGCGTGAGAACACAATAGCCAATCAGAGGCATTTAAGAATTTGTTCAACAGCGCTAAAAATGCTAGAGGGAAATGCTGGTATTGTCACAATTGAAAAAAAAAATTGTACCGATTTGGTACCGAAGTCGTTACTTTTGACAACACTAGTTCAGACACCAGCGAGTGTTTGAAATAGCTCCGATTGCGATCTGACGGGGATTCTGTTCACCATAAGGCAGAAATATATTTATATTGGATGCTAAAGGCAACTTATGCTAACCATTACCAGAATAATTACACATTATGCTGCAAATTAAAATGACCAGATTTTTTTTTTTTATTTGGTAATTTTACAAGAATAAACGCAGTGGGGTTTGCCACTATTGTAATGTTATACTGATGAAAAACAGTAATAGCTAAAAACACAAACTGCCACTAAGGAGGCTTTCACACCGGAGGAACCTTTTCGTAGTTAAAGTTAGACAGATCATAAACTAATGAACACAGAGAATGTGAGCTTAATGTTCTGCACGCATCTGAATTAGACTTTGAGAAATCTTTCCATTAGTTCTTGGGGAAGCACCCTGATGGCTTGTAAATTGTGAAAGCCCCCCTTATGCTGCTTCTATCTGAAATTTATCTCAGTTAATGCCTCTTTGGCTCTTGCACGTTCTTTCCGGCCGCCGCCACGGTCAGAGGCAAGATTAAACCAACGGATGGCGTAAGAATCTATATGTCAGTAATCTGCTGCACCGGTAGAGGACTGGTTACTACTTACAGCTCCTGTTGGAAAAAAAACAAAAAAGTGCCATAAACATCTCCAACTTCCCCAAACTAATAAGCTCCTAATTGATAGTTCTTCAGTAATGTAGATAATTTAAGGGATAAACAGGTATTTCAGCGATTTAAATATTAATTTAAAGGGAAACATACACCGGCAACAAAATCAATACCTGTGGCACCTGACGATTGTCACGTTTCAGTATGTTTGAGTTTTGTTTTGAGATCTTGTTTCCCCCGTCTTTGTGATTTTGGTTCAGTCCTGTTAGTTTTTCCCGCTCCTCGTTTGTGTTCAGTTTCTTCACCTGTGTTCTGTTAATTATCCCATTAGTCCCAGTTCTTTTAAGCCCTGTGTTTTCCCTCAGTGTTCGTTGGTCGTCGTCCGTGTATGGTTGTGTTTCCCCTGAAGTCCTGGAGTGTATTTTGTTCTTGCATGTTTATGTAAGTTTAAGTTTGTAAAATAAATCTCCTAAACTGTAGCTACCGTGTCCTCGTCTTCAGCTACCTGCACACAACCTGACAGAACGACCAACTCTTAAAAAGGTGAAAAGATGAGCCGAAGGAGGAAGAACAAGAAGGTGAGCCCCATTGAAAGACCTATCCTGTCCTGTCTTGTGTTGCACATGGGTGTTTTGTTATTTTGGGCCATGTGCTCTGGTCGTTGTCTGATCCCTCCCCCTCGTTACCTGATTATTGTTTGGGTTCTTCCACCTGTCCCCTCTTGGTTTGTTCCCTTCTTAAGTCTCCTCTTGTTTGCTGTCTTTGTCGGATCGTTGTCTAATGTCTCCCGTTCCCCATGATTCCCCGTTCCTCGCTTCATGTTAAGGTTCAGTTGTTTCATTTTTATTGTGTTTTTCCCCCTCGTGGATTTTTTGTTTTGTGTTTGTTTATTTTTGTAATAAACCATTCTCCTGCATTTGAGTCCTCACACCTTTTTTGCCTTACCCGTTCCGTGACATCTCCTTTGAATTGACAAACTTCACGATATGATACATTCTATAAAGAAACAACATCATATTACGTAACCTACTTATTCACAAAACTTTCAAAGACTTACAAGTCAAAACACATTGTAGGCACGAAAAGAGGAGAAGATTGCACTATACACACAAGCAAAATTATTTACTAATATTTGTAGAATGGGTTCACCTCTATAATCTGAGAAACTCCAGCTCCTATCTACAAAAAACCCCACTAATTCCTACCTAGTCTTTAAAGGTAACGTAATGTTAATCAGTCCCTCCAGAAAGCACACATTTTATATTTGTTTTATATTTTATTTATTCATTTTTACAGTTGTAGCATATTCCTTTTGTAAAGCTACATAACCATTGAATCAAACAAGTTTGTAAGTTTATTAAGGTCTGAAATAAAACAAGATGAGAATTTAAATATTCCCAGCTGTGATGTAGTGTGCTTGCTTATCATAGGAAGTAATACGAAATGACTCTTTACATTAAGGTAGTAGCCTAGTGAGAACAGTGTTGGTGGAATCACTTTTTTTTTCTCTTTTTCATCAAACCGGTTTTTGCAAGTTCCCGCAATTTCATCTCATAAATATCCCTCATATTCCATCGCATTTAAAAAAAAAAAATGTGCCGCATATAAATCACAGATTTTTGCCCGCAACAATCACAAAAAACTCCGCATTTTTCTGGAAGGACTGGTTAATGTTAACTATAGTTAGTGATTTGCGCCATAAAAGTACAACTAGAGGCCAATTCACACCGCACAGACAAACGCCAGCAAACACCAACAAGTTGGCCGTTGTATTCAGAATGTTATGAAAAATAAGCCAAAAGCCACCGACAAACTCGAGCACCCCCACGGAAAAACACGAGATATTGTCCAATCATTTTAACCAATACAAGTTAAAGATTGCAGCTTTCTTTTTTATATTGTTAAATGTCGAGAGTGCATCTGTTACAGGCCCCGTGCAAAAGGCCATTAAATGCATTTCACGACCACGTCATGTCACCGCGTTCACAAAATGGCGGACGGTCTGCACATATTTAATATCTTCACAACCCAGAACATTATAGTGATGGGTCGTTCATGAACGATCCGTTCATTGCGTCTGTCACGTGACAAATGAACGAAAGACTCGGAAGGTAAATTAATTATTTATGTTCCCTGTAAATTTTTGACTGCATTATAGGGGAGAGTGGGGTGATTTGTGCCGGGGGGAAGTTGATCCACCCCTTGTTTCTGGAAAACTATAGAAGAAATTGGTCATGTGACCACATCATTTTGAAAAGCCATCCATTTTACTTATCCTCCAAAGAAGAGAGACACATGGCATGACATGTAAGCACATTTTAGCTCAAACTGTTTTTTTCCTTTCAAAGTAAAATTTCTATGATTAAGGTTTTTTGATTGTCGTGTCTGAACAATTATTGACAAGTTTGAAAACATTTCACACATGTTTTAGGGCTTTAGCAGGCTACACAATGAGTCTATAGAGTTAGTATGATGTTAGCTCTTAACTGCTGGATCATGCTAGTTTTTCCAAACTTGTGGGTTCGGGGTGATTTGTGCCAAAGGGCCTGGGTTAAGTTGTGCCAGTGGCACCCCCATTTATAATTATTTTCAACATATTATTAATTTGTAATTGTACATTGTACTTCTACATTTTAGCGCTTAAACTATGTGACATTCTTAAATTTAGACCAAAACTTGGTGGTACAGGCAGAAGGGAGCAGAAGTTTATATTCCCCTGCAGCATTGAAAAGTGGGATGTTAAGAAGTAGGCCAGATCCAGACCACCTAGACCTACATACTCACAGGGGATAATCTGGAGAAGTGAGGAGATGGGCATGCCTCATCAGTGTTTGATTTAGGCCTACCTGGCATTTGTTTAATTTAGCAAACACTGATTGTTAACACTTTAATGTTATTAAAGAGAAGATTTATTAAGTTTTTAAGTGGCCTACGTCACAATAGGATGTTTAGAAATTAGCCTAGTCACTTTATTCTTATATGTTACATAATTGACAGACAGTGTTCTATGTCAACAGGCCAAAGCCTTCATTCACAAATTTCATATATTGTGTATTTAAGTGGACTTATTCCAACAGTTTAATAGGGTGACAATATCTAAATAAACCTTAAATTAGTAATTTTGTATTTATTTCAGACACAAAGTTACTGTTCTCAGGGATGCACCACATCCTGAAATATATGTAACTGTTACATCCTTAAGTTGAAGGCATTACTGTCATGGCCTCACTTTAAAGTCACTTTGAGTAAAAACTGGCACAACTCACCCCACTTTCCCCTAATGATTTCTTTATTTAGAATATCATCAAGATTGCATAGGTGGATGTGTTCGGGGAATTTGGCGGTTAGAAGTATAACGTTTAAAGCCACTTGAATGAACGAAATGACTCGGAAAAAGATTCGTTCATTTTGATGAACGAGTTCGAACAGAAGAGTCAGTAAAATGATCCGAACTTCCCAACATTAATACACAAAATATTTGCAGCATGAACATACATCAGAATTACAGGACGCGTGTGCATATTAAGTTATCATACCTGTAAAAACAGGAGCAAACGTGTCAGTGTAATCATAATCCCCAGCAACTGCAAGGGCGCCGGCGCAATACTGCTCCTCTATAAGAGTCCTCAGTTCATTTTCATAATAAGAGTCCCGATCTCACTCAGCAACAGACAATGACCCAGCTTTTCAGCATGACTTATACCAAAGTCCCACATCATTCCTCTATTACAATTTGCATAAGTAAAATAAACATTTTCTTACAGGATCAAAATGTGTAATATACTTTCTAGGACAATGTTTGTTGCCGTTTGTCTGTGTGGTGTGAATTGGCCTTAATCCAGCTACACTTTTGTTCCACTTTATTTTCTTCCACAGATCAAAGACTGTGCTCGTAAATATTATTCACGTAAATTGCATTCAATAAAAATGCCGTCTAGCCTAGCAACTAATTATTTGCCAAGCTGCAAAGAAGAGCTAACAGCCCAGCTAAGTTAGTCAATGTTAGCTTCGCTCGCGCCATAAAAGTCGGAGCCACTTTCATATTAACGTTAACCTCACCTATCTTGCACTACTTTACTCAGACATGATAAAGAATTTGATGTTGTTGTCCTAATTAATAATTCTTAATTGAATTCTTTTTTTCCGTTTCATCTGAAGCATGTCAAAGGACCATGACAGTTTAAACGGATCGATAATAATCAACATTTAATCAGCAACCGTTCGAAATGTAGAGTTAATGTTAAGGGAACTCGATTGAAACTATGCTCAGCCTCAGCGTGAATGTTGATGCTTGAAATTGAACACAAGACTTACCTCAAGTTCACCGTAATGGCGCAGGATCGAAAAGGGATGATTCCAAGTCAGGCGTTGAGTTTTATTTCACCCAAAGTTGTGCACACGTCACTGAGCTGAGCATGCGTGCTGACGCTTGCTGCAGTAACCGTTGAAATCGGCTTCATACTGGTAAAAGGGTCTGAGCCGAGCGCCCAGAGTTTAAAACAGCCGTCACTGTCAATGGTGGTAAATATTTGAAATGGCCAATAAAATGAATTGCAGACTCATATGTTGCTAACAAGACATTGTACATGTAGGCTAACGTTACCCATCTCATCCCATTAACCCAAGTAAACACAGGATAGCATCTTAAACATTATGTTGGCCGGTAGATTTTGTTTCTGTTATCCACCATTGGTAGACGAGCCAAAGTTAACAAAGTTGTCTGCCTGCCTGCAGGTGGCAAAGTGAGGCCTAATTGCGGTTAACACTACTCAGCCGATGGCGACTGTGATCTGTGCGAGTGATGTCACCTAGCGCGCATGCATAAAATACATAAAAGTAAAGAATATATGATCTTCATGACAACTAAATATTTTTGCTATGGTTATAAATATTGAAGAATGCTCTGTGTAAAACGACACTATTATTATTATTAGTAGTATTAGGCTACTGCAAAATATTATTATTTTGTTTTGGACATAACGAGTAGATACATCAGACACGGTCAGGAATTTACGTCAATTTTAAAATAATTTTTATGTTAATTATTGCTACATTAAAACCATCCTAGCTGATTTAACCTAAGCCGAGTAATTTCCAGAAGTGGTCCAGATCATACAGCCAGAGCCGGGTTACCAGTTACGGTGAACATGAATCGGCCCAGAGCTTTACAGCCGTAACAAAAATGAGCGAGCCAGAGCGAGCTGCGGGCCACAATCGGCCCGGTTAACACACGCCGATGCCGAGTCTAAGCCGCAGGCGCCGCGGGGCAGCCGAGCTCGGGCCGATTATACATGCTATCTGGGCAATTAATGTGAACTAAAATGTACTTTAATGTCAGTTAACAATACACTTAAGTGTGAATTAAATGTAATGTTATCACTGCTTAAGTGCACTTTATTTGCATTTAATTTCAAATGTATCACAGATTAAGCTCAAATTAAATGCAATTAGTTGAAATTAAGAGTGATTTTTTTTTTTTTGGAACAACTTAAATTGGACTTTAATACATTTCTATATGAACTTTGAAATATGGTAAAAGCGTACTTCCAAATATACTGACAAGCAATTAATGTGAACTGAAATATACGTAATGTAATATGCATGTACACTATTATATAATTAAATACATTTGTAATTAAAAAAATAATAATAAAGTTGCAATTTATTTAAAATTTGAATAAAAAAAAATCTTAATAACCTAGTTACAATCAACACAAATTCAATTTAAAACCCTCTACATTTACTGACAAAACAATCTCTAAAATAAATACATAAAAACCTTTCTGTTGATGCACAAGAAAACCCCAATAAACACTATACATAAACAAACAGTTACAACACTTTAAAGGGATAGTTCACTTTAAAATTAAAATTCTGTCATCATATACTCACCCTCAAGTTGTTTCAAACCTGTATGAATGTATTTCTTCTGCTGAACACAAAAGAAGATATTTTGAAGAATGTCAGTAACCAAACAGTTAACTGGTCCCATTGACTTCCATAGTATTTATTTTTCCTATATTATGGAAGTCAATGAGACCAGTTAACTGTTTGGTTACTGACGTTTTTCTAAATACCTTCCTTTGTGTTCAGCAGAACCCAGAAAGGTAACACTTTATAATAACTGCACGCTATTAATCATTAGTTAAGCATTAGTAAACAGTTAATTCATCATTTATAAAGCATTAATAGACATTAATAAGCAGTTTATAAATACAGCTATACATGCTTTATTCTTGATTTAAAAGCATATCTATAATGTGTTTAATAATTGTATTTTCATACTTTATTAAAGGGGTGATGAACTGAGAAATCAAATTTTCCTTGAGCTTTTGACATCTAAGAGGTCATCATATTATAAGAATATCCTGTAAGTTTCAGAACTAAAAACGTCCTTGTTAGTCCAATAAAAGCTTTTATTGACACCAGGCTCAGCAAACGACTCGTTTTTCAAAGTGGGGAACTATAACGACAAAGAGGATAAAACACCACCCCCGCTGAAGAAGATCAACGCCTACTTCAACACGGACGGTTTAGCCCCGCCCACCGATTCGCGCATTACACTCATAGCTAAAGAACATAGGCCTACCTCGTGATGACAAACCGGATAAACATGCCGTTTACAAAATATTGTGCAGTGCCTGGTTGTGGAAGAAGACAGTCGCTGCATAAGCTTCCTCTGGATTCCAATAGGAATGCTTGGTTAAACTTTATTTTTAATGACGTTCCAGCTGATGTGGGTAAAACATTGTCCGTTTGTTCGCTTCATTTCACTGAGGATTGTTTTGTAAACAAGACAATGGTCGAGACTGGATTTGCAGACCGATTAAGATTAAAAAACGGTGCTGTGCCTTCTATATTGTTTCCGACAGGAATGGTGCAACACACTTATGTGAGTAAAATTTAATAAATAAAAAAAAATAATAATCTGATAGGCTAGTATTGCATTGTTACAGATCGTTTGATATCTAATAATTATGTGTACGTGTCTAATCAGTCACAGAAGAGTCCAACTATGAAGGATGTAGCTTGTCAAACAGAATTTAATTTGACATCCCAGGGGACACAGCTGGCTTTTGGGACCTCGGGACCTAAATTCAGAAGCAAAGGTTTGTGTTTATATCTGTACACTTGTCACTCATGTGAGTAGCATCTGTCAACTCAACTTATTTTACATTTTTTAAACACAAATGTGCCTATAAAGGTTTGTTTTTATACCAAAAAAAAAGTCTTAATTGGTGGCAATGGTCAGACATTTTAATGTATAATGTGACTTTGTACATTGTATTTTTTAAAGGCGTGTTAATGGTTGATTAATTGTATTTTTTCTGACATATCACATAGGCTTGTTTTTAAATGCTGAAGTTAATTTTTTTAGTACATAACATATGTATAAATAATATATATATATTTTTAATTCTTGTAACATCATATTGGACATACAGCTAGTGCAGGTGTGTACCAATACATCAATAAACTAAATTCAACTGCACTAAATTGAGCGTCAGCGTGAGTTCTGGCAGGCCAGGTAGTCAAGACGCTGCTTATGCTTTTTGCTAACAACACTGTCCCGTCAGCTGATCTGCTCCAGCTGAGCTGCATTAGCTGGGTAACTCCCCTCGCTGCTCAATGGGCAAAGCTCAACAAGGCGCCCTATTTAAAGCTCATTTAGCTGCTCATACATGCTTGCTGCTCACTTCTGCTGCCCGCCACTTCCCCAGCTCCTCCTATGCATAATGTGGCGTTTGCTTATGTCATGTTGCCTGCTCTGTTCACAGGGGGGATATTTTAGCTCTCACAGTCCTAAACTGTGTGAGCGTTCCCTAATGCTGCTGCTGCTGTCCTCTAACTCTCTGCTATTTCATGGTGCTCATGAAAGGTCAGAGGACTCCCTGAACAGAGCCATACCGCCAAATTTCAATTTAGGAACATCAACTTGTTTGCAATCTATTCAATTAAAATTCTTAAATTATTTTTGTCTGTGTGTTCTTGACTTAATGGACCTGACAGAACTACATATAACATTTGCTGCTTGTATGTACTTTACTTGTATGTACTTTACTTTGGAAAAGGAGGGATTAAAACGAAGCCTTGAACATCTAGAGGCACATGGTGTGAAGCTTGAATGCATTGTTCAGTATGTCTTGTACCTGATTAATCCTTGTAACAATCTACAAAACAAGAACACTTTAATTCTCTCTCTCTCTCTCTCTCTCTCTCTCTATATATATTATATATATAGAATGTAAACATTGTGTGTCTTGTACTTACCCGAGAAATCTCCAAGCAGCATATATTTTCTCTTTCAGTTGGCATAACAGCACAGTTTGCACAGTTACACCTACATATTATTGAAAAAACACGTTTTTACTTATACTTAAAAGACGACAGTGTGTATGTTTTACACATCACTGACCATGTTGAACTAAAAACTAAGGTACAACATTCGACAAACTATGTTTTATTCATTAATAATTCATTAACACGAAACAGTAATTTAACCATTATGTATGCATAATTGTTTCACATTATTGATAATTTTTTTAATTTTGACAAAAGACTTTCACTATCATATTCGCTTACACTATAATATCAAATTATAAAAACCTTAAAGATACATTAGAAGTAGCATAAACAATTAACAATAACTTACCACGCTGTCACAGGCTGAAGTATCCGTTGTATTTGAGTGTTGTTGGTTCATTGTCCTGCGATTCCGGATCGGACTCTGGGTCGAACATGTATGGGCGAATCATTCCGGTTGCCATTTTACAACATTGGAAGTTTTCAAAACACGTGCACTGACGAGTGAGTTGAAACTCATTATAATATGAAAACTGTTATCCACTCACAGCAGTGGGCGTTTACTTCCAAGTCTTCAATGCGAGACGCCCATAAAAACCGAGCGTTTTTGAGCTAGGCTCAAAACTAGGGTAGAAAATAGCCTATTACTTATTCATTTTGATGTTTTTGAATGTAAAAACCAAGCGAACGTCATAAGTTGACCTCAGACAACAATATACAATTTTTTAAAAAGCCAGTTCATGACCCCTTTAATGATTAATTTATCATTTCTAAATGAAGTATTGCATTATTTATAAACCAGTTATTTAAGAGTTTTCAGTGGTTCATAAGATCACTTAGAAAGTAATATTACTTCGATTACTTGAGGGTGAGTATATGATGACAGAATTTTCATTTTAAAGTGAACTATCCCTTTAACTCTCATTTAGAAAGAGTCTGGAGGACAATGATGCTTATATGCACAATCATTTTCTCCCTCATACAAATACCTAAACATCACAGAAAACATTTTGCGTTATTACATTTTCAGAAAACATAATTCTGTATGATTTATAAGATTGTTTCCATGTAATTTACTGGTATTACTATACTTTTGGGGTAATTTGGTCCCCATAACCTAGGGATTACCAGTACACACATCACTTTAGAAGCAAACACACAGTACCTCAAACACCCAACCCATGAATTAATACAAACAAAATGTGGAGAAAAGTATCATTCCATGTACAACACTAAGATTCAAACCTTTGGGTAATGCTTTACAAAAAGGTATTATTAGTTAACTACTTCAGTTAACATGAACTAATAATGAATAATACTTTAAGCATTTATTAGTCTTAGTTAATGTTAATTTCAACATTTAATAATGCATTATTATATTCAAAAGTTGTGTATTAAAATTAGTTAATGCACTGTGGACGAACGATGACTATAAATGGTATTAACTAACTTTAACAATCTATATTTTAATTAACTAATATTAACAAAGATTAATAAATACTGTAAAAAAATTCTCATTGTTAGATCATGTTGGCTAATACATAAACTAATATTAACAAATGAGACCTAATTAAAGTGTTACGGAACCTTGTTAATTTTAGCTCTTAAACTTCTACATAGCACCAACATTAAACAGGACAAAATGCTTACTCCAGCATTACAGTGAATATAAGTGTGTCTAAAAACAAAAAACTAAACAAAAACTGAAGAAATCCAAAGGGACAAAAACAAGAAAACCAAAATCATTTTCAGTCACCAAATAGTTTGAAGTAGTTGGAAAGTGCTGTTTATGTCAATGTCCGTAAATGTGAATGGAAATGTCCCAAGAGGCAGGAAAGTCATAAAAAAGCAGAAGGAAAACATTTGTTTATAAAACCGATCCAGTCCGTTATTATATTTGGCTCAAATGAATGAAAGTGATAGATATACAGTTGGGCTTTAAAGTTTATAGACACCTTGCAGTATCTGCAAATTTTTAATAATTTTAGCAATAAGAGGGATCACAAAAATGTATATGTTCTCTTTTTATTTAGTACTACCATGATTAAGCAGTTTATTCTGCAAAGCGTACGTAAACTTTTGACTGCTAACTGTTGATGAATGTGTGATGTGATGAATTACCTCAGTCATCAGGGTCACATCGTAGTAGAAAGCTGGGCATGGTTCATGAAAATAGAGAACATTTGTATTCCTACTTTACAGGGAATTAAACATAACTTTAGCAATTACACAAATATAGATGAATGACCCATGCAAACCCAAGACCCATGCAAATTGAGAAAGGTAATCTTGAATTTTAAGCTTGCCGCACATAGCTATCTTCATGAAGGATGTTCCTGTATTTACCACGGTTGACACAACAATGCGGCAGCCTTCTTCCTTTGGTTTGTTACCTGTAAAATATATGATGATTATAGGGGCATCTGTAAATGCACAGGTGGGAATTTATTACTTGCAAATGGAAAAGATACAAAGCATTAAAAGCTATAGGGATATTTAGTGACTTGATAGCAGAGTTTTAGCTTGATCAGGGTGTGCTGGCTGGGCAACAATTCATGATACATCACATCTGTAGCCAGCCTATTGAAGGGGGGGGGGTATTTTTTTCAAAAAGTGTACCTTTTGCAGTTTTTCTCCTCCTTTTGTATTTAATTATGAGGTTCAAATACTTCATTTTGGTGACCTTTTATGCACTAATTTGTGCTGGATTAGCTTGTCTGCTGGTATCTTAACGAGCACGCTTTTTGATGCACCTAAAATATTTACTGCATTGTTGTCAAATTGCTTCCTCATGTAACACCTTTGTCAGTCCATACACAGTTCATAAGTTTAAAGACCACACTAACAACAGAATAGATTTAATGAACTTTACTGAAATATTAATAATAATTCTTCTCATCATCATTTCTTGACTCTCTGTCAATGCCTCTTTGCTTGTTGCTGTATTTGTCTTGACACTTATGGATTTAGTACACTGGTCAGTTCCAATCTTCTTGGGTGCAATTTGGAGAATATGTTCACAGCTTCATCCAGGTTGACTGCCATGTCATAGTGTGTATGGATGAGGGCCAGGGATGACAAGCGGTCCTCTCCCATGCTGCTACGCATGAATGTGTTCAGTCTCCGGAGAGTGCTGGCAGACCGTTCACATTCACATGAGGTGAATGACACCAATTACAAGCAGTTTCGACTTGCCTAGACCGAGATAATTTTAGGATACACAAATATATTAGGTCCCATAGCTCCGCCCCTAAAGCTCAGAATGACATGCACCTGGTGTCATCTTAAAGGCCTCATCCGGACCTTACTATTAACCCCTCCCATGCTTCAATACAACCTTTTAGTTAGGAGATATGGCCACTTCCGGTTACAATTTGGAGCGTCAATATCTCATGAACCCAACATACAACAGACATGGGAGTGGACTCTTTGGAAAGGTGAGAACAAACCCTTTCGAATGATACCTAGTGTATGTCGCTGACTGCTTCCTGGGCGGAGCTATATGTTCACTTCCGGTTCAAATTAGAGTGCCAATATCTCATGACTCCTACATCACAGAGACATGACAGTAGACTCGTTGGAAAGGTCTGAGAAAACCCTTTCGAATGATACCTGGTTTATATTGCTGACAGCTTCCTGGGCAGAGCTATGGGACAACATATATTCATGTATCAAAAATGTATCTCGGCCTAGGAAGGTCGCAGCGGTACAAACATTGCACTCACAGAGACCTTTCCAATGACACCAATTACGAGTCGTTTCAACTTTCCTAGACCGAGATCATTTTTGGATACACAAATATATTACGTCCCATAGCTCCGCCCCCTAAGCTCAGAACGACATGAGTTTGGTGTCATGTTAAAGGCCTCACCAAGACCTTTCTATTAACACCTCGCATGATTCAATGCGAACTTCTAATTTGGAGATACGCCCACTTCTGGTTAAAATTGGAGTATTGATATCTCATGAACCCTACATAACAGAGACATCAGAGTAGACTCATTGGAAAGGTGAGAACTAACCCTTTCAAATTGTACCCAGTTTATTTCGATGTCAACTTCCTGGGCGGAGCTATGGGACCAAATATAGGGATCAAGAGGTCATACTCATAAGAGATTTAAAAATGAGATGCACAACCAGGTTCAAACCTCTTCCCAAACCCCACCCTAAGTGTATAACAGCCCTCCCCATTTGTCCGGGCTTGGGACCGGCACTGACATTACACTGCTTTGTGTAATGTCAGAGGCTGGGTTACTGTTATTTTATTTTATTTTTATTTTTTTTACAAAAATACAACACATAACACACCTAATACTAACTTATATTAAAAAAAAATACAACACACAACACACCTAACACTGACTTATATAAAAACAAACATTAGCCTAACCCACCACCAACACCAACCTCTAACCCTAACACCTACAAATTAATACTAATTACTAACAAATACTATACACTAATCCTATTATAATTACTAACACTAACCCTATAGAAAGAACCCACCCCTAGACCATTTCTTTAATGATAGCAGTGCGTTTCATGCAGAACGCTTTAAATGTGCGCACAGGAACACACATTGATTGGCACTTTGATTGGAGGGTTGTGCCGATAGACGATAGTATCGTGTATCGACGATAGTCAGAGATATCGCCGATGGCAGATGCCTTTGACGATATCAATACGATAATTGGCTCGTTTTCCCATTAATGTATTAAATTATTATTACTATTATTATTATTATTATAATAAAGATAGTATTGTTATTAAATGAATAGGAACTACAATTAATTTGCCTTGCCTAAATTCATAACAACATCACCATAACCACACTTGCGACATCACTGACACGCGCATATGAGGACTCCTCTAAGGCAATGTTTTTTAAAACAGACTAAAAAACTACATCCCCACACCAAAATTGAATTGCAAGGTGATTCATTCACAAGTTGTCAAGAGTGCTTGTTTTAACAGACGCATCATTCAGATCCAAGATGAATACGGCATCGTGTTCGTCAGTATTTTGTTTCCATAGCACATTAACAAAACATTTAATGACACTAATAACACTAAAAACAAAACAATTACAAAATATTAATAATAATAATCACTAAAATGATATAGGCCTAATAAGTCTTTAGTTCACGAACACAGCACAACTCTGCCATCTGTGAAAATCAAAAGCAGCTTCAAACACTTGTTTAACAGGAAATATTCTTCTAATTTTTCACTGTCATTAATGTAGGTCCACAAGAGAAATATTAAGCCAGTAAATTAAGATAGTCGCTATACCGTTATATCCGTCGTCGTCTCTGAGAGAACTGCGTTAATGCAGCGACAGATGCCGAAAGCACAGTCCGTTTTTACTTTCACTTTCAGGGAATGAGCACGTTTACATGTTCTTAACCCGATTATGCTGAATAAACTGACAATGCATGTGGTCATGTAAACGCATTAACCCCTTTTCCTTATCGGAGTATCGGAGTCATAAGTTTAAGAAACCCGATCGACTTTAAGATTTTTGCCCCATTAATCTGATTTCTCCCGGCATTTAAAACACATTAACCCGCGTTCTTTGGGTTTATTGAAGTGCGCATATGCAGTGCAGGAGGACAGAGAGAGCACTGGTAGGACTCAGGAGGACATATATTGCAAACTCCAACTCTTTCTTGACCCAAGAATTTATTAAAACGTGTTCTCATCTCGTGTAGAGTAGGCTAGTCAAAATGCTACATCTGTAACGGCATGAGAGGATAATGTGTGTCCGTAAATTTCCCACTGACATGTTGAAATACTCTGAGTCAGACTCAGATACAAAAATGATTATCTTTTTTTTTTACTTCACTATACCTGGAAATAACAAGATCTAGCCTATTAATAAAGACTCCACCTTAGCAAAATAGAAAAAAAATTATCGTATATAAAACGAAGTAATAAAACAAGCAAAATAATGAGTAAATAAGCAAGTTAATAATCAAATAAGTATAAGCCCCGCCCCCTCACGATAATATTGTGTATCGCCGATCTCACAGGCTGACGATAGGACGATATGAAAATGGAGCATATCGCCCAACACTATTGGCACTGAGCCATGTATTGTGTGTAAGCCTCTTTTTGAGGCACTTCAGCATCAAGATTGATAAATTACAGTTCCATGCTGGTCCAGCGGAAGGAGCAGTTAGCTGGGAGACAGCGTGGAACCAGCTTTCTGACATTTTGGACCTCTGTGGAAGTGTCCACCTCCGCACACTCTTCCACAGGCTCAGAGATGCTATTGTCAGCCACACAAATCTTTTGCTGGTCACGCGCAGCTGTGATCCGCAGTTTGTATGGTATGGTCTCATGTAAGCCCCACAGCTTCATACCATACACTCGCGGCAACAGAAAGCGGGACAAGACCTGTAATGTCCTAAGTCGTGCCTGGGTCACAGGGAGGTTGTCAAGAAGGGCTCTCAGTTTTTCAAAACTGATAAAGTCCCCATTTTGAATAAGCCCAATTGAGCTGACGAAACTCATGACCTTAATGAGCTCCTGGTCCTTTAAAGCTTTCGGCAGCCTAAGCAGGACCTCCTTCACCCACAGCATGCCATGCTCCATATAATTTTGTGTGTTTCATATGAAGCTGAGACCCCTCTTCTCCAGCTCCAAACACACGTCTCCCACTAGGCTCACCGCTCGCGCCTCCACAGACGGTTCTTCACAGATGTCGTGGATCTCCCAGTAATCCTTAAAGTTCCAGTTCACCTTTTTGTTGTTCTTACCACTGAAGGCTGGGAAAAACCGGAGCTTGTGTCCACGCAATCCCCACATCAAGCAGGACTTCACATCATGGCCTGCTTGGGCCACCATGTCTTTTGCCCTGCAAAATGTATGGGGATATACAAAAGACGCCTCGCCTTCCAGGGTCTCGCAAAGACCCTGCATGGACATGAAGCCCTTTAGTGTCCCCGGGCAGCTGCTTTTCTGCAGGGCTGTGATGGGGATTCGATCATTCCGATCAAATAGTTTGCAGAGCAGAAGCATCACCAGCTCTGCCCCAACCACACTCATGCCAGCACTGACCGCTTCTGAGAATCTGAACAGCCGTTCGATTCTACTCTGCTGCGTCTCGTTTGATGTCCAGTGACGTAGAGGAGGTGGAGCAAGTCCAGCACTTGCACTGCTGCTAGGGGCAAAACCAGCAAATCCGCGCTGACATGTGGCGCTTTTGCTCTGGTTGGAGCTGGTGCCCAGACTGACACTGTAACGATAATCCCATGGTGAGAATGGGTGGCTGAAGAACAGCTCTTCCAGACCCAGCTCGCACTGAAAGGCCGCCCATGTCTGGTCATAGCCTCCTTTTCATGTGTTGTTTTCAAAAAGTGACCTCAGCTTTCCGACCATGTGCTTGGCCACATTCTGGACAGTGCAAATGACCCCAGCATCGGCAGCAACATCAGTGAAAGGAACAAGCAAAGGCTTGTTCCTCAGCAAATTGCCCAACACCTCCTCATCGAAGGTGGACTCAATGTCCATTGCATGGTAAATCTCCCCCTCAAAAATAGCAACCTGCTCAATTCGAGCCCTCACAGTAGGCCTGAACTTCAGACACATATCTGACATGTACGTCAGATATGTGTCTGCCCTAGTCCACATATTTTTAAGGTGCCTTGGGTGACACGCTCCACAGGTCACCAAGCACCCACTAACTGGATGCACCCTGACCTTTGGAAGCCTGTTGTGGGGTGTAGTAGCATACAATTGAACAAACGTCAGTGTGTATCCAAGGTCAGTCTCCCTAAACACCCCCCGAAGTGCCCTGGAGATATTGATATCCCTGTGGTCAATATTGGATGAGAAGTTGGCAGTCTCATTCATTGCCAGAGCTGAGAACAGACTCCCTCTGTTCCCCACCAGCTCCTGCACACCTAACCTTGACCACATTAACTGCACCCTAGGGTCTTTAGCGTGCACAGTACATGCTGTGTGCAAAGACACAGACACAACAAACTCGGTATTCACAAATGAACTGAAATCCAGGATATCGTCATTTTTCTGGCCAAACATGGTCAGAGTTAACATGACATCAATATTCAGCCCTTCAGTCACCTTACTGATGCTCTTTTGCAAGAGCATAAACAGGAAACCTTGGTCACCATCAAGGACATTAAAATGGGACAGGTCATGAAAATTTGCCAGGTCATGAAAATTTGCCTTCATCACTGATGGGCGATCCATGTTTCGGCTTGCCATTGCACGCAGTGCAGACTTAAAGTCCCCTAAAACTGCATTCAAAATCTCTGCAGTCTTACATTTTGCAGTGTATTTATCTATGAACATGTCCTCAATTGTACCATTAGTTTTCGGCACAACAGAAATGTTCAAAAAATACCCCCCTTCCACATGGGCCAGCGTCCAACCACTGCAGTTGTGCAGTGCACATACGTGCTTCTGTGTTAGAGTGCTCAGTTTAATGCAGGGCCGGCCCTGGCCAATTTGCTGCCCTAGGCAAGATTTTACCTGGTGCCCCATGCATCACAGCCCATTTCACCCTGTCATTGTGTTCATGATTATTTATCATATATATATATATATATATATAGGCTACAGTTATACACACACACATTACAGCCTAAACACAAATAGCAAGAGCATTACATCTAGCATTCAAGTCAAGTCCCATTTATTTTTATAGAGCTTTTTACAATATAGATTATTTCAAGGCAGATTTACAGCTTTACAGTTTTGTTGCGTTTATAATTTTGTTCAGTATATATAGCCGCTCTGGATAAAACAGTGATGTCATCGTCCAAATGTCATTCATGCACAAACTATTCATTGAACGCTAGCAAAAGTGCCTATTCCGCCTATGCCACGGGCCGGCCCTGGTTTAATGTACTTCCTTAGAATTTCAAAATGCTCATCATTCATCATGTGAGCATGAAATTCAGGAAAGAACAAGTACTGAACACGTCCAACCACCCCACACAACTCCTTCAGCTGAACCAACACCCCATCAATGTAATAGCTGAAGTACAGACTCTCACAGTCAGCACTGATGCAGTGAATGGGGATTTTTAAATCCTCATCGTGTAAAAACTCCTCCCATCCAGGAAAACGTGACACAGCAGACAAAATGTTGTCTGAGTTCACTTTTCCAGTGTCCAAAAGCACTGACATGTCTCTAATTCACTCAATTTACACTGTATTAAACCACCCAACCTCTCTCTTCAGCCTCCACACACACACTAACTGCTGCAGTCTGTGACCCTCCTGAACTAGACGATGTTTGTAAACAAAGAAAAAAAACAACTGCCATTCCCACACTCTTCAAACTCAGTTCAGTTTAACCCAAATATATACATTTTTTAATAGGTTTTAATGATCATACAATGATTCAAACTCCAAGATGACATGGTCTAGGAAAGGTATAGCCATGTTGCGACGATAGTAGTCCTTCACAGTTTCAGCAGGTACATTTTCTCTGTGTATCTGCTTTCCAGCAACAAATGGTTGACTGGTAGGCTGAATATCGACCTGAGCAGCCATCCTGATGGCTTGCTTGTAGATCTGGTTGAAGTCCATCTACCATGCGTAATGCCTCCACGATGTCAACTGAGGTTTTTTGCAGCTTCACTGTGATGCCTGTAAGGTGGGACAAGACTTGATAGACGGTGAGGAAGGTCAGGATGAAACCGAAGTTTTGGAGCCCAGACAAAGGTCAGGATGAAACCGAAGTTTTGGAGCCCAGACAAGAGACTATAGGCCTCTGCTTTGTACTTGCCCTGCCATCCAGTGGTGACATCTCGGCTGTAATCTTCTGTATGGAGACCAAGTGCGATGACTTCTAGAGCCTTAACAATAAAGACGAAGGCACTATAAAAGTGGCTGTATCCGTCATGTCTTTCTGCCCATCTTGTGCGGCATATATCAATCAGTGGTTTCCTCTGTCCCATAGAGTGTGCATCCTTATGTACAACCTCCATGAATAGTTTTTCCCTTTTTGGGCTGTAGGTGAAAAATATGATGGTAGACTTCATCTTGTCAATCATGTTGCGCACAACTGGAAGAGCACAGGAGCGTGCAATGACAAGGTTCAGGCAATGCCCATTGCAGTGCATGTACACTGCTTTAGGTGCGTCCTTCTTGATCAGAGCCTGGACACCAAGATTTTCACTGCTCATGTTGCTGGCACCAACATACCCCTGGCCTCTGCAATCACCAATCTCTATGTTGAGGTGACTCAGCACGTCCTTAATTGCGGTTGCAATGTGGCTGCCTGTGATTCGTGGCAGAGAGCAAATCTCTAGCAATTCCTCCCTGATATTTAGGTCTTTGTCCACAAACCTTACACACAATGGCATCAGCTCTACATTATGGGATGTCACCTCATCAGCCATGACTGTATAGATCTGTGCATTTTTGACCTCGTCCACAATCTGGGCCTGAATTATTCGCTTTCCTATCACGTCAATCATCTGATTTTGGGTTTGGGGCGAGAGGTAGGTGGCATTTCTGAGCTTTGGCCGTTGTGCTGCTTCAGCTTCTCATCATGGTTTGCAAGTAGTTTCATCAGGGCCAAAAAGTTTCCAGGATTGCCAGTAGAATTCTGCTTCTCAGATGTACCTCTAAGTGCAATGCACTGGCAACCACAGTATAGTACACTCTCTGCTACAGACTTGAGTATGTGCCTGTTATCTTTGATATTGGCTTTCTTCTTACTGTCCATAAGGACAGAGATTTGGGTCTGAGGTTTTTCAACTGACTGGAGAAACAACTGAGCATTTTCAACTGCAGCCAAGTGATATGCTTATGTTGAATGGCTGCCTATTACCATGCTTTTCTTGTGCCATTTTGTGAATGGGGCATTTACTAACACTCCCATTTGTTTTCTCTCTTTGGTATTGACAAACAGGGCACAGCACACACAGAAGTTTTTAGAAGGCTTGTTGTGGTTCCTGAGTAAGTGGTATTTCTGGCTATCAGACATCTTACGCACACTCTCTAAGATTTCTTCAACCGATTTTGTGGCCTGAATGAAAAATCCTATATCATTAAATATCTCCTGACCTTCCATGACAGGGTGGGGGTCCTCTTGACCTTCCCTGAGCTGTTGCATTTCACCTTGACCTTCTCTGAGCTGTCGCATTTCACCTTGACCTTCCAATTGCTGTTGTGAATCATCTGTAAATATACAGTATACGCATTGGTCAGTGATGTAGTGTAAAGTGAATCTTAAAGTTTCATTATCTGAAATACACTTGTATATTATTTGGCATGGATAACCATAACTTCCAGAAGTTATATGTTCCTGTTATCCAGTAACAGTTGGCTTCATACTTTTTGGAAGACAAACAAGGTACATTTAAAAAAAAGAAAATAATTTTTTGATATTAATAACAAAAAATAACTATAGTTTCACATGATTTATATGTATGATTAGAAGCAGTTTAGCCTAGCCTATAACATAAATTAAAAATATTTTGGTGTTTTTATCATTTTGTGGTTTATAGATCTTAGATAGAAAATTCACTGTATAACAGGAGCAACCTCAGCTACCTTCTGCTCCAGTGGGGTTGACGACTGTTAGCTATCAAATGTTATAGGTTATGTAGTAAATACTGTATATATACATATATTATTGATATTGTCACAGTGTCTGGTTGTGTTTCCCTGGGTTGTCACTAGAGGTCCTCGTTCTCACGGTGTCTTTCACATTTGACTTCATTTCCCAGCATTCTGTCTGTCACTCATCAGTTCATTGCACTCAGCTGTTTCCCATCACCTTGTTAGATCTGTGTGTATATATTCCCTGTCTGTGTTAGTGTTCGTCACGGAGTCCTTGTACTATGTCACCCGCTTCCCAGAGTTTTCTTTGCTTTGTTTGTCTGTTCGTTCGTGTTTTGGACTGCTTACATGGATATCGACCTTTTGCCTGTTTCTGGATTACGATTTACGGATTACCCAAATAAAGCTATTGGATCTTACCTGTTCGTGTGCGTGCCGTGACAGATATGTTATTATGCTTACTGATCTGATTTTGTTTTATAATATTTTTTTTTCTAAGAAAATCGTGTATAACAATAATTATTATCCATGTTGTGAAAGATATAATGGAATAAACTGATATACTATTATAATCTATGCAATATGTGGGCAAAATGGCTATAAATGGGCAGACCCATTCAATACAATGTATCTATAAACTGTATCTAATTTGCATATTGATATGTTCTTGGGGCAACAGTAATGAAAAATTAAGTTTAATAATGGGAGTAATAATTTACAACGTTTTCATAATAATATGTAATATTTCATATGAATATTGATATATAATTACTTTCCCTATTCACTTATTGTGTCCTCCCAAACTGTCAGGTAAACATGATTTACTTCCTGCATAAACTGCTAAGACTAGTTTTACTAGTTAGTGTAGGATTACAATTTTTATTTAAATGTTTAATTTAGACTTCTAATACTATAGTATTTTATATTGAGAAAGTTTATAGATGATGAGACCAGGAAATCTCTGCAAAGGGTAGGGGTTCCCAGTGGGATATTCCTGACTGTCCTGTCTCACTACGAGAAGGCTAGGCTTTTCCTGTTCTCATTGTTTACTGGGTGAAGACTCATGCTGAGCAAGTTTGAACACCTGTTATTTTATTACTGAGACCGTTTGTCTTGGAGTTCTCATCTCAGTACGAGAAGTCTATGCCTTTCCTGTTCTCGTGTCTCATGCTGAGCAGGTTCCACAATCTGTATACCTTATTTACATTTGCTTTGTTTCAGAGAAGTCTCCACCTATATGTAATCCCTCCCCCTTGAAATGTATATATATTACAATGTTTGACTCAAGAAGTCAGACTTGATTGAGATGACTACAGCGACGCAATAAAGAACTTCTGCTCGAAAGATACCTCTTAAAGTCTCCTGGTCTGCACTTCTAAGTTTTCTACACTTGAGAAGGAAAAACTTTGCAACAGATGGTGCCGTGACCCGGATGGAGAAACTGAAACTCAACAAAGAATCAACTTTTCCAGACTGATTTGAAACTTCAAAGCTCAAAGATCTCAACAAAGCTGACTGAGTTCCAGACGGAATCTTGAAAACCTCAAGCTTAACAAAGATCTCAACAAAGAAAGAACTTTCTGACTGAGTTTCCAGACGGAATCTTTCCGCACAACCAACGATTTGGTGAGTTTCACTCTATTCAAAGAACCACTGAAGACCAGTACAAATTTGTCATTCCTCTGCGCCATCAGAGAAGAAGTTAACAAACAGCTGTAGGGTTTGTTAACTAAAGTTATCCTCTAAAGTTGCTTTTAGAGATGAAATGTATCCTCTGTTTTTCAGGCCGGGAAGATTAACGTACATGTTAATACTGTTTACCCTCTGCTTAGCCAGGGAAGTGTTTTATCCTCTATAAAGTTAGGGAAGATTAGCATCAAGTGCTAATATATTGTACCCTCTGTTTTCAGACAGGGAAGATTAACGTACATGTTAATATTGTTTTATCCTCTGCTTTGCCAGGGAAGTGGCAAAAGTTTTTTTTCAGGCGGGGAAGATTTTAGCATAAATTGCTAGTAATTTGTATATCCTTTGCTTTAGGCAGAGAAGGTTAACATTGACAACAGTAATCGGTGTTAACGAGTGTACCCTCTGTGGATAAGAGAAGTTTTAGTGTCTGTTTGTGTTGGCAACAAAGAAAACTCACAACAATGTTTAGAAGGAATGCTAGACTCCCCACAACAGAAAAAGGTGGTCTCGCTACTCCTTTATGGACAGACAGTGAGTTCAAGTCATTATTAGGGGAGCAGATGGACTCCATAGTGACTGAGTCAGTCAGATTGGATTTGAGAAAGAAATTTGGTATTCACCCAGAAAAAGTATGGTCTATTGAAGAATGCAAGAAGGTGTTGGGTGCATGTATCAGGAAGAGAAACATAAAAGGGATTATCTGCTGCCACCAAGAATTTAGCTTATCCATTGCACAAGAACAAGCTAGGTGTATTGCTAAGTTAAAAGAACAGAACAAACGATTGCACACTAAGGTGGGCCATTACAAGGCATCAACCAAATGTGACTCAGAAGACCAACAGTCAGATGAAACTTATCCTGACTTACAAGCGTTCTTTGAAACAGATGTAGACATCCCATCAGTAACTGATAAGCCTGTAGATTCAGTAAAGGTATGTGTCGCAAAAAGATCTCAGGGAATTGAGAGAACTGAAAGTGTTCCTCCCAACTATTCTGTTGTCCAAAACCAAACTGTTGCCAAAGCACTCGGACCTAGAGAGATAGAAAGACTATCCCAAAGCTTACCTTCAGTACGCACAGATTTTTCTGAATTTAGAAGGGCATTGATCAGTAAAATGCGTCTTTACAACATGTCGTTGGCAGAAGTCACACAGTTGATGTCACAAATTCTAACTGAATCTGAATTCTACAGTTTTGAGTCTGCTGTTACTTCTGAACTACAACATGCCAGAAAAGATGAATTGAGAGAGGGAGTTCTGAAAGCATTAAAGAACATTGTTGGACCAAGCATGGACTGGTCAAAGATCACTAGTTGTGTACAGAAGAAACATGGGAATGTTTGTGAGTACACTGAAAGATTTTGTCAGTCAGCTGCAGCATACAGTGGTATAGCTGACACTTCAGAGAAGGTGCTAGATGATAATGCCCCCCTAGTTCGCACATGGTTTGATGGTCTGTTGTCAGAGCATAGAAAAGCATTGCCTTTCTTAGAAGTCACATGGTCCACTAGAACCATACAAAACAACTTAGACAGTTTGGCTGCATGGGAAAGAGACTCTGATGTCAAGTCAAGAGTAAAAATTGCAGCAGCATCCTTTAAGGTCAACACAGAGAATCAACAGAAACGCAAATGTCCTAAGAGAGAGGGCAGCAGTTGTTATTACTGTGGTAAACATGGACATTGGGGAAAAGAGTGTAGGAAAAACAAAAAGAACTTTAAACAAGTTAACCATGTTACTCAGCTCCTACTCAGTCTGCTTGCTACTTTGAAACAGCCCCTCCCCTCGTCATTAAACTGGGGCAGCTGGTTGACGTGTTAACCATTTGGGCTGTGAGTGCTTAATTTCCCCAGTAACTTACAACAAAGATGAAAGACTTATTTTTGTTTAATAGAACAAAAGGAAAGTGACGATCTCACCCTTCCTTTGGGGAACACTGGTTAAGTAAATTAAATGTCCAGCCTTAAATGTTATGCTACAGCACAGGCCCTTCATCAGTAATGGTGTTAGGTCAGACTGTAAATGTAAAATGCCTTCATGCAAATGTAAAATGCCTTCACGCAGTGTCCACACTGATGAATGACAACGTGCACCTGTCACAAACCCATCCTCAGGTATGATGTCTACAATGACTGAATTTGTGTTAAGAGGCTGGAGGAGAAATGACTCATGATTGTGTTACGCTTACATACACACCTTCGAGGTAAATAAAAGAAACTTCAGAATTTGAGTTGTTTGTTGACAGTTTCAGCTCAAGTAATTGAAGATAATTCAGAAACAAGCCATTAGAGTGGCATGGACCACATTAAGTGATGTTGATTACAGCAGCTGCAGGATTGTGTCAGGGAAGGAAAAACCTGGACTAATATCACACTGTAAAGTGTTCCCCCACCTACAGGGATAGGTTAGGACACGGAACCAGTGAGGAGCCCCGGGAAGAACCGAATGCAACAGGCGTCGGGGGTTAACCCTGGGGTGAAGACTCCCATCATTTCCTCACTGTTCCTTAGGTGTCAAAGGGTTTAAGAAATAGGGAAAGAGGGAACAACAATAGCAGACTCAGAAAAAGTTTACAACCATAGTGTTTGAACAAATACTGCTCTCCTGTGTAGCAGACTCAGAAAAGTTTACAACCCTAGTGTGTGAACAAATACTGCTCTCCTGTCTTTTGTTTTCTTTCTTACTCTGTGCAGATAACACTTGATGATGGCTGTCCGGGACCCATACGCACTGACCTCGTCATCTGCGTATGAAGCCACAAGAAAACCTCAAGAAAACGACTAGACCCACTGCCGAACCAACTATCACAAAAGAAAAAAAATACACAACGCAGAGACTCACATACGAAAACTTCAGTCATCCATCAACATGATCAAGATTGTCGTACCAGTAATATCACAGACACTCTCGCTTCGCACAAGATAATGATGTTACAGAACAGAGTGGCCTTTGATTCAACGCAAGGAGGAGCCCGCACCATCATCAGACCTGAGTTGCTGCACCGGGTTTTAATGGATCCAACAGAGAACTTGAACAAAATCCAACAAGACATTCTTGATCTTTCAGCAAAATTACACCAGATGACTGAAGTTAATTTTTCATGGTTCGGAAACTTGATTGGGAAACCCTGGCTGTGGATAAAGGAAATAGCAATTATGTTGTTGTTTGTTCTACTGGCGTACTATCTATGCATCCACAGTATCAAGTGTTTTATTCAACATATGAATCACGCCTCTCACGAGAAAATCACAGTTCCTACCAGAAAAGACTATTACCCGTAGGGACGTCACGGACCCTAAAATTGCATGTTTGTTTCTGTGTAAGCATGCAATTGCAGAAAAGCAAACACAGAACATGCGTTATATGCTTGTAACGATCACAAGTTACAAGAATGAACGTTTAAGTGTTTAAATTTGTATTTTGTGAGAGTTATTTAGAACTCTCAAAGGGGGAAATGTAGGATTACAAATTTTATTTAAATGTTTAATTTAGACTTCTAATACTATAGTATTTTATATTGAGAAAGTTTATAGATGATGAGACCAGGAAATCTCTGCAAAGGGTAGGGGTTCCCAGTGGGATATTCCTGACTGTCCTGTCTCACTACGAGAAGGCTAGGCTTTTCCTGTTCTCATTGTTTACTGGGTGAAGACTCATGCTGAGCAAGTTTGAACACCTGTTATTTTATTACTGAGACCGTTTGTCTTGGAGTTCTCATCTCAGTACGAGAAGTCTATGCCTTTCCTGTTCTAGTGTCTCATGCTGAGCAGGTTCCACAATCTGTATACCTTATTTACATTTGCTTTGTTTCAGAGAAGTCTCCACCTATATGTAATCCCTCCCCCTTGAAATGTATATATATTACAATGTTTGACTCAAGAAGTCAGACTTGATTGAGATGACTACAGCGACGCAATAAAGAACTTCTGCTCGAAAGATACCTCTTAAAGTCTCCTGGTCTGCACTTCTAAGTTTTCTACACTTGAGAAGGAAAAACTTTGCAACATTAGTTATCACATTTTTTTCAAAGTAATTATTTTAAGTCAGTAACATAAAACCAGACATTTGTCTAATTTGATACTATAAGGTTAAACTGATTGCCCTTTGATTAACCGCTAATTGGTCATACTATCACTTAAGACACTGTCTTAACATAACAGCTTTGTTTATGCAAATGGCCCCTGATGTCCTTTACAGTGGCCCTGTTTTGTAACAGAAAGTCATATTTGTTATATTTCTGCAAAAGTGTTTCATTTAATCTTTAAATTAATTCAGTCATTTTTAAAGACTAAGGAGAATTTTTTTGTCATGGTAAAAACTTCAAACATTTGTTATCTTTGAAAGTACCCAAATGTGCTCTTTACAGGACATCCATTGTCCTGTAAAACTGTTACATGTGTGGTGTCAGAGAAATTCACTAAAATATAATGTCTACTACAGTGGACAAAAGTCTGTTCCTGGGTCCCAGGAGGATATTTTTATTTATTTTATTTTTTACTTTTGTGTACAAAAATACACTTTTGCCTAAACAAAAGATGAATGGATTTAAAATGTTTACTCTACCTCACTGTACTTCAGAAATGTTAAACAGGAGACATCACAAGTACTGAACTATTAGATAGCAGTTACTTTAAGTTATTTAATTTTGTTTGTACTGTATCCACAGAAATCTTCTATCTTCATACATCTCCAATTTCCCAAACAACTAATTACAGAAGAAAAGTTTACATAAAGGTACGTAATTGTGAAAAACAATGTTATGTATAATTTAAAACAATTGCGATAAACGAAATGTTCAACCAAACGTTTGTGTTTGGATGGGCCTCGCACAACTTCAGTGCCCCAGACTGTCAGTGGGCTGTTTATTTATTGATATTTTGATTTCATTACATTCAGTCTGTATTGAAATACTACTGTTTTGTTTTGCATTTGTTTTGTGAAGTTGCACTTACCTTTTGTGTACATTTGTTTCAGATTACTCTCTCAAATCCCACTGAAGAGAAGAACGAACTTGAAAGCACAAAAGAAAGAGAACAAGAGGAGAGACAGATACATTATGTAAATACAATTGAGGAAGGAGAGGAAGATGATGAAAATGAGGAAGATGATGGAGATGGACAAGAGGACAGAGAGGAAGATGATGGAGATGGACAAGAGGACAGAGAGGAAGATGATGGAAGTGGAAATGAGGAAGGTGAGGAAGATGATGGAGATGGACAAGAGGACAGAGAGGAAGATGATGGAGATGTACAAGAGGACAGAGAGGAAGATGATGGGGATGGACAAGAGGACAGAGAGGAAGATGATGGAAGTGGAAATGAGGAAGGTGAGGAAGATGATGGAGATGGACAAGAGGACAGAGAGGAAGATGATGGAAGTGGAAATGAGGAAGGTGAGGAAGATGATGGAGATGGACAAGAGGACAGAGAGGAAGATGATGGAAGTGGAAATGAGGAAGGTGAGGAAGATGATGGAGATGGACAAGAGGTAAACACAGAAGGTGATGAAAGTGGAAATGAGAAAGAAGAGGGAAATGAGCAAGAGGACAGAGAAATAGATGGTGAAAGTGAAGAAGATGGAAGTGAACAAGAGGAGACAGAGGAAAAGGGTGGAAGTAGACAAGGACAGAGATCAGGAAAAGAGAGGAGCCAAGGAAATGATAATTCAAACCAAAGGAAGGTCCGTTGATATCTATACACATGGTGTTAATTTATGTTGACTGTGTAAGCCACCTGTCTTAAATGTTCAACACTGTTAGTGATATTTCTGCTTGTGTTTTATATTTCCTTGTTGTAGTTAATTTGATCAGACTTGTCTTTTTTCACAGAAACAACATGAAGATGATCCTGTATACCCAGGTGCTCCTCTCACAAAGGGACAGAGTCTGCTCTTACTCATGTCGTATGTACTGCGCCACAATTTGACAGAAGTAGCTCTTCAGGATCTCCTTACTATGTTCAATGAACATTTCCCTGGGTTGGTGCCAGCAACTTCATATCTTTTCCATAAAGCATCTGGACAATTTGGCCAGTATGTGCCACATTTTTATTGTATCAACTGTGAAAGCTACTTGGGAGCTACTGAGACAGCACCACAAAACTGTTCTTCTTGTAAAGCTAAATGTGATGCAGAGAAAAACCTAAGGGCTGGATCTTACTTTCTAGTACTTAGTCTATCAGCCCAAATAAAAGACATTTTGTAAAAACCAGAGATTTGTTTGAATAAAAGGGAATCAATTCCAGGCATTGTTTCCGATATTCAGTGTGGGGAAGAATATCAAAAGATCAAGCAGAGTGGCAAAATGGGGCCTGATGACATATCAATCTTGTGGAATTGTGATGGAAATCCTGTTTTTAAAAGTAATAATGTTCAGATATGGCCAATCCAGTGTCAAATTATTGAGCTGTCACCAAGTGATTGTGAAAGGAACATATGCGTACCATGCTTATGGTTTGGTAACAGCAAGCCAAATATGATTACATTTTTAACTGCTTTTGTGTCACAGCTCAAGGAACTACAACAGATTGGAATTAAATGGATGGACTCTGAAAACGTAGAGCATACAAGCAAGGTTCATTCACTCCTCTGCTCTTCTGATTCAATTGCCCGGCCCCTCCTGAGAAACACAAAGCAGTTCAATGGAAAATATGGGTGTGACTTTTGCCTCCACTACGGTGGTGGCCCATATATTTGGGAAACACCTGAACCACCTTTAAGGACAGAGACAGATCATTTCCGGCATGCTATGCTGGCAACACCTGCTCAACCAGTAATGGGTGTAAAAAGCACCATCACCTTTGATGGAACTCGAAAGCTTTAACATGATCACAGGCTTCGTTCCAGAGTACCAGCACAGTGTCTGCCTTGGTGTAACTAAACAGATAACATCTCTGTGGCTGGACAGTAAACACCATAAGGAAGATTGGTACTTGGGCTCATAGGCCAGGGGCTCAAGGCCATTAACCCACCTTTGGAAGTCACAAGGGGCCCAAGTTCATTGAAAGACCGAAAATTCTGGAAAGCATCTGAATGGAGGTCTTTTTTGTTGTTTTATGCTTTGCCTGTTTTGAGTGCTATTTTGAAAAAGAAATACTGGAATCATCTTTTTTTATTAGTTTTTTCAATGCACACTCTTCTTCATGATGCCATCAAAGCAAACCATGTGGATATGGCAGAACGAGCTCTTCGAAAGTTTGTGCGTCACTTTGAGAAACTTTATGGTGCTAAAAATGTTTCTTTCAATGTGCATTTATTAATGCACTTAGCAACAAGTTTGCGAAACTGGGGGCCGCTGTGGCCAACATCCACATTTCCATTCGAATCTTTTAATGGAACATTGCTGAAGTTTTTCAACGGAACAACGCATAAGAGATTCCTTAGGTGGAGGGCTCTCTCAGCAAAAGCAGGGACTACAATGGCAAATGCTAATGAAAACATACGATTTTTTTTGTGAAAAACTCCAAAATAGATCTGCCTTAAGACAGAAGTCAAAGAAGTTTCAAGATAATGTCAGAGGTTTTGGTTGCCCGAAGAAAGGTACCACATCTGTGTTGCAGAGGATGGCTATTGAAGACTTTACTGGTGACACCGTTAATTCGGGTTTATTTTATGACCGTTTCACTTGTAGCGAAGTTCTTTATCATTCCTGCAAGAGCACAACTCTTAAAAAGAGAAACAATTCAGTTGTCCAGTTAAGTGACAGAACATTCTGTGAAATTATGACCCTGGTGGATTTTACGTGTGAGGACGGGGCATCTACTGCATCCACCAACAACAGATTCTGTGTTTTAGTTAAAGAGCTTGCCAAGAGTGGAGGAAAGTTGTGTAGAGATGCTCAGCTAAATATATCCTCAACATTTATATATGAAGTGTCTCACACCAATAATGTGTTTGCTGTCCCTCCGCAATCACTCAAACGTAAATGTGTATGTCAAAACTGTATGTCATTCCACTTCCAAACAACATTGAAAAGCCGCGTTTCCACCGCAATTACCAGGAACTATTTGTCCCAGGAACTTTTTTCATAGGAACTTTTTTTTGCCCCAGACCGGTTGCTTACTGCGTTTACACCGCGGACTAAAGTACCGGGAAGATTAGTCTGGTGACGTTGAACTGCGTGCGACTGCTCCTCCCAGTCTGCGAGTTTGTTTTGAGTTTTGAGTGCGTTTTGCTCTGGTCGTATTTTTTTTTGTAAACTCCATATTAATTTCCAGACAACTCTTTACTGCACGAAGCCAGGAAGCGCGATTTTTAAAAATGACAGCTAAAATAAAATGCTGCGTGGAGTCAACGAATCAAATGTGACGTGAGCTCAACCAATCAGCATGTTTAGCGCACAAGTCCCACCCCGAAAGTTCCTGAACGCTGAAAAAGTACTACGTCGCCAGCAGGGACTTTCTGGGGGGGAAATTTTTAACCGGAACTTCATTTAGACCCTGGTTCCTGCGGTGTAAACACACCGAGTACCACCCCAAAGTTCCTAGTTCCTGGGGAAAGTTCCTGCGGTGGAAACGCGGCTAAAGAGACTAAAACTGACTCCTGGGGAACTACTTCTGCAGCTTTACTGATGTCAATGCAAATTGTTGTATTTAAGCTTTATTTCTGCCTAAAATTAACAATGATATGTTACGAGTTTTTGATCACTGATTATGATATAATGTATTAAAGCAGTGTGAAATGAAATAAATGTTTTGGCCATGCAATATAGACAGTGTTTACTTGGCTGTACTTGTGACATCACAATCCAGTAGCTGAACTTCCTGTCCAGTAGAACACATTTTCTTGTGTTCATATGGTGTGCTGTTGGTATAAAATTGGATTGATGTTTATACGTTGGACCTATCTGTGACTTTGTATAAATTTATTAAAAATACTTAAATCATAATTAGCCTTTTGTGCAGAGCATATAAACTTTACTAAAAAATGTTTTAAATGGCCTTTCAATGCATTTATCATATGTTTTATTACTTTCTGAAAGTAGCAATTAAGTGAATTGCAAGCATGAAGAAATACACTTAAAAAATTTCATAATTTAACAAAGTATAATTACAACTTCAGGTTATTTAATAATGTACTTTGAAAGTATACTTTCAATGCATTGTTACAATGATAATTTTCAGCACAGTTAAAAAATATGCAGAAAATATATTTAAGAAAAGTGCAAATAAATATACTTATAAAAAAGAAACAGAACTTTCACTTCACGTATATTTTTGTCAAATAAATATTTTTTAGAAAATATACTAAATTACAATTATTTTAAAGTGTGTTAAAAATTGTATTGTGAAAATAGTCAGAAGTGTGCTGCTAATATACTTTTTGTATATTTAAAAATAGTACATTTTTTTAATAGTATATTTGCAATGTACTATTAAAACAGGGAATATATTACAAATACAATAAAGTATACTTTTTTTCACTTGGGCTAACCTGTAAGCAATGATGTAATCAATGCCCTTGGAAATGGTATAATTGCTGTGATCTTTGTAACTGTAAGTGGGGCGGCCTACGAACTCCTGTGTGTGTGAGTCTTGAAGCTGACTTCTGCTGATGAAACTGTAAACTATCTTTAGTAAATCTTTTCTTTCATTTATTATAATTCTGACTCCGGGTCTTCATTCATCATATTTGGTTCTGGGTCTTTGACTGTGCGCCCCTAACAGGTGCAAACTTCAAAAACTAGCAAAACTTCTATGGGGCTCTTCAATGGCACACCTTCCATAAAAAAATATTATATTATCTAAATTTATTTATTACTGTAATGGCTGAAAACAGTAACTTCTTTACTTTATGGATGCATTTATAGAGGAATTATTTGCTTTAAAAGACTGTAATGGTTATTGAATCATTTTTAAGTTACAAAGCACAGCCTACAAAGAAATACACTACCTCAAATTACAACCTCATAAAAGCAAAGACATTGACTTTTTGCTTTTCGAATTTTGCTACATTTTCCTCCAGCTACATACAGTACACAGATATTTTAGAATCAAATTACATTCATTCACCGAAGGGATTTTTTTTTATTACCCAAAGGGTGTAGTGCTTTCCTAGAGACCAGACAGACTTGCTCCAGGTGAAATTTCGACAATAACTCGCATACTGTACGTACAATTATCAAATATGTTTATGAAAAAATTACTGTAATTCCCTGTAAGTATTTTTTCATGTTCCAAAGGGTGTAGTGCTTTCCTAGAGACCTGACTGACTTACTACAGGTAAAAATTGACAATAACTCCCTTACTGTACGTACAATTATCAAATATGTTTATGAAAAAATTACTGTAATTCACCGCAAGTATTTTTTCATGTTCCAAAGGTTGGAGAATGTTCCTAGTGACATGACTGACTTACTACAGGTGAGATTTTGACAATACCTCCCTTACTTCTCCCTCAATCATCCTTCTGCAGTGTGTGCCAATCCACTCAACCTGAATGGCACACACACACACACACCTGGATACAGTAGGTGGGGTGGGGTGGTGGTGGCGCAGTGGATAAGACACATGCCTTTGGCGTGAGAGACCCGGGTTCGAATCCACTGTGAGACACCAATGTGTCCCTGAGCAAGACACTTAACCCCTAAATGCTCCAGAGGCGTGCGACCTCTGACATACATAGCAATTGTAAGTCGCTTTGGATAAAAGCGTCAGCTAAATGAATAAATGTAAATGTAATTGGACATGCGGTTGACAAATCACACAAGAACAATGATAACACCACTCAGGCACAACAACCTCTGCTCACGGACACAATCTCAGCTGAGCCCTGCTAACAGAGCTCACCACAAAGTAACAGACAGACTTTGACATATTAGAACTGCTCCAAGATTCAGCACCCAAGGACGACTTTCTGGAAAACAGCCAGGGAAACCAGGACAGCATATTACAGCCTCCGATAACACCAGAGCAACAGCCCCTCTCCCCAGACACGTTATCCCTCTCTCCAGCATCTCCACTTCTGTGCTTCTCAGAGAAAATGGAAAAACTGGTGTATGCTGGAACCAAACTATCCCACTCTTTTGCAAGCCCCCAGATATCAACCAAAAAACGTCAGGCCCCACAACCACCAAAGCCTGCGTGCCCAGCTCACCCTCCCCCTCCTCCTGTGAGAGCTCTTCAGCCTCTGCCACAGCGCCAGGGCTCACACCCTCCTCCATCGGCTCGAGGTGAACCAAAAACAACTGATACCAGCTCTCAGTGATATGTGTCGGGTCCCCGCTATGATAACAGTAACTTTCTCAAATGTTTACAGAACAAGCGGGAACCCAGTGTGCCTGTATCTTTCTCTATTGCTGTTCGATTACATGATAGAAAGTCTAAGGCCTTCAAAAGCCGTACAGCAAACCCATCTAATCTGGTGCCTATTACACGCCAAACTAAGATTGCTGTGGGGACAAAAAGTAAGACTCTAAAGCCTGGTTCACACGGGACGATTTTAAAATTGTCGGCCGATTTTCGAAACCTGAGAGACCCCACACACGGCGATAAAAAATCACGGGTCTAACAGTTTTGGTCGTACAGTGTGTGGTGCGCAGCCACACGGCAAAATCAACACATCACACACGAACCGATTTGACTCCCGAGCATTCCCAGGTCAGACGGAAAATCTCGCAAAATCCCTCGAGACCAAACGTGACTTCAGAGTAAACAATCATGGCGGACGAAGAGGATGCAATGGCGATAGTTTGTAGTTTATTTTTAACCGAAAAAAAACGTTATCAAAAGAAAAGGCGATGGTCAAAGAAGTGGAGACAACACGAGCATGGACGGCTGTTTTGATTTTGTTTCCCGGTGCTTCCTCTACGCCTCGTCACCTCGCCTTCTGATTGGCTACACGCCACAGTCCACAGGCTGCGTGCTCGTTTGTCCCCGGGGGACACCACACACGAGGAGAAATCGGGCCAAAAAAATCCAACATGTTGGATATCCCCGATTTAAGATCGGAGCAGTCCCGACGGCCTTCCGAGCAGACGAGAGCACTCTTAACACACCACACACGGCAGGAATATCTGATCAGATTATTTTACCATAATCAGAGCATACTTAAGATAGTCGGAAGGGGTAAATCGGGGCTGAAATCGGCCTAATTATCCTGCCGTGTGAACCAGGCTTTAGGCTACGGATACATTTGAAAACGCTGTTTTCATTTAACCCTCTGGGGTCGGCGGTATCGCCGGCGATACCAGCTCACTTTTTGCAAAAGAGACTCAAATTACTCTGTTGATTTTGATTTGACATATTTGTGTTATACATCATTCGATCCTGTTAAGTGTCCATTTTTTTGTGCATACTCACAATATAAACAAAGTATTGTGCTTTTAGTCAAATAAAGAAAAATAAACATGATGCTAGTTTTGCCTTCTCTCTGTCAGTGAAGTCCATTCTGAAACGCGTCCGAAAATTAACTGTGATTCCGCGAATACTTGTCATACAGGCACGAGTGTTTTTCCATAATGAAGCTTGAATTCTCTTCTTTTAAATGAATTAATTTATATAAAAAAACAAATATTCTCAGTTTATGTAATCTGTATGAAAAGAGAGAGATGTCAGTATTTTTCTTTCCAGCTCATTATACCTCATTACGCGTTAATGTGCCACGCCCACGGAGAGCGCGCGGTATTCAAACGCAAATGATCTAAGGCAAGCCATGCAAACATGCCAACGCCCACCAGCTGGATTATAAAATCATGTTTAGTAAGTTTCTTACTACCGCTGTGAACACAGCGTATCCCTACCCTGTGAGGAATAATACTATCTAATAACCCTGGAAAATGTACCAGAAGTGCTGGTAGTTTCATTTCGAGGAGCAACTGATGTAGTAAGTCATTTTTCTTAAGTGCTTTGTTCTAATCGCGATATTGAATAGTGTCTATAAACCGCAAAGAGACTGTTTAAATATGAATTGCGTGTCTGTGTGTAGGCTAAATGATGAATGAACGACACAGGCGCGCGCGCTTTGTTTACTACAGTTTTACAGCGCGTGTCTGTGCCGTTCATTCACTCTCGCACCTACATTAGTAAACGTTATTTTTACATGAACACATCCAAACTATATTGCTATAGCCTACTAAGATGAGTAAAAATAGACTGAAATATGTTGAAATAAAATGTCTGTATAAGCAACAAACTACAAATTAACACGTATATGCTAATATATCATACACAATATGTTACAGACTAAATATGAATGTTTAGACAAGATTTTGTGATTAGTTTTGGATAGATTATAAAGTTTTGACTGTAAAAAAAGACTACTGTCACATTAAATAGGTACGCTTTTGTTCACCAATTGCTGCTCATATGTTAAATATACCATAGTATGATGTTTTGTCAAAAATAAAGTAGGTATATTGAATTATCAACTAAGATGTTATTATAGTGTTTGTTCCAATATTCAAACTAATGAATCCTTACATTTTTTAATACGTATGATAAAATGTATACTTTTTACAATATACACTTGAAATATTGTTAAAATTGTAATTGTTGTTGTAATTGTAACCTATTTGTAATTGGTTACAATTTCTGATTGTAAAATATGTATATATAGATAATTTCTTTTGTCCTTGCATTCTTTGGGACCCTGTGACACACCTGTGTGAAAGGCTAATTAATATGCAGCTCATTATGTATGTGGCACATTATCCGGCCTTTGTCTTCTCAGGTGTGAACACGCCTCCACGCATATTGCCTTTCCAAACAAAAGCTGTCTTATAAAATTTAAATCAATGTATTGTTTTGTGTAAATGGTTAGGCAGGATGATTTTCAGATCATTTTGAAGCAAAAACTCTAGGCAACAACGCCCATTAGTCAAAAGTCTTGTGGACACATATTTAGTATGTGTTTTGTGGCCTTATTTCAGACACTTTAAGTTTTAGTTTTTTCAATAACCATGCATAAACAATATTCTCTCAAAAATGCAAACATGTACATACATTTTGCTCATATATTATGGTAGCCCTGTTTGTGCTAAATAGAGTGTAATTACACCTTTGCTATTAATATGTTTATAAGCAACTGAAAAAAGCACAAATGTCAGGGCATGTCAAAACATCTCAAGGACCCCAAAAACACCTTGGACCCCAGAGGGTTAACACCAAGCATATCTGCTGATACTGTTGATTAGGTGTTCAAGCACTAAGTGCTGAAAACCTATTGTAATTGTAAGGATTTGTAAAACGCATCGTGCAGACCAAACCGTAAGTGCTAGAGACGTGAAACCTGGCCAGATGGTAGGCCTCAATTTGGGGGCAACCTATCAGAGTATGACCCCGATTGGCCCATAGGTGGCGCTACAGCAACCAAAAGTACTAAATCGCTCATAACTCCTAGACCGTTTGACTCAGACTCAAGGTTTTTCCACCACTGTGATCCTTGGCTCAAGACGGACAAAATGTATATACAAAATTTCTGCTATGTCGACTTTTGTCCAAAATCTACTTTTGCGAACTAGTCCTAGGTTTTTTTGCCCGATCAGAACCAGACCAGTCTAGGACAATTCTCTGGAATTCTCTAGATTCTCTGGAATTCTCTCTCTCTAGATCAATAATTATCGAAAAAAAGTTGAACTTTGCCCTTTAGTTCGCTATAACAGGGTCATTTAGAAAATAGGCGTGTCAAAAAACACTCAAAAGCCTATAAATCATAAAAAAAACTCAGAACTTCACAAAAATTGGTGAGCATATGTGACAAAACATCATTAACAAGCATGCCAAATTTTATGTAGATCGGACCATAGGTGGCGCTATAACTGTTAAAAAGCTTTGGAACCATACATGTCCTATGGTAAATTGCTTGTTTTGGCTGTAAATGGTCTTTTCCATCTATTATGTCAGTGGTTAAATGTATGCTAAATAAAACTTAAAGTCTTTTGATGCTTTTGTGCTTAAAGGCCTTAACTGCTTAAACACCGCTAAATGCTGCTTGCAGCTTTTATTTTCTCCTTGATTCTTTTAACTCAAAAGTTAAAAGTGTAAGTGATGATATTGCTCCTGTGAAAGTCAGTGTGACAGAATCAGTTAAGTGATTGACAGTTGTGGTGTCCTATCAGAGAAGAGTATGGGCTATTTAATGCTGGTTGGCTGTACCCTGAGCCACGTCACGTCTTGTCCCTCTTTTTGTGTCATCCACTAGCGTCTCAGGTTTGTGTTAGTAGCGGTTGGGTTAAATCGTGTGTTAGTAGCGGTTGGGTTAAATCGTGTGTTTAGAGCACTACTGATGTGTTGTCATCTCTTCAAATTGTAGCGTGTCCATTAGTACTTTTCCGACGGTGCACTTCATCAGCTCAGAGTGAGTGTCTGCTCACCCTACAGGTATGTAAACTGTATCTGTATTGAGTGGCGGGTTATGATGGCGTGCGGTATAGTGGGTCGCTATGTTACTATTAATGTGTTGCGCTGTAAACAGTAGCCTGTGGGAATTATATGTGAGGTGATATCCTCTTGTGGTAAGTGTTATGTTAGTTTGCTGTAAAATTGTAGTGGAAAGAGCACTTGTAACATCTCGCTTCCTTTAAGGCGTTCGTGAGGCGTGGGTCTTCTCTCTCATCCTAGGGACCGTTTTTCTGGTCTTCGGCACAATCTCCCTCTCGTTTCTCCAGTGATTTGTGCTTCATATGAACCTGTGTGACCTAGTGGTAACTGCTGGGTTATTTTGATATTCCCTGATTGATTCAGGGTGGCGTAGTCGACAATTGTACAGCGACTACAGCCCCATTGACTCCCTGTGCCAATGCCTTGATGAAGTAAACAGTTGGATGTGCCAAAACTTTCTTCAGTTAAACAAAGACAAAACTGAAGTCATTGCGTTTGGAAACAAAGATGAAGTTCTCAAGGTGAACGCATACCTTCAGTCTAGGGGTCAAACAACTAAAAATCAAGTCAGGAATCTTGGTGTGTCTCTAGAGTCAGACCTTAGTTTCAGTAGTCATGTCAAAGCAATAACTAAATCAGCATACTATCATCTGAAAAATAATGCAAGAATTAGATGCTTTGTTTCCAGACAAAACTTGTGCATGCTTTCATCACCAGCAGGGTGGATTATTGTAATGGACTCCTCACTGGCCTTCCCAAAAACACCATAAGACAGTGTCAGCTCATACAGAACGCTGAGCAGAACCAGAACATATGAACACATCACACCAGTCCTCAGGTCTTTACACTGGCTGCCAGTTACATTTAGGATTGATTTTAAAGTATTATCACTGGTATATAAATCAATCAATGGCTTAGGACCTTAATACATTGCAGATATGCTCACTGAATATAAACCCAACAGATCACTCAGATCATTAGGATCACATCAGCTAGAAATACCAAGGGTTCACTCTAAACATGGCGAGTCTGCTTTTAGCTATTATGCCAGCCGCAGCTGAACCAGCTTCCAGAAGAGATCAGATGTGCTCCTACAGTAGTCACATTCAAATTTACTGAATGAGCACTGTACCACTGTTCGTCCGACTGTTTGTACTGTATTTTATTTTATTTTTTATTTTTCTAAACTGTTTTAATTATTCTTATTTCTTTTTATTATTTTAATTTCTTCTATGTAAAGCACTTTGAATTGCCATTGTGTATGAAATGTGCTATATAAATAAACTTGCCTTGCCTTGCTAACGTGAACACGAGAGAGCGCTCCTAAACACAAATGATCTGAGGCGCCTACATCAACTCAACAACACGCATGGAGTTTAATCAGATTCATGTACTTTATGTTGTCTTGCGACGCTGGGAAGAATAATAATAGCGATATAGTAATAATAATCCCGGAAAAAATTATGACCGCTCAGATGCAAAGCTACTGGAGTCACTACAGTCACTCTTCATCAGTCTGACAGTAGCTGTCAATCAATCTGTCACTGCGGTCTCATGTGCACAACCCCACTCAGCCCCGCTCTCGGCCGTGGGGGTGGTACTTCCGCCTACGTCTCTGTGACCTTTCCAAAGTGGTGACGTAATAACTGGCATAAAAGAATATAAATGTCTATTTTTTTTTAGAAAATGAAATAGTTTGGCTAGATGAGACTCTAATCTTCAGCTGAGAGTGTGCAAAAGCCGTTTGGAGCTCTTCAAAGACCTTAAAACTGGGTTGATTTGGACTTCAACATCTTAATATTGTTGGAGCTATTTTGCACTGTTTATTTTAGGCTTAAGTTATAGTCTAATTTATTTATTTTCTTTTCTTGCTAAAAGTTAACTTGCTTTATTTTGCATTTATGTTTATTTTCTTGTTTATTTACATTGTCGTTTATTGGTCACGTGGTGCTATGTTAATTTGCATAAATAGGTCAAGGTGGGAGGAACCAGCAGGGCTGCGAGGGCATATGGTTTTTTACCACAGCGTGAGAGAGGCAGCAGGAAATGTCTGTGAGCTTGCTTATATGTGTAAACAAACCTCCTCGAACTCATCTTTTGCTATGGACATTAGTTTATTTTGGTACCTCTAACCATGCGTAAAGCCTAACCCATGACGTTGCCTCAGTAGCCATTTGAGAAGTTTGGTATTATTAGTTTTGTTTAAGTTTATGGACAAATAGCCACTACAAATATCAATTGAAATCCATTGTAAGGATAAAAATCCTGAAATGTTTTCCTCACAAAAAGTTAATTTCTTTTCCACTTAAGGAAGAAAGACATGAACATCTTGGATGGCATTGGGGTGAGTAAATGATCAGGACATTTTCTTTTTGGGGTGAGCTAATCCTTTAAGGTGAACAATAACTTTCTTGTAGAGCAAAAACAATCTCTGTTCCCTAAATGTCTGCGTTATAAAACAATCTGTGTTATAAAAAAAGCTATATAAATGAAGATGACTTGACTTGTAATGGCCCACGGGCAGTATGGCCAAGAGGTTAAGGCACTCCTAATAGTACATGCACTGTCAGGAACCAATCAGACACCACATCCTTCACCACACAACGATCACTCTCCCCAGAATACTAATCACCTGCACCTGTTCACAATCAGTAAGCCTCGGCATAAAAACACTCACCACAGCCTCACTCACCGTCAAGCCTCCAACAGGAACAGACCATTTCCTGCTGTCTACCAAAGCCTATCTTCTCGTCGTCTCCAACCAAGTAACGTATACTCACCTGTGAATTACTAACCTCTGCATTCCTGTTCCACTGTCGTCAGACATCCTATCCGAGTCCTTGTTTCCTGCATTCCCTGTCTGGATCCCTGTTCCCTGGAATCCTGTATCTTCCTGAGTCCCTGTGTTCACGCCGAGTTGTCTCACCCACGACGACACCTGAAAGAGAAAAGACAAGTATGAAAGATCTGTGACCGCTTGACATCCAATTAACCTGAAGAGGACCTGCTCACCTGTTATCTGCCCCGCACGTAGAGACCCTCACCGCATCTGCACCTGAACTCTGAGAATACTCACCTATGCACTTGTGTCACGTTCAATAAAGCTGTGTTTGGATTCACTTACCTCTGTCTCCTTGCCTGATTCCTGACATTCACACGGCTGGTTACTAGGGTATTTCCAAGCAGTTGCTAGGGTGTATAAGGTGGTTATTCATTGTCAACAAAGAAGCTTACCATTTCTGTCAGTCTTAGAGGATCTCTTCATTTTGGTCTTTATGTAAGTTTCAGGGCCTTGTGGGTGAAGAGAAGAGACAGCCTATGATATACAGGTGCTTCTTAATAAATTAGCATGTGTTCATTTATTTCAGTAATTCAACTCAAATTGTGGAACTTGTGTATTAAACAAATTCAATGCATACAGACTGAAGTACTTTAAGTCTTTGGTTCTTTTAATTGTGATGATTTTGGCACACATTTTAACATAAGGTTGTATATTCATTTAGAATTCTTTTTACCTGCAATATGCTCTTTAAAGTAATTCAGTCTGTGTGCATCTAATTTATTTAATACAAGTTCCACAATTTGAGTTAAATTACTAAAATAAATTAACTTTTCCACCACATTCTAATTTACTGAGATGTACTTGTATATATACATAATGTTGTATATATCATTGTATATACACAAGTCTGTGCAGTAGATGATCACACTACTTACCGTCTGAATCACAAGAGTCCTCAGGATCAGGCCTCTTCTTCTGACTTCTGGATAACTCTGTAACAGAGAGAAATTAACATTATGAGACATTTATTTTGCGTTACATCTGTATTGAAAAAAACTTTTAATGTCAGCTAAAAAAAACAGTCAGTTATCACAGCTAACACTTTTTACTTCCTGAACAACCTTGTAATAAACAAGCTTACCATTTCTAACGGATGATCCCTTTGCTTTTGTGCCTGTGTGTGTGTCAGGGCCTTGTGTGTGAAGAGAAGAGACCGCCAATTATATATACACAAACTAAGTCATAACCTACTGTACACTGCATGCCAGAAAGTCTGTGCAGTAGATGATAACACTACTTACCGTCTGAAACACAAGAGTCCCCAGGATCAGGCCTCTTCTTCTGACTTCTGGATAACTCTGTAACAGAGAGAAATTAAAATTATGAGACATTTGAGAAAGCCAACTTACTGAAATCCTATTTAAACTTATTATTAAGTTGGCTTGTGAGAGCCAACTTACTGATATTGTACTTAAATTTATTATTCCGCTTCTTCTTCTGACCGTTAAATTTACAACTCTAACTCCTCCTAGAGCTTTAACTCTACAAACTCCAAACTCAGCCCAGACACTCAAACTGTTCTGACTTAGTGTGCTATATCTTTTCTAACTGATCGGACTTGCGGTTTTCCTAAAAATGACGATCAAAACTGGGAAAAACTCCCATTGACTTAACATTGCGGAATGTTCAGATTTTCAAACTCCCCAACCGTCAAAAATTCAAATCTAAACTCCTTGAAGCCCTAAACTAAATCAAACTGCCATTCTATATACTATATGAGCCATTAAGACTCATTTAAAATTATAAACTCATCTATCTACTTCAAACTACTACTATAAAAACTCACCTTAGCCCAGGATGCTAATATACACTAAACTCTGAACTCTTAGAATCATGTAAACTTATAAACTCATCTATCTATCATCCATCCATCCATCCATCCATCTAGCTATCAAACTTTAAACTTCAAACTATACTTCTACTTTAAACTTCTAACTACGTTAAACTTCAAACTAAATTAAACTTCTAACTACTTTAAACTAAATTAAACTTCAAACTAAATTAAACTTTAAACTAAATTAAACTTTAAACTACTTTAAACTTCTAACTACTTTAAACTTTAAACTACTTTAAACTTTAAACTACTTTAAACTTTAAACTACTTTAAACTTAAAGCTTTTAAAACTGTCTGATCCGGCTTTCTCAAGCCAACTTAAAGTTTGTCTCGACGAACTTTAATCGTTATTATTATTATTCTTACTAAAAATTTCTGACACAAACTCCTCCTAGAGCTTTAACTCTACATACTCCAAACTCGGCTCAGACACTCAAACTGTTCTGACTTAGTGTGCTATATCTTTTCTAACTGATCGGACTTGCGGTTTTCCTAAAAATGACGATCAAAACTGGGAAAAACTCCCATTGACTTAACATTGCGGAATGTTCAGATTTTCAAACTCCCCAACGGTCAAAAATTCAAATCTAAACTCCTTGAAGCCCTAAACTAAATCAAACTGCCATTCTATATACTATATGAGCCATTAAGACTCATTTAAAATTATAAACTCATCTATCTACTTCAAACTACTACTATAAAAACTCACCTTAGCCCAGGATGCTAATATACACTAAACTCTGAACTCTTAGAATCATGTAAACTTATAAACTCATCTATCTATCATCCATCCATCCATCCATCCATCTAGCTATCAAACTTTAAACTTCAAACTATACTTCTACTTTAAACTTCTAACTACGTTAAACTTCAAACTAAATTAAACTTCTAACTACTTTAAACTAAATTAAACTTCAAACTAAATTAAACTTTAAACTAAATTAAACTTTAAACTACTTTAAACTTCTAACTACTTTAAACTTTAAACTACTTTAAACTTTAAACTACTTTAAACTTTAAACTACTTTAAACTTAAAGCTTTTAAAACTGTCTGATCCGGCTTTCTCAAGCCAACTTAAAGTTTGTCTCGACGAACTTTAATCGTTATTATTATTATTCTTACTAAAAATTTCTGACACAAACTCCTCCTAGAGCTTTAACTCTACATACTCCAAACTCGGCTCAGACACTCAAACTGATCCGGCCAGGTGTGCTCTATCTTTTCAGACTGATCGGACTTACGGTTTTCCTAAAAATGACGCATTGACTTGCATTGGGGAGTTCTAAAAAATTCTAATTTAGATTCAAACTCACCAACCGACGAAAATTTAAACTTATTATGGAGTTCCCGGAAGAGCGGTTGTTGTTATTGAGCACGAGTTGTAACAGCGAGTGTTGGTGTATGAATAAACGGATAACGTTAATCGATCCTAAAGTGTATTTATTTTGTATAACAATAACTTTATAAATGACTGCTCCTTTCAAAGCATTAACCTGATAAAAGGGTACATTTTAACTTGAACCTAACCTCTCCTATAATGACTTTCTTACTATCTTCTTCTTGCTCAGACTTCTCCATCATAACATGGTCTGAAGTGCAGCCTTGTTTACGTTTCTCAGACAAAGCGACTGTAATGAAAAAAAAGTTTTATAGTACAAGTCACGTTCTTTCCAAATTCCCAGTTAGTGTATATTGTTACAACTTTCCAGTGTTAGATGCTCACCCTCTAATCCCAAGTCAATCTCGTCTAGAGATCTTCCTTTGTAAACTGTTGTTCCACATTCAATGGCCATGAGCAATTTGCTCATTTTAGCAAGTTGAAGCGTGTTCTCGGTTAGGCGATAGTATTCTCTGTGAATACGGATGTCATGTCCCATGAATTCTGCAACCTGATCCATTTCATGGTCCTTCAAGTTCATTATTTGACAGAGGGTTGCGATGTGTTTTCTCAGTTGGGTAGAGGTCAAGGTCTCAGGATGTTTTGCATTACATTCATTTGCAAATTTTCTTAAGCAGTCTGAGCCTCTTATGTGGCAGTCTGAATTTTGTCTTGCAAAGACATATTTGTTTGTCTCAGAAATGTTATTTTCTTGAGTCCTGTGCTCAATCAGGAAGTCAAGTGATCTTGTCATCTCTCTGGTGAGAAGCACTGTTACTTTTCTGCCTCTTTTTCCTCTTATAACAACTCTAGTGAAGTCCTTACTCAGGTCCTTTTCTAATTTTGAAAGGCACTGCATAACATCCTCATTAAGAGTATCTGTATTTTTGCTCTCATAAGTCTGAAGTAGCATTTTAGCTGCCTCGCCTTGGCGCCTTTGGTTGAAAAGTATGATTTGGGAAAGAAGAGTTTCACTGAGCATACTGTATGCTTTAGGATCAGGACCCTGTATTAATTTCTCTCTGGCATTTTCTTCAGTTGACTTCAAATATTTTTGAAGGGTAATTATGTCTTCAGTTAGAGGAATCATTTCTTTCTTGTTCCATTTGTTTTCCTCTAGGTTTGTCCTAGCACGGTGTGAGATATAGTGGTTCCACTCTGAACTCACTAAACCCAGAAAACTCCTGACTCTGTTCGCAGCAACCTCATTTTCTGCTTTTACATAATTGCCTATAAGTATATCACCAACTGTCTTAAGGGAGTGTCCGAGTTTTACACCGAGATGGTCTATCATAGCGGTACTTTGAGTTAGTGAAACCAGATGCCTTTTTTGCTGCATCGACAGCCAATTTAAACATTGGTGGAATTAAGATATCAGTAAGATTTTTCACATTTGGTTTCAGAGACTTTGCAGCAATTAAAAATCTCCCCAGTTGTCTCATTTTTTGACTAACATAGCTTTAGATGGATCGCTCCCATGCCTCTCTAATAATCTATCACCGTATTCACAAATAAGTTCGTCAGATTTTACCTCAAGAGACACCTCGTCATGCATCATCCTGCCAATGATGTTACGACATCTTTGTGTTGTATTTACTCTTATAGGGATGAGACGGGAAGCTGCAGCTTGGACTCTTTTTCTATTGCGTGACTTTTCCCGAGGGAGATCATTTTGTGTTTTGCATGAAAGCTCATGTTTCCAAAGCTCACGTTTTCTGAAAAAAACAAAACAAAAATTGCAGGGCAAGTATTCATGAGGGTTTGCGTCTTCAGAAGGTTGTCTATAAGTCACTAATTCACCTTTTCCTGTCCGCAAGACGTTAACATTATGGTTGTAGTCACCTTTATTTCGAAGCTGATCTAATAACAGACGGCGTTTCTTAGAATTTTTGGGGAAGCATATTGCCTTAGCAAAATCCTCTTCTTTGTGGTGCTTTCGCTCTAAATGGCGTGCTATTTTGCTTTGTTTTTTTTTTTACAATAAATACAGAAATGTTTCTTGTCCCATATCCTTCTATCTCCTTTCTGGCATTTCTTTACTGTTATTTTTGTAATACCCTCTTCTTTCTCATCATTTCCTTCATCTGTTGCATGTTCCAGATCATCACCAGAGTCAACGTCGAGCTCATCTTGAGCAAAACTAGTGTTGATCTTGTTTACTTTAATTTCTCTGTCTTTTGGAAAATCTGGACCTTCATCGCTCCAGTCTTCACTGTCCGAGGAGGGTGGTGTAGGTATGTATTCACTTCCATCATCCCCGTCTGACTCTGATTCATCAGTGCGACTGAGACTCTGTCAAAACAAACAATGTGCAATTTTAAATTGCAAAAACAATTTTAGTTTGGAACATCTAATCCAATCAGTTGGAAACTTCAGGCCAGTTCCAGTCTTATCTTTCTGCAATACTGAAGAATTGTAGAAACTACAGATATCTCTGTGTATTCTCAGGCAGCATCTGTGATCGGTGATTACCCTGGAACCCCAAGATCAAGACCAGACCTGTTGTCTCCGCTAGCGAAGCTTCACGTATTCCAGCCTTGTGTCCTAAGTGACTATTTCTGTTTCATGCATTCCAGAGACTCTAAGTTCAACATTAGGGTTAGGATCCCTAAGTTAAAGCGATCCCTTTAACTGGATCGCTCTCTGATGCCTGTAAGTACAACCACTATGTAATAAACTGTCACTGACATCCATATTGTGGCTCTATTAGACACCATTACAGCTCAATGAAATCCCAGTTGAAACGCTTACCTGGTCATCTCCTTCTCCTCTCTCTGTTCGGCCTGTACTATGTTGCTTTCTCTTTCTTGGTTTAACTGGATCGCTCTCTGATGCCTGTAAGTACAACCACTATGTAATAAACTGTCACTGACATCCATATTGTGGCCATATTGTGTCACAATACAGATTGTATCAAAGCAGCTTCACAGTATTAAATTAAAACAATACATCAATGTTTGTTTCTAGTGGAAAACGTCCACGTTTGGTAATGCTGATCAATAGTGTTATTGATTGATTAATTAAATATCCTCAACTGAGCAAGCCAAAGGCAACAGTGGCAAGGAACCGAAAAACTCCATCAGGTGACCTAATGGAGAAAAAAAAAACTTGGGAGAACCCAGGCTCAGTCGCGGGCCAGTTCTCCTCTGGCGGTTATGAACTAGAGGTCGGATTTAACTGTAAGATTAAAGTATTATATGAATGCCTGGCTGAAGAGATGCGTCTTTAATCTAGTTTTGAACTGGGACAGCGAGTCTGAGCAACGAACAGTATCAGGAAGACTATTCCAGAGTTTTGGAGCTAAATGTGAAAATGCTCTCCCTCCTTTAGTGGACCTATATATCCTAGGTATGACCCGAACCCTAGCCCTAACCCTAACCCTAACCCGCCACTGAGAACGGCAGGTGTCGTGGTGAGAGACCAGTGTTAGCTTATAGATATATACACGTTCGCTACGTTTGTAGCGTTTGTCAAGTTCGCTAACGATATACACTTTTTTGGTTAAATTAACGAGATGGTCCTCACTGCAGAACACGAAATCCAGAGGGATTTATATATAACTCCCACCAGCTGCTTTGAAACAATATGTATTGTGAAAAGCGCTATACAAATAAATTTGAATTGAATTGAATTGAATATTGGACCCACTCACCTTTACCATCTCTAATTCAGCGCACATGTCTGTTCACTTTTCAGAGTGCTGTCAGTCAAATCCATTCCACTTGAGGAATGCCCTAATAAATTAAACTCCATTTCCGCTGCATCGCTTTCTAAAATAAACGCCTGTTGTAACCTTCCAGTCAAATATTGCGTTGCAAACATCAATAACAGCTTTAAGTTGTCAATGCTGGCAAATGACCATGGTATCAGCGGGATAATCCATGGATAGTTGTGCATTTATGTTTAGTTTACTTGTTTAATTAAAAGGCACCAGAATACATGAAATGGCATTTACTCCAGTAACATTTTTCTGGGGGAGGACCCACCCACTTTTTTTTTTTTTTGCTTCTGACGCCCATGGTTTTTACCCTTTGTAATAGTTATGTGTGAGTCCATCAGGTCAGGTCACCAAAGGTCATCAGTAGCCCTTTGTGTGAAAAGATCAGGTCAGTGTCAGGCTGAACAGACTCTGATCTGGGCATAGTTGAAGTACGTGAAGCAAACTCAACTGTGTAAGCATACCTCAAATTCCACCAAGGCTTGGTTGCAGAAGAAGTCCTGGAAGATACAGTGGCATCACAGTCACCTGACTCGAACCCCATAGAAAATCTCTGGTGGGATTTGAAGAAGGTGGTTGCAGCACACAAACCTCAGAATATCACTGAAGTTGAGGCCATTGCTCACGAGGAACGGGCTCAGACTCCTCAGAAACGCTGCCAGAACCTGCTGTCTGGAACACAGCTCGTTTGCAGTAGGGCTGTCAAGGAATATTCTACATTCGAACATATATTCAAATAGTTTTAAAAAACAGAATTTCTAAGGTGAAAATTAATATTCGAATGTGGAAAAAGAGGCGCGGCTGTCTGCTTTGCGAGTGGCAAAATTCTGAAGCTTAAAATGTAAAACGCATTTTCCAGCTGCACAGCTAGCACAGTGAGTGTCTGGCTCACTCATTGGCTGTGCTGCGGCAACTTCACATCCAATGGCGCGGGCGCCTCCAACGTGTGCGCCAATGAGCTAGCATTACATCAGACACGTCAGAGCCCGCCAAGGGGGCGTGGCCAGATGCCCCCGAAATAGCCATTATAGCAGGAGTTTACCACAGCACAGCTCGCTCTGAGCGTTCAATGTCAGTTCTATATACTGTAAAACTTCAATTAATGTTAATAATATTTGTTTCAATCACTGAATGAAGCCTGCTATATTTAGGATAAAAGTCGCGACCTTAAATTGCTTGCACAAAACTCTTGATCAGCACTCAACATTTGTTTATTGTTGTTCATTTAAACCGTTATGCGCAGAGAGTGTCAGGCTGAGGGAGAGAGAGAGAGAGAGAGAGAGAGAGAGAGAGAGAGAGAGAGAGAGAGAGAGAGAGAGAGAGAGAGAGAGAGAGAGAGAGAGAGAGAGAGAGAGAGAGAGAGAGAGTGCCTGCGAGTGAGCGAGAGTAAGGTCTGCGATCTTGGCCATTAGTTGATTTACTTGTTTTTGTGTAAGTTAATACGTTGTCAAATATGTTTAAACTTCAATAAACTACCTATACAAGTAGTTATGTCTCTTTTAATTTGTCTTGTTATTGACGTAATGTGCGAATAATTTTTAAGAGGGAATTTTAATTTTTAAGAGGGAATATTCGAACGTCATTTTTGAGCAATTTTGACAGCCCTAGTTTGCAGCAGGTCATAACAGCAAAAGGCTGTTCTACTAAGTACAACAGCTGTCAGTCTGTAAATTTTGCCAATAAACGTTATTTGCAATGGGGGTTTAATCATTTTGATTACAACTGAATGACATGTAGCAACGCCCCTACACAGTCTAAACTAAAGGCCGTCTACCTCAACCACAAAAAGAAAAGAAAAAGCCTCAAGGGAAATTATAAAGAGATGAAGAATATACATTGAACAAAATTATAAACGCAAAACTTTTGTTTTTGCCCCCATTTTTCATGAGCTGAACTCAAAGATCTAAGACTTTTTCTATGTACACAAAAGGCCTATTTCTCTCAAATATTGTTGACAAATCTGCTTAAATCTGTGTTAGTAAGCACTTCTCTTTTGCCGAGATAATCCATCCACCTCACAGGTGTGGCGTATCAAGATGCTGATTAGACAGCATGATTATTGCACAGGTGTGCCTTAGGCTGGCCAATATAAAAGGCCACTCTAAAATGAGCAGCTCTTGAAAATTGGGGGCAAAAACAAAAGTGTTGCGTTTATAATTTTGTTCAGTGTAAATAACAAAAAATAATACAAATAAAAGAACTGGTCATGAAGGTTAACAGTCAGATGAAGCCCAGATTCAGCTGCGGTAAAATTACCTTGAATCACCTTCAAAAAGATACACATTTTCTATTGCCGTACTCTTTAACAAAGAACACAAACAGAGTCTCACATTTACATGACTTTATGTATTTTAATTTATATATTTGTAAGTGTGATTTTTTATTACACAGATCACAACGGATTTGTCTTTCTCCAGAGTGAATGCGCAGATGATTGTTGAAATTGATCCTTTTTCTAATCCTTGTCACAACGAGAAAAACGGCATTTTCTTTACAGAATGTTTTTGCAAATGCCGTTTCAGGTCTGGGTAATATTTGAAACACTTTTCACACTGAAGACACTTGTAAGGCTTCTCTCCAGTGTGAACTCTTATATGAATCTTAAGGTTTCCCCTAACCGTGAAGCTTTTTCCACACTGAGGACAGGTGAAAGGCTTTTCTCCAGTGTGAATTCTCATGTGATCCTCAAGGTTTGCTCTGTGTGTGAAACTCTTTTCACACTGATGACATATGTGAGGCTTCACTACAGTGTGAATTTTTACATGTTTCTTAAGGTGATTCATGTCTGTGAAACTCCTTTCACACTGATTACATGTAAAACAGTTCCCTCCTGAGTGAATCCTCATATGATGATTAAAGCTTTCTTTATATCTGAAACTCTTTCCACACTGAGGGCATATGAATGGTTTTTCTCCAGTGTGAATTCTCATGTGAGTCGTAAGATTTCCTTGTAGTGAGAAACTTTTTCCACACTGTTGGCAGGTGTGAGGCTTCTCTCCAGTGTGAACTTTCAAGTGAACATTAAGGGTTTTTTTCTGTGTAAATCTCTTTCCACAATGAGGGCATATGAACGGTTTCTCTCCAGCGTGGATTTTCAAGTGAACTTTAAGGCTCTCTTTTCGACTGAAACTCTTTCCACATTCTTGGCAGGTCAAAGGCTTCTCTGCAGTGTGACCTCTCATCTGGAGGTTTCTAGTTTCTGTTTTATGAGTCTGTGAACAACTAAAAGATTTTTCCCCAGTCATGAAATCACGATATTTCTCATCCATTTCATTCAGTTTTTGACTCTCCTGTTTCAGCTCCATCAGGTCTAGGGTTAAAAGAAACAAATCAAGTTAATACCAGTTTAATGGCACAGAGACATAAAAACATTAAACCCACTGGGGTCGGCGGTATCGCCGGCGATACCAGCTCACTTATTTTCTTATCAGTGCAAAATAGACTCAAAATACTCTGTTGATTTTGATCTTACATATAAGCGTTATACATCATTCGATCCTGTTAAGTGTCTATTTTTTTGTGTATACTCACAATAAAAACAAAGTATTGTGCTTTTTGTCGAATAAAGAAAAATAAACATGATGCGAGTTTTGCCTTCTCTCTGTCAGTGAAGTCCATTCTGAAACACGTCCTAAAATGAACTGTAACTCAGCGAATACTTGTCATACAGGCACGAGAGATTTTTCTTTATGAATATTGAATTCTCTTCTTTTAAATGAAGTAATTTATATAAAAAACAAATATTCTCAGTTTATGTAATCTGTATGAAAAGAGGTAGATGTCAGTCTTTCTTTTCAGCTCATTATAGCTCATTAAGTGTTAATGTGCCACGCCCACGGAGAGTGCGCGCTATTCAAACACAAATGATCTGAAGCAACACATGCAAACATGCCAACGCCCACATCAGCTGGATAAAACACATCAAGTTTAATAAGAATAAGCTCATGACAAGAATAGCATGTATAGTTATCTTTATTGAAGTGAATTAGGTTTAAATCACCGTCATGCATGAATTAATTATATTTTTGCTATTTTACACATAATACTCCACGACGATCACATTACACAAAACTGAAATTGCACGTCAAAATAAAACAGTTGATATATTTTGAGACCCCCCAAAATTTCAAGAATCTTATTTAATGGGAGCCAAGCTCCCCCGTAGTTCGCACCCTGTATATAGTATGTGATGTTTTGTCAAAAATAAAGTAGGTATATTGAATTATCAACTAAGATGTTATTATAGTGTTTGTTCCAATATTCAAACTAATGAATCCTTACCTTTTTTAATATGTATGATAAAATGTATACTTTTTACAAATAAATAATACACTTGAAATATTGTTAAAATTGTAATTGTTGTTGTAATTGTAACCTATTTGTTATTGGTTACAATTTCTAATTGTAAAATATATATACAATGTCTTTTGTACTTGCATTCTTTGGTACCCAGTGACACACCTGTGTGAAAGGCTCATTAGTGCAGCTCATTATGAATCACGCCCACCCGCATATTGCCTTTCCAAACAAAAATTCTCTTACAAAATTTAAATCAATGTATTGTTTTATGTGAATGACTAGACAGGATGATTTTCAGATAATTTTGAAGCAAAAACTCTAGGCGACAACATCCATTAGTCAAAAGTATTGTGGACACATATTTAGTATGTGTTTTGTGGCCTTATTTCAGAAACTTTAAGTTTTAGTTTTTTCAATAACCATGGATAAACAATATTCTCTCAAAAATACAAACATGTACATACATGTAGCTCACATATTATGGTAGCCCTGTTTGTGCTAAATAGAGTGTAATGACAACTTTGCCATTATGTTTATAAGCAATTGAAAAAAGCCCAACACAAATCTAGCGAGATCAGGCATTTTTTACCTTTGCTGTGGTTGGGGGTGGGAGGTTAAAAATATACAGCAGGTCCCGGGGATTTAACAAGAAAAATGGAGTCAACAAATGTTCCGAAAATATTAAAGTGTGTTTTTACTACACAAAATCAAAACAAGGAAAGTCTGATATTCTGACAAATTTCCCAGTCATTACTGAAAAAAAATGGGAAAGAATTTGACTTTATAAGTTGCAACAAATATTCACAATTATTCATATACAACAGGCACAAATCTGGCACCTCTGAGTTCCTTCCTCCTCCTTCCACATACTAAACAAGATACTACTGAGAAATGTGTTATCACAGCGTTTAACTGTTATTGTTATTTGTCAAATATAAGTGTGTTACTGCACATACATTTTAATATTATGTTTTGTAGGCTCCGCTGCAGCTAAACTGTTGTAGCCTAACAAAAATGAGGCCCTCTAGTGGTCACATCTCAGTTCCTGGAGGGTCACAGCCCTGCAGAGTTTAGTTCCATTCGTGCTTCAACACACATACCTGTAGTAAAAGAAGATCTCCCTCTCAGGCAACTATGTTGGTTTCAAGGAGAATTATTCAGCAGTCGGTTTTTCATAGTTTTTTTATTAAAGCTGTCCATATTTCCGGACACTAACGAAATTAGAGTGACGCACTCGCTCGATTTCGCTTCAGGCTTTCAGACATCTCTGCCCAGCGGCAACTCAGATTCTACACCATGCGTCAATGCTTCTTTTAGTCATCTGATAAATTCAGCCAGACATTATATCACTAAAGGTGTAGCAACACCAACCCTTAAAGCTTACAATTCTGCTTGGTCTTCGTCTGTTACGTTTTGTTATGCATATAATATTTTTCTATTCCCCATCTAGCAAAACCATCAGGAATGCTCAGCAAGCTTCATCAAGTAACTTCAAAAGTACATTAATTTTTATTAATTCAAACTATTGGTGGTGGTGTTTTTCATGCGCTGCTAAAAATCAATCCTATTAATTGCCAATTCTACCCCATTCCGGGCCTAAGCAACCCTACTAACTCCATGAGTCATCACATACATGAGACTCTCCAAACCTCAGACCTAAACCACATTATACATTACTCACATCCTCTTTCGCTAACACTAAAGATAACGTTGTTACTAACAAGCCTCAGGTAAGTTTACATCATATCATAAACCTTGCATATTAAGTCGGCTTTTCATTTTCCTGCCTAATGTGGCAGTCTTTCACGGCCTACGTGGAATTACTCACAACTAGTGTTGTCACGGTACCAAAATTTCAGTATTCAGTACCAATACCAGTGAAAATCCACGGTTCTCGGTACCAATTTCGGTACCAAAGCTTAATTTAGATTAAATTTACAATTAAAGTGTATATCACGGTTACAAACATGGAAACTGTAGTATTAAAATTACTAATAAATTTTCAAAATCAAAAGTTTTATCTGTTAACATTGTTTAATGCACAATGAATGAGGTGAACAAACATGAACAATCAAGTGTTTGTATTAAATAACATTAATTAATGTAAACAAATATATTGTTCACTCAATGTGTTGATAATAGATAACGCATTTAGTAATGTTAATGAATGGTATCTTAATTGTAGTGTTACCAAACTATACAGGAGATAAAACATGTTTTATTATCTGACTTAACTGTACTTTTTATTTAATCCAAAACTGTGTTCATATTTAATTTTAAAAGGGCTTTTTAAACCTGCTAAGAGTTATCCAGCCAAAAATAAGCCTAGAACTGCTTTTCTGACAGACTGATTTTAATGACTTAAATAGGGATGCATAAATAGGTCCGATACTGTGCATGTACTCGTAAAACTACCCCGATACAACCGCACCCGATAGCACTTTAGGTAGGGTTGCCAACCGTCCCTTAAAATACTGAATCGTCCCGTATTTGTGAAATAAACAGCGCGTCCTGTATTGATTCAAAACGGGACGCGCTGTTTATTTCATAAATACGGGACGATTCAGTATTTTAAGGGACGGTTGGCAACCCTACCTAAAGAACTAAACACATCACTCTCCTCCCATATAAAAATACACAAAGGTATCAGACAAAAGTCAATGTAAATACAAAACAAATATTGCAAGATACCCAGAAACAAAATATACATTACTGTAACTGGAGTAGGATTTTTCTCCATCTCTGGTAATATAGCAATCATGATTAGGGCAGCACGATTTAGCATAAATATCGCGATGTGTGTATCCACAAAATAGTCACATCACAGGATGTGTAAAGTCATGCATGTATGTTAGTTGATTCGTTTCGGTTCGGAACGCATGCGATTCGCTGATTAATTGCAAAATTTACCCATCATGGAGTGAAAGTTTATCATTTGCATGTGTTTTTAAGTCCTGTCAGTTTAACTGCAAGAACAAGACTGGAACTCGCGCGCTGTTTTGTGCGCGCACACAGAGCTTGTGTTATGCGTAAGATCCCTCGTTTGTCTTAAAGTGATAGCAACCTAATATACCCGCAGCTGTCTGTTAACCCAATGTTAATCAAACAACAAAAGAGAAAATCACTTTTATAGCTTTAACACAGATAAATTCTATTTAATTACATTCATTAATTTGCCTGAAAAACAAAGCACTACTTATTTCATGTATGATGACGACATCTTGTAGGATAAGTGTGCCGCATAAAGTGTGAGTACCATCTCCAGGTGCTCCTTTGAGAACCAGACCAAAAATGTATGTGCACCCCGGGTTATAATCAATAAAGCTGTCTACACTGCATAATTAATCTCTTATTTACATAGTGTCAGCACTTTGTTATAATGAAAGGATTCGTGAACGTGCAGAAAGAACTCGGAAAGCCCAGCATTTTGAGCGGTGAATGGAATTTGACTAACTTAAACGCCCCTGATTGACCATTGTCTCCTATGCCACAAGGTGGTCCCACTTTTGGGAAATGCACCCCTGAATGTTTAGGGGTGTTTACATAACACCTTTTAAAGGGTAAGTTCGGCGTTTTACAAGTAAAGCCCTGTTTTAAGATCGTTTCTGATTAAATCGAACGGTTAAGATTAAAATTTGGACACATGCTGCTGTCCCGAGAATTTTAGGTTTTAGAACCAACCTGTTTGTTCCTCAGTATCTTCATGTTTGACTCTGAATGTTTCTTCAATCTTCATGTCTTCACTCTCCTCTTTAATAAACGCCATCTTTATAATAGTGTGTCACGTGGATCTCAGTCGCTTCACCAGGAGTTTTTCTGTGTGTTTGGACACTGTCCTGTTTAAGAGGAGAATAATTAACAGAAAGAAAAACACTCTAAACTAAATCTCTGAGAGCGTCTCAATCAGATCTAGTTCAGTAGTTCAGTTCACTGGTAAGAGACTCAGTCAGAGAGTTAATGGACTTAAATTACCTGATTAGACTAAAAACACACATAACTAGCACTAAAGGAACACAGATTATACAGACAAAATAATATCTAGTCATTTGTAGATTATATTCAATGGATCACACTGTGATGAAAACAATTGTCAGTTGATTTGTATAAGTTGTCATTCCACATGTGTGTTTTGTTGTTCTTGTCGCATTTACACTGGTGAACTGCAGGAGTCGTCAGCGTGATTCAGTGACTCGAGCGCTTACAAACTCTCAATCATTTGATTTATTTGAATCTGAACCGGTTTCGAAAAGCTAATTTTCTCTATCATTAATTCCCAGAGAGCAAACAGCGTGTTTATGATGTACTGATTCACAAGATAGGGAGCGAAATGAGACGCAGCTTTTCTGTACGTTTACTCACAAAAACGATTCATTTCTGTTATTCATACACTTTCCTCATAAAAACTAGGTTCATTAATGTTATTAGATGTTACATTCAGTAATAATTGGCTTATTCCACAGTTCTCTCTATAATTGTCTGAACGGGTTGTATTGATTTAAATACTTTAAATGATTAAAAACAAACCTTTCTTCAGCAGAATCACAGATGCAGGAGCGGTGCAGCCTTGTGACGTCATGGTGTCACGCCAAAATAAAAGTCCCATACACACGAAATAGAAATTCACACACAGAAAACACATTCAAATGATAAGATAAAGAATTCAAAGGAAGAATCGCAGATTCCCAAAGCTTTCAATGCCACTGAGATTTTTTCAAAAGCGTCTGGCTTATATCTAAATATAATTATACCAAATACTGAGCATTTTAATATTCTCAATCATGAATAAAGTCAAGTATCCTGATCTTCATATTACAAAGGATTGGAAAAAAAGTTAAGTATTTCAAACTCATTAAAGGTTTGTAGCTAAAAATTAAGTTTGTGGTTGCAGAGAAAGATCTATTGTTTAATTTATTAACTAAAACTAAATCCTTATCATGATAAATATATCATCTTATTTCATCTCAGTTTATCCACATAATATAAGCAACATTTCAGCTTTGTTTCGTTAAAGGGCATTTTTCCGTGATTGTAAAGTATTACACTGTTTGTAGGTTTAAAACAATTCCTTTTGACTGTCGGAGTGGAAAACTTAAATTAAAATGGTTGAAATAATTTCTTCTAGATGACACTTCAATGTCAAACTTTAATAAAACTGGTGAATGGAATTTGTGCTGAAATGTGACTAAAAATCTCTTAAGCTCTCAGGTTCACAGACAGGGTCTTATTTACTGTAAATAGATTTACAAACACTTTTAATCCTCATAATACCTTTAGCGGGTGCGTGCCGTTAAGAAGATTCAAGAAGGAAGCTTAAAACGGGTAACTTTACTTAAAACTTTAAACTAACAGCTGACAGATGAACTAATAATGACGTAACCAAGGATACTGATAATGAGTGATGTAAATCAGAACAAAGACACTGACAAATGAAAACAAACAGAAAGTCCATGAAAAATAAACTAAACTGAATGGTGACAATAGCCCTCTATGGAATAAAAGATACATTGTGAAAAATAACAAATCTGTATTATATAAGGACCGTATGGTCTGTCTTTGATCGTATTGATTTCATTAGCTGCTTTTACATGGAACCTAATAATCTGATTGTAATCAGACTACTAGCACAGTCGGAGTAAAATGTCACAGGTAACCAACGAATGAATTGGCCAAATCCGATTCAAATTTAATTCGGATTGTAAGGGGTGGTTTAAACCTTTTGTAATGCGATCAAAAGGATATGTAAACACTTTGATCGCATTGAAAACCGAAAACTACTTAGAGCGACGATTAGATGAATATGTAATGTGCTGCTCGCTTTCCTCTCAAGATCAAAATATAAGCATAATAACATTGAGAAAACAGCAAGCAAATGTAAAGAAAGTGTCACATGCAGGTAGCAGCAGTGAGGATGCAGGATCTAGTGCAGCAGTCTTTATTAAACAAACTTAAACTATTTTGGGCGAACGTGAACTGAACGTATTACTGCCTGATGAACGTTACTGTGAACTTGTTCATTCTGGTGTCTGTGAACGCCACGCTCTCTCAGTTTAACTTCGTTCAATAGGGTGCCAGATTTCTATAGAGCCTTCCAGGCGAAAACCCGGATAAAACACACCGTAAACAGGCTTTAATATGTAGCGGAAAAAACACCCGATCTGGCAACACCAGACACCAGTGTCGCACCGCCGCATGCGTCATCAACACAAAATGCAGCAAGGAGGCGTCCTATGATCATTTAAATGAGTTTTATGACAAGGTCGGTGAGGATGGGAAACATCTTACATTTCTGTTCAAACTTTGCTATTTTACTTTGCTATGTAACTTGTTTGTTGAACCTGCCTGGTATATTTTTCCAGGATTCCAGTATTCAATCCTTTTTAGTATATACTGAAATGGAATTTAAAATGGAAAATTATTAAAATTGAAAAACATTTGCACCTTAAGGACTACTTTCCTGTTTTTCTTTTAATAATTCCTCATTAAAAAAGACCATTCAAGCAGCATGTTTTCCCTCATGTTTTTGAGAATATACTGTGGGGTGAAAGCTGCGGCTGCTACTAGTGTGGACTGAATGGACAGCAACAAAGCATTAAAGCAACAATGGGGAAATGCTGTCCCCTCAATGCTAATGTAAACCCTGGTTGGATAAGGATTCAAAATTGGATATGAAGTTGAAATCTGACGCATAGCTTCAGTGTTAAAACTGATAAAATAACTGCTGTCTGTGGTTCTATATGGGCTGTGGCAATCATTTAGAAAAATAATAGCTCGCAGCAACATATGGAAAAAAGAACTATGAACTAGTTCATTTTTGGAACTGTGAAAGTAGTTAAAAAATTTTAAGTATGAACTATGAAATTAACTAGTCTATTTTCAAATTTGAAATTTCAAAAAAAAAAAAAATTTGTGAACTGAACTTTGAAATAGTTCATGTAGAAAATGAACTTTCCCAACACTGAAAACCACTAGTGCTGGGACGATACACCCATCTCCCAATTCGATACGATCACAATACTTGTGTGCCGATACGATATGTATTGTGTTTTTTTTTTTAAGAATTGCGATTCTACAAGTAGATTGCGATTCGATATTGCAATATATTGCAATTTTTTTTTTAACACTAGACCATGGGGAAAAGTTAAACATACACCTATACAGACTGTACATGATGTATAAGATGAGCTATATTTACAAAAACAATTCATCACATCTTTCTGACTAATTTCAGGAGCATCATACAATACTACATTCTCTATAATAAATTATTCAATAACAAATACATTTTTTAACAGTCACTTGTTGCCACCTAGTGGCGAAACAATGTAATCGATAAATGGGTTATTTTAAGCGCCAAGTTTCTATCAAAGGCTGATTTACTCTATTTTCATCGCTATCGTAGACAACGGTGTTTATATTTGAACTTTAAACTTTTATCCAAGTACTTCTGTGATCATTTTAACTATTGCATCACAGAAATAATGATACTATGAGGTTGAAAAGGCTGTTTGTGACGCTGTTTCATGACGACTCTCTCCGGGTCAGCGGCAGCGGCAACACAGATTTGAATGTTGCGATATGATTTTGTCAAAGGTTTAATAGACAGACGAAATGGAAGAAGATCGCGTATGTGTTTGAATCGAGATCAGTCTTTTAAAGATGAATCGTGCTGCTCTATTGTCTTATCTCTCTCAGTAGCGCGAGGGCTTTCAGTGCGCTCAGTCTCACGTCTCTTCCACACGTCCACTTGGGATATTACGTCACTTAACACTCATAGATAACGACACATTTCATCCTCTGTTGGAACGAAAGTGGCTAACGTCTGTCAACCTCATCTACAAGCAAGGACAAAAATAAAGCAATTTATTTGAATTAATATCGATTCTTTAATAAAAAAAAAATAGATTTTAAAATCGTTTAAAAAAAATTTGCGATACTGGACAGATCTAAACACAGGCTTAAATACACAGGGGAGTTCACAATATAATTAAATAATTAAATAATTACTCAAAACAGAACTTCATAAAACTTAAACATAGGCTACAGCCTACATATTTTTGTTCAAAAAGAGGAGTCGGTCTACGTGTACAGGTGAGAGGCGTGTGCGGAGTCCGTTCACCATTAGGCCGGCGGTGGAAAAAACACGCTCCTCTGGAGCAGATGTCGCAGGGACAGCCAAGTATCACTGGGCCAAATGCTCAGCTTTGTGAACCGATTCTCATTTACCTTCCACCACAGTAAAGGATCTTGGTTTACGGAGATGCATGATTCACTGAAGTAGTTCTCGATTTTGGTGGCACGCGAAAAACCATCACTCGCGCCGTAATCCTCACCGAAAAGAGCGCTGAGTGCCGTGATTGCTGCTCGATCAGGCTGAGAGTCACTTTGTATGGGTGTGACTGAATTTGTAACTGTGTCGTAAAGATGTTTCAGATTCTCCTTTACTCTCTCTCGAAGCTCTGTCTCAAGAAACTTCAGGGGTTTGTGTCTTGGATCCAGTGATCAGCATCCTCAGCAACTATGTGCCGTTTCAGAGATTCTGCCACGGCTGTCTTAAATTCAGACACTTTTGGAGACTCACCGGTTTGTGTGTTTAGTGATGAGGCTGTGTGTGATCGGATAGACCATCGAAACGCACTTCTGAGACTGAGGAACGGGTATCAGTTCTTCTACAATCTGCCAGTGCTCATCTTTCAAGTCAAGTGTCTTTGCATCTGCAATTTTGTAATATTGTGATCTGACAGAACAACGCACACAGTCCATGTGTGTTCAAAAAGACATTTGAACATATCGCACACAGAATTCCACCGCGTACGCCAGGACTGGATAAGTTTGTGTTCGGGTACATTCGTGTCGTCAGTAGGCTAAAACAATACAATTACTAAATACTGATAATAATAATATCACTAAAATGATATAGGCCTAATAACAGTCTTTAGTTCAGGAACACAGCACAACTCTGCCATCTGTGAAAATCAAAAGCAGCTTCAAACACTTGTTTAACATAAAAATATTCTTCAATTTTTTTTTTCTGTCATTAATGTAGGTCCACAAGAGAAATATTAAGCCAGTAAATTAAGATAGTCACTATACCGTTATATCCATCGTTGTCTCTGAGAGAATGTGGCGTTAATGCAGCGACAGATACTGAAAGCTCAGTCCGTTTCTACTTTCACTTTCAGTTAATGAGCGCGTTTACATGCACATTCTTAACCCAATTATGCTGAATAAACTGACAATGCATGTGGTCATGTAAACGCATTAACCCGTTTTCCTTTATCAGTCAAGTCATAAGTTTAAGTATGAACTGATCGACTCAGGTTCTTTTTTACCTCACTATACCAGGAAATAACCTGATCTAGCCTATTAATAAACATTCCACCTTTGCTAGCAAAATAGAAAAAGATTCTCATATATAAAACGAAGAAATAAAACAAGCAAATTAATGAGTAAATAAGCAAGTTAATAATCAAATAAGTAAGCCCCGCCCCCTCACGATAATATTGTGTATCGCCGATCTCACAGGCTGGCGATAGGATGATATGAAAATGGAGCACATCGCCCAACACTAGTGGAGAGATAAATGTGACCGTCCCATGAGGAGCCACTCCAAGCAGGCCTTTGACAGTACAGTGGGACTTGTATGCTGAGAACATTTCACTTTGGAGAAGAGGTGATGAAGGGCACTGGCACCAGGATGACTGTAGTGTCTGCATAGTCCTTAAACTCAGCTGGCAGATGTGCCCTTATTTTCGATGTCACGCTGTTTTGAACACAGTGCAAGGTAGTTGAGAAACAAGAACATCTCATCAATGGGCTACAGGGAATGGGTCTGTTCAAAAGAAATACAATTTACATTATGTTTCTCTCAACTTCTATTAGCCCTGATCTTTGTTAAGTTGTATTGTATGGTCCATGTAAATAACTATTTACCACAGTGGAACTTGGTTCTGTAATGGTGCCTCTCTGTGCTTGTGTTACACTGACAATAGATGGCAGCGAGGGCTCTTAGGCCTTACGTCGACGTCATATTTATTTTTTGCACCGTTCCCGGCGGTACAGCTCGCCACACACACGTGGGAGACCGAAACATTGCAGAATGGAGAACGAAACAGCAACCTCTTCACAGAATTCCCAACAAAGCCATACAAAAAGCCCCAACAAAAGAAAAAGTCCTAAAAGAACAGCTCGCACTAAATCATCGAAGGTATGGGAATACTTCTAATTTAGTCCCAAACGTAAAAGGTGTCGTTATTTGCGCTCTTTGCCAAATGGAGTTGGCATACCACACCAGCACAGACATCCCAAGTCTGTGCCCAAGTCCCGCATATTGATAGAAGCTCCCTGATGCCCGCAAATTAGTTCAAATCTCCCGGAATCTAGAGCTCGCGAGCTCCAAACCGTGTAGCGCGCGCACGGCAGAGAGGGAGAGAGCGAGAGACCTTGCGTGTGTGTGTAAATGTGCGTGTGTGCAAATGTGCGTGTGTGCCTTATGAAGCGCATGTAATTAATATTAATCAGCTCCCTTGATTAATAGCCGTCTCCCTGTCTCTGACAATGGCTCATGAACATCCTCCTTTTTAAAATGCCGGCTACATACTCGGGTATGGGGCCTAACTGTGAAGTTGTCCCTCCGGCTAGCGACAAGCCATTTGTAACACCCCATTTTTCCGCGTCAGATGTGTAACACCCTACTCAGACAGAAGGTTCTTCTTTTCAGAGATATTTAGAGTGATCACACGGGTTCTTTTATTTTGTGTCTCTCGACTAATTTTGGGAACTCCTTTTAAAGCTCAACTCACAATATTCTAACCTTTTATTGATATGGAGCACAGAAAATAAAACCCTCAAAATGAGTATTTAACAACACCACTACCACTATTTAAAATACAAACCCAAAGGAAATTGATCTGCTTTCACAATAAACAATTACAAATTTTATTGAAAACAAAGTTATTTGAATATAGAATGAAAATAAAACATATGCAAATAAGAATAATTACAATTTCCCTAGAGTCTCAAAACACTCCCCATATGTAACTGAGAAAATGTCACTCAATACAACACAAATAAATCACTTGAATATTTCAAACGACAAATTGAATATGTAGTTTGGTTTTTAACTACATAAATTAACCCTTCAAATCAACAAATGACAAAAGGATCCTCTTACTCAGATGAACCAAAGTAATAATAAAATAATTGTGGGCCCACACACACACAATCTCTCACACAGTCTCACGTGCATGCTTTCCCTCGCGTTGCAGGCCTGTAGCATTGCTTGTGTGTGTTGTGGCCTTTAAAGCAAACTCAGAATTGGCCCCTTCACTCCGAAGAGCAAAAATAAAATGTAATAATACCTGTAAGTCCCGAAGCTGTCCGTTGGGCTTGGCAAACAAGTGTTTTGAATGATGTATCAAACTCAACAAAACATCTCTCACACCACAATCCTAAACAGTAGTCACAAATCACTTACTAACGGTTAGTTAGTAAAACAAAACAAACAACGATATAGGATTTCTCCGTTTCACCTACTGACTCAGCCTGTCAGTTTTTCCCGTCTCCTCTCTCACAACAGCCAATCACTGTCAAGAATCCCTCTCTAAGGTACAGTAGGTGGCCAACCAGAATAATACTTTTACCGCCGCCGTTCTGCTGCGGCGGTAAAATTTCGGGTGCATTTGCTGCCCTTTACCGCTAAGAGGCGCTGCAATCACAGACTTTGAATAGTATCCGTTTATTCTCTCTATTGCGTAATCTGAGCTCATTCAGAGCGATTGAAAGCTGGTAGCAGATGAATTCAAGTGAAACATTGTAGTTAAACGAATTCATAATCACAATACTGAAATTAAATTGAATAAATAATGAAAACATTTCAAAATAAAACATTGCAATATAAACATATTAGGTTACATCACTGAGGCTTTGCAAGAGCATAAAAGACGTTATTTCACCAGCGTTCTGACGGTAGCTGGTGGTTAACCAACAACATGAGCCTCGCGGAGCTTCAGTCGAGCCGAGATCGAGTCTCATTGAAGCCTACATGGCTGACAGCCTTTTATGTTTTACCGTGCTTGGTGCTTAAATAGGTAACAGTTTATTAGCGAGTTTATTAACTGTTTATTTATTTAAAGTCAGGCGTTTTGTTTAATTATCAATGGCACATTACAACATAAATTTGCTACATTCCAGTAGAGCCGCTGCACAGACGACAAAACTGTTGAAAGAAGATTGTCAGCCGATCGCGTCTGAAAATGAAGAAGCTCGTCTTTAATCTGCTAAATTATTGTTTTGTGAATCATTCACGAAATTTAGATGACTGACAGTGATACCCGGCCTTAGCAACGGAAGAAATTTTTCAAAACAGATCCATACATTGAACAAATCAGAAAAAGACTGATTTTGTCATGGCTACACAAAATAACAGACTAAATAAATAGTATTGCTTTCAATATAAAAACCAATGAAAATGTAAAAGAACACAAATTAATTAAGTTTGAAACCACATCGCACATTTCAAGGTTTAAATAAAGTGTCGGGTTTATTTTTTCGGGTTTATTTATTTAAAACAGGGTTGCATCGAGTTTAGAGTTTATTTCCTTTGCGATGCAAAATAAGAAACAGAATCTTATTCTTGCGACATTTAAAATTTGTATTGCAAAAGAAATTGCAGCTAAATTAAACAATTAAAACAGTACAAAACGAAAATAGTCCAAAGCAAGATAAATTAAGAACATGCGTTTTTCTTTGCCTCTCTCTCACGCTGGATCTCTTTTTAGCAAGTTTATTTAGTCTCCCTCACTGTGCGTGCCGGGTCTCTCTCGAAATTAAACATTTCAGGGTAAAAACACATCATACAGCTGATAATACTGTATATGTCGCTGCGTGTGTTGTGGCAGATTTAAGGGCTCTGGTTCTGGTCTGCAGATTTCAAAGTTCTCTAATTCAGGTTTCAAAGAAAATCTTTCAGAGTCGAAGTTCCAGGTCACAGAAAAGGTAACTTTATCGAGCAATTCAACAAAGTGAGATGTTCAGCTGATTCATCTGATTTTACAGTGGTCGACCTTCAAGTCTTATACCTTTTTCGTATCGTTGGTACCCAATGAGCATCTGTATTAATATCTTTTTACACAAATGGCATCTGTATTATTATCTGTTTTCTTACTCGTATTCTCGCCACCATTAAAAACATCTCCCCTAAACCTTCTCCTATTGGTGGAATATCTTACATTGTATATAATATGTTTCTCTTCCAGCGCTTCCCAACACCTGCATCTCTCCTACCAGTGTTTTTGGGTACTTTTCCATTCTCATATCCTTGTCCTCATATGCTCTGTCCTTACATGCCCTGTGACCTAATTTTTCTATGACCTAGTTTTCTACTTGGCATTACATCATTTGAACTTGTACATGAGACAGAGAAGATTCCCCAACACGTGTCATCCATACAAATCACGAAAAATACAGTAACCAATTATTTAGCCTTTGTTGCTTCAAAGACACAGCATGCCTTGTTGAATTCACCTTACAATAAAACGAGGTTGATCTTGAATTAAAGAGCTCTGTATCTGCTGATCACTCCCATTCGTTTCTTGGCATGAACGCGTTTCGTCAACAGTTCATGTTTAGATAATGCCAGATTGTTGACAATCATACACACTGCTCAAATACTCTAAAACTCTACAAAACCAGTTGAAACAACTGGATTGAACACTTCAATTGAAATTTTGTGTGGAAACAACTTTAAATACAATAAATAAACTACAATATTTATAATTTAATACGATATGGGGCCTACATTTGGACACATCGAGAGATTTATCCTTAAAATAATTTTGCCTTTGCCTGCTCATCAGGCTGACTATCCTCGATTGCTTTTGTCCGCCTCGCTGCCTGCTGTGAGCTGTGAGTTTGTTTGCGTCGTGGCTGTCTAAGCCTCGTATTAGCTTCGTATTTCCTTCTGTTTTTCCGTATTTCTCTCTTTATTCTGTTCTGAACCATCCTTTTACTCATAATTACAACTCGGACTGTTGGCCAGACGCGTCTCAAGCCATTATGCGGCTGGAACCGCAAATACGGTTGGAACATTGGTTGTTGGTCGTAGAGCGAGACACCGCTTCACTGCTGTTCGCCCTGCGATCGACTGCTTTTGTCAGCCTCGATGCCCGCTGTGAGTTTGTTTGTTTTCGTTTGTTTGTTTGCGCAAATACGGTTTGAACATTGGTTGTTGGTCGTAGAGCGAGACACCGCTTCACTGCTGTTCGCCCTGCGATCGACTGCTTTTGTCAGCCTCGATGCCCGCTGTGAGTTTGTTTGTTTTCGTTTGTTTGTTTGCGCAAATACGGTTTGAACATTGGTTGTTGGTCGTAGAGCGAGACACCGCTTCACTGCTGTTCGCCCTGCGATCGACTGCTTTTGTCAGCCTCGATGCCCGCTGTGAGTTTGTTTGTTTGCGTTTGTTTGTTTGCGCAAATACGGTTTGAACATTGGTTGTTGGTCGTAGAGCGAGACACCGCTTCACTGCTGTTCGCCCTGCGATCGACTGCTTTTGTCAGCCTCGATGCCCGCTGTGAGTTTGTTTGTTTTCGTTTGTTTGTTTGCGCAAATACGGTTTGAACATTGGTTGTTGGTCGTAGAGCGAGACACCGCTTCACTGCTGTTCGCCCTGCGATCGACTGCTTTTGTCAGCCTCGTTGCCCGCTGTGAGTTTGTTTGTTTGCGTTTGTTTGTTTGCGCAAATACGGTTTGAACATTGGTTGTTGGTCGTAGAGCGAGACACCGCTTCACTGCTGTTCGCCCTGCGATCGACTGCTTTTGTCAGCCTCGTTGCCCGCTGTGAGTTTGTTTGTTTGCGTTTGTTTGTTTGCGCAAATACGGTTTGAACATTGGTTGTTGGTCGTAGAGCGAGACACCGCTTCACTGCTGTTCGCCCTGCGATCGACTGCTTTTGTCAGCCTCGATGCCCACTGTGAGTTTGTTTGTTTGCGTTTGTTTGTTTGCGCAAATACGGTTTGAACATTGGTTGTTGGTCGTAGAGCGAGACACCGCTTCAATGCTGTTCGCCCTGCGATCGACTGCTTTTGTCAGCCTCGTTGCCCGCTGTGAGTTTGTTTGTTTGCGTTTGTTTGTTTGCGCAAATACGGTTTGAACATTGGTTGTTGGTCGTAGAGCGAGACACCGCTTCACTGCTGTTCGCCCTGCGATCGACTGCTTTTGTCAGCCTCGTTGCCCGCTGTGAGTTTGTTTGTTTGCGTTTGTTTGTTTGCGCAAATACGGTTTGAACATTGGTTGTTGGTCGTAGAGCGAGACACCGCTTCAATGCTGTTCGCCCTGCGATCGACTGCTTTTGTCAGCCTCGTTGCCCGCTGTGAGTTTGTTTGTTTGCGTTTGTTTGTTTGCGCAAATACGGTTTGAACATTGGTTGTTGGTCGTAGAGCGAGACACCGCTTCACTGCTGTTCGCCCTGCGATCGACTGCTTTTGTCAGCCTCGTTGCCTGCTGTGAGTTTGTTTGTTTTCCCGTCTATCGTGCGTCTACATTACACCCATACCACTAAAAAGACGGTTTTTACCCAAGACTTGAGTCATAAATTAGTATAAATATTAATAGCATCACTGGTTGCATCATTGCTAACTTACTGTCCATCTGTTAAAATGGCGAATATGTCAGGTGTATGTTATCTACCTTTAGGTGCAGATGAGAACAAATCTGAATTGCTTGCGGTGCAGTCTGAATTAGAAGCTGTAGAAAAGCAGATCCGTGACCTTCTAGAGAGACAAGCTGAGCTGAGAGACCGGCGTTTAGCTCTTGAAACATCATGCCCTGATGCACACGGATCAGTGATTAACGTTAGTAACCCGCTGACGCTGACCTCGTCTACTCCGTGCGTTTCTCAGCATTGGTCCCGAGCGTCCAGGTCACGATCAGTCATGATTTCATTCACTCCGGCTCCAACACACCACCACGAAGCCTGGTTGGTTCCGCGGAAGCCGCGAGCCAGGACAAGAATCTTTTCACCCCTCCCGGTTTTCGAGATCTCCACTCAGAACCGCTTCTCCCCTCTTCGCGAAACGGAACGCGATGCTGTGATCATCGGCGATTCCACCGTCCGACACGTCCACGCTACGTTAGGTAAAAGTAAGGTGCACAGTCAATTGTCAAGGCACAGTCAAGGTGATTATTTCGGTCTAAATGAGTCTACTCCAACAGGATACTGTTATAAGCATGAGCCCCGTCTGATCGGTCGTGGCGGCAGTGTTGCAACAATCTACAGAGATATCCTTAATGTTACTCAGAAAACTCGTCATAGGTTTAATTCGTTTTAAGTGCTTGTGCTAAATGTTACGCTCTTAGATGTAAGAAAAAAATCCCTATTATCTCTAGCATTGGCTACCGTATATAGACCTCCAGGGCCTTACGCCAATTTCCTAAAAGAGTTTGCTGACTTTCTATCAGATCTTTTGGTCAACGTCGATAAAGCATTAATTGTTGGAGATTTTAACATACACGTAGATAATTTAAATGATGCGTTAGGGGCTGCGTTTACAGATTTATTAAACTCCTTCGGGGTCAAGCAAAACGTCACCGGACCAACTCATCGTCTTAATCATACACTCGATTTAATTATATCATATGGAACCGATCCAACCGATATAGATATCATTCCACAAAGTTATGATGTCACTGACCACTACTTGGTAACTTGCATATTACGCACTGCTGTAATATGTCATGCTGCGCCACGTTATCGACCAGGTAGAACGATTCGTCCATCCACCATAGATCATTTCTCAAATAGCTTATCTGATCTGTCTCAGCTGCTCAGTGAACCCAAACAAACAGATGAATTAGACGAACTAACTAGCACTATGAGCACCATTCTCTCTAGAACATTGGATATTGTTGCACCCATTAGATTAAAAAAGGTCAGAGAAAAAAGTATAGCACCATGGTACAATAATACTACGTATGTTTTAAAGAGAGAAACCCGTAATTTAGAGCGTAAATGGAAAAAAACTAATTTAGAGGTCTTTAGAATCGCGTGGAAAGACAGTATGTCACGTTATAAAAAGGCCCTTAAAACGGCCAGGGCTGAGCACCTCAGCAAATTAATAGAAAACAACCGAAATAATCCAAGGTTTTTATTTAATACCGTGGCTAGACTAACAAATAAACAGACGTCGTCTGAACAAAATACCTCGTTACAGTTTAGTAGTAATGATTTCATGAAGTTCTTCACCGAGAAAATTGAAAGCATCAGAATCAAAATCGTAAACGTTCGATCCTTGCTCGCACCTTATAATTCGGCCGCAATTATCACCCCGCAAGAACAATTACAATGCTTTACAACCATAGAACAAAAAGAGTTAAATAAACTTATCACTTCATCTAAAACAACAACATGTTTATTAGATCCTATACCAACTGAACTACTGAAAGAAGTGTTACCTATAGTGGAAGAGCCTCTTCTCAATATTATTAACTCATCTTTATCTTTAGGTCATGTTCCAAGAACGTTCAAGCTGGCAGTTATAAAACCTCTTATTAAGAAACCACAATTAGATCCAAATAACCTAGCAAATTACAGACCCATTTCGAATCTTCCATTTATGTCAAAAATATTAGAAAAAGTTGTGTCCGCTCAACTCGGCTCTTTCTTGCAAGAAAACGACATCTATGAAAAGTTTCAGTCTGGATTCAGGCCACATCATAGCACTGAAACTGCGCTTGTTAGAATCACAAATGATTTACTTTTAGCTTCGGACCAAGGCTGTATCTCAGTACTAGTTTTACTTGATCTAAGTGCTGCGTTCGATACTATAGATCACACAATACTCTTAGATCGACAACAAAATTACACTGGTGTTCAAGGACAAGCATTAAGCTGGTTCAGGTCATACTTATCTGACCGCTACCATTTCGTCTACTTAAATGGAGAAAAATCGATTATAACTTCGGCAAACTATGGAGTGCCGCAGGGATCTGTGTTAGGCCCTTTATTATTCTCAATATATATGCTGCCACTTGGAAATATTATAAGGAAACATGGAATTAGTTTCCATTGTTATGCTGATGACACTCAAATATATATTTCATCACGGCCAGATGAATACGCTAAATTATCCAAATTGACAGATTGTGTTAAAGATATAAAAGATTGGATGACGCGTAATTTTCTTTTATTAAATCCAGACAAGACAGAGGTAATACTTATCGGTTCTAAAAACCGTCCACAAAACCTTTCACAGCACGACTTTAACATAGTAGGATGCCCTGTTACTTTATCCGCTACAGTAAAAGACCTGGGTGTTACATTAGACTGCAACCTGTCTTTTGAAAAGCATATTTCATATGTTACAAAAACAGCCTTTTTCCACCTTAGAAACATTGCTAAGCTACGTAATATGCTATCAGTCTCTGATGCAGAAAAGTTAGTTCATGCATTCATGACCTCGAGACTAGATTACTGTAATGCTTTATTAGCTGGTTGTCCTGCATTTTCAATAAACAAGCTACAGTTAGTCCAAAATGCAGCCGCTAGAGTTCTTACTAGATCAAGAAAATATGATCATATAACACCGATTTTATCATCACTTCATTGGTTACCTATAAAGTTCCGTATTAAATACAAGGTATTGCTTTTGACTTATAAAGCTCTAAATGGTTTAGCTCCAGTCTATTTAACGGATCTTCTATCGCCTTACAATCCATCGCGCTCTTTAAGATCACTAGATTCGAGGCTTCTGGTCATTCCTAGGATATCTAGATCCACCAAAGGAGGCAGAGCATTTTCACATTTAGCTCCGAAGCTCTGGAATAGCCTTCCTGATATTGTTCGTAGCTCAGACTCGCTCTCCCAGTTTAAAACTAGACTGAAGACGCATCTATTTAGCCAGGCATTCATATAAATTTTTTATCTTACAGTTACTGTAAATTCGGCCTCTAGTTCATAAACGCCAGAGGAGAACTGGCCCCCGACTGAGCCTGGGTTCTCCCAAGGTTTTTTTTTCTCCATTGGGTCATCTGATGGGGTGTTAGGACACCATTAGGTCACTGGATGGAGTTTTTCGGTTCCTTGCCACTGTTGCCTTTGGCTTGCTCAGTTGGGGATATTCAAATTAATTAACCAATCATACCATTGATCAGCTCTACCAAACTTGGATGTCTTTTTTCCAGTAATAAACAAACATTGTTAAGTTGTTTTGATTGATACTGTGAAGCAGCTTTGATACAATCTGTATTGTGAAAAGGCTATATAAATATATTTGACTTGACATGACATGCAGCTTCCATGTGAATCACACGAAAATGTAAACATAAAAACAGCATGTACTTCATTTCTTTCTCAGTTCCCTTTCAGTCTGTCACGTTCTACGTATTGGGATCGCGTCAGAGAGCCCCAATCATCTTCGAGTGTTAACAGAACGAGCCAATGCAGATTGGCGTGCAAGATTTGCATCTCGCGCTCCGTCCCACATCATTGGTACGGTGAGGACGTCTTCTTATGCAGAGTTCACACTGAGCGATTTTAGGCCAGATTTTCGCTCGCCGACAGGTTTTGCGAGATCGCGATAAACGCCCGAAATCACAGGCCAATTGGTGTTCGTTCACGCGAGCGAAAATCCCCCAGTGTGAATTATCAAAGACGCGATCTGAGAGATTTGAAAATCCTGCCCGTGAAATATTTGACATGCTAAATATCTGGACCTGTTGGCGATCCTGCGGTGTGAATGTGTTCTGACTGAAAACTACATCAGCGATGACCTACAGCCAATGAGAGAGCAAGATACAGAACAGCGGGAGGAGTTATAGACCACAATATCAGTATTTTAAGAGATATATTTACAATTATATCAAACAGAAATAAAACAATCATTTGCTTGATCAGCAGCAACAGCAGCACATTACAAAATGATTTATTTACCCCCAACTCTCTTTGAAACACACACCTTGCTCTTGTCTCCCAAACATTTCCTCCTGCATAATCTGTTTTTGCGCACAGACAATTTGTATTGCAAGCTTCTTGCAGGCTATAATTTTTAATAAAAATTTCGGTCTCACGCACATGTGAACTTGCATTATTTCCTTATCAGTTCTCGCGTGTGTTTGGTTGGGAAACGTAGTTTGCGGAACAGACAGAAGTTGTCTGCGATTCTTTCTCTTGTAAAGTCATGCAGTGTGAAACCTCCTGTCGCCCATCCATCGTGCAGTGTGAACACACACACCAGCAACTGAATGATACCACAGATAGTCGTGCAGTGTGAAAAGAACAGTGACCTGACTACTTTAAAACTCGTGCAGTGTGAACTCGGCACAAGAGATTGCTGTTATATATATATATATATATATATATATATATATATAGAGAGAGCAGAGCTGTAGCTCCTGCATCATTCCCTGCCAGTGCAACACGGTGTGACTGCTTCTTTCCAAAGACGTCATTCCACCCGTGCGTTTCTGGATGCGGTCCTTTCCTATCCTCGATCACTGTCTCACATGTTTTGGGCATAGACATGCTGAGACTGCGTTCATGGGTGGCTCATGCTCTCTCTACATATAGATGCAAATCTTGCACGCCAATATGCATTGGCTCATTGTGTTTACACTCAAACATGATTAGGGCTCTCTGACGCGATCCCAATACGTTGGCATGTCAACGTACGTATCCGTTCCCTGGTTACATACGTAACCGAGACATTTTTCAGTCTTATTTCCTTTTAAAGATTATTATTTCGAGGAGTAAAGATGTTTTAATCAGTATGCAGTAAAATTGATCACTCACATTTCACAATTTGTTTAGCAAAATAGTGTATTTGTTAGATACTGTTGCATAATAAAGTGATGTAAATGAATGATTTTCAGTGTTTTTAATTCAGAAGTAGATATTGGGTTTGATTAGGGGTGTGCCGGTTTCAGAATTGGTGATGACGGTTATGACGTGAGTCAAATGTCACGGTTCGTAACATAACCGCCGTCGTTGCCCGGGAGGGGGGGGTGTTTTTGTCTGTAAAAGCGATATAATCCACGAAAAAGAACTTTTGTTACTCGCGAGCTGTTTGTGATGCAGCTTTACTCTATTTAAGCACGCAGAGAAAAACATCTCTGAGAGCGCGCGAGTACTGAATAGTTTAAAATCGCTTGAGTCAGTCCCTCCAGGATTTCACAACTTTTTTATGTGATTTTTGCGATCAAAATGACTGATTTTGTGGTGGTAATTTCCAGAAATTTGTGAAAAAAATTGCGATTTTTATATTTTATAATTAGGACATCACATTTACCATAATAGTATTATGTCAGATGCACAATAGTCATACATGACACAAATCACAAACAAAATGCATAAAGCTTGTTTATTTGGTCTAATCAAATTCTTTTTTTTTAAATTGTGCTGTAGCCTTTTGTTGTTGCTTGATTAACATTAACAACAGCAGGTAAATTAGGTTACTGTCACTTTAAGACCTACTACAGTAATGACAAACGTTCCAATCAGTTATTACTGATTGTTTTACGTAAATACTCGCCAAGATGAATATTTTGAAGTAATTGTAGCTATGTGTATTTGTTCAAGCGCTATAAAGAGAATTCAATATTCTAACTAGGCCGACAGGCGGTGACACGCAGTCAGTCAGTCACACAAACACACACACACACACACACACTTGCAGTCAGAGACAGACTGTCACTCGACTGGCTGAAATTAGTTCTCTTTCACGGTATACTGCGCTTTTAATAATTCTCTTTAGTACCATCGAGCATATCATACTTTTTGTTATGTCATTCAATCATGTTAAACGCGTTAATAAGTTTGCCGTACTGCCTAATGAAAACCTGGGCGCTTATGTGAGAGGGCAGGAGAGATGCATTTTATTTCGCCATGTTTCTGACAGACCGCTCACAGACATCACGCGTGCGCAACATCTGTACCCACGTAAAAATGCATCGAAACTTTAATTAACTAGAGATATTTCAATTGGGTGATTATAATTTAATGTTTTTTTGAATTTTTGCGATTATTTTGCGGTTAAATTAGGAATTATGCAGGATCGCAAAAAAATGCGACATTTTGTTGATTTTGAGTTGTATTCAGCGATCGCAGAATCGCGAAAAACTGGAGGGACTGGCTTGAGTGTTTAAACTGGAAAGACTTAAAAAGACGTGCAAATGATAAACGTTAGTTAGGATGCAATGCCGGCCCAATTGTGCAAGTAAATATTCCATCATGTCCCGACTCCTAAATGCGAGAGTGTAGTATCGCCACCTGCAGCGCTTGACACTTACATTCTGCAAAGATGAGAGAGAGAAGACTCAGCACCGCTGAACACTCGCGCTGTTTGTGAAATTGCGTTTTGCAGAAAGTTTTAAAATGACTGATTGGATTTTATAATCTGTGTGGATTAATTTACTAATTCAACCTACATGCTAAAGTGAATCAATGTTTGCGGGAATTTCCCGCATTATAAGTGGGAGACCTGCGGGAATGATTAAAATTGCGCAATACCCGCAATCCCACGCCGAAATTCGAGCCCTGAATTGGCTACATTCAAAAGCACGACTGTATCGATACGCGCATCGTCAGGAGTTCATGACGTTGTATCGATATTCTGAGCACAGCCCTAATGGAGATAGCGGGTTAACTCCGTGTCAGCGCGCGCTCTGATCGGTAAAGGGGCAGAGATTTCAGACCTCCGTTTATTAAGGAGATCTCCAAGATTTCTGTTCTTGGGAGGGGGTGCTGCACAGACCTCTCCCGAATCATCTCCAGCAGTAGCAGCCTCCGAAGCACCACTAACTCCACCTCCGTTTCCCTCGTCAGCTGATACAATTTCCCCCCGGAGTCTTTTTTATTAAAAAATATTTTAATAACACGGTTTTGGCGGTTATAGGGTTCTATTGACGGTGTTCAACTATAACCATCGGTCTCACGGTTATATAATAACCGTCACACCCCTAGGTTTGATGTTACAAAAAATACGTGTTTTGTTTTGGTAGTTTCATTATTGTTTGTCCTCATCTAATGCGTGACATGTCACGAGACAAATAATATTGATAGAGATGCATGACACCAGAATTACTGAAGAAAGACTTGAATGAAACCAACCTCTTTGTTCCTCAGTATCTTCATGTTTGACTCTGAATGTTTCTTCAAACTTCACGTCTTCACTCTCCTCTTTAATAAACGCCATCTTTATAATAGTGTGTCACGTGGATCTCAGTCGCTTCACCAGGAGTTTTTCTGTGTGTTTGGACACTCTGTCCTGTTTAAGAGGAGAATAATTAACAGAAAGAAAAACACTCAAAACTAAATCTCTGAGAGCGTCTCAATCAGATCTAGTTCAGTAGTTCAGTTCACTGGTAAGAGAGTCAGTCAGAGAGAGAGAGTTAATGGACTTAAATGATCTGATTAGACTAAAAACACTCTAAACTAAATCTCTGAGTGCGTCTCAATCAGATCTAGTTCAGTAGTTCAGTTCACTGGTAAGAGAGTCAGTCAGAGAGAGAGAGTTAATGGACTTAAATGATCTGATTAGACTAAAACACTCAAAACTAAATCTCTGAGAGCGTCTCAATCAGATTTAGTTCAGTAGTTCAGTTCACTGGTAAGAGACTCAGTCAGAGAGAGAGTTAATGGACTTAAATGATCTGATTAGACTAAAAACACTCAAAATTAGCACTGCACATTAATAAAAGAGCACAGATACAGACATTTATTATCAAAGCATTTATTATTTACATGTGGTATGTATTTATTTGTAGATTATATTTAATGGATCTGTGATGAAAACATTGTCAGTTGATTTGTAGAAGTTGTCATTCCACATGTTTGTGTTGTTGTTCTTGTCGCATTTACACTGGAGAATTGCAGGAGTCGTCAGCGTGATTCGGTGATTCGAGCGCTTACAAACTCTGAATCATTTGATTCAATTGAACCTGAATCGGTTTCGAAAAGCTCCGTTTCTCTATCATTACTTGCCAGAGAGCAAACTGCGTGTTTATGATGAACTGATTCACAATAGGGAGCGAAATGAGACGCAGCTTTTCTGTTCCTCACATGTGGATGGGCTTTACTCATTAGATACATTATAATGTATAATAAATAACACTTTAATGATTACAACCACTAACCTTTCTTCAACAGAATCACAGATGCAGGAGCGGCGCAGACTTATGACGTCACGTCGCCACATTGAAATAAAAGTCCTGTTCAAAATAATAGAAATTCACATAGAGGGAAAACATTCAAATTATAAGATAAAGGATTGATTCAAAATATAAATCACAGATTCCCAAAGCTTTCAATACCACTTAGATTTTTTCAAAAGCTTCTGGCTTATATCTAAATGTAAGTGATTGCAATTGTAATACAAACTAGCATTTGTGATATTCTCAATGATGAATAAAGTCAAGTATTCATATTACAAATGACTGGAAAGAACTTTTTAAAACTCATTAAGAATTTGTTGTTAAATTAAGTTTGTGGCTGCACAGAGATCTACTGGTTAACTTATTAACTAAAACTGAATCCTTATCATGATGAATATATCATCTTATTTCATCTCAGTTTAAGGGCTATAAATTAAATAACATCAAATTTCAGCTTTGTTTTGTTAAAGTTCATTATATTAAAATGGCCACAACTGAAAAGGGTTACACTGATGGTGGGTTTAAAACATAATTTGATTAACATCATTTATTCTAAATAATGAAATCTGGTTTATATTGTAATTATATTAAATTTGTGCAGTCTGAATTTGTGCTGAAATGTGACTAAACATCTCTTAAACTCTCAAATTCACAAACAGGTTCTAATTTACTGGAAATTGATTTACACACAATTGTATTACTCATAATAGCCCTCTAAGGAATAACAGATTGTGAAGAGGTAAAATATGATGGCATATTCAGTTGTTACTCCTCATCTGCCCTCATTAACAGTGAATGGTGTTCAGTTTCTAGATACAAGATGCAATAACCAGTTTATTAGAAACACTGTAGAGGTATACAGTGGGTAACACTTTACAGTAAAGGTACATGACTAATCCTGTTCTAATACCTGAATTAATAGTTACTTCAACATCAACTCATGATTAGTGTAGATAGGAACTAATCATAAACCAATAAAGAGTAATCCTTAACTACAGGAGGAGTCATTATGGATTCATGCATGAATAACAGCAGCCTTAACTACATGTTAGTACATGTTTTATAGTTAATGCATTCATTAACATTTATGGCTAAACCAATTCAAACAACCTCTTTAAGAAGGAATAAGAAGTACTCTGACTTTGAAACAAATTTAAATAATTTAATATAATCATAATTTGAACTTTTGAGTCCCATAAACATTACTGGATGGCACAGGATCATTTAATACTCTTCTAATACTTTTAAATACTAAAAACACAAATAACTGATCTTAAAATTTAAAAAATAATCTATTTATTCATCTAGTCGTCACTGACCCTAAAGTGAAACCTTGTGCCAAAACAATAGAAATTTAACTGAAAATTGTGAAATGTCGCAAGCTCATGTAGTTCTTCTTCCCCTTGCAGTGGAAGTGATGCAGAAGTGAAACAACATTTCAGCATAACAGTCCTCCATTTGGGCACTCTATATCGCCTACCCGAGGGAAGCAGTTCAAATTCTGAAAACAAGATGTGAGCTGTATCATCCAGGATAGTCAAAATAGGGCTCTCAAGTGTCACGCATTGAGTGTGTTGTGAACCTTGTTCTTCTCAAGTGTAGGAGACTTAGAAGCGAAGACCAGGAGACGTTGGGATTGTATCTTTTAAGCAGGATTGTTTATTTGCTGTAGTCTGCTTCATTCAAAATCTTACCCAAGTCTGACTAAAGCAGTATACAGTAGTTCATATACCCTTTAAGGGGGAGGAGTTACATAAAGGTGGAGACACTCTGAAACAAAAGCATGTAAATGAGGCATACAGGTTCAGGAACGTGCCCTAGACTGAGAGTGTTACCAATCCTAATCCAATCAGCATAACAGTGTAATGTAAATATCCTAATCCAATCAGCCAGACTCTTCACCGATACCTTCACATTATCATAGAGCTTAATGGCCAGGCAGTGCATAAAGACAAAAGGTGATAGTCTCAGTGCTCTGATCAATTTAACTTACAATAGAGAGAGCAGGACAGACAGGAACAGGCAGGTTTGTGACATCAGATGAGAAGTAACAAAACGGTTAATGTCCTATGCCTCAAAATGGTAACTTTCTCAGTTAAAATACTGTTGAACCTAAATTAAAACATTTTAATAAATTTGTAACACTACAAGTGTGACAGTCACTCATTTCGGTCTTTTTTCACGCATTGTATTTCTCACGCGGAAAAACTTTATAATAAATGTATAATATATTTAATATGCTGCAGCGCCCAAAATTTCTCTTTTCCATTAATGACAAAAGCTTAGGCCGTGCCACAGGGGCCTATAGTGCACTACCCCACCTCCTCAAAAAAACATTTTCTAAAGGCCATAATGGCTATAATGTTGTGCCGTTATATTCAGTTTTCCATCTGGATGAAAAAATGTCTTTGTTCAATAATGATATACCATGAACCAAATCAAACGAGCCAGGAGATCTTTAAACAGAGACAGCATTGCAAATTTCGACGAAGCAAAAAAAGTATTTCAAAATCAGACAAAGACAATGGCACAAGACTTAACGCCTTTAACACAGGAATGGACTACAATTCCTGTGACAATTAAGTTAAATGGGATATGCGTGTGTGATTCCTCGATTCTTTAATTCATACAAAATAGAGTGGTGCATGTATGATGTCAAAACCCCATCCACTGGTTCCCTCGAGATTTTCCTATGGGGTTTTAAATATATGAGTAAAATATAGCCTGTGGTAAACATGACTTGAGGATACTTTGACGTTTTTTAAACACTAACGATGAGTGGGAAAACTAGGACACAGGACTAAACCAATTGCACAATGACGGGGGAAACACAGGACATACATGTAACAATTACTGTCACCACGTCATCATCAAATGACAACACAATAAAGCAATCAGCTGGGCAAATCATGAAGATCCTAACATTCATGTTGGACAGCTGTGAAGGAAATGAATACTCTCAAGTGATTATTGAGTTAATAGAGATTGTTCAGATCTTATTTGCACCAGTTATTTCTCTGGCCACTATATCAAAGCTTGAGTTGCTTATTAAGCAACATTTGAGCAAAGTGAAACGGTTATTTCCAGAGAACAATATAACACCAAAGCAACATTATTTGATACATATTCCAGAACAGATTAAAGATTTAGGTCCAATGCTCAGACACAAGTGTACGAGATTTGAATCTAAACACTGTTTTTTCAAACAGTCTTCTAAGGTAAATTTCAAGAATGTTTGCAAGTCCTTGGTTAAACAATCAGATGTTTGAGAGTTGTCAAAATATCCGCTGTGAGAATCACCCAATTTTTTCAAAAGACATTGTATAATGTCCTGTATCTGAAGTGGAAAATATGAAGTATGTGCAGGATAAAATGAGAGATTTTTTTGGGTGTAGAAAACGTGCATCATTTGGTATCTGCAAAATGGCTTGAGCTAAGTGGCAACAAGTACTTGTGCCAGAAGTCAGTGATTGTAATCAATGTTGTAAGAATTGATTTTCCTGCTAAAACAAAACTGAGATAAAACTCCTCCTGCAATAAAGCAATATAACACACCCTGAACAGAAGATCTCAGAGAAAGAGTAGAGGACATTGTCCTGTCCAAACGTTTCTCCTTCTTTATCTCTGCATCCCCCTCTCCCTCCTCCCTTCCTTTACCCCTGATCCAACTCACTAAAAGTTCACTGAAAATGTCTATATATCACATATGATGTATCTTATGAATCTATTGTTTTTCCTTTTCATGTTTGGTATCATTTTAAATGTCTCAGTGCGATTGGTAAAATAGTCTTAATTTCATTGCAGTCATTGGTATTATGAGAAAGATTGAACACTTAGGAGAATCCTGTTCTCCTCTTTGGGTGGTGTCTCTTCAAGATATCTGATAATCCTCCCCTCTCCTCCGAAACCAGGTGTTACACCCCCAGGTGTTATTTTAGTAGATTATAGGAGGCTGGTGCTACCGCAGATCTTGCAGCGTAGGTCAAACTAAAGGCGCATGTATGAATGGAGCAGTATCTGTCTATCACTGATTTAGCAAGTTGAATGGAAATGGCTAAAGTAAACTACACTTTTTTGTACAAGTGAGCAGTAGGCAACCGACTTAAGAGGTATTAGCTAACCCTGCATCCTCTGACTAAATTCAGAACTGACAAGTTTGTGTCCGTGAGAAACACGATACGGTCGACGTGGTCTCTGTGCGGCATTGGGTCCATAATGAATTAATAAATGAAAGTATAAGAAACTCAGACTAATCAATTATCTAAATTAAATCATAATCAATATTTATGATTATTTTCTAATAAGAAACACAATCAAAATTTGATTATCAGTTGAAATTGGAGTCAGATTAACAGAGCTAAAGTAATATTGAAACTAAATTCGAATAAATAAGACATACACGCATTATGCCTTCGCCCACACCATTGGATTCCGTCGGAGTATTACATTCCTCTCAAGTATTATCTCGGAGATGTGTGTGAGGTTTACAAGTGCACCAATAAGTGCTAATTTACTGGAAAACAAAGAAAAGTGAAGTGAAAGCACACAGTCAGTTTTCTCTGTTTTTATTTTATGTATTTCTTTTTTTATCCCCATTTTACTCACTGACTGTACGTGTCACGGTGTGGGTGTTTTGTTTTGTTCCTTGTTCTTGTCTGTCATGTGTTTCTCTGTCTTTACATGTTTTGCTGTTCCCCGTTCTGTTGATTAGTCTCCCCAGGTGTTTCTGATTAGCCACGCCCCCTTGTTATCTTGTTAAGCTTGTTTGTCTGTGTATTTATACCCTTGTTCTTCAGTTGGTGTTTGTCGGTCGTTGTTTGATGTTAGATGCTTCCAGTTCCTTGTTCTGTGTGCCTTGTTACGTTTCATTGGATTACCTGTTTGTTTAATTAAAGTGCTTGCGTTTGAATTCACTCTCCGATTCATCCTTGCTGCTTCATAACAGAACGACCGACCAAAGATGAATTCAGCAGCACGGATCTCATCTGATCTTCCCAGCATGAGCCGGGAATTCGCGGGTCAGATCGGGGCTATCCAGGGCCAAGGCCGCGATCTGACCCGCGAATTCCCGGCTCATGCTGAGCCGGGAATTTCAGTTCACTTGGGGGTTTATTCCTCTCGCTGCTTCCTGCTCCCTCGGAGATGAGGCTATTAAGTTGTGTTACCGGCTGGGGGCTAAGGAGGTTAACCCAAGGGAGCTTCCCAATATCTCCAGTCTGGACTGGAGAGAGGCACTCTCCCGATGTCTGGAGAGCTTCCTCCCATGGCACACCAGGTCATCAGCTGATCTCCGCTCCCAGCTGGATTTTCACGTCCAGCCAAAGCTTCACGTCATCCACGTCCAGCCAGAGCTTCACGTCAGCCACGTCCAGCCAGAGCTTCACGTCAGCCACGTCCAGCCAGAGCTTCACGTCAGCCACGTCCAGCCAGAGCTTCACGTCAGCCACGTCCAGCCAGAGCTTCACGTCAGCCACGTCCAGCCAGAGCTTCACGTCAGCCACGTCCAGCCAGAGCTTCACGTCAGCCACGTCCAGCCAGAGCCAGTCCTCGAGCAAAAGCCAGAGCTTCCTTCGCCGCTGACGCCGTCCTGCCCAGAGCCTTCACCGCTGGTCCCGTCCAGCACAGCGCCCTCACCGCTGGTCCCGTCCAGTACAGCGCCCTCACCGCTGGTTCCGTCCAGCCCAGCGCTCTCTCGCTCTCGGAGACGGAGGAGGAGGAGGACTTCCCACGTCCCGCAATGCCTGGAAGTCCTCCCTGTACTTCCTGTCAGCCCAGAGTCCTCGCCGCTGGTCCCGTCCAGTCAAGAGACTATTCAAGTCACGTCTGCCGATCCAGAGACTGTTCAAGTCACGTCTGCCGATCCAGAGACTGTTCAAGTCACGTCTGCCGATCCAGAGACTGTTCAAGTCACGTCTGCCGATCCAGAGACTGTTCAAGTCACGTCTGCCGATCCAGAGACTGTTCAAGTCACGTCTGCCGATCCAGAGACTGTTCAAGTCACGTCTGCCGATCCAGAGACTGTTCAAGTCACGTCTGCCGATCCAGAGACTGTTCATGTCACTTCCTCCGAGCCAGAGACTGTTCATGTCACTTCCTCCGAGCCAGAGACTGTTCATGTCACTTCCTCCGAGCCAGAGACGCTTCACATCACTTCTACAGAGCCAGTGTCTACAGACAAGATGGCCGATCCAGAGTCGGTTCACGTCACTTCCTCTGAGCCAGTGTCTACGGACAAGATGGCCACCTTCGAGCCAGTGTCTACGGACAAGATGGCCGCCTTCGAGCCAGTGTCTACGGACAAGATGGCCGATCCAGAGACTGTTCACGTCACTTCCTCCGAGCCAGTGTCTACGGACAAGATGGCCGAACCAGAGACTGTTCACGTCACTTCTGCTGATCCAGAGACAGTTCACGTCACTTCCTCCGAGCCAGTGTCTATGGACAAGATGGCCAAACCAGAGACTGTTCACGTCACTTGTGCGGATCCAGAGACTGTTCACGTCACTTCTTCCAAGCCAGTGTCTACGGACAAGATGGCCGCCTCCGAGCCAGTGTCTACGTACAAGATGGCCGCCTCCGAGCCAGTGTCTACGGACAAGATGGCCGCCTCCGAGCCAGTGTCTACGGACAAGATGTCCGGCCCTGAGTCTGTTCCTGTTCCCGAGCCAGAGTCTGTTCCTGTTCCCGAGCCAGAGTCTGTTCCTGTTCCCGAGCCAGAGTCTGTTCCTGTTCCCGAGCCAGAGTCTGTTCCTGTTCCCGAGCCAGAGTCTGTTCCTGTTCCCGAGCCAGAGTCTGTTCCTGTTCCCGAGCCAGAGTCTGTTCCTGTTCCCGAGCCAGAGTCTGTTCCTGTTCCCGAGCCAGAGTCTGTTCCTGTTCCCGAGCCAGAGTCTGTTCCTGTTCCCGAGCCAGAGTCTGTTCCTGTTCCCGAGCCAGAGTCTGTTCCTGTTCCCGAGCCAGAGTGTGTGTTGCCTGTTCCCGAGCCAGAGTGTGTGTTGCCTGTTCCCGAGCCAGTGTGTGTGTTGTCTGTTCCCCAACCAGTGAGTGTGTTGTCTGTCCCCGAGCCAGAGTCTGTGTGGTCTGTCCCCTGTTCCGGAGCCAGTGTGTGTGATGTCTGTTCCCGAGCCAGTGTGTGTGTTGCCTGTTCCCCAACCAGTGAGTGTGTTGTCTGTTCCCGAGCCAGAGTCTGTGTGGTCTGTCCCCGAGCCGGAGCCAGTGTGTGTGTTGCCTGTTCCGGAGCCAGTGTGTGTGTTGCCTGTTCCCCAACCAGTGAGTGTGTTGTCTGTTCCCGAGCCAGAGTCTGTGTGGTCTGTCCCCGAGCCGGAGCCAGTGTGTGTGTTGCCTGTTCCACAACCAGTGAGTGTGTTGTCTGTTCCCGAGCCAGAGTCTGTGTGGTCTGTCCCCGAGCCGGAGCCAGTGTGTGTGTTGCCTGTTCCCGAGCCAGTGTGTGTGTTGCCTGTTCCCGAGCCAGTGTGTGTGTTGCCTGTTCCCAAACCAGTGAGTGTGTTGTCTGTCCCCGAGCCAGAGTCTGTGTGGTCTGTCCCCGAGCCGGAGCCAGTGTGTGTGTCGTCTGTTCCCGAGCCAGTGTGTGTGTCGCCTGTTCCCGAGCCAGTGTGTGTGTCGCCTGTTCCCGAGCCAGTGTGTGTGTCGCCTGTTCCCGAGCCAGTGTGTGTGTCGCCTGTTCCCGAGCCAGTGTGTGTGTCGCCTGTTCCCCAACCAGTGAGTGTGTTGTCTGTTCCCGAGCCAGAGTCTGTGTTGTCTGTTCCCGAGCCAGTGTGTGTGTTTGCTGTTCCCGAGCCAGAGTCTGTGTTGTCTGTTCCCGAGCCAGTGTGTGTGTCTGCTGTTCCCGAGCCAGAGTCTGTGTTGTCTGTTCCCGAGCCAGAGTCTGTGTTGTCTGTTCCCGAGCCAGTGTGTGTGCCTGCTGTTCCCGAGCCGGTGTCTGCGGTTCCCGAGCCGGTGTCTGCGGTTCCCGAACCGGTGTCTGCAGTTCCCGAACCGGTGTCTGCAGTTCCCGAACCGGTGTCTGCAGTTCCCGAGCCGGGGTCGTCTCCGCCCTGGCCGCCCGAGGGGTCGTCTCCGCCCTGGCCGCCCGAGGGGTCGTCTCCGCCCTGGCCACCCGAGGGGTCGTCTCCGCCATGGCCGCCCGAGGGGTCGTCTCCGCCCTGGCCGTCCGATGGACTGTCTTCTCCGCCCTGGCCGCCCAAGGGGTCGTCTATGCCCTGGCTGCCCGTCTGGTCATCTCCGTTCTGGTCGCCTGCTCCTTCCTGGCCGCCTGCACGAACCTGGCCCTCCGTCCCTCCCCCAAGACCGCCTCCACTTCACCACCCTCCTGAACTTTAGTGGTTTTTTTGTTTTGTTTTGTTTTTTGTCTCAAGGGGCGTCGGGAGCCGCCCATGTGGGGGGGGCTATGTCACGGTGTGGGTGTTTTGTTTTGTTCCTTGTTCTTGTCTGTCATGTGTTTCTCTGGCTTTACATGTTTTGCTGTTCCCCGTTCTGTTGATTAGTCTCCCCAGGTGTTTCTGATTAGCCACGCCCCCTTGTTATCTTGTTAAGCTTGTTTGTCTGTGTATTTATACCCTTGTTCTTCAGTTGGTGTTTGTCGGTCGTTGTTTGATGTTAGATGCTTCCAGTTCCTTGTTCTGTGTGCCTTGTTACGTTTCATTGGATTACCTGTTTGTTTAATTAAAGTGCTTGCGTTTGAATTCACTCTCCGATTCATCCTTGCTGCTTCATAACAGTACGGACCTAAAAGAATAGACATTTTGTTAATTAAATTTATGTGTACTTGACTATGTTAAAAAAAACTGTACATGTTCAATTCAGGAGTTACTGGATACTATTTGGTGTACTAGATTTACATTTACACGAGAGTAGATGTTAAAACTTCATGCTGATTTGTACTCGGCTTTCGCCAAGATAAGCACCAACTAAGACGTAGCTTTACAGTAACCTATGCTTCTCCATCCATTTACACTTCTTTCCATATGGTGATGTGAATCTCCTTCTGTCTGGTGTTAATGGCTGCAGTGTATTTGGCGCGTCAGCACACACAACGGCTGCAACCACAGTGCGGTCTCCCTAGCGGATCAGCATGACAACTGTCTGGATTGAGCTGAGTAGGGGACATCTCTAGGGTCTTCAAGTGGGCACCTTCCGTCCTCAGTGTTTCGTCGACTAGCCCACGACACCTCAAGAGGGCTCGACAGTGACTCTGGCGTCCCAGAATCACCCCCCTCCATCCCCCACTCAACTCAGCCCAGCTTACTGACCTTTACATCCCTCCTGCTGCTGAGGTTGCTCCTTCCTCGTAGTTCGCATGTGACCTAACCACAATCTCTCACAACCCAACCATACGCGCAAACCCGTTTGACTAAGGCTGTCGAGCCCCACTGCCGTCGTTAAAGCAGGTCAGTGGCAACGGTTCCGTATGGCATACTACCGCAAAACACAATATCTGTCCAAACACCAATCCTCATTCTCGCAAAATACACAGGAACGTAATAACTGTGCAAACTATACAAATAAACCAACAGACTCTTTGAGTTTTTCAAGAATTCTTCGAAACCGTAGCATGGCGGCCTGTACACAGCCAGCTAGAATCTTTCTGTCTCAACCACAGCCAGTTGCTGCTCCTCTCTGCTGCTTCAGATAAGTTCTTTACTGTGCGACGCAACTCTTGGCCACTGAATCCGATGTCTCTGAGGAACCGGGTTGTGGAGTGTGCCACAAATCCTCGACAACCCACTTCCACTGGATAAACCCGGACTCTCCATCCTCGCTGTTCTGCTTCAGTGGCCAGCTGAGCATACCGCAATTTCTTCCTCTCATATGCCTCATCTACAGCATCCTCCCATGGCACTGTTAACTCTATCAGTTGAACAATGCGTGCTGATCCAGACCACGAAACAATATCTGGTCAGAGTTTAGTGGTGGCAATCTCAGGTGGAAAAATAAGCCGTTGATCAAGATCAGCCAGCATTTTCCAGTCCCTAGCAGCTTCCAGTTGTCCTGGGCGAGAATTGGTTTTAACACCTTTTCTTGGTGGTTGCTCGCCTGGGCGTAGGAATATTGTCTTCTGTGAGTAATGTTTTGCTAGAACAGGTGGCAACTTATTGGTCATGTTACGCTTGTCTCAATATAAATTGACACTGTTGTCAGCACCAAATAAAATGTTATGCTTCTCTGATATGCAACTTCTTGTTTCTCGTTTCGTTCAAATTAAGTTATATAACGAAAATGTAGGAAACATAATTTTAAAAAAATGTGTCAGAATGTGCTAACATTGTGCTCTTAAAATAAGGAAATATGGCTTGACATTTCAAAATATACCGTACACTTATGTATTAAAATACTGAGAACAATATAACACCAAAACATAATTTAAAAAAAAATGTGTCAGAATGTGCTAACATTGTTTTCTAAAAACAAGAAACATTGTGCTCTTAAAATAAGGAAATATGGCTTGACATTTCAAAATATACCGTACACTTATGTATTAAAATACTGAGAACAATATAACACCAAAACATAATTTAAAAAAAAAATGTGTCAGAATGTGCTAACATTGTTTTCTAAAAACAAGAAACATTGTGTTCTTAAAATAAGGAAATATGGCTTGACATTTCAAAATATACCGTACACTTGTATTAAAATACAAGTATATATACAAAAATCACGTATTAAAATACTTAATTAATTTAAAGAAATCACCAGAATTGGCAATATTTTCTAAGGAAGAAAATTCAAGTTATATATTCTAAAAACAAGCAAAATAATCTGTTACTATTTAGTTCTATAAATTAGTTAATTCAACTTAGAAGAAAAAACAACAAGATTTATTGCCTTATTTCAAAATTCTTTTGACTCATAAAAATTTACTTTTTTTGCAGTGAGTCAGTCCTAGAGCTCCTCCTGTCTGATTTTAGGGGAAAATCCGGTCTATTGTAGACGTCCAAAAGATTTCTTAGGTGCCGAAATAACACCACAGACACAAAAAAATATGATACACCAGTGTTTTACCAGATGAGAAGTTTATCTATGTATCATCTTTTTAATAATGTATCAACTAATAACTTATTAACCCTCTACAAAGGGCTGGGCGATATGGCCTAAAAAATAAAGAAGCCCCTCCCCCCTCCCCCCTGTAGTTATCATATTTAGCAAAATACTCCTATCTATAGCAATGTTTTATAGCGATCAACTAACATCTGGTATAATGGCTTTCCTGAGGTAAATGTAACTTACGTGACATTGTTCTCCAGCTGTTTTATGGACCTCTTTCCGCAGTTGAAAAACACTGATTGATCGATTTTTATTACATTTCGGTAAGTTGAACTGTATCTTTCAAATTTACCTGGCTATATTTGTGTTTATTTACTATTAACTGGTAGACTAGTAAAGAGTAAAGTCTTGGTTACATATGGTAACCCTCGTGCACCGCCATGTCCGGGGCGAGGGGTTTTGGAGGACTCGACAGGTTTTTCACTCTGGAGCAATAAGGGTGCACAGTAGGGTGCAGCAAGCCGACAGAGCCGGGCCTCTCGGTGCTTCTACCCGTTTAGGGTGAGAACACGGGAGGAGACCGGCTCTACACGTAGGCTATAATATCTAGCGAACATGTTAGGTGTCGCCCAGCCCGCAGCTCTACAGATATCTGTTAGCGAGGCGCCACGAGCCAGCGCCCAGGAGGATGCAATGCCTCTCGTGGAGTGTGCATGCAACCTGAGCGGGCAGGGCACGCCTTGAGCTTGGTAAGCCAAGGCGATGGCATCCACTAACCAGTGGGCCATCCTCGGCTTGGAGACAGCCTTTCCCTTCTGCTGGCCTCCGTAACAGACAAAGAGCTGGTCTGAGGTCCTGAGACTTTGAGTTCTGTCCATGTACAAACGCAGAGTGCGAATGGGACAAAGCAAAGACAGGGCTGGGTCTGCCTCCTCCAAGGGCAGCGGTTGCAAGTTCACTACCTGGTCCCTGAAGGGAGTGGTAGGAACCTTGGGCACATAGCCAGGCCGGGGTCTTAATACCACATGGTTGTCACCCGACCCGAACTCTAGGCACGATTCGTCGACCGAAAATGGGTGCAGGTCTCCTACCCTCTTGACAGAGGCCAGTGCAACCAGTAGCAAATTCTTCATGGAGAGAAGCTTTAAGACTACTGATTGCAGAGGCTCAAAGGGAGCATCCTGAAGTGCTTGAAGCACCAGGGAAAGGTCCCAAGAGGGTATGGCGGGGGGTCAAGGAGGATTTAATCGTTTCTCCCCCCTAAGAAACCTGACGACCAGGTCGTGCTTCCCAACTGTTTTGCCATCTATGTGGTCATATGATATGCTGAAATAGCTGCAGTATGTACTTTGAGGGTGGAGGGAGACAGCCTTCGCTCCAACCCTTGCTGCAAGAAGGAAAGCACAGACCCTATCGAACATCTTCGGGGGTCTTCTCGGCGAGAAGAACACCATTCGACGAACAGGTTCCACTACAGGGCGTAAACACGTCTCGTGGACGGCGCCCGTGCTGAAGTGATGGTGTTAAGTACCTCTGGGGGTAAATCACCAAGAACCTCCGCGTTGATGTACGCAACGGTCGCAGTGTTGTCCGTATGGACCAGCACGTCCCTGCCCTGTAGCCGTCTTTTCAAGCGGCTCAGGGCGAGATGTACTGCTAGCAACTCGAGGCAGTTGATGTGCCAATGCAGTTGGGGGCCCGTCCACACCCCTGACACTGCATGCCCGTTGTACGTGGCACCCCAGCCAGTGGCAGAGGCATCTGTGAATACCACAGCCTGCCTGGACACCTGTTCCAAGGTGACTCCTGCCCACAGGAACGAGGGATCTGACCACGGGCTGAAGGTCTGGCGGCACGCCGGTGTGATTGCCAGCCAGTGAGTGCCGTGATGCCACGCCCATCTCGGGACTCGGCTGTGAAGCCAGTGCTGAAGCAGTCTCATATGAAGCAGGCCTAGCGGGGTTACCGCTGCTGCTGCTGCCATATGACCCAGGAGCCTCTGAAAGAATTTTCTGCGCTAACGAGGCCGCGCAGCTGATGCAAATTATTGCACGCCAATGTGTATTGGCTTGTTTTAGGGTCATGACCTACGTTGTAGTGACCGACTGATAGGGAACAGATAATCGGTTCACGTGCCGCTTGTCACATTTACAAGTTCAATTCAATTAAATTCAAATTTATTTGTATAGCGCTTTTCACAATACATATTGTTTCAAAGCAGCTTTACAGAAAGTGCATTTCAGAAATGTAAATAGAAAAATACATTTAGTTAATCATGTATTAATTTAGGGCATAACATATCGCCGGCGTTGAGTCATCTCTTCACAGGCGTCGAGTCGTCTCTTCACAGGCGTTTAGTCATCTCATTGCAAGTGTTGGGGCAATCTGAAGTCTCCGTGAGAGGCTGGATACAAACTGGAGCTGACGAACGCCATTTACCTCAGGATAACAGGAGAAAAGCAGATGGGAAATAATTAGCATAGCTGCTGTTCATAATATTAATGCATTCGATCTGATTCAACAGTAGTATAAAAGGTAAGCATTATGTGAATGCTTGGCTAAAGAGATGCGTCTTTAATCTAGTTTTAAACTGGGACAGCGAGTCTGAGCCTCGAACAATATCAGGAAGGCTATTCCAGAGTTTAGGAGCTAAATGTGAGAACGCCCTCCCTCCTTTAGTGGACTTAGATATCCTAGGAATGACCAGAAGCCTCGAATTTAGTGATCTTAAAGAATGCGATGGATTGTAGGGCGATAGAAGGTCCATTAACCCTCTGAGGTCTAAGGGGTTTTTGGGGTCCTTGAGGTGTTCTGACATGCTCTGTCATTTGTGCTTTTTTCAGTTATTTATAAACATGTTAATGGCAAAGGTGTAAATTCACTCTATATAGCACAAACGGGGCTACCGTAATATGTGAGCAACATGTATGTACATGTTTGTATTTTTGAGAGAATATTGCTTATGCATTGTAAACGCTCAGTCTAATACTGACGGCTACTGAGGTGGTTTAGCCCAGGAGTACCCTGGCTGACGCGCTTTACCTTTGTTATTCTATTACCATACCGTCTCGTTTTAAGAGTCTCCAGACTTTGTTGTGTTGATGATTATTCAGTTTATTTGTTTGACCGTGCAGAGGTAAATGTCCATTTATCCAGTTTCAACGGTAAACCATATCCATATACATATAAACATACAATAGAATGTAAACAATACGTTTCAGCGCCAATGCGCCACAGCGGTCAAAACCTTTTGCCCTTCCGGGACAAAACCCCCCTTCCTGTTGGCAGTTTGGATCCTTCCTTTATACCTTTGACCCCAGGTGATATTAGAGTGACACCCACTGTACAAACAAGGAACAACACCCAATATTAAAATGCACAAACACCACATTTGGCTCCTACACACCGGCCCCTAATTGTTAATGACCAGCAGCCATTACAATTCAAACAAAAACAAAGAGCCAAAATGTTACAATTCATCAAAATACAGTCAAGCCCAGCATTGACAAACATATTTATACTCCATGCAGCAAACAGAGCTTTGTCACTGGCCTTTCCATGATGTTAGTTTTAGTCTGTAATCTTACAGACCGCACAAGCCCATGTTTGTCTGGAAAAACCTCCAGAACCTTGCCGAGTGGCCAAGAGCCACGAGGAGCTGAAGAATCTATTATTACCACAATGTCTCCAGCAATCAAACTCCTCTTCCTCTGATTCCACTTTTGCCTCTCTTGAAGTAAGGGCAAGTACTCTCGCATCCATCTCCTCCAAAAAAGATCCGAGAGGTACTGTACCTGTCTCCAACGTCTTCTCCCATATTGATTGTGAGAATTGAACACTCCAGGTGGCTTACAGGTCGATCGTCCCCTCCTTACTTCAACTGGTCCAAAGTAATCTACTCCTGTGTTTGTAAATGGCGGTAAATCAGGAAGGATTCTCACCTTTGGGAGGTCTGCCATTTTTTGTTCCACTGCTCTTCCGTTGTACCGTCTACAAAAGCTGCATTCAGCAATAACCTTCCTAACTGCTGAATTGGCCTTGGTAATCCAAAACCTCTTCCTCACTTTAGACAGTGTATGAGTCCGTCCACCATGGCCCAGAGTCTGATGTACATGCTTAAGAATAAGCATGGAGACATACTGATCCTTGGCGAGAATGAGGGGATGTTTGACTTCCTCAGGCATCGCTCCTCTGTTCAACCTTCCTCCAACTCTTAAGAGTCCCTCTTCCACCATTGGATCCAGTCTATATATGGAACTCTGTCTACTCACTGCTGCTTTCCCAGATAACAGAACAGAAATCTCCTCCTTGAATCTCTGTTGCTGACAATAGCGAATGATGGCAAGCTCTGCTTCTTGTTGATCTTCCAGTGTCAGGATTCCACTCCTAGATGTCACTGCGCCCCGTTGTCCTTCAGCATTATTCAATCTGTCCTGACTGGTTTCCTTTGGATGGTCGGCCACAGCAGCCTCCAACTGCCCCCTCAGGCGAACCTTTGCTAGCAGCATGACCTTTAACCTGAGGAACCAGGCAACTGCTGTTTTCAGCCTCCTCCAGTCAGAAAAGTAGGCAATGAGCTGGTCAGTAGGACTTGACACGACACACACATTGATGGCATTTGCTGTAGTCTTTTTCCTCACCCCTGGGTCATTTAAGTCCAATGACAATTCAGACACAGGTTTAGGCCAGTCTTCCTCCTGCTGCCAAAGAAATAAAGGAGCACGTGCTTTTCTTCAGAAAGTCAGAGACATTCAGACCCCTCGATGCATCATCCGCTGGATTATCTTTAGAACCAACGTGTCTCCACTGTGAGGGTTCAGATATTTCTCTGATGGTCGAGATTCTGTTGGCCACAAATGTGTGGAAGCGCCTGTCCTCGTTGTTAAGGTACTTTAACACTGAAGTGCTGTCAGTCCAGAATATTGACTCCTCCAACTGGAAATCCAATTCTGCCTTTAACATTAAGTCCACTCTGACAGCAAGGACAGCCGCTGTCAACTCCAGTCGGGGAATAGTTACAGCCTTCAGTGGTGTCACTCTGGCTTTACCAAGCAGAAATTTGACCTGGATGTTGTTTTCCTGATTTAACATCCGAATGTAGGTTACCGTCCCATATCCATCTTCATTGGCATCGGCAAAGTGATGTAGTTGCGCATGCCTGACCTCTCCAAAACACACTGGCTTAATGCACCTATCCACATTAAATGCAGTCAGCAGATCCAAATCTTTCAGCCACCTTTCCCATTTGCGCAAGATGTCCTGTGGCAGAGCATCATCCCATGAACAATATCTCTGACATAGTTCTTGCTGCATCAATTTAGCAAGCAAAGTGACAGGTGCCAGTAACCCAAGCGGATCGTACACCGAGCTGTTAACTGACAACATACCCCGTCTGGTTAGAGGCTGTTGTTTTATCTCCATTTTGAACCTGAAAGTGTCCGTCTCCACACACCATTGTAGACCCAAAGCTCTTTCTACTGGAAGTGTATCTCGGTCCAGATCCAACTCCTTAAGGTCTTTAGCCCTCTGATCTTCTGCCATGGCTTGCAAGACAATGCGACTGTTACTTATCCATTTCTCTAAGATGAAGCCTCCCTTTCGACACAGAGCAATTAGATCTCTTACCATCTGGATAGCTTCTTCATCTGTGGCTGAGCTCTTCAAACAGTCATCCACATAAAAATTATGCTTAATACATTGAAGAACTTCAGCTGAAAACTCAGAACTATTATCATCAGCAGTTCTTCTCAGTGCGTAGCTTGCACAACTGGGGGATGAAACAGCGCCAAACAGGTGTACAGTCATTCTAAACTCCACAAAATCCTTACTGATGTCCCCATCTGGCCACCAGAGAAAGCGCAGAAAGTCTCTGTCTCCCTCAGCAACCCTCACCTGGTGGAACATGGCTTGAATATCACCCATGAAAGCCACGGGTTCCTGTCTGAAGCGGGTTAGAACTCCTAACAGCGAGCTGGTGAGGTTAGGACCCTGCAAGAGCTCACTATTTAGTGAGACCCCTTTACAGGTGGCTCCACAGTCGAACACCACACGAAGGGAACCTTTTCTCGAATGGCGGACACCATGGTGAGGAATATACCACACCTTTCCTCTCTCACAATGCTGTTGCTGCTGAGGTACTTGCTCCGCATAAGTATTACCAATGAGTTTTTTCATATATCCTGTATACTCCTGGTGCAAGTGTCTATCTTTAAGAAACCTTTTCTTCAAACCATTCATCCTCTGCTTAGCCACTGCAAAATTGTTGGGGAGGTAGACTTCCTTGTTCCTGAAGGGCAATTTCAAACAATATTTACCTTCTTGAAGTACTGCAGAGTGCTCCATAATTTCAAGAAACGTACGATCTTCTCTGGACATTTCCTTCTTTTCCATATTCTTTTCATTGAAATCGTGATTGTATTGAATGGTCAGCATCTCTTCCAGTTTGCCCACAGATATCCTGTTCACCATAGCAGCAGGAAGCTCCTCCTCCAGCGCCCCACTGTTACCATTCAGCGGACCACTAACAACCCATCCCAGCACCGTCCTAACAGCATACGGGCCATTCCCGCAGCTGTTGATGACCTCCCAAGGTTCTAATACCTTGGGAGCATTGGTCCCAATTAAGAGATCAACGTTTGCTTTTATGCTTGGGATGTGTACTTTTGACAAGTACGGCCAGCAAGCCAGGTCTTCAGGCGTTACCATGTTATCCAAAGTAACTGGCATTTTCATTTGCGTGAGAACCTCCGGGAGCCTATAGAAGCAATTGCTGTCCAGATCAGATACCTCCAAACCAGTCAACGAGAAGGCTGGAACAACAGTTTCTTGCCCCATGGTGCACAATAAGAAATTAGTTCTTCTGCCTGTAATATTCAGCTTCTGCATTAGATCTTCCGTGCAGAATGTGGCTGAACTTCCAGGATCCAGAAAAGCATAGGTGTTTATGATGCAATTTCCCTTCGCAGATTTCACCTTTACAGGGAGAATGGACAGAACGCACTGGTCCTTACCGGCCCCTGTATGTCCACATGTTTCCTTCGAAGTTGGCTGGTTATTATATGGCTCCTCTGACTGTACCATAGCTGCTGTTTGCCTTTTAATATGCAGCACGGTGGGATGAGTTTGGCCACAAACTTTGCATGTCAAGCGCCTATTGCAATCCCTACTCATGTGACCATGACCCAAACATGCGAAGCAAACTCCCTTTTCCCTCAAAAATGTAATCTTTTCCTTGTGCTTCTTTCCACTGAACTGTTTGCACTCTTCCAACAGGTGACTACGAGCACAGCAAAGGCATCCAACTTTCTTTTCCTTCCCTGGAGGCAATATTGGCTCCTTTTCTCCCTCCGACAAGTTCCTAGATGTTACTGTGGTGGCAACAATATTTCCAGTTACTTTGTACCAGGGCTGAGATTTAAACCTGGTAAGATTCTTCATACCAGCTACACCTGGTGGTGAATCCTGTATGTTGACAAACAAGGGGTCAGAAAGAATACTAACACGACACTCAATGAATATGACCATATCCTCAAAATGAGCTCTATCGTTAGTTCTTTCCATTATGTCATGAGCCTTGGTCCTCCATTGCTCTCTCATTTTGAATGGCAGCTTTGCTGATATTTGCCTCCGCTTTAATCCGTGCAGAGGACGTGGTACTTAATTTACCACTGTTGACACTCCTCTGATTTGAGCGTTTACTAACTTGGGAAACGCTGTCATTAGGATTAACATCAGTACCACCAACATTTACATTTGCCAAATCATAACCTTCATTGCTTGAAACCCACCCTTTTGTATCAGCAATACACTCATCATTAAACAGCATTTTTGCTTTAAACCATATTTCATGTTTTTCCTTTTCCTCATGTGGCAGTAAACCCAACAAAGATTCATGCATGCATTTTGATTCATCACATACCTCAATCAATTCTCCAAGAGCATTAAGTACCTGTGTTTTATCACCCTTTAATATCAGAGATTGCATTGATTTTCTTAACACACTGGCTTTGTTGAGCTTAGCCTTTCTGTCTTTTTGCAACCTGTCCAATTTATCAGCAAGCGCTTTTGCAGTGAGCTTCACTACCCGCTTTTCAGTTTGTGCTTGAACACCACTAGTCACGCTACTGGGTTTACCAGCTGTAACTTTAAGCACACCAGTCCCGCTAATGTCCGACGCTGCGTCGCGAGTCTCCATAACAAAAACAGTCACTCAAAGTTCGCCGTAACAGTCAGTGAAAAGTCTATTGTCCGCCTTATCTGGCAACCAATGCATTGGGTTTATGCCCTTTTATGTGTGCACACAATTTAAATGGCCAAAAAGTGTAGCGCTACACATACCTCTTGCGTTGGGCGCCTTGCGATGATCCGGTGATCCGCCTGCCCGACAGCCGGCTTTCGCCTCGTAGCTCCTCCGCGTCCTTTCACCAACAGCTGACTGCATCCGCCAACGTAGCTTGAATCCCCAGGCCAACAAGGCAGCTTATCCTCTTTGCGTCTCGTTGCGTCCCACACGGTCCGGTTCAAACAAAGTTCCAAATGAGCGAGGTTTTGACTAAATGTAAACGCTCAGTCTAATACTGACGGCTACTGAGGTGGTTTAGCCCAGGAGTACCCTGGCTGACGCGCTTTACCTTTGTTATTCTATTACCATACCGTCTCGTTTTAAGAGTCTCCAGACTTTGTTGTGTTGATGATTATTCAATTCAAATAATGGTTTATTTGTTTGACCGTGCAGAGGTAAATGTCCATTTATCCAGTTTCAACGGTAAACCATATCCATATACATATACACATACAATAGAATGTAAACAATACGTTTCAGCGCCAATGCGCCACAGCGGTCAAAACCTTTTGCCCTTCCGGGACAAAACCCCCCCTTCCTGTTGGCAGTTTGGATCCTTCCTTTATACCTTTGACCCCAGTTGATATTAGAGTGACACCCACTATACAAACAAGGAACAACACCCAATATTAAAATGCACAAACACCACATTTGGCTCCTACATGCATGGTTATTGAAAAAACTAAAACTTAAAGTGTCTGAAATAAGGCCACAAAACACATACTAAATATGTGTCCACAAGACTTTTGACTAATGAGTATTGTTGCCTAGAATTCTTGCTTCAAAATGATCTGAAAATCATCCTGCCTAATCATTCACACAAAACAATACATTGATTTAAATTTTATAAGACACCTTTTGTTTGGAAAGGCAATATGCGTGGAGGCGTGTTCACACCTGAGAAGACAAAGGCCGGATAATGAGCCCTATAATGAGCTGCATATTAATTAGCCCTTTCACACAGGTGAGTCACAGGATCCTAAAGAATGCAAGGACAAAAGAAATTATCTATATATACATATTTTACCATTAGAAATTGTAACCAATTACAAATAGGTTACAATTACAACAACAATTACAATTTTAACAATATTTCAAGTGTATTTCTTTGTAAAAAGTATACATTTTATCATACGTATTAAAAAAGGTAAGGATTCATTAGTTTGAATATTGGAACAAACACTATAATAACATCTTAGTTGATAATTCAATATACCTACTTTATTTTTGACAAAACATCATACTATAGTATATTTATCTATGAGCAGAAATTGGTGAACAAAAGCTTAACTATTTAATGTGACAGTAGTCTTTTTTTACAGTCAAAACTTTATAATCTATCCAAAACTAATCACAAAATCTTGTCTAAACATTCATATTTAGTCTGTAACATATTGTGTATGATATATTAGTATATACATGTGAATTTGCAGCTTGTTGCTTATACAGACATTTTATTTCAACATATTTCAATCTATTTTTACTCATCTTAGTAGGCTATAGCAATATAGTTTGGATGTGTTCATGTAAACATAACGTTTACTAATGTAGGTGCGAGAGTTCATTCATCATTTAGCCTACACACAGACACGCAATTCATATGTAAACAGTCTTTTTGCGGTTTACAGTCAGACACTATTAAATATCGCGATTAGAACAAAGAACTTAAGAATAAATGACTTACTACATCAGCTGGATCCGTTGCTCCTCGAAATGAAACTACCAGCACTTCTATTCCAGGGTTATTAGATAGCGTATCCTTTCGCTGTGAGGAATAATTGTACAAGATACTTTTGTACAAGATACTGTACACAGCTGTACAAGATACTTACTAAACACGATGTGTTTTATAATCCAGCTGGTGGGCGTTGGCATGTTTGAATGGCTTGCCTTAGATCATTTGCGTTTGAATACCGCGCGCTGTCCGTGGGCATGGCACATTAACGCGTAATGAGGTATAATGAGCTGGAAAGAAAAATACTGACATCTCTCTCTTTTCATACAGATTACATAAACTGAGAATATTTGTTTTTTATATAAATTAATTAATTTAAAAGAAGAGAGTTCAAGCTTCATTATGGAAAAACACTCGTGCCTGTATGACAAGTATTCGCGGAATTACAGTTAATTTTCGGACGCGTTTCAGAATGGACTTAACTGACAGAGAGAAGGCAGAACGCGCATCATGTTTGTTTTTCTTTATTTGGCGAAAAGCACAACACTTTGTTTTTATTGTGAGTATCCACAAAAAAATAGACACTTATCAGGATCTAATGATGTACAACACTTAATATGTAACATCAAAATCAACAGAGTATTTTGAGTTTCTTTTGCACTGATAAGAAAAAAAGCGAGACTATCGCGCCGACCTCAGAGGGTTAAATACACAGGAGCTAAACCATTTAGGGCTTTATAGGTCAGTAGTAATACTTTGTAATTGATACGGAACTTAATAGGTAACCAGTGTAGAGATGATCAAATTGGTGTTATATGATCATATTTTCTTGACCTAGTAAGAACTCTAGCAGCTGCATTTTGCACTAACTGATGCAAGACAGCCAGCTAATAAAGCATTACAGTAATCTAGTCTCGAGGTCATGAATGCATGAACTAACTTTTCTGCATCAGAAACAGATAGCATGTTACGTAGCTTAGCAATGTTTCTAAAGTGGTAAAAGGCTGTTCTTGTAACATATGAAATATGATTTTCGAAAGACAAGTTGTGGTCTAGTATAACACCCAGGTCTTTTAATGTAGTGGATAAAGTAACAGGACATCCTTCTAAATTAAAGTTGTATTGTACGAGGTTTTGTGGGTAGTTTTTTGGACCAATAAGTAATACCTCCATTTTATCTGAATTTAATAGCAGGAAATTACACGTCATCCAGCATTTTATATCTTTAAGACACTCTGTCAATTTAGATAAGGTAGTGTTTTCATCTGGTCGTGATGAAATATATAATTGAGTGTCATCAGCATAACAGTGGAAATTAATTCCATGTTTTCTTATAATATTACCAAGTGGCAGCATATATATTGAGAATAGCAGAGGGCCTAACACCGATCCTTGCGGCACTCCATAGTCTACTGACGTTATCTTCGATTTTTCCCGATTTTTAAACAGACAAAATGGTAACGGTCTGATAAGTATGATCTAAACCAGCTTAATGCCTGTCCCTGAACACCAGTGTAGTTTTGTAGTCGATCCAAGAGTATTTTATGATCTATAGTGTCGAACGCAGCGCTAAGATCGAGTAGAACTAGTACTGAGATACAGCCTTGGTCAGAAACTAAAAGTAAATCATTTGTAATTTTAACTAGCGCAGTTTCTGTGCTATGATGCGGTCTGAATCCTGACTGAAATTTTCTTGCAACAAAGAGCACAATTGAGCGGACACAACTTTTTCTAGTATTTCAGACATAAATGGAAGATTTGAAATGGGTCTGTAATTTGCTAGGTTATTTGGATCTAATTGTGGTTTCTTAATGAGAGGTTTTATTACTGCCAGCTTGAATATTCTTGGAACATGACCTAAAAATAAAGACGAGTTAATAATATTGAGAAGCGGCTCTTCCACTACAGGTAACACTTCTTTCAGTAGTTTAGTGGGTATTGGATCTAATAAACATGTTGTTGGTTTAGATGCAATGATAAGTTTATTTAGCTCTTCCTGTCCTATAGTTGTAAAGTGGTGTAGTTGTTCTTGAGGGGCGATAATTGAGGCTGAATCATAAGACACCATAAAAGATTGTACATTTACAATTGTGTTTCTGATGCTTTCTATTTTCTCAGTGAAGAAATTCATAAAATCATTACAACTATACTGTAACGGAATATTTTGCTCTGGTGATGTCTGTTTATTTGTTAGTCTAGCTACGGTGTTAAATAAAAACCTTGGATTATTTTGGTTATTTTCTATTAGTTTGCGGAGATGCTCAGCCCTGGCTGCTTTTAGAGCCTTTTTATAACGTGACATACTGTCTTTCCACGCGATTCTAAAGACCTCTAAATTAGTTTGTTTCCATTTACGCTCTAAGTTACGAGTTTCTCTCTTGATAACATGCGTAGCACTGTTTTACCATGGTGTTTTAGTTTTCTCTCTAACCTTTTTTAATCTAATTGGTGCAACAATTTCTAATGTACTAGAGAAAATGGTGCTCAAACTGCTAGTCATTTCCTCTAGTTCATCTGTTTGTTTGGGTTCACTGAGCAGCTGAGATGGATCAGGTAAGCTATTTGAGAATCTATCTATAGTGGTTGGAAGGATTGTTCTGCCTGGTCGATAACGTGGCGCAACATGACAAATTTCAGCAGTACGTATTATGCAAGTTACCATGTAATGATCAGTGACATCATCACTTTGCGGTATAATATCTATTTCGGTTGGATTGGTTCCATATGATATAATTAAATCTAGTGTATGATTTAGACGATGAGTGGGACCACTGACATTTTGCTTGACCCCAAAGGAGTTTAATAAATCTGTTAACACAGTCCCTAACGCATCATTTGTGTTATCTACATGCATGTTAAAATCTCCAACAATTATTGCTTTATCGACATTGAGCAATAGATCTGAAAGAAAGTCTGCAAACTCTTTTAGGAAATCAGCATAGGGCCCTGGAGGTCTATATAGAGTAGCCAAGGCTAGAGATAATAGGGATTTCTTTCTTACATCTAAGAGCGTAACATTTAGCACAAGTACTTCAAACGAATTAAACCTTTGACCTGTTTTCTGAGTAACATTTAGAATATCTCTATAGATTGTTGCAACACCGCCGCCACGACCGATCAGACGGGGCTCATGCTAACAGTATCCTGGTGGAGTGGACTCATTTAGACCGAAATAATCATTTGGTTTAAGCCAGGTTTCAGTAAGGCAAAGTACATCGAAACTATTATCTGTGACCATTTCATTTACAATAACCGCCTTAGGTGTGAGCGATCTAATGTTTAGAAGACCTAGCTTTAGAATTTGTTTTTGTTCACTGATATTGAGATTTTCTGGTTTAATTACAATTAGATTTTTCCTAGATCCTACAGTAGATTTATTGTTTGGCCTCACTAAACGAGGAATAGACACAGTTTCTATATAATGTTCTACTCTACTTATGATATCAATTAAGTTGGGACAGCAAAGACTGTGATTTGGACTTTGACTTACTAGTCATATGGTGTGCAAGGTCTTGGAGATGTTGTCCGACAGAATAGCCGCTCCGATTCTGCTGGGGTGCAGGCCATCAGCATGGTAGAGCCTAGGTCGCTCCCAGAACAGATTCCAATTATTTACAAAGAGCAGTTTCTGTTCATTACACCATGACATTAACCATTCATTTAGTGCAAATAATCTACTGAACCTTTCATGTCCTTGTCGGTACGTGGGAAGTGGTCCAGACACGATGATCGTTGCTTCAGGCGATGTGCTGCGTACCGTCTCGATCAGGCTCCTGTAGTCCTTCTTCAGAACCTCCGTCTGCCGCAGCCTGATGTCGTTCACTCCCGCATGCAGCACAACAGCTCCGACGCGCTCATCACCGTTCAGGATCTCGGGAACCTGTGCAGCGACATTTAGAACACGAGCACCAGGAAAGCAGTCAGTGCGCACCTTACCTTCACCTGAGGTAGCGCGGACATGACGGACGATGGAACTGCCGATGATCACGGCGTCGTCGCGTTCCGACTCGCGAAGAGGGGAGAAGCTGTTCGGGGTGGTGATCTCGAAGACCGGGAGGGGCGGAGAGGTTCTTGCTCTGGTCCTGGCTCGTGTCTTCCGCTGTGGGATCACCCAGGGTCCGGAGTGAATGAAGCCAGGGATGATCGCGTCCTGGGTGCTTGGGTCCTGTGCAGAGAAACACACGGAGTAGATGAGGTCGGAGTCAAAAAGTTACTAACCACTGACTTGTGAGCATCGGCGCGTGATGTTTCAAGCGCTGATCACCGATCTCACAGCTCGGCTTGCCTCTCTAGTAGATCACGGATCTGCTTCTCCATGGACTCCAGCTCTAACTGCACCGAATGCAGCTCAAAAGTGTCCTCACCTGCACTCAGAGGTAACGTTAGACACACATCCGATATATTCGCCATTATAACAGATGAACAGTAAATTAGTAGTGATACTACCAATATCACTACTAATTTAGGACTGAAATCCTGGATAGAACCCGTATCCTTTCAGTGATACGGGTGTAAATAAGATGATCGATAGGCGAGAGGCCACGCGTGCAATGCTAGCGGGCTTAAGGCTAGTAGCGGAAATTCGGAAAATTGGATATAAGTAGCGATCTCAAAGCAATCCGATTGTTTTTTTTATGAGGAATAGTATCGAAGATATGTTCACATGCTGTAAAAATAGAAAATGCTTTGTTTATAAATGAGTGTAAAGAAGAAAATCAAAGATTATGAATCAATTTGACGGAGCTCCAAACACAAACCGCGTGCCACAAGTGCCAAAACGGTATTTAATGTTTGAATTTTGTAATTAAATTGATATCAACAGTAACCTTCTCTGTCTTGTCTGTCGGTGTCAGTGTCCTCTTTGCTTTGTGATTTTTCTCTGCGTGAGAAAATGGATGTGTGGCGTGAGAGTGTGTAAAAAGTGACAATTGCGTGTCTCTCACAGTGAATTTGTGAGAGTTGGCAGCCCTGCAAATTCAGTTTGTAAATGTTTTTGGCGGGATTGTGCTGCTGCGGTCTTGTTCATTTGTCATGTTGTTTGTGTATCTCTATCTATGGCAAGTGCTGTTCAGAACTACGGGAGCCCAGACGGGAGCGTCGGCAGATGTTAAAGAGAAAGCCGATTTTCATTCAAACAAATCGACATAAACTACACATTCGAGTTAATCGATAAAATCGATTTAGCGCCCAGCCCTATACAAAGGATCTGTATGATTAATCCATGACTTACAATTTTTAAGATAACTTAATATAACACATTTGTAAATCGTTAGCATACCTCTAATTAATCATTTATGAATGTCACCATTTGGTCTTGTCTTGGTCACATTTTGGTTTGTTCATGTCATGTTCCATGTCTGTTATGTGATCCTGCCATGTGTCTTGTCATTGGTTAATCGTCTGTTCATTGTTCACAGGTGTCCCTTGTCTTGTCATTAGTCTGTGTATTTAAGCCCTCATGTTTGCCATGTATCTTTGTCAAGTTTTGTTACTTGTAACCTCTGTTAGGTGAGTTCATGTTTTTGTTTTGAGTTCCATACCGTGTTATGTTTGATTTTGTTATTGAAATAAAGCTGCACTTGGGTTCTCAAACTTGCCATCAGTGGATCCCCTTACAGAAAACTTGACCTTCACAATGAATCCAGCAGTTCTTGGTCTCTTGAACCTCCGTCAAGGCGACCAGGCCATCGAGAACTAGGTTCAGGACTTTTATGGACTCAGCCATCTGGTTGATTTTAATGACGTGGCTCTAAAGGACATTTTCTGCTTTGGGCTAAACGAACCGGTGCGGTCTAAATTGCCAGGGGGAAAGATTCATTTTTCCCTAGCCCAAATCATTGACTATGCTCTTCTTCTGAGCAGTTCTCCATTTACTGTGAGTTTTGCGGACAAGGAGCCCTGCAACCCCACAGTACACGCCATGCCTGCCAAGTCTGAGTCTCCTCACGTCATGCCTGCCAGGTCTGAGTCTCCTCACGTCACGTCTGCCGAGCCAGATGCTGTTCATGTCACATCTGCCGAGCCAGAGGCTGTTCACGTCACATCCGCCGAGCCAGAGGCTGTTCACGTCACGTCCGCCGAGCCAGAGGCTGTTCACGTCACGTCCGCCGAGCCAGAGGCTGTTCACTTCACGTCCGCCGAGCCAGAGGCTGTTCACTTCACGTCCGCCGAGCCAGAGGCTGTTCACTTCACGTCCGCCGAGCCAGAGGCTGTTCACTTCACATCCGCCGAGCCAGAGACTGTTCACGTCACGACTGCCGAGCCAGAGGCTGTTCACGTCACGACTGCCGAGCCAGAGGCTGTTCACGTCACGTCTGTCGAGCCAGAGGCTGTTCACGTCACGTCTGCCCAGCCAGAGGCTGTTCTACCGAGCCAGAGGCTGTTCACGTCACGACCGCCGAGCCAGAGGCTATTCACGTCATGTCTGCCGAGCCAGAGACTGTTCACGTCACGTCACGTCCGCCGAGCCAGAGGCTGTTAACGTCACGTCCGCCGAGCCAGAGGCTGTTAACGTCACGTCCGCCGAGCCAGAGGCTGTTCACGTCACGTCTGCCGAGCCAGAGACTGTTCACGTCACGTCTGCCGAGCCAGAGACTGTTCACGTCACGTCCGCCATGCCATGGTCCAGGCCCATCCACGCCACGACCCAGGTCCGCCCACGCCACGACCCAGGTCCGCCATGCCACGTCCCATGTCCTGTCCCCCTGCACAGGCCTGGTCCACCATCCCTCCCCCAAGACCTCCTCCGCTCCACCACCCTCCTGGATTATGTTTTGTTTTGGTTTTGCCGGGCGTCAGGAGCCGCCCTTAGAGGGGGGGATCTGTCACGATTTGGTCTTGTCTTGGTCACGTTTTGGTTTGTTCATGTCATGTTCCATGTCTGTCATGTGATTCCCTGTTTGTCATGTGATCCTGCCATGTGTCTTGTCATTGGTTAATCGTCTGTTCATTGTTCACAGGTGTCCCTTGTCTTGTCATTAGTCTGTGTATTTAAGCCCTCATGTTTGCCATGTGTCTTTGTCAAGTTGTGTTACTTGTAACCTCTGTTGGGTGAGTTCATGTTTTTGTTTTGAGTTCCATGCCAGGTTATGTTTGATTTTTTTATTGAAATAAAGCTGCACTTGGGTTCTCAAACTTGCCATCAGTGGATCCCGTTACAATGAATCATTAGTAACTTATAAATGACATATATCTGAATTAACAAAACATTCATAAAATGTTCATTAAATGTTATGTGATAAAATCTTATCATTTATTAATCATTTATGAATCTATTGTCATGTTTGGTAAATAATTAGTTAATAACAACCTAATAACTTATCAATTGTTGTTTTATGTCTTAAAATGTCTTATTATAGCTGAACATTATTATAAAGTGTTAATTATTTCTCTAATGTCCAGGGCCTCCCACTCACTAGTGAGAGAAACACACTGAGCGATCATGGAGCAAGAGAACACAAAGATGCTTAAAAAAACCTGCTCCTCACTCCAGATGCAGAAGTGAAACATTCATTAGAAAACTGAAGTGGAAATTGCAAACACTGCACTTATACTGTGCAATAGTAGAATAAATGCCCTATTTGCTTTATTTTAAATCAAGGTTTCTGTACACGTGACAGTTCTATAACATTAGTCCGATACGCATGATGAAGTGAAGGTCCCATCATTTCTTCTCATTTGTTAATTTCAGTCACACCCTCAACAGCATCACTGACTCTGTGCACTTAAAGCAGCTAAAGACACTGAGTTCACAATCATTCAATCTCAAAGCACTGCAATCTTTGTTCCAACCACATCCTCAATCACTCAAAACTGTGAAATAATTGGCGCACAAATAACAAACACTTATATCTGTCCATTAAAACATCCCATTACTATGTCACTATCCAGCTCAAAAATACTGTGTGAAAAATGTAAAACTCAATTCAAATCAACTGCAATCCAAATTAAAACATATGGAAACCTAACCATGAAATCTACATCTGGCAAAATTTTTACAGCAAAAATTGGCAATAGCATTATTGGCACACTTGTTGATTTAAAACGCAGCAGATCTGATGATAATATTGTTGATTCTCTACTTGAACTACCAGAAATAAAAGTCACAACAAACAATGAGTTTATCATAAAAATTGAGTCAAAAGAGACCAACACCACTACAATGACTGATGACGAAAGAGCTGGACCATCTACACCATGCTTCAAAGATAAAGACTTTGATCAAGACTTACTTCAAATTTATACACCACCACACACTACACATCCTACACCAACTGACACATCTCCTTATGCTATTGAAGACACACAAATTGACATAGAGCCACCATCCAACACAGAGCCACCATCCAACACAGAGCCACCATCCAACAAACCACTAGTACAAGAACCAAAACGTGCAAACAAAAAATTGAGATCTGTAGGCATACAATTAATCAACTGCAATCCAAATTAAAACATATGGAAACCTAACCATGAAATCTACATCTAGCAAAATTTTTACAGCAAAAATTGCCCATGGATACATGCCCGCTGTGTCTGTGGATGTATGCCCGCCTCGGCCAGCACCTGGTTCTCACACACAACGTGAAAAACCAAGACGAGAAGAAGCTGCTCATGGCCATGGAGTCAGGCCTAATAAACACTTGTGCTGGCCTCTGCCCAGTTGCGGCATGTGGCAAGTTCTCAAACCGGCTTGACTGCCACATTCGAACCCACAGCGAGATCACAGTGGTGGCACAGGATGATGCACTCCACCACTGCAAGAGAAGGGCATGCATTGCCAAGCTGACTGCCCTGAGGGTCTCCGACCCGGCCTTCCCGATGGTCTCAACACTTGACCTGGAGGTGCACCAGCTTTTTCATGAAGATCCGTCAATTCCCCAAGACCCAGAGGAGCTAGAGGTTCTTCACCCAAGGTGCCATCTGAGACTCAGCAGCCCTCTGACTTGAGCCCGAAGCCCGACACCAGTGAGGAGAAGCCTTCCACCAGTCGCAGGAAGAAGACCAACCCGATCACGTAGCCGTGCTGAGTGCGATGCTTTTATCTTGCCGTTGTTTTGGGTTTTTTGTGGGGTTGTCTTACTTTTTTTTTAAGTTGTGGCTGTGCTAACCATCTCTTTGCTCTTCCTCTACTCTCTCTCTTTTTGTTTTCTTTTTTTTTTGCAGATGACATCATGGAGGAGTACAGGCGTCACAGAGAAGCCCCAGACCCTGGCAGCAAGCTTAAAGAATAAGTTGGCTGTCAGGTGTACCGAATAAATTTTTGACGCCATGTCAAACGGAAAGAGAATGACACTGCCGAGATACACAGGTGAGTAACTTCTCTCCCGTTGTTGGCTCAGTGCGAAAATAATCTATCGCCTCTTTAACCGCTGAGTGTTTTGTCTTCTTGCAGTTGGGTCAGCTCCCTCCGACATGCCAAGATGACTGTGACGACCATACAGCACTGCGTGTTGAACGTCGGCTGCTTCATCCGCTTCCTCTCCAAAACCCCTCCGCCGTCTTGCCGCCTGTCCAAGAACGCCCTGGTCGGGCTTCGCAGGGAGGAGGTGAGCCTCCGGAGGCCATCCCCGAGCTACTGAATAAGTTGTCTTTTACCTTTGCTCCGACTCAACATACTCACCTGTTGCTGAGTGGACATTTGAACCTCGACGTTGTGCTCCGCTCCCGTCTGTAGCCCTCCTGGAGAAGGACCTGCTGTCCTCCATTTACGGCCACAGAGGGGGCGTCTTCCAGAACATTACCATCCAGGAGGTGCTGCGGGCCCAGAAATCCGAGAAGGCCTTCCTCATCAATGTGAGCGTCTGACTTTTATCTGTCATACCTCTGCCTGATTCGTTTGTCGCCTCTCCTGAGTGGCATGTGTGGGTTTTTTCCTTGTGTGTCCACAGGTCGCACAGCACAAAACCAACATGGCGTTTGGCACGGGCCAGATCGCCCTGACCAAAGAGGAGTTAGAGTGGGAACTAGAGGATGGATACCCGACCCGAGCCCGACGGGACCCGTCGGTACCCGACGGGCCGGGCCGGGTTCGGACAGATATTTAGAAATTATGCTCGGCTTCGTGCGCGCTGATGCACTCATCCAGCTGACATTTCCGAATGTCTTCCTACAGTTGCTTAATAAAAGCAGGCTTTCCACACAAACGCACATGTGTCATTAGTATGACAAAAAAAAATGGGATTTTAACTGTCGGCCTCGGGTCGGGCTCGGACATAAATATCTTTATGCCTGTCGGGCTCGGTCGGGTTCGGTTACTGCTCTGTCGGACGCGGGCCGGGCTCGGACAAAAAAATTCGGCCCGATCCGCACTCTAGTGGGAACAGCGGTTCCTCAGCATTAAGGACCAGGCTGGGCGGACCCGTGGCCAAGTACTTGTTTTTTACCTCCACCCCCAACCCCAGCAAGAACCTTAACAATTACTTTCAGGAAGCATGGAAGTCCATGGGCCTGCCCGGCTGCCCCACCTTCACGGACGTCCGGACATCCATTGCCAGTCACGTAAGTGTTTCAGCGGTCTTCCGGGTGGCATAGGTTTTACTTTTCTCTGTCTCTGTCTTTCCAGGTCAAATTCACCCACTCCAATGACGACTGGGTGAAGCTTTCAAAATTCATGTGCCACGACACGAGGACGGCAGACAAGTTTTACGTGACAAACTTGACCGCCCAGCAGCCCATGGAGCACCGCAGGCTTTTCGACTCTGCCCTGGAGGGTGCGGAGAGGTTTCGTCGAAGGAGCCGACCCCTGGAAAACGCAAGTGGCCTGCGTTGGGGAAGGGGAAGCAACCCCGAAAGTGAACTTCAAAGTCCCCGGACGCTGAGCTCACGTCGGGCAGCACCACTCCAGAGGGGACACGTCCAGTCCTGAGTTCAGCGAGGTAAGTTGGCATCCTTTGACTGCAGTCATGTTATACCATGTTATACTCGTTTGCAACATCATGATCCATTGCTCACCATGTCTTTATTTTTTACCTTACACAGCGTGGAGAGGAGGCATCGGAGAAGGATGGAAGTGTCTCTGCGGAAGAGGGATCAGAAGGAGGAGCTGCAAAAACCCAAGACACAGAGGAGCCACAGAAAGTGAGCACTCCCCCAGAAAGTACCTGGTTAGAAGAGGTAAGGCACGTGTGGTGCTGACGCCCTTAAAGTCTGCGGTGACATTAAGCTTCACGCACAAACAGCTGTCACCGCTGAAAGTGAAGAAGAGCATCTTTTCGCCGAGCGCCACGACACTTTTTGGGATTAACCGCCAAAAAAAGGCCTCTGTAATGGTCAAAAAATCCATAAACAAGCGCTGCCTAGAGAAATAGACGTTGCGTTAATTTTGTGAGAGACTTTGGGTTCCATGTTCCTGTTCGTTTTGTGAGAGACTTTTAGTTCCTTGTTCCTGTTCATTGATCACCGTTCTCATCGACATTGCACTTTTTTCTTACCTGGCTATTGATGTTTGTTTTCACTAGTGTTGTTCTCAATAAAGTTATTTTTGTTTTTTGAAAATGTAACTTCTTGTCTGCCTTTTTTTTAAAGCATTATTGTAATAATTAAAATTAAATTCAACATTTTATTAAATTGATTTAAATTGGTTAAATGGTTAATTAATCTGATCATTGTAATGTAATCAATCTGTGTAATTAATATGTAATTTGGTCCACTTTCCTGCGATTTTGGAAAACGTCCCACTTACCATTAGAATAAGCAGCTTGTGTCGTTCATTTCGAGCACGCGGACTTCGGAGTGCCTGTGCTGACAGTGGCAACTTATTTGAATGGGAAAATTACCACCAACCACCTAGGTTCCCTTACTGAAATGCAAAACAATTTATAACCTTTTTTCTGGATTTTTTTGTTCTTTCTCCGTTAAAATAAACCTACCATAAAAATTATAGACCGTTCAATTCTCTGTGAGAGGGCGAACTTTACAAAATCAGCAGGGGATCAAATTATTATTTCCCCCACTGTATGTATATATATATATTTAAAATGCATCTGCATTCAGATGTTATTTTTATTTTTGATAAAAACATCTCTACTACTTGCACGTTTTACTGGGTCTCCCTGCAATAGAAATCAACTGAGGTTGTATTCTTTTCCATTTAGCTCTTTACTAATAAAATTACCTTGCAGCCTTGCATCTTTAAATTCCAATTTTTACACATTTTTCTAATCTCTTTTAGTTTCAAATCTTGTTTTACTTTTGAATCTTCACTCTTGAACATCACTACTCTGCTGCTTTTAAAAGACAAGGGCCATATCTCACCTGATATATTTTTAAAAAAAAAAACTCTTTTTCATTGATAATGACCTTCCCCAAAGTATAACAAACTAATGTATTAATAGTCTTAATACCATGAACTCCATTAATGAATCTCCCTCCTAAATGAAGTACATGGATATATGAATGCTGGAATATTTTAATTGTTCCAATTTTTGTAAATCAAAATTTCAATCAATTGTCCCAGGCCATGTCCACACTAATACGTTTTCGTTTGAAAACGTATATTTTTCTCTCCGTTTTGTCCACCTTCCGTCCACACTGAGACGGCGTTTTAAGTCAAAGAAAATGTAGCTGTTGGAAAACGCTCTCCAAAGCGGATAAATTTGAAAATGCCATCTTCGCATCTTAGTGTTGACTGTGAAAATGAATGGTTTTGCATACGATGACGCATTTTTAGTCATGTGATGCATTGCCACAAAGTTTCAAAGAGCCGGAAAGTAAATAAACTCCTAGCGGAAATGACGCAGGTCGAAGCGTCTTAAGATTTACTTATACACAGTATGGGGATGTAAGTGTTTTCAGACGTTTCAGTGTGGATGATCCCATAATGTTTACGCATTAGGTCAGTAGATGGAGAGCAGACGGTCTTTTGTGGCTGTTTGAACACATTCGACCACGTGAGCGTTTACACTACAAAAGCAATCCAGTTGAATACGTTTTTGACTACCTCTGGAAGTAGTCGAAAGTGGACAAGCTTAAAACGTTTTAGACCATCTACACCTGTTTTTAGCGTCGTCCACTTGTGATCCGATCGACCAAAACATATCTTAATACCAGCTGTAAACAGGGCCTGAAAGAGCACACACTCCTCACTCCCTCATTGTCTGGTCTTCCATGTGGACGACGACTCAATACCTACCTTACTACTATCCGTTCTCCAGCAACATTCTCCCCCAAATCTCTTCTGCGATCTGCAGCATCTCCCTCAAACCTTACCATCTTCTGAGTTGTGTGCTCTACAATCTGTCTCATTACGGTTCCGGTGCTTAAACGGTTCTTGAACCGGTTACTTAAGAAAACGAAACCGCACACACTTTGTCAAAAAATAATACCATTTTATTTACAGGGCCAAACTGGACACAATTTTAACTTAAATCTTTAAACAATATAAATAAAACATATGATAATAATAATAATAAATAAACCAATAAAAAATAAAAATTCACATTTACATAATATCAAATAAAACAATATTGTATCAAACAATGTAATAATACTGGAGATTAATAGAGATTACTACCAGGGTAATCTAATCTCGACATGGCTACAGGTTCCCATGTTTTGTCTGCTTGAACCAGTCATGTAAGTTATCTGGTCGTTGTACTAGTTATGGCAGCGCTTAGCTTAGTGAGTTTGGTATTTCGTTCCCACTGCGTCTTAGCTACGCAGCGTTGAGTGAACCTATGAAAGAGAACGTCTCTGGTTACTGGTGTAACCTATGTTCTCTGAATAGGGAAGGAGACGCTGCGTTCGCTGCCAAGCTCCTCGCGCTGCCGGCAAGCTTCCTTTTTCGGCAAAGAGATCTGAGGAGCAGATGATGGCGCGCGCTAGCGTCGAGGCGGCGCCCGCGCCATCAGCCAACGAATTGGCGTGATTCTATATGGGCTTCAGACAATCGGCACAGAGAGGGCGTTCTGACGCGTAGTTTTACACTGATGCCCGCAAATTAGTTAAAATCTCCCGGAATCAAGAGCGAGCAAGAGCGCGCATGCGAGACAGAAGAGACTGTGCTCCAAGCCGTATAGCGCGCGCACGGCGGAGAGGGAAAGAGCGAGAGACCTTGCGCGCGTGTGCCTCATGAAGCGCATGTAAGACAGAGTCAGGCACCGAAATCAGGCACCGAAATTTTCGTTCTAATTCGGTCTGGTTACTACCGTTTACGTCGGAACCGGTTCCCTATTGGCACCGCATTTCGGTACCCAACCCTACTCATTACTCCTGTGTACACACAAGATACCTGTCAAGAGAGAAAAGACTCAGTTATTCACCCGTTGTCATATGCAAAAGCCTCTACAGCTGCATTGCTTATTGGCTTATTGCCATTTATCATCTGTGCAATAAAATACTTGTCTGGTTCACTTACATCTCTGTTTCCGAGTCTGGTTTCCCATTACGACATTTAATCCCCAGGGGTCAATTGTTGTGCTGGCGCGCCCGCCTTTTTTCTTATCAATGCGAAAGAGATTCAAATAACACTGTCGATTTTTGTCATAAACAAAACCTAAACATGAACTGAAAACTCCCCAACAGTGGGTTACAACATCAATACAAGACAAAGACGCATGGCAAACATGAGGGCTAAACATAAACACCAAACGCCTTAAAAAAAGGTATGTGATGTTAACTTATATCTTTGAGCAAGATTTATTTCCAGGTATAATTGTGTACTCAAAATGTGCCTTTGCCTCTCGTTTATTTTGTTAACTATATTCTAAATAAACTACAAAAAATATACATTTCTTTTGTCATCACATTCTTTCTTGTAGTTCCCTCTCACATACCTGACTAAAAGACTCATTATGCAGGTCATTGTCTTCTTGGGTGTGAATCACAGCATTATTCATGATCATTCACACCGCCACGCATATTACCTTCGTAAACAAAAAGTGTCTTACAAAATTTTAATCAATATGTTGTTTAATGTGAATGAGTAGGCAGGATGATTTTCAAATATTTGAATCAAAAACCCTAGGCTACAACATCCATAAGTCAAAAGTGTTTTGAGGCCTTATCTCTCTAGATTGCAAATAGTTCAGAATGCTGCCGCTCGACTCCTTACAGGAACCCGTAAACGGGAGCACATTATGCCTGTTCTTGCCTCTCTTCATTGGCTACCAGTTTGTTTTAGAATACAGTTTAAGATTTTATTGTTTGTTTTTAAATCTCTTCATGGGCAAGCCCCAGCTTACATAGATGATCTATTTATGATGCATGCTCCTCTGAGGTCATTAAGGTCTGCTGACCAACTACTCTTATCTGTTCCTAGAACAAGACTTAAAAATAGGGGAGATCGAGCATTTTCAGTCGTGGCCCCTAGGCTGTGGAATGATCTGCCTATGTGTGTCAGGGTTGCTCCCAGCCTTGACACTTTTAAATCACGACTTAAAACTCACTTTTATTCATTGGCTTTTAAACCAGCCTGAGAGTTAATTTCTGCTTTTTGTTTTGTTTTGTCTTGTCACTTGTTTAACTGTGTCTTGTGCTCTTGTCATGCGTTTAAAATTTGTCTGAAATTATGTCAGTGTTCAGCACTTTGGCGAACCTCGGTTGTCTTAAATGTGCTTTACAAATAAAATTGTATTGTATTATTTCAGAAACTTAATTTTTTAGTTTTTTCTATAAACATGCATAAATATTCTCTCAAAAATACAAACATGTTGGTAGCCCAATTCGTGCTGAAAAAAGTGTAATGACACTTTTACCATTAATATGTTTATGTGTTAGGGGTGCTGGGATGAAAAAGGGATCCAAGAGCAGATTAGCATTCACTCAATTTATTGTCCAAAACGCAAAGGAAAAAAAAACAACAGATATGTTTATAAACACGTAAAATATAAATGGCAGCCAAGCCACAGAGCAAAGGGTGGGTTAGAGACGAAATCCAAGGGGCAGACAGGAGAAAAGCCAGAGGTCAAAACCAGAGGCAGAATCACAGCCCCAGGGTGGAGCCAAGGCAATAGTCCAAAACAACAGCAGAAAATCAAAACCAGGTGAGCGAGCCGAAACAGGACTGAGTACAGGGACTGTGCAAATCAGAGAAAAAACAAACAAACAAACAAGATTAAGGTCCCATCCACACTACTACGTTTTAGTTTAGAAACGGAGACCTTTTGCTACGTTTGCACCTCCCGTCCAGACTAAAACGGCAAAAACTAAGACCTAAAATGGAGAAGTTTAGAAACGCTGCCGACCCCGTTTTGCGTTTTGAATCTCCGGAGGGCGTTTTAGTGAAGACGGGTCAAAACGGAGGACTTTGGAAACGATGACGCAGAGGCTCACGCTCGGCTCTCTGATTGGGTGTCATACAACGGAAGAAAACATACAACAACAGCCTGGACTACCAGTTATGTTAGTGCAAGTAAATTCTGCATTTTACAATGCTATAACTGCCTACATGCGCTGGAGGCAAGCTATTATTCGATCTGTGACAATTCCCGTGTGCAGCGTCGGAGCGTCGGTTTTGGGTTAAGCCGGGAAGAACCAGTGCATGGTGGGATAATTTTGTCAATGAAGTTGTAGTTCCTGAGGAATGGTGCGAAAACTTTCGAATGTCCAGATCGGCACTTATCAACCTAGGAACAGTCAATCTGTTTCCTGTTTACACCGGCACGCGTGATCCGCATTTCCAGTCGTTTTAATGTGGACAGAGATCAATTCTAAAACGCTGGTGTGGATGGAGATCGTATTCGTTTTAATTCTCCGTTTATAAACTAAAATGCAGTAGTGTGGATGGGGCCTAAATAAACAGACAAGGCATGTAAATTAGGTACGACTAGAACAAGACTGTTGTGTAGTGAAGCAGACGGTTACCAAGACACACTGACAGAGAAGCAAAGAAAGAGAGAAGCATAAGTAGCGGGGAAAATCAGTGCAAAATGGGAGACCGGTGTGTATGTGTAAGGAGAGCGTGAGTACTGATTAGAATGAGGTGCAGCTGTGATGGCAGAGAGAAACTGACAACCAAGACACAAACTCAAACTTTGGCTGCGTTCCAGTCCAAAATCGTCATGCCCTTCACTCGCTAACTTCCCTCCGTCTCGTTCACTTGGATGTACGTCATTGCTTACGTTGCATGAGTGCCCACTACTGGCGGAAACTGCAATGGGCTTAATTGGAACGTCCTAAGCCCTTGATCATTTGGAATCAGCTATGGAGTTGGTTTATTATTTAATTTTTTTTTCCCTTTAAGAATTTGTTTTATGCAGCATCCAAATGTATATAGGTGTGTTTGGGTTGTTATAAATTAAAACAATTATAATTAATATATTATAGAGTTGTTTGTCAAGTCAAGATCTTCATTTATATGTCGCTTTTAACAATATGGACTGTTTCAAAGCAGCTTTACAGTGATAATAGGAAATTAAAGTAACAGAGATTGTTTTGGCTTTACAGCAGCTCTAGAATAAAGTTATTGTCCAGCTAAAGTTAGTTTTGATTGATTCACTTCCGTTGCAACGATCATTAGTTATTAACTTAGGGGCCGCTAACACGACACCGTTCTAACAGAAAATTCTTTAATGCGATCTGGCCGCTCATTTGCATAAAACAGTGCCTGGTGGCTCTGAGAATTTTTTTATTGCTTCCGCGTAGCCACGTGAATCGGAATTATCCAGACAACGTTTTATCAGTACAGAGGTAAAGGGAAGGAGGCCTTCAAGGGAGAGACTAGTGACACTTCAGGACTGCGTTGTCGTCGTGTCCAGGCGCAGGTCCTTCATCAGATCCGGATACGGCCTGGATCCGGTGGACTGCAGTAAACCTCGGGATAAACAGAGAGACAAATATTAGCGTAGACACCATCCTTCTTATGATGTTCAAAGTACATCAGGATTTATGGGAAGTGTTCCCGGTTCCGACTGATCTAAACTATGCAGCCTAACATTGAATTATAGAAGTCTATAATGTGTTATGTGTATGCTAAGCCAAAGAGATGTGTTTTTAGTCTAGATTTTAACTGACAGACTGTGTCTGCTTCTCGGACAATGTTAGGAAGATTGTTCCAAAGTTTTGGTGCTAATTAGGAAAAGGATCTACCGCCAGCAGTCGATTTTGATATTCTAGGTATTATCAACTGGCCAGAATTTTGAGATCGCAATAGACGTGAAGGACTATAATGCGTTAAGAGCTCGCTCAAGTATAAGGGAGCTAGACCATTTAGTGCTTTGTAAGTAATCAGCAAAATATTTAAAAATGTATATGATGTTTAATAGGGAGCCAATGCAGTGTTGACAGAACCGGGCTAATATGGTCATACTTCCTGGTTCTGGTAAGAACTCTAGCGGCTGCGTTTTGGACCAGCTGTAGTTTATGTATTAAGCGTGCAGGGCAACCACCCAGTAGAGCATTACAATAATCTAGCCTTGATGTCATGTATGCATGAACTAATTTTATGCTTTTTTAATTGAGAGCATATGAAGTAATTTAGATATATTTTTTAGATGGAAAAATGTGGTTTTACAGATACTAGACACGTGACTTTCAAATGAAAGATTGCTATCAAAGAGCACACCCAGGTTCCTAACCGACGACGAGGACTTGACAGAGCAGCCATCAAGTGTTAGACAGTATTCTAGGTTATTACGTGAGGAAGTTTTTTGTCCAATAATTAGAATCTCTGTTTTTTCAGAATTAAGTAGTAGGAAATTACTAGTCATCCAATTTTTTATATCAGCTATGCATTCCGTTAATTTGGTGAATTGGTAAGTTTCGTCAGGGCATGAAGAAATATAGAGCTGAATATCAGCAGCATAACAGTGAAAACTAATGCCATGCTTCCTAATAATATCTCCTAAGGGTAGCATGTACAGAGTGAACAGCAACGGTCCTAGTGCTGAGCCTTGTGGTACACCATACTGAACTTTTGATCGATAAGACATTACATTTACATTTACATTTATTAATTTAGCAGACGCTTTCATCTCTTCATTAACTGCTACAAACTGATAACGGTCAGGTAAGTATGATTTAAACCATGCTAATGCAATTCCACTAATGCCAACATAATTTTCGAGTCTATTTAGAGGGTTCGTACAGATACTGTATAATGAAATTCCAGGACTTTCAAGGACTTTTCAAGCACTATTTTCAGGGTTTTCAAGGACTACAATCAGACATCTCATTTATCAAACGTATACTTTATTTACTTTAAATTCTAAAAAAGGATAATAGATTAATAAAAAATAAAGCAAGATGGCACAAATAAGGTACAGTACATTAAAGTATTCAATGACTGTGGCAACTCTAAATATGAGAAAATAAAGTCACAGTACTTTTTGTGCATAAAAGAAAATGTACAAAAAATGGTCAAGGGTGTGTGACTGAATATTAAAGTCCCTAAACCTTGACAGGTTTCTAGCCACTTCTTCTTTAATGAAGGTTGTGTACTGCATTTGAGCATCATCACACTTGCTTTCTGGAAATCTTTTTAGCTCAACTAAATGGTTCAGAAGCCTTTTGAACCTTCGTTCACATCCATCAGGATCATGGGCCATGGCCTTGGGGTTAAGGCAGGTAGTCTGTCTCACAAAACTGGAGCGAATGGGGGTTTTGTCCAAAAGTCTCTTTAAGAGTTGAAGGAAACACCGCCTTGCATCGCTTCTGAATTCCAAAATTCTTTTTTCACTCACTTTCCCCTCCATTTGTCTGAGAGATCTGTCTGTGGAAAATCCAAGTTCTACCTTAGCCAGACCTAATGCATCCTCATCTTTCATTTCATACTTCATTCTCAGTGGGTCTGTCATTGTCTCCATTACATTAGTTTTAAGTACTCTACTCATTACAGCGGAGATCATGTCTACCCAGTCTGAGGTCATAAATGGGATCATAGGGCAATCAGTCTGATACGTTTGTAGATAGCCTTGCACATGTTTTGCTACATAGACAAAGAAATGCAACTTTGCAGGGAGTAGTGGATCCTCACAAGCTTCTTTCACTACTGTGAATGTTTTACACTTTGGAGTGGTAAACTTCTTGTCTGCTTCTACGGTTTTCACAAAGGTTCTTAGATGAGGCAACACCTCTAATGCTCTTGAAGCAACCACTACATTTTCCACCCATCTGTGAGAGCAGAACTTCTTTGGAAACAGTGATGAACCAGTTATTGTGACATAATCATCCCTTCGTGCAGGTGTATCATGAAACAGGCGATAAAATGCAAGTAACTGGTTGTCAATGTGCCAATTAGTTTCAAGGAAGGCGTTTCGAAATGCATTGTGTACACTATGTAAGGAACATGTCCCAATATCAATCAGTTGTTTGTCTGTACACTCAGTCAATACTTTGATCTGAAAATCCCGGTAGAATTTAAGGTTTACATTGGGCCCATCCATTGATATCTGAAGAAGATTACTCAAATCAAGCTCTTTTGTCAGGTGCTTGAAATGTTCCAGACAGTTCTCTGCCTTACCATGCCCCATAAAGGCAGAATCCAAGTAGTGTGTGGAGATCTTGTTTGCAACTGAATCCAGAAACCTAATGTGCACATCCATCTGCTTCAGCTGAAGTTGCTTGTTAAGCGATTCATCAAACAGCAAGACATACCCTGAATCTGTTTTAATTTTTTCCAGCAGTTGCAGCTTCACATAAGGAGCAATGCCATAATTAACCATGTAGGATGACTTCTTTTCACCACAAGCAAATGATTTTGCTATCACACTGTCGGGAAACATTAGCTGGAATAACGTGGAATTATCCTCCGCACTCTTGTTGGAATAGTGGGATGTAACACTCTTTAAAGTCCAAAGAATTTCAGCCCGCCAAGTATCATTGTTTCTGACCCAAGAATCCAAGTCTCCAGATGTTCCACGAGGTTGAGGGTTCTGCAAAAGATGTACAAATTAAATTACACCAAATTTATTCAGTAATGGCAATCTAGCAAGCATGCAGTGTTGGTTGTAAAAGTTACAAAGTAATTATTTTAATGTATTCTAATGCCTTGCTTGCACTAAAAATAGTTTATATTGTAAAAATTGTTTATCACTCAAATTACAGATATAAGATATCCATAATACAGTATACAACTTATTACATAATGTATATTAAATTTACTTTGAGCACAAAAAAACCTTTGTGAAATGCATACGTTTTAATGTTGTAGGGGGAAAAAAAAACAGGAAAAGTTTTAACTGTGACATGGACATGACAAATAAATGTATTCAAATATCTATCGATTAATCCTTATTAAAGCTACAAATGTTATTCAATCAAGAGCAGTGAGTGATTTTATCTTTTTATTTTGTTCTTTGATTAACATTAATGATACGGACAGCAGTGGGTTTATTAGACTGCTGTTTCTTTAAGACCTGACGCACATGTCGCGGATCTGACACAAATCCGGTTTTCTTCCAGCTCTTCACCTTCATTTAAGACTTTGAACATCATTTAATACTGTGCTTACGAGGATACTCGCCAAAAATCGTCATTTTGACAATTTTCTGTTTCGTCCTCAAGTAGGCCTAATCAATACGGTAACGTTACCAGCGCGCACTGTCTGAGAAGAAGCGGCTTTTCTCTCGGTGTGTGTGTGAGAGAGTCGGGTGTGTGCAAAGAATGCTGCTTCAGACAGTGCTGCTTCAGAAACGAATTGATTTCTACTTTGGCTCTTATCGTGCTTTAAAAGCACTTAAGTGAATGAGAGCATGATCATATGCTATAACGCAAACCAAAGAATGCCAGAAAAAACGGATGGTGCTTTAATTAAACAAAAAATATTAATCACAAAAATCAAATGCTTACCTGTTGCTTTGGGACTGTGGGGGTGAAATATTCTCGGACGGATGGTGGTCCAGTAGTGCGTACAACTGCACTGACATGTCGCTCCCCTTGCATGTGACTCTTCAGTGCCGATTGGCCCATGTTTGAAATCTCAAGGGATTTGTGGCATATTTTACAATGTGCACGATGCACACTTTTTTGGTCTTCAAGAAGCCAATTTTTAAATGGCTCCTTTTCCAGCCATGCTGGATTAAATTTGCACTTCCCCGGCATTTCGTCGTCTTTACCATTTTGTAAATGTGCTCCATGTGAGTGACGTCAGAATGAGCGAGTTAACGAGAGGCGGCCACAGGAGGGGGGAGGGGGTGAGCTGAGGCGTTAATTTTGAGCGAAAAGACCGTATTATAGTTTTATAGAAAGAAAGAAATACTTAAAAATAACTTTGTAAACGCACCTATATTGTCTTTAAATAATTCAAGCACTTTTTAAGTACCTCGTCATTAATATGACTGTTTTCAAGGGTTTTCAAGGACTTAAATTTCAAAAAGTCAAATTCAAGTACTTCAAGCACTTTAAGCACCTTGTGCGAACCCTGTATTTAAGAGAATGTTGTGGTCAATAGTATCAAATGCAGCACCAAGATCGAGTAACGCCAATAGCGAGATACAACCACGATCGGATGATAAGAGCAAATCATTTGTGACTCTAATGAGAGCTGTCTCAGTACTATGGTACGGTCTAAATCCTGACTGAAAATCCTCGCAGATACCATTTCTTTCTAAAAAGGAACATAGTTGTGAAGATACTGCCTTTTCTAGTATCTTTGACAAAAAAGGTAGATTCGAGATCGGCCTGTGATTGACTAATTCTGTAGGATCAAGTTGCGTTTAAGTGGTTTAATCATAGCCAGCTTAAAAGTTTTCGGTACGTATCCTAGTGACAAAGATGAATTAATGATATTGAGAAGAGGATCTATGACCTCTGGAAGCATCTCTTTCAATAGTTTAGTTGGTATAGGGTCTAACATACATGTTGTCGATTTAGATGATTTAACGAGTTTAGAAAATTCTTCCTCTCCTATAGCAATGAATGAATCTAATTTTTCGTCAGTGAGACTACAATGCACTGTCTGATGCGATACTGTAGTAGACGGTTGCATAGTTATAATTTTCTCCCTGATATTATCAATCTTATAAGTGAAGAAGGTAATAAAGTCATTACTACTGTGCTGCTTGCAAACTTCTGGGCTTGAAACTTTATTTTTGTTCAGTTTAGCAACTGTTTTGAATAAGTACCTAGGGTTTTGTTTATTTTCTTCTAATAGGGTTGAAAAATAAGCAGATCTAGCAGTTTTTAAGGCCTCTCTGTATGCAATCGAGCTCTCCTTCCATGAAATGCGAAAAACCTGTAGTTTTGTTTTCTTCCAGTTTCGCTCCATTTTTCTGGCTGAGTGTTAATTTCGTTAACGAAAACTATGACGAAAAATGTTTGTTGACGACCTTTTTTCCCTGACTAAGACAAGACGATGAGAGACGACACCCACGTCATTAAACGATAACTGTGACTATATCAACACATGCAATATCATTGACGAAAAAAGACGAGACTAATGGGTTAAAAAAAAAAAACTTGACCAAAACCACTTGTTTTTATCGAATAAAGGAGACGACAACACATTACAGTCAGACTGTGGTTGCGAGCGTTCATGCTTACAGTTGCCAGATTTCAATTATTTAAACCCCTAGTCAGAGCTTTTCTGGTAAAGTAACACGTTTTCTACCCGTTCTTTTCAATAGTATCTGGCAACCATGCGCGCTCTCTCTCTACACTGCTGAAGAAGCGCAGATAATCTGAAAAAACAGACAATTAAACTGGAGTTCAGCGATCGTCATTTGAGATTTTCTACTTAAAGTGTCATTCAGTCGGTCTTTTTTCTGTCACGAGCCGCTTGCGCTGTTTGTGCGACTAAATCTGCGATCAAAATGCAGGCTGATATCCAACAGTGTTTTTAATGTTGATCATATTATACAAGCAAAAATGCAATGTTTCCTGAATATCCACACGATTTCAAATGTGACATTGATTTTATACAACAGTTAAAATCAGTTTTATACAACAGTATTTATAAATACAGCGGCTGCGTTTGGAATCGCATACTTCTCTACTATATAGTAGGGGAAAAAGAGTAGGCGAGCGAAAAGTATGTTCGAATCATAAAAGAGTAGGCGAGAATTACCTGGGTGACATACTAATTATCGCCAGATTCGGACGATAGTGCGTTCGAATATGCCTACTTTCCTACTATATAGTAGGCGAAAACAGTACGTGAAGGAAGCAGTACGTTCGAAACATCAGTATTCATAAAAGAGTAGGTGAGAAGTTCCCTGATGGCTTACTGCTTTCACCCAGATTTTTGAGTGCTCAACCGATGCATACTCTTCTATCCCAGGAGACCAGGCGAGAGGATACGTCATCAAACATCACGGAGATCAGCGATGCGGGGGTTTTCAAATGTGAGTAAACACGGTTCCTTGTGTTCAAATCGTATGTGTTAAACTACTATAGAGTAAACGTTTTAACTGTTGAAGGCAGAGATGGGGGACTCGAGTCACATGACTTGACTCGAGTCAGACTCGAGTCGCAAATTTAAGGACTTGAGACTTGCTTGACTAAATTAAGAAAATGACTCGACTTGACTTTGACTTGAGATCCAATGACTTGAGACTTGACTTGACTTGAACTGTATGACTCGAGAATGACTCGATATACATTTTTATATAAATCATCGCAACATCAATTGATGAACAAAATGAAAGCAACGGAACCATTGACGTCAGATTCTGTGCGATTGCGTGACGCTGCACGAGCCCAGAAAAAAACATACATCGCGGTGAGCGCGCTAAATACAAAAACATCTCCCAGCATCGTTTCTTTTTGGATATAAACACTAGAAATTGACCATATTCATTCAAGAAGATTTGCTGTACGCATAATAACTGGCAAGGGATATCGGACACGACCATCACAACCTCGAACTTCATTCACCACGTCTAAAAGTAAGCTATATGGCTTGTTTAACCTGTTTGTTATAGTTAATTTGACTATCTTTAAATCTAGAGAGAATATTGCTCAAAATAGCATCGCTCTTTATACACATTTTCAAATGTAGCTTAATGTTGTCAATATTCAAATGATAATTAATGATTGCATATGTTTTGTATAACATTTGCCACATTTCTTTTTAAATCATGCTTTAAAGCCAAATATGTCGTTCTTTCCAATGACGAAAAACAACAAAGAAACTGTTAGTTTTGTAGTTTATGTTTCTCTTAAAGCAGGGTTAGATGTTATCAGGGGGTTGATGGCAAAAAATGCCAGCAGAATTAATATGCACCCAAAATTCAAATGGTGGAAAAATTGCCCTAGTTATTTTCATAATTATAACATATGATATTAAAAAATATTTCCAGAATGTTGGCGCGATTGCAAATGTGATGATTTTATAAAACAGTTCAGTAAACAAAGAGTGAATATTGTGATGTGACATTTTAGACATAATATTCCAAATATTCTCTGTTTTTGCTCTATTTCTCCAATGGCAATAGTGTCACAGTGTCTGGTTTGTGTTTCCCTGGGTTTCCACCAGAGGTCCTTTTCCACCACGGTGTCCTTCACTCAGACTACATTTCCCATCATCCTGTTTGTCACTCATTGATTATTGCACACAGCTGTTTCCCGTCACCTTGTTAGTTTCTGTGTGTATTTATACCCTGTCTGTTTCTGTGTTCATTGTGGATTCCTTGTTTATTGTCACTGCACTTCGGAGGTCTGTTTCATGTTTGTTTCTTGTTTTGGATTGCTTTTTATGGACTTTGACCTTTTGCCTGCCTGGATTTACGTTTACGGATTGCCCAATAAATGCACTTGGATCTTACCTGTTTGTGTGTGCGTATCGTGACAGAAGGAATCCACCAATATAAAGATCCAGCATTATGGGGTTTCATATCCTTCCCCCTAACACGGAGAGGGAGAGGAGGGGACGAGTCCAAAATTTGATGGACCTACGCCAGCAGGGCCAGACGGTGGGTTGTCTGGCTCAGATTTTTGGACTCTCTCTAGAGGTATGGACTACAATGATGCAGCATTGAAAGATTTTTTTAATGTCTGTCTTGATGACCCATTACCTGAGTGGGAGATAAAGGGGCTGGAGGTTCTGGACTTTTGGGGGTTCACCAGATACCTTCATCATCGGAGCCAGTGGGATACACCAGTCACACCTGTGTCTCCTAACAGGAGGACAGAGCCTTCGCCGCTGGTCCCGCCCAGCCCAGAGCCTTCGCCGCTGGTCCCGCCCAGCCCAGAGCCTTCGCCGCTGGTCCCGCCCAGCCCAGAGCCTTCGCCGCTGGTCCCTTCGCCGCTGGTCCCGCCCAGCCCAGAGCCTTCGCCGCTGGTCCCGCCCAGCCCAGAGCCTTCGCCGCTGCTGTTCCCGTCCAGCCCAGAGCCCTCGCCGCTGGTCCCGTCCAGTCCTCCGCCCTCTCGCTCTCGGAAACGGAGAAGAAGGAAGAGGACTTCCTGCACCCCACAGTGCCCGGAGGTCAGCCCAGAGGCCGTCTCCAAGCTCCTGGCCCTGCCGGTGCCGCCCAAGCTCCTGGCCCTGCCGGCGCCGCCCAGGCTCCTGGCCCTACCGGCGCCACCCAAGCGTCTCGCCCTAACGGCGCCACCCAAGCGTCTCGCCCTAACGGCACCACCAAAACGTCTCGCCTTTTCGGCGCAGCCCAAGCTCCTTGCCTTGCCTTCACCACCCAAGCACGTCACATCTACCGTTCCAGAGACTGTTCACGTCACGTCTGCCGATCCTGAAACTGTTCACGTTGCGTCTGCCGATCCAGAGACTGTTCACGTCACGTCTTCTGAGCCGGTGTCTGTTCCTGTGCCTGAGCCGGTGTCTGTGCCTGTTCCTGAGCCAGGGTCTGTTCCTGTTCTACCGCCACGGTCGCCCGAAGGGTCTTCACCGCCCTGGCCGCCCGAAGGGTCTTCACCGCCCTGGCCGCCCGAAGGGTCTTCACCGCCCTGGCCGCCCGAAGGGTCTTCACCGCCCTGGCCGCCCGATGGACTGTCGTCTGCTCCGCCCTGGCCGCCCGATGGACTGTCGTCTGCTCCGCCCTGGCCGCCCGATGGACTGTCGTCTGCTCCGCCCTGGCCGCCCGATGGACTGTCGTCTGCTCCGCCCTGGCCGCCCGATGGACTGTCGTCTGCTCCGCCCTGGCCGCCCGATGGACTGTCGTCTGCTCCGCCCTGGCCGCCCGATGGACTGTCTTCTCCGCCCTGGCCGCCCGATGGACTCTCTGTTTCGCCCTGGCTGCCAGCTAAGCCGTCACCCCTTGTTCCTGTTCCCCTTCATGGACCTGGCCCACCATCCCTCCCCCTGGTCCTCCACCATTCCACCTCCCTCCTGGACTCTTGTTTTGTTTGTAGTGGTGTTTTGGAGCGTCTGGTAGCCGCTCCATAGAGGGGGGGTTATGTCACAGCGTCTGGTTTGTGTTTCCCTGGGTTTCCACCAGAGGTCCTTTTCCACCACGGTGTCCTTCACTCAGACTACATTTCCCATCATCCTGTTTGTCACTCATTGATTATTGCACACAGCTGTTTCCCGTCACCTTGTTAGTTTCTGTGTGTATTTATACCCTGTCTGTTTCTGTGTTCATTGTGGATTCCTTGTTTATTGTCACTGCACTTCGGAGGTCTGTTTCATGTTTGTTTCTTGTTTTGGATTGCTTTTTATGGACTTTGACCTTTTGCCTGCCTGGATTTACGTTTACGGATTGCCCAATAAATGCACTTGGATCTTACCTGTTTGTGTGTGCGTATCGTGACAAATAGTTCCAAACAAGCCACAGAAAGAGTTATGCGTTTTTGTGATTCAGTCACCTAGTTGCTTAGTTCCAGAACGAATCTGCCGTTTTGTACATAAATTAAATGAATGCTTCTATGACTCGTTAATTAAGATGGTGATTTGGCGCCACCTATTGGCGGTTTTCAGACAGAAGAAAGAAGAAAGAGCTTTATTGCCAAGTGTGCTTGATATGAAATATGAAAATATGAAAATACTATAAAAATATATGGTCACAGTTGGGTTTTGTCAGAATTAACATTTACAGATTATGAACATATTTACAGTATTTTGTGTAGTATGAATAAATATAAATATAAATATCACCTGAATTTTTAAGATATTGCACTAAACAGTGGGAGTATTGCACTTACAGGCATATGCCTTGGGAGATATGTTAACTGTTCAGGAGGGAAATTGCCTGTGGGAAGAAACTGTTCCTGTGCCGAGATGTTCTTGTGGCCAGTGATCTGAGTCTCCGGAGACTCAGAATAATTAAAATTTAATTATTTTAACTTCATAATTAAAAATATATAACTTATATAAAGGGGATGCCAGTTTGAAGAATGCCATTTGGTGGCATAGGAACCATTATACTTGAATTGTGAATTGTTATACCTTTTAATGGTCTTCTGCAATGTTTGAGGCATATTTATTTTTTCATGCTTTAATGTTGGCCTAATTTCAGTAACTTTTACATTTTAGGCTATGTAGTTTGAAATTGTATTTATTTTTTTATTTTTTAGATTTTTATTGTATTAACCACTCAGCTGTATGTGGAAATGTATATTTTAAAAAAATGTATGTTGCAAATAAAACCATAGTCCACAACTTCTGTAGTTTTAACTTATTTTAATATATAAATTCAGTGAAATCATCAAACGTTTGTATGACTTGCCAGTGACTTGTGACCCAAGCTACTACTTGACTTGACTTGCTTGACATAAGGCAGTGACTTGACTTGACTTGCTTGCTTTTATAAAAAATTGACTTGGACTTGCTTGAGACTCGAAGGTTAAGACTTGAGACTTGCTTGTGACTTGCACATGTGTGACTTACTCCCACCTCTGGTTGAAGGTGTAAAGGAGTTAGACAGTATAGTATAGTTGTGATTTAGCTGTAAAAACGTACTCGGTTACTAACGTAACCTCGGTTCTCTCTAGAGAGGGAACGAGTACTGCGTAATATCTTACGCTATGGGGAAAACCTCTTTTCCACGAGATATTGAAGCCAAAAATTATCCTTAATTTTTAATTAATCTAAAACGCTGTGCAGCAGCATGCAGACATAGGCAAGACGGCTCGCGCGCCTATTGGCTGTCCTGCGGCAACAGCAGCAGCCTATTGAGAGAGGCCCTGCGTGACACCATATCCAATGGGGGCATTTCGCGCCCATTTCGTCACGTCCCGCCAGAAAGGGCGTGGTCTCGCCCTATAAATATAGCTCGATTAGGCTGGTACAACTGGTTTTCATCGCCGAAGCAAACCAGAGCTGTGTATGCACGGCAAGATATGCAGTATTCGTTCCCTCTCTAGAGAGAACCGAGGTTACGTTAGTAACCAAGTACGTTCTCTTACGAGAGTATCTCTCGTACTGCGTAATATCTTACGCTATGGGGAACACAATGCAAAACGCCGTGCGTGTCTGGGATCCGACACCAAAGTCCCAAGGGCAGTAGCCCGGGGCTTATATAGTGCATAATCACCATAGACTCACAGAGACTCGGAGAAGAGAGGCTGCAAGCATCATTCCCCATGAAATAGCATCCTATAGGAGCTAGTTGTGTTAACAGTGTTTCACGCAGACAGGGTGAACGTGTTCAGCCTGAACTGGGTAATAGTACGGATTATTCAACACCCATCGAGCTGTTTTATCGCTCAGTGAGCGATGCACAAGCAAAACTCAGCATCTGGGCCGGCACAGCGGGGCAGATAGCACTGAATTCTATACCAACAGAAGCTTGGCTTGTAAGGCGGGAACCTCTAGGTTATAAAACTTTATAAATGTAGACGGCGAGGCCCAGCCCGCGGCCGTACAGATATCTTGCAGGGTAACCCCACTATACCACGCCCACGACGAGGCCACGCCTCTCGTGGAGTGCGCTCTGACACCCAAAGGACACTGCAGGCCCTTAGAAGTGTAAGCCAGTGCTATGGCGTCGACTATCCATCTGGACAGGCTCTGTTTTGATGCGGCCAGTCCCTTGGAACGTCCGTCAAACAAAACGAAGAGCTACTCAGTCTGTCTGAAGACAGACGAGCGGGACACATAGGCTCACAGTGCCCTGACAGGGCAAAGCATCCTCCTCCTCATCATGAACCGAGAGGGCGCACAGGGAAATAACCTGGGCCCCGAACGGTGTGTTGAGGGATTTGGGCACGTACCCGTGCCTTGGTTTGAGTATGACTTTTGAGTCATTATGCCCAAACTCCATACATGAGGCGCGTACTGAAAGCGCTTGTAAATCCCTTATGCGCTTCACTGAAGCGAGAGCCAAAAGAAACACCGTTTTGAAAGACAGATGCTTCATGTCTGACAAATGGATTGGCTCGAACGGGGCACCTTTCATGGCTTCCAAAACCGTAGAAAGGTCCCACAACGGGGCTGAAGGAGGTCTGGGAGGGTTCAGCCTCCGAGCTCCCTTGAGGAATCGCACGACTAGGCCGTTTTTCCTCAGTGACTGGCCAGACACAGGTTTTGTAAACGTTGCTATGGCCGCCACGTACACTTTGAGCGTGGATGGGGTCCTGCCCTTATCCAGCAGCTCTTGAAGGAAGGAGAGTACTTCCGTGACCCCGCAGTCTACGGGTGAAAAGCCCTGAGCTTGACACCAGGCAGAGAACACAGACCATTTTGAGGAATAGAGCCGTCTAGTACAGGGGTTCCCAAACTTTTCCATTCCAGGACTCACCTAGACAAGCATAATCTATCTCAAGACCCACCAAAATAATTTTAAAGCATGAATGTGGGGTGGGAGGCGTTAGATCTCTTTAGCTAGTATTTAAGACAAATAAGTTTAATTGCAATACAAACTTATGGTACATTATCAAAAAAATGTAGAATTAAAATAGCAGCGTAATGGCTGTTGAAATAAAGTGAAGAATAAGGAGTAGTTCTTGTCTGCTGCCTCAACTAATTTACCCAGACACGGCAGAACAAATTTAAAGAAATTAAAGATTAAGTAACCTTTATCTTAACCAAAGGTTTGATATTACAACAAATAGTTTAAATTTTCTAAATTATTTTATTTGACAGTAGGCCCATGACCTAGAATTTCAATAGTAATATTTATGCTACAAGTGTTGTTAAACTCATCACGTTGTTCAGCGCAGAAAACACTTTCGTCCTCGTGTGTGTACATGTGAAATACGTTTTACATAAATATTTTCCTAATGTGTTGGTAGGCGCTCAAGTTCGTTATTTCAAATGTATGCGCGCTCATAATGGAAGCGACGCGGTCGCGGTGCGACGCGCTAATTTTTTCCAAGATAAAAACATCTCAACTTTTCAGAATGCCGCAAGCGTTTTCCTTGCTGTAACGGAGAGCGCAGCTGATGGTTGCGCTTAGCAACGACAGACCCCTCCGGAGCGCAACCGCCCTAGCGCTTTGGAAAAAGGAGAACGCCGCGCGCCTAGCGTTTTCTACGCGTTTTTAGGCGCTACATGTGAACAGGCCCAAATGCGTTTTCCAAAAGCATCGTATGCCTAAGTAGATCGTAAAACCATTGCCACCAATGGTCTCTACAATCAACTTAGCTCACGATGATTTTGGGAAACATAGCCCAGACCCGAATCAGCCTTTCGTGACATTTGAATTCTCCGGTGCAATGCGATCTCATGCAGAATGCAGAGCAGTGATTGGAGTAAACGATGTGTGTGTGTGTGTGTGTGCGTCTCATGAAACGTAAATTTTGCTGCAGCCAATAGTGACTGCGCGACCCACCTCTTCCAAATCTGCGACCCACAAATGGGTCTCGACCCACAGTTTGAAAACCCCTGGTCTAGTAGACGGGGCCCTCGCCTGCGTGATCGTGTTTAACACTCCCTCCGGGAGGTTAGCGGGTACCCGTTGATGGCCCATGCATGTAGGGACCATAGTTGCGGGCGAGGATGCCAAATCGAGCCCTTGGCCTGAGAGAGGAGGTCTTTCCACAACGGTATTGGCCACGGGGCAGTGCTGGTCAGCCGCATCAGGACTGGAAACCAAGTCTGGTTTGTCCAGAGCGGAGCCACAAGCAGCACTGGGCATCCGTTTTCCCTGATTCGTTCCAGCACTTGAGGCAGGAGCGAGACAGGGGGAAAAGCATAAAGGGGACAGCGGGGCCAGACGTGGGCCAGTGCGTCCTTGCTCTTGGAGAAATATTTCGGACAGTGAGCGTTCTCGTGGGACGGCAACAGGTCCACCTGCGCTCTGCCGAATGTCTCCCACAGCAGTCGGATCGTCTGCGGGTGCAGCGTCCATTCCCCTGCTGGGACATTGTTTCTGGAAAGTCTGTCTGGTCCCAGATTCAGGTGACCAGGCACATGCGCCGCTCTCAGTGAAAGGAGGTTGTGCTGAGCCCAGACCAGGAGGCGTTCCTTTAGCCTGTAAAGGTTTCGGGACTTGATGCTGCCCTGGCGATTTATGTATGCCACCACTGACATGTTGTCCGACCGGACCAAGACGTGGTGACCCTTTATCTGGGGACAGAAGCGCCGTAGCGCGTTGTCGACTGCCATCATTTCCAGACAGTTTATATGTAGGAGCTTTTCCCGTTCTGACCACTGGCCAAAGAACTGTCTGCCCTCGAGCAGCGCTCCACATCCCGAGGTGGAGGCGTCCGTGGACACCACCTTCACACTCGAGGGAGTCCCCAGACTCACATCTGACTGATAGCAGTCGGTTATTTTCCAAGGTTCCAAAGCTAAAACGTATTTTAGATCGACCCGGAGGCGGAACCGACCAGCGGTCCATGCCCGGGGCGGAACTCGCGCTTTCAGACACAGCTGCAGTGGGCGCATGCGAAGCAGACCCAGCTGGAGTACTAAAGGTGCTGAGGCCATGAGGCCCAGCATTTTCTGAAACCTTTTGAGCTGGACTATCGAACCGCGGCGGAAGGATTTCACGGCGCGCTGAATGTCCAGTTCGCACTCTGGCGACAGACGCGCTGTCATGGATAGCGGGTCCAGCACTGTTCTCAGAAAAGAAATTTTCTGGCTGGGAGACAGCGAACTCTTCGCCCAATTGACTGTGAGACCCAGATTCTCGAGATGCTCGAGTAATGTGGTCCTGTGTTCTATGAGCTCTGATTGTGATCGAGCTAGAATCAGCCAATCGTCCAAGTAGTTCAAAATTCGCATGCCCTGGAGTCTCAGGGGTGCGAGAGCCGCGTCCATGCACTTCGTAAATGTACGGGGTGCCAGGGACAGGCCGAACGGCAGGACTTTGTATTGGTATGCCTGGCCCTCGAAGGCGAATCTCAAGAATTGCCTGTGACGTGACGCTATTTGTATTTGGAAATAGGCGTCTTTCAGATCTATTGACATAAACCAGTCCTCCTGGCGAACTTGCGCGAGGATTTTCCTGGTTGTAATCATTCTGAACTGGCGCTTCGCGAGCGCTTTGTTCAGCTGTCGCAGATCTAGAATGGGTCTGAGACCCCCGTCTTTTTTCGGTACCAGAAAATATCTACTGTATAGACCCCCTTCGCTCTGAGCCTGAGATAAAGGTTCTATAGCCCCTTTGCTCAGTAGTTTCGCTATCTCGGCTCGAAGTAGATGAGATACTTTTTTACCGTCGTTTCGACTCGCGCTGTGCAGCGGCGGGGGTGTCGAGCGAACTGCAGCGAATAGCCTCTTTTATAGTATTCAGCACCCATTCTGATACCCCGGGAAGCTTCGCCCACGCATCTGTGTGAATAGCTAGAGGTAGAATGAAATCTGGGCTCTGGCCGCGGCGTAACGGCGGCCGGAGAGCTCCGGTGTGCTGAGAAATAAACACTGTGTTTGCAGTGTGCAAGGCGGGGGGTGCGCTGAACACAGCGGGCAGCCTGAAAATTAACACTGGTTGCATGAGTGCCCACTACTGGCGGAAACTGCAATGGGCTGAACTGGAACGTCCTAAGCCCTTGATCACTTGGAATCAGCTATGGAGTTGATTTATTATTTACAATTTTTTTCCCTTTAAGAATTTGTTTAATGCAGGATCCAAATGTATATAGGTGTGTTTGGGTTGTTTTATATAAAAAAATTCTAATTAATATATAATACAGTTGTTTTTGGTGGTGGTGATTAGACGAGATCTGCGGTGACGTCACAATCGTGTTGCATTGTGGTATATGGAGCTGCCTGAAGTGTACATATGAAGTAGAAAATCGATCAAAACGGTCAAAATCGAGGGAACGAGGGTCTGTCCATATAAACTTTCCTCGTCCACTTCACGAAGTGCAACGCACTTCAAAATGGCGGCAGGGATTCCCCCGAGGGGAAGTGCTTAGGGAAGTTTGCAAGTGCGTGTCTAAAAGTGGACTGGAACGCAGCCCAAAACAGCACAAATATCAGGGCATGTTAAAACATTTCAGGGGCCCCAAAAACACGTTGGACCCCTAAGGGTTAAACCTGTTATATTTGTTTTCTTTGAGACAGTAACTAATTCTGACTTAATAGCAACAAGCTGCCAAGTGTCTGCTTTCAAATGAGACTACACTTATGATTTTAGTGCAAAGCTTCAGAAACTGTATCAGTTTTAGTTTGGGTAAACCATTTATTGTTTTTTTTTTTTTTTCAAAAGGGGGTTGCAGGCTAACAGGTTAAGGAAAACAAACTTCTGAAAAATATTTACAGCACATCATGTCAGAAGTACAGTTGAAGTGAACCTGTTTTGCTGGATTTTGCCATTCTCTCAACTGAATCTTTTTCATTTCTCATGTCGGTTCAAAATGTAAAATATGACATGCATTTACTTTTTCCAGAGAAGCATTTATCATTGTATTTAGACATTTTTTCTCAGATTTCCTTGTATATAGCCTCCTCCTCTTGAACTCTGTTTTGTGTGTGGTACGGTATGTTCCTGCCACCCAAACCTTCTTCTCTTGTGTCTAAATAGATGTTAAACCTCTGGGGTCTGAGGTGTTCTGACATTTGTGCTTATTTCTGTTACTTGTGACATTTTCATGGCTAAAGTCTGATTACACTGTATTCAGTACAAACGCTGCTACAAGAATAAACGCGTGCGTGCGGAGTCCTTATCACTGATGCTCAGGTGATGAGGTGATTTGTGACAGCTGGTGGTGATTACTGAATGCGTGCAGGTGATCAGAAGGAGGGATTAGAACAGGGGTAGGCAAGTTCGGTCCTAGAGAGCCGCTGTCCTGCAGAATTTAGTTCCAACCCTAATCAAACACACTTGAACAAGCTAATCAATGTCTTCAGGATCATAGACATAATAAATACATAGACACCCTATTGGCCGCTTTGGAACGTTGCTGCGATACGTCAACGTGTCCGCCATTTTGCTGAGGGCAAGTCTGCGCTGTAAACAAATGCAAGTAAACGGGTGAGCTGCGTTTTTTCTGGATAAAAACAATAATAACGTTTACATTTATCAACCGATTTCAGTGGTTTGTACATGGTGTTACTATTACTTCATTACTATTACTAATTATATAATGACCAAATACAACCAGAAAAAATTTTTCAGTCTTGTTTGTGAAAGGTAATTCCCCGAGACCTGTTTTCAATTGTGTGGCAATTTGTAAGCAGCACACGAAGTAGGCTTTTTTCTCAATTCCCGTAATGAGAGGTATGGGAAAGTTGCCCTCCGCAATATGGTGGCGCCGTTAACGTACGCTCCAGCGGCCAATAGGGCGTCTATGTATTTATTATGTCTATGTTCAGGAATACTAAGGCTATAGGCAGCCAGGGCTCTACAGTGCGACCATTTTGCTCGCATATGCCCCTAAAAATCGATACGTGCGAACCGGAAAAATGATTAACTACAACCTACCATAATCGAAAACGAGACGATAACTAAATAAAAACTAGTTTTGAGTGACAAAAACTATGACGAAAATCTATTGACATTTTCGTCAACGAATAAAAACTAGACAAAAATGTTAGATAGTGACGATTTGGGAAGCGATCCAGTCAGAACTGATGTCCTGCATTTGTGGTAGATACACATTTTTGTACTGTAACTGATCTACCCAGCGAAACACGGGTTGACATGCGCTGCATGTCTCATAAAACGTTAAAAAATGTAAACGTCTGGGAGAATGAGTAGAGCAGACATATAGATCTGAATAAGAGTGACGACGCAAAAAAGAGCTCTATTTAGTTCGGTTTTCTGTGCACACACACCCGACCCGAAGCGTGCAGCCATGCACAGACACATACAGCGCGCGAGTACTGAATTGAGCTCTCTTACGTGTCTGAATGAAATGTCTGTTTTGGAGAGTATTCACGTAAACTATGTTGGTTATGTCTTGAACAGTTTTGAGTGTATCGGATGTGCATCAGTGCAATTGGATCCGCATGTCATGGACATGATCCGATGTCTTAAAGTGACAGTGGGTAATAAACCTAATGCGGTCTGTGTCCTTAATATTGATCAAGCAACAAAAGAAAAAGAGAAAAGCATTCACTGCGCATTAATAGCTTTAATAAGGATTCATTATATTTAATTCATACAAATAAATATGTCTGTTGCTTGAAAGAATAAAGAATGATGTATGCAAGTAGTTATAAAGAATGCATATATCATTCATTGAAAAGAAGACTATTCTACTTTAGGAAAAGTGGTTTTATTTAAAGGGTTAGTTCACCCAAAAATGAAAATTATGTCATTAATGACTCACCCTCATGTCGTCCCAAGCCCGTAAGACCTCCGTTCATCTTTGGAACACAGTTTAAGATATTTTAGATTTAGTCCGAGAGCTTTTTGTCCCTCCATTGAAAATGTACGTACGGCACACACTCTTTGTCCAGAATGGAAATAAAGACATCATCAAAGTAGTCCATGTGACATCAGTGGGTTAGTTAGAATGTTTGGAAGCATCGAAAATACATTTTGGTCCAAACATAACAAAAACTACGACTTTATTCAGCATTGTATTGTCTTCCGGTTCTGTTGTTGATCCGCGTTCACGATTCCGCAGTGACCCTGCTGACGTAAGACGCTGATGACGTGTTATCTGGTGCGCCCGAGCTTCGTTTACAGTTTAAGGGAGACGGGCGCTGTATTCAAGCTATTCTACATTGTTTGTATTTTTGTATTGCTATATTTTTTTTTAAAATGGTGCGTAGGTGTGCACGTCGCGGATGTCCTAATCTCCAGATAACACGTCATCAGCGTCTTACGTCAGCAGGGTCACTGCGGAATCGTGAACGCGGATCAACAACAGAACCGGAAGACAATACAATGCTGAATAAAGTCGTAGTTTTTGTTATGTTTGGACCAAAATGTATTTTCGATGCTTCCAAACATTCTAACTAACCCACTGATGTCACATGGACTACTTTGATGATGTCTTTATTTCCATTCTGGACAAAGAGTGTGTGCCGTACGTACATTTTCAATGGAGGGACAAAAAGCTCTCGGACTAAATCTAAAATATCTTAAACTGTGTTCCAAAGATGAACGGAGGTCTTACGGGCTTGGGACGACATGAGGGTGAGTCATTAATGACATAATTTTCATTTTTGGGTGAACTAACCCTTTAATTTTAAGATATTTTTTAAGTCACAGTAGTTAAATCTGTATATGTATTGCATGTTCAAATTTAAAATCATTCATATTAACAGGTTAATAGATGTTTTCTCCGGGAGTATATGGGTTTGGAAATTTTTAGAGAAATTCTAAATTAATGCATTACAATTGAACTAAACCCATTATATTTTAGTCATCTGAATTGTTTTTGTCACAGTATACAAATCCATTGATTCCTTCTCGTCTCGTGTTTATGTTGTTGTATGAAAGCACGTGTGCAGTGGGTGTGACTGAGTGACGTTCCTTGATCCGCTCCAACTGTTCATCATCTCATCACCAGCTGCAGCCGATCTCATCTCCCTATATATACTCACCACTTTCTCATCCTCTTTGACAGATCGTTTGGTTGATGTCTCGTTTGGTGTTCCTGTCCAGTCCTGCCTGCCTTTCCTGTCGTCGTGTTCCCGTGGGTTCGTTGTCTTGGTGTGGATTATCGTTTTGTGTCTTCACTTCACGGATTCATCACCTCACGGACTTTCATTCCACAGATTCTTCACCTCACGGATTATCACTTCACGGACTTCGCACGCTGACCATCAGGTCCCTGTGTCACCCGTCCACGCCCGTGTTTACCTTCCATTTGTGTCATCTATCTAATAAATCTGAGTTACCTGCATTTGTTTCCTGTTTTACTTACGTCATGACAGAACGATCTGACCGTACCATGGAAGCAGCAGGGGGTTCCTCTACCTCATTGGAAGAGTTCGTGCACCACAGTGTGAGGAGGATGGACTCTCAAGAGAGGTTTTTAGGTGACACGGGTCGTGCGATACAAGCCTTGGTGACACAGGTGTCCGAGCTCACCCAGCAATTCCAACGTCTTCAGGCTCCCATTGCGCCCCCCACACCAGCCGTTCCCCCCACACCACCAGAGAATTCTTCAACCGCTGAACCACGTCTACCGGTTCCGGAACCATACGCGGGTGAGCCTGCTTATTGTCGTGCATTCTTAACTAGATGTTCCATGCACTTCGTATTGCAGCCCAGAACATTTAACAATGAACAAGCCAAGGTGGCATTCGTCATAACCTTGTTGACTGGAAAAGCGGCATTATGGGGAACGGCGGTGTGGGAGAATCAAGATCCATGCTGTGCCCCGTTCCAGACACTCTCCACGGAGATGAGACGGGTCTTCGACCGAGCCGTGGCGGGGAGAGAGGCTGCTAGGGTGTTGGCCGACCTCCGTCAAGGTGAGAGGTCAGTCTCGGACTATTCCATCGAGTTCCGAACCCTGGCGGCCGAATGTCATTGGAACGAGGAGGCGCAGTGGGACATGTTCCTGCATGGGTTGGCTGACCGCGTCCAGAGAGAGATCTACGCCCTGGACCTCCCCACGTCGTTGAATGGGTTAATCGAGCTGGCGCTGAGGGTGGACGCTCGACTTATTAGAGCAGGAGGAAGAGCCTCGTCTATCCGTCCTTCAGGAGGAGGAGAGAGCCAACGGTCCAGCGGCAGGGACGCGGTCAGCCCAGTCTTCGATCACGAACCCATGCAGGTGGGTCGAGCTCGGCTTTCCCGGGAGGAGAGGGAGAGGCGGAGATCCCAGGGCCTTTGCCTATACTGTGGAGGTGCGGGACACTATGCTTACAACTGCCCGGTAAAAGGCCAAGCCTGATATTAAGTATGAGGCTACTATCGGGTGGGATCTCCGCCGAGAAGTCCTCATCCACATCTACCCTCCTCCCGTAGGAGGACTGAGATGGTCAGTTCAACAGCACGACTGTCACGCACTTCTGGATTCTGGGGCGGAAGGTAATTTTATGGACAGCACTTTTGCACACAGATTTCAGATTCCCCTCAAACCACTCACACAGAAGATTGCAGTACACGCTCTAAACGGTCAGGAACTTCCCACCATTTCATTCGTCACTGAAAACATCACTCTCATTACTTCAGGCAATCACTCAGAGACTTTTTTTTTTTACATATTGGATTCACCCCTGGCACCCATCGTTCTCGGACACCCCTGGCTCATCCGTCACAACCCCCGAGTGGACTGGCACCAGAAAGCCGTGTTGGAGTGGAGCAAGGAATGTCATAAGTCTTGTCTGATGTCTGCTTGTCCGTCTGTGCCTGTTTTTGTGTTACAGGAGGAGGCAGGGGATTTGTCTAACGTGCCCGAGGAGTACCACGACCTGAAGGAAGTGTTCAGTAAGTCTCGGGCTGCTTCTCTTCCTCTGCATCGTCCCTATGACTGTGCTATAGATTTACTGCCAGGTAAGTCTCCTCCTAAGGGCAAGTTATACTCGCTTTCTGTCCCAGAGAGGGAGGCCATGGAGAAATATATTTCTGATTCTCTAGCAACCAAGTTCATCCGTCCTTCCTCTTCTCCAGCGGGGGCGGGGTTCTTTTTTGTGGGGAAGAAGGATGGGTCTCTGCGACCTTGTATTGATTACCGGGGGCTGAATAACATCACGGTAAAGAATACTTATCCTTTGCCGTTGATGTCTTCAGCCTTCGAGAGGTTGCAGGGAGCGTCCGTCTTCACGAAATTGGACTTGCGTAACGCATATCATTTGGTTCGCATTAGGGAGGGGGATGAATGGAAGACTGCTTTTAACACCCCCAGGGGGCACTTTGAATACTTGGTCATGCCTTTCGGGCTGTCCAACTCCCCAGCAGTCTTCCAGGCACTCATCAATGACGTGTTGCGAGACATGATTGATCAGTTCATATATGTCTACCTGGATGACATATTGATATTTTCTTCGTCTCTCCAGGAACACGTGCAACACGTTCGACGAGTGCTTCAGAGGTTGTTAGAGAATGGGCTTTTTGTCAAGGCGGAGAAATGCGATTTTCATGCACAGTCTGTTCCTTTCCTAGGATACATCATTTCGTCTGAGGGAATGCGTGTGGACCCTGAGAAAGTGAAGGCTGTGGTAGAGTGGCCAAGTCCAGATTCCCGTAGGGCCCTACAAAGGTTTCTGGGGTTCGCCAATTTCTATCGGCGTTTTATTCGCAATTTCAGCCAACTAGCCGCGCCTCTGACTGCCTTGACCTCCCCCAGAACTCCGTTCAGGTGGTCAAATACAGCCGAGGCTGTGTTTGCCAAACTCAAGAGCCGCTTTGTTTCAGCTCCCATCCTCGTTGCCCCTGATTCTTCACGTCAGTTCGTGGTGGAGGTCGACGCGTCAGAGGTGGGGGTAGGAGCAGTTCTGTCCCAGCGCTCTTCCACAGACGACAAGACGCATCCCTGCGCGTTTTTTTCTCATCGTTTGTCCCCAGCTGAACGCAATTATGACATTGGTAATAGGGAGTTGTTGGCAGTCAAGTTAGCGTTGGAGGAATGGCGTCATTGGTTGGAGGGTTCGGGGGTACCTTTTATAATCTGGACCGATCATAAGAATCTTGAGTACATCAGAACCGCCAAAAGACTGAACTCCAGGCAGGCTCAGTGGGCACTTTTTTTCGGTCGTTTTGATTTTTCCCTCTCGTACCGCCCGGGTTCCAAGAACATCAATTTTGATCTTTCCGAACGCCCGTCTACTCCCGAGTGCATTTTACCGGAGACCCTATTTGTTTCCACACTCGTATGGGAGGTCGAATCGAAGGTCAAGATGGCCTTAGAAGGGGTAATGCCTCCGCCCGGTTGCCCACTGAATCGTTTATTTGTGCCGGAGGGATTACGGTCTGACGTGATTCAATGGGGTCATAGCTCCAACGTGGCTTGTCATCCAGGAGTTAATCGCACTAAGTTTTTAGTTAAGCATCGATTTTGGTGGCCACTTATGGCTCGTGACATTCACAGTTTTGTTTTGGCTTGCTCGGTTTGTGCCACTGGTAAGACTTCCAATCGACCCCCAGATGGGCTCCTTCAACCGCTGCCTGTCCCTTCGAGACCCTGGTCCCATATCACTCTAGATTTTGTCACCGCCCTCCCACCCTCTCAGGGTAACACAGTCGTTTTGACCGTGGTGGACCGGTTCTCGAAGGCGGCTCACTTTATTCCCTTACCCAAATTACCCTCAGCTAAGGAGACAGCGTTGGCAGTCGTTGACCACGTGTTTCGCTTACATGGCCTCCCAAAGGACGTGGTCTCTGACAGAGGACCTCAGTTTGTGTCCAAATTTTGGAAAGAGTTTTGTAAGTTACTGGGAGCGACGGTTAGTCTATCCTCAGGGTTTCATCCCCAGAGCAATGGTCAAACCGAGAGAGCCAACCAAGATCTGGAGAGAGTGTTGCGATGTTTGGTTTCCAAGAATCCTTCCTCATGGAGCAAACAACTGTCTATGGTGGAGTACGCCCACAACACATTGCCAGTGTCGGCTACGGGCCTATCTCCGTTTGAGTGTAGTTTAGGTTACCAGCCACCCATTTTTCCCAGTCTGGAATCCGAGGTCGCGGTCCCCTCTGCCCACGCCTTGATTCAGAGGTGTCACCGCACTTGGACTAGAGCCCGTGAGACTCTACTCCGAGTGGGGGCGCGCACCAAGACTAAGGCCGATCGCCACCGGTCAAAGCCTCCCGTATACGTCGTTGGTCAAAAAGTGTGGCTTTCTACCAGGAACATTCCTCTCCGATCCGTCTCCAATAAACTTGCTCCCAAATTCATTGGCCCGTTCACTGTCACCAAGATCATTAGTCCGGTGGCAGTCCGTCTTAGTTTACCTCCGGCGTACAGGAGGGTTCACCCCGTGTTTCATGTTTCAAAGATTAAACCCGTGTTTCACGCTCGCATTAATCCGCCAGTCCCGGTTCCCCCCCCGCCGCGTCTCGTAGATGGGGATACCACCTATTCGGTAAATCGTATTCTGGATTCTAGGCGGAGGGGGCGCGGATTTCAGTACTTGGTGGACTGGGAAGGTTACGGTCCGGAGGAGAGAAGTTGGGTACCTGCTAGAGACATCCTGGATCACTCTCTCATCGATGATTACAATCGACAGGTAAGGGAGTCTGGGAACGCCAGGAGGCGTTCCTAGGAGAGGGGGTACTGTCACGGTATACAAATCCATTGATTCCTTCTCGTCTCGTGTTTATGTTGTTGTATGAAAGCACGTGTGCAGTGGGTGTGACTGAGTGACGTTCCTTGATCCGCTCCAGCTGTTCATCATCTCATCACCAGCTGCAGCCGATCTCATCTCCCTATATATACTCACCACTTTCTCATCCTCTTAGATCGTTTGGTTGATGTCTCGTTCGGTGATCCTGTCCAGTCCTGCCTGCCTTTCCTGTCGTCGTGTTCCCGTGGGTTCGTTGTCTTGGTGTGGATTATCGTTTTGTGTCTTCACTTCACGGATTCATCACCTCACGGACTTTCATTCCACGGATTCTTCACCTCACGGATTATCACCACACGGACTTTGCACGCTGACCATCAGGTCCCTGTGTCACCCGTCCACGCCCGTGTTTACCTTCCATTTGTGTCATCTATCTAATAAATCTGAGTTACCTGCATTTGTTTCCTGTTTTACTTACGTCATGACAGTTTTAGTTTTAGTCGATGAAATGCAATTAGATTTTAGTCGACAAAATCTACTACATGTAGATACTAGTACTAGTAAATACTAATACACTCATTTAAACTAGTTTCTCCTCCATGTTGTGGAAAGAGCCTCTGCAGTGGAAAGATGCAGATGTCCACTGCACAGGTGTGCCAATGTGCTCCTAGCCTCCTCCTGAGAGCAACACGTTCCCCTTGTTCTGTTTTACTAAAGTGATTGTAAAGTGTGATTTATACTTCTGCATCAAATCGACGGTTTCACACCATAGTTGAACACAAAGAGAAGGAGCACACACATAGTGTATATGTATAATAAATAGTTTGTTAAACTCTGTTAAATGAAAAATGTTCACTACGCTCCAAAATTTCTTTGTGTGCTCCAACATTTTTTCATTTAGGAGTTTTTCCTCCTTGGGAAAAACCTTAGCGTAGAACCCTGGCAGGTGAGGTTTTTTTCAGTGTTGGGAGCCAAACTCTGCAGGACAGCGGCTCTCTAGGACCGAACTTGCCTACCCATGGATTAGAAGTAGTACTTCTCTCTGAGAGATTGGCATGGTAATAGAGATCTGCTTCGCTGCTGCTGCAGAGCAAATACTGAGATTTATCTATTAAAATATTGTGGTCTATAACTCTTCCCCAAACATCCCGCAGTCCTGTTTCTTGCTCTCTCATTGGCTGTAGGTCATCGCCGATGTAGTTTTCAGTCAGAACACATTCACATAGCAGGATTTTGAATCGCTGACAGGTCCAGATATTTAGCATGTCAAATATCTCACGGGCGAATCTCTCAGATCGCATATTTGATCATTCACACTGCATGATTGTCACTTGCGTGAACGAACACTGATTGCCCTGTGATTTCGGCATATGTCGGCGATCTCAAAAAAACCTGTCAATGAGCGAAAATCGACAATTAAACAAACTCACATTAAACAATATTCCCAGCGATATACACAAATACATAGAACACCTCAAAAATAATAAAAAACACTTGATAAAGTAACGATACAAAAAAAAAGAGTCAAGAACACAGTAACAAATAGTCACAATAATGCAAACAAGTATACATAACACCGCAATGTTAGAAATAAGCAATGAAAAGCAAACACAAAAAAATTATTGACCAACAAAACACTAGATGGCAAAAATGAACTAAACATTGCACGAAACACAAAAAAAAAAAAACTGACGCTCATGACGCCATTCAGTATGGCCAAACCGTTTATATACAGGTCCTTCTCAAAAAATTAGCATATTGTGATAAAGTTCATTATTTTCCATAATGTAATGATAAAAATTAAACTTTCATATATTTTAGATTCATTGCACACCAACTGAAATATTTCAGGTCTTTTATTGTTTTAATACTGATGATTTTGGCATACAGCTCATGAAAACCCAAAATTCCTATCTCAGAAAATTTGCATATTTCATCCGACCAATAAAAGAAGTGTTTTTAATACATAAAAAGTCAACCTTCAAATAATTATGTTCAGTTCTGCACTCAATACTTGGTCGGGAATCCTTTTGCAGAAATGACTGCTTCAATGCGGCGTGGCATGGAGGCAATCAGCCTGTGGCACTGCTGAGGTGTTATGGAGGCTCAGGTTGCTTCGATAGCGGCCTTAAGCTCATCCAGAGTGTTGGGTCTTGCGTCTCTCAACTTTCTCTTCACAATATCCCACAGATTCTCTATGGGGTTCAGGTCAGGAGAGTTGGCAGGCCAATTGAGCACAGTAATACCATGGTCAGTAATCCATTTACCAGTGGTTTTGGCACTGTGAGCAGGTGCCAGGTCGTGCTGAAAAATGAAATCAGATGGAAGCATGAAGTGCTCCAAAATCTCCTGATAGCTAGCTGCATTGACCCTGCCCTTGATAAAACACAGTGGACCAACACCAGCAGCTGACATGGCACCCCAGACCATCACTGACTGTGGGTACTTGACACTGGACTTCAGGCATTTTGGCATTTCCTTCTCCCCAGTCTTCCTCCAGACTCTGGCACCTTGATTTCCGAATGACATGCAAAATTTGCTTTCATCCGAAAAAAGTACTTTGGACCACTGAGCAACAGTCCAGTGCTGCTTCACTGTAGCCCAGGTCAGGCGCTTCTGCCGCTGTTTCTGGTTCAAAAGTGGCTTGACCTGGGGAATGCGGCACCTGTAGCCCATTTCCTGCACACGCCTGTGCACGGTGGCTCTGGATGTTTCTACTCCAGACTCAGTCCACTGTTTCCGCAGGTCCCCCAAGGTCTGGAATCGGTCCTTCTCCACAATCTTCCTCAGGGTCCGGTCACCTCTTCTCGTTGTGCAGCGTTTTTTGCCACACTTTTTCCTTCCCACAGACTTCCCACTGAGGTGCCTTGATACAGCACTCTAGGAACAGCCTATTTGTGCAGAAATTTCTTTCTGTGTCTTACCCTCTTGCTTGAGGGTGTCAATGATGGCCTTCTGGACAGCAGTCAGGTCGGCAGTCTTACCCATGATTGCGGTTTTGAGTAATGAAACAGGCTGCGAGTTTTTAAAAGCCTCAGGAATCTTTTCCAGGTGTTTAGAGTTAATTAGTTGATTCAGATGATTAGGTTAATAGCTCGTTTAGAGAACCTTTTCATGATATGCTAATTTTTTGAGATAGGAATTTTGGGTTTTCATGAGCTGTATGCCAAAATCATCAGTATTAAAACAATAAAAGACCTGAAATATTTCAGTTGGTGTGCAATGAATCAAAAATATATGAAAGTTTAATTTTTATCATTACATTATGGAAAATAATTAACTTTATCACAATATGCTAATTTTTTTAGAAGGACCTGTACTCCCCCGCTGATTGGGCAATCAATGAGACAACTCACCAACCACATGCAGGAAAGACCCACCACTAAACCTGTCACACATTATTATTGCAGAGTTTGTGCAGAATACAGTATAATCAGTCTTTAGCCATGTTATGTTATAAGTAACAGAAATAAGCAGAACTCAGACCCCATAGTTGTTTTAGACACACAAGAGGAGGAGGCTATATACAAGGAAACCTGAGAAACAAATGTCTAAATACAATGATAAATGATTCTCTGGAAAAAGTAAATGCATGTCATATTTTACATTTTGAACCGACATGAGAAATGAGAAATGAAAAACATTCAGTTGAGAGAATGGCAAAATCCAGCAAAACATGTTCACTTCAACTGTACTTCTGACATGATGTGCTGTAAATATTCTTCAGAAGTTTGTTTTCCTTAACCTGTTAGCCTGCAACCCCCTTTTGAAAAAAAAAACAATAAATGGCTTACCCAAACTAAAACAGATACAGTTTCTGAAGCTTTGCACAGTCTGCACTGAAACTCAGGGTTGAGGATCCAAATGCAGCTTTATTTGAGGGTAATCCAGAATCGTAATAAAAAATACAGGCAAGGGTCAAAACCACGGGGCACACAATCCAAACAATAACAGAGTCCAAAACACAGGCAAACAAGGAAATCTAGGGATGGGATGGTTGATTCCGGGGCTCCGATGCTCTGACGCAGTTTTCAGAATCAGAATCAGAAAGAGCTTTATTGCCAAGTGTGCCTGCACACACAAGGAATTTTCCTTGGTACTGAAGCTTCCAGTGCACATATACAAATACAGATACAATACAAATTCTACGAATAAAATTATAAAAAATATGAAAATACTATAAAAAATATATGGTCACATTTAAACAGAATAAACATTTACAGATTATGAACATATTTACAGTATTTTGAATAGTATGAATAAATATAACAAATAAACAAATAAATATAATTTTTTTTAAGATATTGCACTAAACAGTGGGAGTATTGCACTTGCAGGCATATGCCTTGGTAGGTGTGTTAACTGTTCAAAAGGGAAATGGCCTGTGGGAAGAAACTGTTCCTGTGCCTAGATGTTCTTGTGGCCAGTGATCTGAGTCTCCGTCTTGACGGTAACAGTTCAAACAAGTGGTGTCCAGGGTGAGTGGAGTCTGTGATGATTTTACCTGCTCTCTTCCTCACTCTGGAAGAGTACAGGTCCTGGAGGGTTGGCAGGGGGGCACCAATAATCCTCTCCGCAGTCCGGACTGTCCGTTGTAGTCTCCTGATGTCTGATTTGGTAGCTGAACCAAACCAGACAGTGATGGAAGTGCATAAAACAGACTCAATGACGGCTGAGTAGAACTGAATCAGCAGCTCCTGTGGCAGGTTGAACTTCCTCAGCTGGCGAAGGAAGTACAGTCTCTGCTCGGCCTTATTCACAGTGGAGTCAATGTGATTATCCCACTTCAGGTCCTGAGAGATGATAGTGCCCAGGAACCTGAATGACTCCACTGCTTCCACAGTGCTGTTCATGATGGGGAGTGGGGGAAGTGCTGGGCTGTTCCTCCTGAAGTCCACGATCATCTCCACTGTTTTGAGCGTGTTCAGCTCAAGGTTGTTATAACTGCACCAGACAGCCAGCTGTTCAACCTCCAGTCTGTAAGCAGACTCGTCACCGTTTTGGATGAGACCGATGACAGTGGTGTCGTCTGCAAATTTCAGGAGCTTGACAGTAGGGTCTTTAGAAGAGCAGTCGTTAGTGTACAGGGAGAAGAGCAGTGGGGAGAGAACGCACCCTTGGGGGGCGCCAGTGCTGATTGTGAGAGTCCTGGATGTGAGTTTCCCCAGTCTCACTCGCTGCTGCCGGTCCGTCAGGAAGCTGGTGATCCACTGACAGATCGAGGATGGCATGGAGAGCTGGGTCAGTTTGGTTGTGAGAAGATCAGGCATGATGGTATTGAAGGCCGAACTGAAGTCCACAAATAAGATCCTTGCATAAGTCCCAGGTCTGTCGAGATGTTGCAGGATATAATGCAGTCCCATGTTGACTGCATCATCCACAGACCTGTTTGCTCTGTAAGCAAACTGAAAGGGATCCAGCTGGATCCTGCTGGTTTCAAAGCACTTGTATCACACACTGTACTGATGCTTGTATCGAAATGACAATACCACGTGATTGATGGCGGTTGAAACTAACCCTGAACCCCTCTGAAGTAAACTAACCCTGAACACTTCTGAAGTAAACTAACCCTGAACACTTCTGAAGTAGACTAACCCCGAACACTTCAAAAGTAAACTAATCCTGAACACTTCTGAAGTAAACTAACCCTGAACACTTCTGAAGTAGACTAACGCTGAACACTTCAAAAGTAAACTAACCCTGAACACCTCTGTAGTAGACTAACCCTGAACACCTCTGAAGTAAACTAACCCTGAACACTTCTGAAGTAGACTAACCCTGAACACTTCTGAAGTAGACTAACCCTGGGGCCTATACCATGAAGCCGGTTTAGGTGGCTAGCCAGGTATGTTTCAGTTTAGTTTGCGCCAACCCTGGGTTTTAGGTACTATGAAAGTAGCTTGGCTTTAATCGGTGTTCATCGCCATGGTATCTTACGCAGGACGGCTAAACTGCTCCGGGGCAGGTTATGTTCTGGATTCGAGATCTCAGACTGAAGTTTGACCAATCAGCTGTGAGCAAAGAAACATATAGGTGACGTAACTAATTCCCAGCTTATGTTCTCTGTTGCAATGGCTTTACCTTTTCTTCCAAATCCTGTGGACATCTCGCAAATTGTTAGACGAGCACTTCGTAGAGAAAGAGTTTTTAGGGACAGACAAAAGCCATTTGAATTTCCTGATACTTGTATGAAAGACACAGATTTTCCACAGAAGGAATGTCTTATCTTTGCGAACTTCTTGAGCTGCACATAACAAATGTGACTCGTCGAAGCCATGCCCTTACTGTACCGCAAATGGTATGTATTGCATTGCGTTTTTTTGCAAGTGGAACATACTTGTATGCGGTCGGTGATGCAGAGAATCTAGGGAAAAACACGGTTTGTCGAACCATTCGCAAGCTGGTCCCCGCACTGCAGGGGTACATTAATAGCTTCATTGTGTTCCCTGGACATTTATCGACCATGTCCATAAAAGAGGACTTTTATAAAATTGCCGGTAAGATATATTGATAGGGTGACATGAACAAATTTAACCTTTCACATTCAGTTGTTGTTTTTTTCTTCAAAAAGCAGATTTCACTTAGAGCCCTTAAATGTATTATACAATAGTCTACAGTGGCTACATGTTAAGAATGGTTTTAAATATGTAGCCTATTTTTTTGTTTTATTATTCCTATGATAGGATTCCCTAGAGTCATTGGAGCAATAGACTGCACACATGTTGCAATCTCCACAGCTCTAGGAGAACATGTGGCAGATTATGTGAACAGAAAGTTCTTTCACAGCCTTAATGTTCAGGTAGGACTGTGAGATGATTTTTATTTGCAATTTAGATCAATTTTTAAATGAATAGTAACTAACAGATAGGACAATGATTTACTGTACATTTCATCTGCAGATGACTTATGATCATGAATGCATAATCACAAGCTTGGATGCCAAATGGCCTGGCTCAGTGCATGACTCGCAAATTTTCCGTGAGTCTATGTTGTGTCAGCGCTTGGAGGAAGGCAAGTTAGATTTGGTACAGTACAAAACACGTTAAAGTGTTCATTTTAATTGTGACACAGCAAAACTTTCACAATTTTCCCTTTTCTGTGGCAGGGCTTTTTGATGGCCTGTTGGTGGGAGATAGAGGTTGTGCATTTTTGCAAACCCCCTATCCTGACCCTCAGACAGGGCCACAAAACCCCTTCAATGTGGCCTTCAGTAAAAACCAGGGTCAAGATCGATATGACCTTTGGCATCCTAAAGGCACGTTTCAACTGCCTTAGGCACTTAAGAGTGTCACCAGAGATAGTGGCTGCATGTGCCATTCTGCACAATATAGCCACTCTCAGAAAAGAGCGAGTACCACCATAAAACCAGCTTCTCCCCGATGAAACTGACCCCATCACACTTGACCACCCAGCTGGCGCAGCTGTCAGAGATGCAATCACAAAACAATATTTTACTTAATAAAAGCACATTGACACTGCAGATAGGTCTCAAACTGTTTTATTGGTCATGTGGCTAGGGAGGAAGAAAGAGAGCAAGAGAAAGTTACATTAATAGATATTCATAGTGTTCATACTAAAGGGTTACTTGGTTAAATAAGTTCACACACTGAGATCTGTTTTTTCCAGCTGTTTGATCTCCATTGTTATTGTTTTAATTTAGAGCCTCCTCAGCTCACAGTCCAGCTCCTGTAGTGAACAGTCTAGTTCTAGGTCCTGAGTCGGCTTCATGAAATGCGCCTCATGGGGCACGCACGCACGCACGCACATTTGCGCACACACACGTAAGGTTGCTCTCCCCCTCTCTGCCGTGCGCACGCTACACGGTTTGGAGCTCGCGAGCTCTAGATTGCGGGAGATTTGAACTAATTTGCGGGCATCAGGGAGCCGCTATCAATATGCGGGAGACTCCTGGAACTTCCGGGAGACTTGGGATATCTGTGAACGCATACCTCTCTGTCCAATCATCTTTGAAAACTCTATTTTCTTCATCAACTTTTCTTTTCCTGGACAATGACATCCTCCACACACATTCAAAAGCTGACTGCGGTGAAGTGTCGCGTTGCGCCCATAGACATCATTTGCGCCCGATTACGTCAAAAGTCATACGCTCACTGGATGTCATGGCAACTAAATCACGGAGGAAAACTTTAAATATCTCGCCTTTGTTTTAATTTCGGACCATCTCAAAAAATAAACAAATTATTTTAATATGCGTTTATCAAAGTAGGAAATCCACACTTTTAATCCCTTACACACAATTAGTGCTCTTGAAATACGAAATGGAGGCGGGTCCGGATTGAATTCCCTCCGGGTCCGGATCCGGACCGGAGTCCGGACTTTGAGAAGTACTGGTTTAAAGCATTACCTTGTTCACATTCCTTCTGCAGCCCATTGAGGCAGAGGCTTCAGTTTTCTGGGGCAGGTTGTGAAAAATCCTACAATAAAAGAGATGTGTAAGGGCCAGTCACTTAATTATGACATTCAAATGTGTGCCATAATAAAAAGCCCAATGCATTCACCTCAGCAACTGTCTCAGAACACACAGAGTGTCTTCATCATTTGCTTCACCCTAATAAATAAAAGTAGGCCAATGTAAAGCATAACTGTTGTAAAGCTGTTGTGTTTTGTCTGCTGTATACTGACCTCTGTGTGCATGTGTGCTGGCTTCAACTGGGACACTGTATTTCCCTGTACTGCAGAACATAGAGTCAGCCAAATTTAACACTTTTTAAAAATTAGTAATGCATTGCACACACATACCCAGTGTCACTTGCTTAGAGGAGCCAGCACCAGGGTCAGATTGCACAGCACCTGCAATCCCATCCATAACCGGCCGTCCCTTATAGTTACTCAGAGGAACTCCTCCACCAGTGTGTTCTGGAGGAGTGGCCGTCTACCAGTTTTCCGATTTCACTTTTTTCTGTTTGCTGCAAACAAGTGTTTGTGATAAAATGTTCACAAAAATAATAAAAGGTTTTGGTAAATACTCACAGAGGTGTCAGTTCATACTTTGCAGTCACGTGACTACCATGGATACCTGGCGGGCAACAAACGCTGAAAAGACGTGTAAACATTGACTCATACAATCAATTATATAGTGAGGCTATTTTGTTTCCATAGCACATTAACAAAATGTTTAATGACACTAATAACACTAAAAACAATACAATTACTAAATATTAATAATATCACTAAAATGACGAAACGATCCCGAGCTCTATATCATTTTAGTGATATTATTAATATTTAGTAATTGTATTGTTTTTAGTGTTATTAGTGTTATTAAACGTTTGGAAACAAAATAGCAGTCTTTAGTTCACGAACAGCACAACTCTGCCATCTGTGAAAATCAAAAGCAGCTTCAAAAACTTGTTTAAAAAGAAATATTCTTCTAATTTTTTACTGTCATTAATGTAGGTCCGCAAGAGAAATATTAAGCCAGTAAATTAAGATAGTCGCTATACCGTTATATCCATCGTCGTCTCTGAGAGAACGCGGCGTTAATGCAGCGACAGATGCTGAAAGCTCAGTCCGTTTCTACTTTCACTTTAAGGGAATGAGCGCGTTTACATGCACGGTCTTAACCCGATTATGCTGAATAATAGTGCATCCAATCGTACAACAACTATCTGGCATGTCGTTTACACCTCAAAACACCAACTTTTGTATATTAAAACTGGCGACGTCCTGGCAAGATCCTTGATTAGTTTACTGGGTTTCCTTGCTAGAGACCGACGTTCTTGCCCGCCAGCCAGCACTTGTGACGTCACGTGCAAAGTATGAATTCCAGGGGTCAGAAAGTAAAAGTCCTGCCATATGTTTATTCCACCCATTAACTCAGCCAGCTGATTTCACTAATTAGTTCTATCTCCTGGCTGAAAAACTGTGCTAATTAGCAAATCCAGGTGATTGGAACAAAATACTGAGGAGGAATTTTACTTTCTGAACCTGGACTTGACACCTCTGAATACTCACCACTTTGAATTATATTTTTATATTTTGTCTTGATCTGCTGCCAAGAATGTTTGGAGTTAGGGTTGCATCTAAAAACCAATGAATATCAATCTTTCTTAGGATGTCATGCCAATACATTCACATTTTACATACATCTACATACACACACATACACACATATATATATATATATATATATATATATATATATATATATATATATATATATACATATACACACTCACACAAAGGTTTTATATATGAACATGAATACACACATTTTCATTTTATTTAATACATTTTTAATATGATTATATACAATAATTTTACATTAATGGCCTATAGAATGTATTTGTTTGTCTTGCGCATTAACGCAATCAGCAATCTTCCTCCAAGATTGTTCTCTTGATTTGGCAGCAGAGTTTGTTACTGCGTGCTTGAAAGACATTTCTATATTCTTCGTATTTCTGAAGAATAATCTCTTGCTCCTCCGCAGAAAAATATATAGCTCTCGCTCTAACCATATCGAACGCGATTGGTTGTTCGATGCCGACGTCACTCTTTTATGTGCACGCGCCCGTGGAGTAATCATAGTTTAAGGATCAAAGCCTGAGATGACAGAAAGTTGATGAGCTGCGTCATTGTACCAATAAAGCCTGATTGCATCGGTTTGGTTTTGTCAACTCTAAACCAATCCTGCAACCCTGAGTTTGTTCAACTACCATCATGGTACAGGCCCCCAGAATACCTCTGAAGTAAACTAATCCTGAACATCTCTGAAGTAAACTAATCATGAACACCTCTGAAGTAAACTAAGCCTGAACACCTCTGAAGTAAACTAAGCCTGAACACCTCTTAAGTAAACTAATCATGAACACCTCTGAAGTAAACTAAGCCTGAACACCTCTGAAGTAAACTAAGCCTGAACACCTCTGAAGTAAACTAAGCCTGGACACCTCTGAAGTAAACTAACCCTGAACACCAACCCTGAACACCTCTGAAGTAAACTAACCTGAACACCTCTGAAGTAAACTAATCCTGAACACATCTGAAGTAAACTAAGCCTGAACACCTTTGAACACCTCTGAAGTAAACTAATCCTGGACACCTCTGAAGTAAACTAAGCCTGAACACCTCTGAAGTAAACTAACCCTGAACACCTCTGAAGTAAACTAATCCTGAACACCTCTGAAGTAAACTAAGCCTGAACACCTTTGAACACCTCTGAAGTAAACTAATCCTGGACACCTCTGAAGTAAACTAAGCCTGAACACCTCTGAAGTAAACTAATCCTGAACACCTCTGAAGTAAACTAATCCTGGACACCTCTGAAGTAAACTAAGCCTGAACACCTCTGAAGTAAACTAATCCTGACCACCTCTGAAGTAAACTAATCCTGGACACCTCTGAAGTAAACTAATCCTGAACAGCTCTGAAGTAAACTAATCCTGGACACCTCTGAAGTAAACTAAGCCTGAACACCTCTGAAGTAAAATAATCCTGAACACCTCTGAAGTAAACTAATCCTGAACACCTCTGAAGTAAACTAATCCTGAACACCTCTGAAGTAAACTAACCCTGGACACCTCTGAAGTAAACTAACCCTGAACACCTCTGAAGTAAACTAATCCTGGACACCTCTGAAGTAAACTAAGCCTGAACACCTCTGAAGTAAACTCAGCCTGAACACCTCTGAAGTAAACTAATCCTGAACACCTCTGAAGTAAACTAACCCTGAACACCTCTGAAGTAAACTAATCCTGAACACCTCTGAAGTAAACTAACCCTGAACACCTCTGAAGTAAACTAACCCTGAACACCTCTGAAGTAAACTAACCCTTAACCCTCTGGGGTCTAAGGTGTTTTTGGGGTCCTTGAGATGTTTTGACATGCCCTGACATTTGTGCTTTTTTCAGTTGCTTATAAACATATTAATTGCAAAGGTGTAATTACACTCTATTTAGCACAAACAGGGCTACCATAATATGTGAGCAAGATGTATGTACATGTTTGTATTTTTGAGAGAATATTGTTTATGCATGGTTATTGAAAAAACTAAAACTTAAAGTGTCTGAAATAAGTCCACAAAACACATACTAAATATGTGTCCACAAGACTTTTGACTAATGGGTGTTGTTGCCTAGAATTTTTGCTTCAAAATGATCTGAAAATCATCCTGCCTAATCATTTACACAAAACAATATATAGATTTAAATTTTATAAGACTCCTTTTGTATGGAAAGGCAATATGCGTGGAGGCGTGTTCACACCTGAGAAGACAAAGGCCGGATAATGTACGAGCTGCATATTAATGAGCCTTTCACACAGCTGTGTCACTGGGTACCAAAGAATGCGACCTCGGACAAAAGAAATTATATATATATTACAATTAGAAATTATAACCAATTACAAATAGGTTACAATTAAAACAACAATTACAATTTTAACAATATTTCAAGTGTATTCTTTGTAAAAAGTATACATTTTATCATACGTATTAAAAAACGTAATGGTTCATTAGTTTGAATATTGGAACAAACACTATAATAACATCTTTATAATTCAATATACCTACTTTATTTTTGACAAAACATCCCATACTATAGTATATTTAACTATGAGCAGAAATTGGCGAACAAAAGCTTGCCTATTTAATGTGACAGTAGTCTTTATTACAGTCAAAACTTTATAATCTATCCAAAACTAATCACAAAATCTTGTCTAAACATTCATATTTAGTCTGTAACATATCGTGTTTATGATATATTAGCATATACATGTTAATTTGCAGTTTGTTGCTTATACAGACATTTTATTTCAACATATTTCAGTCTATTTTTACTCATCTTAGTAGGCTATAGCAATATAGTTTGGATGTGTTCATGTAAAAATAACATGTTTACTAATGTAGGTGCGAGAGTGAATGAACGGCACAGACACGCGCTGTATAACTGAAGTAAAAAAGGCGCGCGCGCCTGTGTCGTTCATTCATCATTTAGCCTACACAGACACGCAATTCATATTTAAACAGTCTTTTGCGGTTTACAGACACTATCCAATATCGCGATTAGAACAAAGCACTTAAGAATAAATGACTTACTACATCAGCTGGATCCGTTGCTCCTCGACATGAAACTACCAGCACTTCTGGTACATTTTCCAGGGTTATTAGATAGTATTATTCCTCATAGCGTAGCAAGACGAGGTAAAGTGCAAGATTTTTATTAAACGTGTTTTATAGTCCAGCTGGTGGGCGTTGGCATGTTTGAATGGCTTGCCTTAGATCATTTGCGTTTGAATACCGCGCGCTCTCCGTGGGCGTGGCACATTAACGCGTAATCAGGTATAATGAGCTGGAAAGAAAAATACTGACATCTCTCTCTTTTCATACAGATTACATAAACTGAGAATATTTGTTTTTTTTATATAAATTAATTCATTTAAAAGAAGAGAGTTCAAGCTTCATCGTGGAAATACACTCGTGCCTGTATGACAAGTATTCGCGGAATTACAGTTAATTTTCGGACGCGTTTCAGAATGGACTTCACTGACATAGAGAAGGCAAAACTAGCATCATGTTTATTTTACTTTATTTGACTAAAAGCACAATACTTTGTTTATATTGTGAGTATACACAAAAAAAATAGAAACTTAACAGGATCGAATGATGTATAACACTAACACGTAAGATCAAAATCAACAGAGTATTTTGAGTCTCTTTTGCACTGATAAGAAAAAAAGCGAGACTATCGCGCCGGCGCGATAGCAGACCTCAGAGGGTTAACACCTCTGAAGTAAACTAACCCTGGACACCTCTGACGTAAACTAACCCTGGACACCTCTGAAGTAAACTAACCCTGAACACCTCTGAAGTAAACTAACCCTGGACACCTCTGAAATAAATTAAGCCTGAACACCTCTGAAGTAAACTAATCCTGAACACCTCTGAAGTAAATTAACCCTGAACACCTCTGAAGTAAACTAATCCTGAACACCTCTGAAGTAAACTAATCCTGAACACCTCTGAAGTAACTAACCCTGGGGCCCGTTCTTCGTACGTCGCTAACTCAGTTAGCTGGATTTGATTGTTGACGATTTGGCATGATCTTGGATTGTATGGTTCTTCGAAGCTCATCCTAGACTTGCTGTCATAGCAACAGGTGCGCAAGCTTGAACCTGCTCGCGATCAGGCTAATTTCATGTAAACAGGATTAGATTGAGGCTTTATAAGCGGAGGTGATATGGGAAGTCTGTCGTAGCCATGTCTTATCCATTTTTACGACAGCAACCTGTTGCGGAAGGTGCAAGAATAATTCGCAGAGCTTTTCGAATTAATCGCGTATTGCAGGATAGACAGGATCCTTTAGCGCAGCGCGACAGTGTAATTGTTGAGAGATATTGTTTTTCTCGTGAGGGTGTTATTTACATCATTAATTTGTTGGAACCACACATTAAATGTTCAACACGGAGGAGTCGGGCTTTAACAACTGCACAGACTGTGTGCATTGCCCTGAGATTCTTTGCGAGTGGCACGTTCCTTTACACTATTGGAGATGCAGAGAACTTAGTGAAAAGTGCTGTCTGTCGTGGCATTCGCAAAGTTTACCTGGCACTCAAGCAGTTTTTAGGGGTTTTGTGTATTTCCAAGCCACTTAAGACCCCAGATTGTAAAGCAGAATTTTTTTGCTATTGCAGGTACATTTATAATTGTTAATGACATGCAATCGTGACCATGCCAAAAAAGTATGACTAACAGTATGTGTCCTTCAGGCTTCCCTAATATGATTGGTGCCATAGACTGCACACACGTCCCCACCAGGGCCCAGTGAAGGGGATTTTGTGAACCGAAAGGGGGTTCACAGTGTAAATGTGCAGGTAAGTTACTATTACAATTTATAATATTCCAGATTAGTAATATATTACATTAAAAAAAAGGAATGTAATAAAAAAGTATGCAGTTGACTGACTAAAATCTCTTAGATGGTGTGTGACTCTATGTTCCATATAACAAATGTGGAAGCAAAATGGCCAGGATCAGTGCATGACTCAAGAATTTTCAGAGAGTCACATTAATGCACATTATTTGAACGTGGTAAGGGAACATATAAATGTCAAGCTCACAGTATTACACACACTTATGCTGAGCCTAACAAAACTGCATTTTTCCATTATACAGGGGATTTTGACGGGATCCTGCTTGGTGGCCGCGCCATTCCCTGACCCAAATCCCGGACCACAAACCTGTTACAATGCAGCTCTAGCCAGGACAAGGGCACGCATTGAAATGACCTTTGGGCAACTAAAGGAAAGATTTCAGTGTCTGAAGGGTCTGAGCGTTGCACCTGACAGGGCCTGTGACATAATTGTTGCATGTGCCATATTGCATAACATTGCCACTATCAGAAAGGAGAGGACCCCTGTGGTGGGGGTGCAGCCTGATGATGACCTCCAGCCAGTGCACTTGGACCAACCTAGTGGAAGAGATGCACGGGACAGAATTGTGGAACACCATTTTTGAATGTGTAATAAAAGACAAGACAAATATGCTTAGTTCCTGGAGTTTTATTTAAACAATTCTTTATAAAGAAAAGCCAGCGAGTCATATTTTGCCTGCAATAAGAGATAGTTATGTAAAGTCAGCAATACTACTATGTGTCAAATGGTGTATTAGCACTTACTCTGAAGGTCCTTTTGAAGCAACTCTATCTCTAGTGCAATTTTTCTCTTTTTCAAGTTGTCAAATTCAATTTCTCCTCTTAATTTGTGTTTTTCAGGTCAAAATACTCGATTTTTTGTTGAAGATGCCGTTTATATAGGGAACGGATGTCACCCTGTGTCATTTTGTGAAAGAAAAAGAAAGGGTAAAAACATGCCTCATGCAACAAAAGTAAAAAGTAAAAGTACAACACTGTCCACCTCTGTATCAGTTCTTTGTGCAGACTCTTCTGCAAGCCTTTCTGTAGGCCTTTCTCTAGGTGTGGACTCCTGCAACTCATATTGCAGACAGAAAGAATAGGTACACAAGTATATACAAATAAGTGTAAAGTTATTTATGCACTTACAGGTTCTTCTTCCAAAGGACAGTCATCTGAGAGGGTTTCTTAACTGTCCTGTGCAATGGAAATAAATGGGTATTACAAAGTGTTGCACTTTCTTCCCTTTATGGAAGTTAGAAAAAGTACACAACTTACTGCATATGCTTCAGCCACAACTTGCTTGGGAACAGGTAAAAGTGTTGGTGTATTATGTAAACCTGCACAAAAGAGGGGGGGAAAAATTGTCATTACAATTGACTACACTGTAAAAAATATAATGTGATCAATAACTCATGGCAATATATTTTATATTAACTAAAAGTTAATAAAGTTAAACTTTAAAGTTTTTACTTTCACAAACGGTTGAAATTACTGTACCAGCCATTTGAATTATACTTCATTTAATGCAGCAACAAATTATTTTACAGTGTACTAAGAGAATTAAACTCATTTAGCCTACCAGAAATAAAGGTGTTGCTGCTACTGGCCTCTGGCTGTGGGTCTGAGGAAGAGCTGCCCCCAGGGATGCCCTCCACAATGGGTCGGTTTTCATTCATCCCAAGGGCCAGCTCCTCTGCTGGGGTATATTGTGGTGGTGCAGGACCACCACCTGGTTTTTTTTTTCAGCCTTTTTCTTGGTGGCTGTTATAAACAGACAAACACATTATTTAACAATGGCTTTTAAAAAGAGGAAAAAAGTGGCTTTTTAAAATACAGTATAAGAATTAAAGGCTAACATTTTGTAGAATATTCTTGTACTTCACTTTTACTTGTCCCCATGTTCAAGTGGGGGCTCTGACATAAAACAACAAAGTAAATATGAAATTATTAAAATGCAAAAATACATACTGTAGAAAGTGATAGAAACATCTACCATGGACAGCACTTACGCATTTAATTTGTCTGCTACTTTTTGCCTGCCCTCTCCCCTGGCTTTTGCTGGTTCTTTGGCCATGCTGAACAGCCAATAGCAGCGTTGCTGATCAATGTTTCTACTATCGATACATATCCCCTTTTAAACCAACGCATTAACGCGCAATTATCTCAGATAACTCAATCCAGCGATACTAATCATAAACAACAGGTGTGTTCGAAGAACCCAATTAGCCAGATCATGATTAGCACGATGATATCATCTTGGATGTCTCATTTGATCTCGGATGTTTTAAGCAACGTACGAAGAACGGGCCCCTGGATAGTTTTGGATAGATTATAAAGTTTTTATTGTAAAATAGACATAAAATAAAGCTTTTGTTAGCCAGTTTCTGCTCATATGTTAAATATATAGTATGTTTTGTCGGAAATAAACTCATCAACTAAGATGTTATTATAGTGTTTGAATCCTTAACTTTGAAATATGTATGATAAAATGTATACTTTAAAAAAAGAAAGATTACACTTGAAATAGTTAAAACTGTAATTGTTGTTGATTTACATGTGAACACTTTTTAATAAAATAGCAAAAAATATATTTACAAGGTAGATGTAAGCAACATTTTAATATGCCAATATAAGCCTTCTCATTAAATTATTTATTATTGTTTTTTATTAGTGACACATTTGAGGATATATTCCAAAACTTTCTGAAAATACAGTATAACTGCTTCTTTATCTCACAAAAGAATTTAGCTATAAATCAGATTTTTTATATATATAGGGTGGGATCCACTAACTATATGATGTTTAAAGTACATTGGAAGTGTTTATTAGCAATCTTAACAAATCTGTGACCTGCAGCAAACAATCAATAAACATTTCTCCATATTCAATGTCTCAATTCACTCAATGTATTCAACTTAATGTCCATGATGGTCAAGTCCAAGAATACAAATCCCAACTCCAGTGTCAACCTCAGTGTGTATCCAGAATCACATAAGTGGTATAATACAGCCTCAGGATCCACAGCAGTGCGGGTGCAATTCAGTCTCTGAATCCGCTGCAATAAGCCACATGACCTCTAAACTCACTTCACAGAGTTTCAGATAAGGGTCCAACTAGGCATGAGCGACATAAAGATAAACCCCACAGTATGTGAAGTCCTTCTACAACAGAAATAATCTCATTAGGAAAATAAATATTCATACATCAACCAGTCGACATAAGAAAATAAACAATGCTTACTTTCAATTGAGCATCAAACTCTCAGATTCCCAATCAGGACTATTGATTGCTTGGATTCATAAGGCATGTTTACTCCCCCATTACAAATCTACTACTTCTACTCTCTACACCTGTTTTATACCTGAGAGTATTACTCCTTGATGCCCCCTCAAGGTGTGTAGTATAATTACAACACCCTAAAAAGAAAACATGTAAACAGGTTTGACTGTTACAACAGTATGAGAATTAAATTGCATAGTTACTAGAAATGTTTACCTTGGATATTATACAATTTGCATGCATACAAAATAAGTCCTCGCATTCTTTCTTGTGGTACCCAGTGACACACCTGTGTGAAAGGCTCATTATGCGGCTCATTATGCAGGTCATTGTCTTCACAGGTGTGAATCAGTGCATTATTCAGGATCCGCCACGCCCCCACGCATATTGCTTTTCCAAACAAAAAGTGTCTTACAAAATGTAAAATAATGTATTGTTTTATGTGAATAATTAGGCAGGATGATTTTCAGATCATTTTGAAGCAGAAACTCTAGGCGAAAACACCCAAAAAAAGTCACATGGACACATATTTAGTATGTGTTTTGTGGCCTTATTTCAGAAACTTTAAGTTTTATTTTTTTCAATAACCATGCATAAACAATATTCTCTCAAAAATACAAACATGTACATACATGTTGCTCACATATTACGGTAGCCCTGTTTGTGCTAAATAGAGTGTAATGACACCTTTGCCATTAATATGTTTATAAGCAACTGAAAAAAGCACAAATGTCAGGGCATGTCAAAACATCTCAAGGACCCCAAAAACACCTTAGACCCCAGAGGGTTAATATGTTTATGTGTTAGGGGTGCTGGGATGAAAAAGGGATCCAAGAGCAGATTAGCAGTTCAATCAATTTATTGTCAAAAATACAAAGATAAAACAAAACACAAATATAAATGGCAGCCGAGCAAAGGGTGGGTTAGAGACGGAATCCAAGGGGCCAGCAGGAGAAAAGCCAGAAGTCAGTTCAGCGAGGTAACAGTCCTAAGAGACGATATGGAGAAACGGGCCCAGCAGGAGTCAAAACCAGAGACATAATCACATCCCCAGGGTAGAGCCAAGGCAATAGTCCAAAACAAGAGCAGAAAATCAAAACTAGGTGAGCGAGCTGAAACAGGACTGAGTACAGGGACTGGGCCACTCAGAGGAAAAAGATGAAATAAACCGACAAGGCATGTAAATTAGGCAAGACTGTTGTGTAGTGAAACGGACGGTTACCAAGACACACTGATAGAGAAGCAAAGAAAAAGATAAGCATAAGTAGTGAAGAACTTCAATGCAAAATGGGAGACAGGTAGGTAGGTGTGTGTGTGTGTGTGTGTGTGTGTGTGTGTGTGTGTGTGTGTGTGTGTGTGTGTGTGTGTGTGTGTGTGTGTGTGTGTGTGTGTGTGTGTGTGTGTGTGTGTAAGGAGAGCGCAACCACTGATTAGAATGAGGTGCAGCTGTGATGGCAGAGAAACTGACAACCAATACACAAAACAAACAACAGAAAGACTGATGATCAAACCAAGTCCTGACATTATGAGCAACTGAAAACCGCACAAATATCAAGGCATGTCAAAACATTTCAGGGGCCCCAAAAACACGTTGGACCCCTAATAACCCAGGTTTAACCCAACCTGTTATATTTGTTTTCTTTGAGACAGTAACTAATTCTGACTTAATAGCAACAAGCTGCCAAGTGTCTGCTTTCAAATGAGACTACACTTATGATTTTAGTGCAAAGCTTCAGAAACTGTATCAGTTTTAGTTTGGGTAAACCATTTATTGTTTTGTTTTTTTTTCAAAAGGGGGTTGCAGGCTAACAGGTTAAGGAAAACAAACTTCTGAAAAATATTTACAGCACATCATGTCAGAAGTACAGTTGAAGTGAACCTGTTTTGCTGGATTTTGCCATTCTCTCAACTGAATGTTTTTCATTTCTCATGTCGGTTCAAAATGTAAAATATGACATGCATTTACTTTTTCCAGAGAAGCATTTATCATTGTATTTAGACATTTTTTCTCAGATATCCTTGTATATAGCCTCCTCCTCTTGAACTCTGTTTTGTGTGTGGTACTGTATGTTCCTGCCACCCAAACCTTCTTCTCTTGTGTCTAAATAGATGTTAAACCTCTGGGGTCTGAGGTGTTCTGACATTTGTGCTTATTTCTGTTACTTGTAAAATTTTCATGGCTAAAGATTACACTGTATACAGTACAAACTCTGCTACAGTAATGTGTGAGCAGCATGTATATAAAAGTTTGTAGTTTTGAGCAAACAACGCTTATGCGTGGTTAGTGAATTTTTTTTTAAACTCTTTCCCCGCCATTGACTGAATTTTCTGGCTATCACTGATATACGGTAGGGGGCGCTACTACATATCTTCTAAAAGACTACTGAATCTCCTGATCAAAACACATGCGAAGAAGAAGCAGAAACAAACTCTGGCTGCGTTCGGAATCGCATACTTCCCTACTATATAGTAGGCGAAAAGAGTAGGCGAGCGAAAAAGTACGTTTGAATCCTCAGTATTCATAAAAGAGTAGGCGAGAATTACCTGGTTGACGTACTAATTATCGCGAGATTTGGACGATAGTGCGTTCGAATATGCCTACTTTCCTACTATATAGTAGGCGAAAACAGTACGTGAGGGAAGCAGTATGTTCGAAACATCAGTATTCCTAAAAGAGTAGGCGAGAAGTTCCCGGATGATCTCCTGCTTTCGCCCAGACATTTGAGTGTTTTTCAGCTTGTACTCATCTATCCCAGGAGGCCACGCGAGAGGATACAATATAAAAAAGAACAAGAAGAAGTAGATATTTCATACTCAAACATGACGGAAAGGGTGGACGAGAGTGTTTTCAAATGTGAGTATTACAAATACAAACCAAATCGCATGTGTTGAACTAACTTTCTGTACAGTAAACTGTTGAAGGTGCAAAGACGCTATATAATATGGTAAATTTGTGATTTTTCTGTAAATCACATTTTATTGGATAGAGGAGCTCCATAAGGACACATACGTCTTTAAACTGTATTTGCATACATTTTAAACCGTATACATCTGAAATACCATTACTAAATATTTATTCAAAATCTGGCAAGATTACTACGTGTAACTGATATGAAATAGACATCTGAGTGACGTGTGTGTACTATTGTTTAGGAGAATTCACTGTTGTTAACACTGTTTTTATTAGTTTAATGCATTTTACATAAAGTAACTAAACATAAGTAATCTATTTCATTTATCCATTAGTACTGTTGAAAAATTGTTGAACATTTATGATGGATAAAAAGCTATTTATTAGCAACAACCTCAACATGTAAATGTAGTATTGAGCTCATAAATCACAGAGGTAACGTGAGTCTTGTCTGGATGTTACAGGGACGGATGAGCACACGCGGCTGCTTATCCGGTGGAGAGTGGCTCATGAAGCGCTCTTCACCGGAAAGCGTAATGCTGCCATCAAAGGCTTTGAGTGAGTATACAGAAATATTTAAAAATCAATTGAATACTTTATTTGCAGTACATTTCAATTATTGTATTTTCAAACAGAGATATAACTTTTTCATTCTTGATTTCTCTCTTGCTGCAGATCTTTTGTGGAGGAGCAGAGCCTGCAAGGCAGGGTGACGGCGGCGTTTGTTAAAAAAAATGGGAAAACCTGAAACAAAAATACAAAGTAAGATCATTTTGTTACTTCTAATACATAAATTAAATGATTAAATATTGTGCTGTTAAAATGATTGCTTTTGTACAATGTCCGCAGACGGGGGTGAGCACTGAGGATGGAGAGGCCACAGCAGCGTCCTGGAAGTGGTACACTGCCATGGATGAGGCAATTGGGGGCAGACCCTCCATCTCTCCTCCTGCCCTCGTTGCCTCATGTGGGCCGGATGCTGCTGTGGTCTCTTCATCCTCAGTGAGGCCAGAGCCAGCAAGAGCCAGGAAAAGGGCTATAGATGTGGAGGAGCTGATCCGGGACATGGAGGAGCGAGAAGAGGAGAGAGAGCGGAAGGCAGCTGAGAGGGAGGAGAGGCTGTGGAGAGAAATGGAGGAGAAGGAGGACAGAAGAGAACAGGAGAGACGAGAGAGAGAGGAAAGACAAGAAAGAGAAGTAAGAGAAAGAGAAGAGAGATGGCACCGGGAGGCAGTTGAGAGAGAGGAAAGGAGAGAAAGAGAAACCAACGAAAGGGATGAAAGGTTCCTTTCTGTTCTTCAGATGCTCGCCAAAAAATAAATTATTTGACAAAAAACGTCTTCTGATCTTTTGCACATTTGGGTTGATGTGAATTAAATTTGTGAATAAAAATGGGAATCTATATATATATATATATATATATATATATATATATATATATATATAATATATATATACACACAGTACTGTGCAACAACTACAAATGGTGGCCTAAGAATTTTGTACAATAATATGTATATAAAACAAACTATTCCTAGGCATTCACAGTACATTATAGACTTCTAGAAATTTAATGATACTTTAAGATTGTAATCAAATTCATAAATTAAATATTTATGAAACGTTGATTAATAATTAGTGAATGTATGGTGTAATGTAAGAAGAAAAAATACTTTAAAACACTGGTTCTCTTACGAGAGTATCTCTCGTACTGCGTAATATCTTACGCTATGGGGAAAACCTCTTTTCCACGAGATATTGAAGCAAAAAATTATCCTTAATTTTGAATTAATGTAAAACGCTGTGCAGCAGCATGAAGATATAGGCAGGACAGCTCGCGCGCCTATTGGCTGCCCTGCGGCAAACAGCAGCAGCCTATCGAGAGAGGTGCTGCGTGACATAATCCTATGGGGCTATTTCGCGCCCATTTCGTCACGTCCCGCCAGAAAAGGGCGCAATTTCGCCCTATAAATATAGCTCGATAAGGCTGGTACACTGATTTTCATCTCTTCAGCGAAGCATCACGCATCGCTGGATCCGGAGTGAGAAGCCACGCCGTCTGAGAAAAAGCACACAGCGGGACGAGCCATTGAGTCTGAAGTCGCTGGCATCGCCGCCTTTAGCCGCCGTACCTGCTACGCTTTCCGGCGTTATATCCTTTTCAAACTGTGTGTGTGTGTGTTCGCCGCTGCGACACACATTTTTTCACTGTCTGTCTCTCTCTGCTAAAAGAGCTGCGTCTTTTTCAAGATGCAAAGATCCTGCGGCTCGTGCCGAGCCACACTCAGCGACGGGGACCGTCATGTTATCTGCGTTTCCTGCCTGGGTGAGGATCATGCGGCTCTCGCTCTCGTCGACGGCGGATGCCCTCACTGTGAGCTACTGCCTATGGTGACTCTGAGGACTCGCCTGGCATCCTTCTCAGAGCCTGCACTTCAGCCCGCTGTAGCGCCGCGCCGTAAAAAGCGCCGTGCTCAGCGCGCTCCCGAGCCTTCTCCTGCCCGCCAAAGCTCGCCGGTTCGCCCGCCAGCTTCGCCGGCATCGCTCGAGTCCCTCACCGACGGACAGCGGCCGCCGTCTGCCGCCGCTTCCTCCATTGAGGTCGACGAAATAGCCCCGAGCCTTCTCCAGCCCGTGATAGCTCGCCGGTTCGCCAGCTTTACTAGCTTCACTCGAGTCGCTCGCTGACGGACAACGGCCGCCGCTTCCGCCATTAATGACGACGAGATAGCTGCATCTGTAGAGAAGGCCAGCTTCAAAACCGCGGCTAGCTTTCTTTACGTTATAAGAAAGCTACCCCGCCCCCCGTGGGCATGCGTCACCGGCGAAATGAGGAAAGAGTGTGTTTTTAGTCCCGCCGAGGCCGGGCCAATCTCCTTTTCTCAAACATTTCTCAGCTCCTCTTGGTTTGAGCGGCTGAAAATGTCAATATTGCAGCAATAAGCCTGTTGTATTACACGCACGCCTGCAAACAAACGCCAACGCACACAAAACTGTGATGACGCTCTTTATCCGCTTGGGCTATTTTAAGCTTTTGTCGTTTCCCCCTGTGGCGAAACCCAAAGCCTTCGCACGGGAGACCCGTGTTCGAGCCCAGCTCTCGCAGCGGATAAAAATTTAGTCTCGCCGCAGCCAGACTTACACCCAAACTTTTCACTCGTTCAGTTCCAAGAAAATGCGACTGTTCCAGTGTATTTTGCAGTAAACAAGCCGGTAACATGGCCCGCTTGTCTGCACACAAATGCCGTTTCCACGGCGACCCAGAAAAATCATGTAAGCAGTGTATTTTCTGGTATTCCGGCCACAGCCGATGGTGTTATGAGTGTATTAAAAATGCCACAGCCCAGTGTTCATTTCTACACACAAACACAGCCCGCCAAAGTGCAGGGCTCGCACAAATGAGTTCGACTCATGTCAATTGTGCATTAATTATAGTGAATGTGCCCACAACCCAGTGCCCACAAACACTACACACTGCATGTGCCACGTTTTCTGTAAAAGAAACCAACACACATACAGTCAGCTAAGGCCCACGGTGTTTAAGTCTCGCCGCGGCCAGAAACTTCTCGCTCGTTCAGTTCCAAATAATGTGACTGTTCCAATGTATTTTGCAGTAAACAAGCTAGTACCACAGCCCGCTTGCCTGCACACAAACGCCAGCTTTAAGGCGACCCAGATAAATCCCAAAAAGAGTGTATTTTCTGGAATTCCAGGCCACGGCCGATGGTGTTATGAGTGTTGTAAGAATGCCCACGTCTCAGTGCCCATTCCCACACGCAGACAAAGCCCGCCACAATACAGGGCTAGCAAAAAAAAAAAAAAAAAATCAACTCATGTCGATTGTGCAATAAATGTAGTGTACGTGCCCACAACACAGTGCCCACAAACACTACATGAAGCATGTCCCACGGTTTCTGTAAAAACGAAACCAACACATTTTCAGTTGGCGCGAGCCGACAGTGTTCTCAGTGCAGCGAGTGTGCCCGCTATCCCGCGCCCACATTCCCTCACAGACATGCCGAACCCCACGGGGCTCGCCCCGCTCGCCTTCTCTCCACATCCCGTCAGAGAGAAGCCTAGCGTGGTCAGGCTGCCCGCTGTGATCAGCGCACCCCCCGCCTCGCACACTATAAACACAGTGTCTATTTCTCAGCACACCGGAGCTCTCCGGCCGCCGCTATATCACGGCCAGAGCCCAGATTTCATTCTACCTCTAGCTTTTCATGCAGATGCGTGGGCAAAGCTTCCCGGGGTATCAGAATGGGTGCTGAACACTATAAAAAGAGGCTATTCGCTGCAGTTCGCTCGACACCCCCGCCGTTGCGCGGCGCGAGTCGAAACGACGGTAAAAAATGAAGTATCTCACCTACTTCGAGCCGAGATAGCGAAACTACTGAGCAAAGGGGCTATAGAACCTTTATCTCAGGCTCAGAGCGAAGGGGGTCTATCCAGCAGGTATTTTCTGGTACCGAAAAAAGACGGGGGTCTCAGACCCATTCTAGATCTGCGACGGCTGAACAGAACGCTCACGAAGCGTCAGTTCAGAATGATTACAACCAGGAAAATCCTCGTGCAAGTGCGCCAAGGAGACTGGTTCATGTTGATAGATCTAAAGGACGCTTATTTTCAAATACAAATAGCGTTACGTCACAAGCAATTCTTGAGATTCACCTTCGAAGGCCAGGCATACCAATACAAAGTCCTGCCGTTCGGCCTGTCCCTGGCACCCCGTACTTTTACGAAGTGCATGGACGCGGCTCTCGCACCCCTGAGACTTCAGGGCATGCGAATTTTGAACTACTTGGACGATTGGCTGATTCTAGCTTGATCACAATCAGAGCTCATAGAACACAGGGCCACATTACTCGAACATCTCGAGAATCTGGGTCTCACAGTCAATTGGGCGAAGAGCTCGCTGTCTCCCAGCCAGAAAATATATTTTCTGGGAACAGTGCTGAACTCGCTATCTATGACAGCGCATCTGTCGCCAGAGCGCGCACAGGACACTTAGCGCGCCGCGAAATCTTTTCGCCGCGGCTCAACTGTCCAGCTCAAAAGGTTTCAGAAAATGCTGGGTCTCATGGACTCAGCAGCTTCAGTGCTCCAGTTGGGGCTGCTTCGCATGCGCCCACTGCAGCTATGGCTGAAAGCGCGGGTTCCGCCCAGGGCATGGGCCGCTGGTCGTTTCGCCTCCGGGTCGGTCTGAAATGCGTCTCAGCTTTGGAGCCTTGGAAGAAAACCGACTGGTACCAGTCAGGTGTGAGTCTGGGGACTCCCTCGAGCGTGAAGGTGGTGTCCACGGACGCCTCCACCTCGGGATGGGGAGCGCTGCTCGAGGGCAGACCGTTCTTTGGCCAGTGGTCAGAACGGGAAAAGCTCCTACATATAAACTGTCTGGAAATGATGGCAGTCGACAATGCGCTGCGGCGCTTCTGTCCCCAGATAAGGGGTCACCAGGTCTTGGTCCGGTCGGACAACATGTCAGTGGTGGCGTACATAAATCATCAGGGCGGCATCAAGTCCCGAAACCTTTACAGGCTGACGGAGTGCCTCCTGGTCTGGGCTCAGCACTACCTGCTTTCACTGAGAGCAGCCCACGTGCCTGGTCACCTGAATCTGGGACCAGACAGGCTATCCAGAGACAATGTCCCAGTAGGGGAATGGTCGCTGCACCCGCAGACGATCCAACTGCTGTGGGAGACATTCGGCAGAGCGCAGGTGGACCTGTTCGCGTCCAACGAGAACGCTCACTGTCCGAAATATTTCTCCAATAGCAAGGACGCGCTGGCCTACGTTTGGCCCCGCTGTCCCCTCTATGCTTTCCCCCCCATCTCGCTCCTGCCTCAAATGCTGGAACGGATCAGGGAAAATGGATGCCCAGTGCTGCTTGTGGCTCCGCTCTGGACAAACCAGGCTTGGTTTCCAGTCCTGATGCAGCTGACCAGCACTGCCCCGTGGCCAATACCATTGAGGAGAGACCTCCTCTCCCTGGCCAAGGGCTCGATTTGGCATCCTCGCCCCCAGCAATGGTCCCTGCACGCATGGGCCATCAACGGGTACCCGCTATCCTCCCGGAGGGAGTGCTAAACACGATCACGCAGGCAAGGGCCCCGTCTACAAGACGGCTCTACTCCTAGAAATGGTCTGTGTTCTCTGCCTGGTGTCAAGCTCAGGGCTTTTCACCCGTAGACTGCGGGGTCACGGAAGTGCTTTCCTTCCTTCAAGAGCTGCTGGATAAGGGCAGAACCCGATCCACGCTCAAAGTGTACGTGGCGGCTATAGCAGCGTTTACAAAACCTCTGTCTGGCCAGTCACTGGGGAAGAACGACCTAGTCGTGCGATTCCTCAAGGGAGCTCGGAGGTTGAACCCTCCTAGACCTCCTTCAGTCCCGGTGTGGGACCTTTCTACGGTTTTGGAAGCCCTGAAAGGTGCCCCGTTCGAGCCAATCGATTTGTCAGACATGTAGCATCTGTCTTTCAAAATGGTGTTTCTTTTGGCTCTCGCTTCAGTGAAGCGCATAGGGGACTTACAAGCGCTTTCAGTAAGCGCATCATGTATGGAGTTTGGGCCTAATGACTCAAAAGTCATACTCAAACCGAGGCACGGGTACGTGCCCAAATCCCTCAACACACCGTTCAGAGCCCAGGTGATTTCCCTGTGTGCTCTCTCGGTTCAAGATGAGGAGGAGGATGCGAGTCTCCTTTGCCCTGTCAGGGCACTGAGAGCTTATGTGTCCCGCTCGTCTGCCTTCAGGCAGACCGAGCAGCTCTTCGTTTTGTTTGGCGGACGTTCCAAGAGACTGGCCGCATCAAAACAGAGCCTATCCAGATGGATAGTCGATGCCATAGCACTGGCTTACACTTTTAAGGGCCTGCAGTGTCCTTTGGGTGTCAGAGCGCACTCCACGAGAGGCGTTGCCTCGTCGTGGGCATGGTATAGTGGCGTTACCTTGCAAGATATCTGTACGGCTGCGGGCTGGGCCTCGCCGTCTACATTTATAAGGTTTTAGAACCTAGAGGTTCCCGACTTACAAGCCAAGCTTCTGTCGGTATAGAATTCAGTGTTATCTGCCCCGCTGTGCCGGCCCAGATGCTGAGTTTTGCTTGTGCATCGCTCACTGAGCGATAACACAGCTCGATGGGTGTTGAATAACCCGTAATCTTAACCAGTTCAGGCTGAACACGTTCACCCTGTCTGTGTGAAACACTATTAACATAACTAGCCCCTATAGGATGCTATTTCATGGGGAATGATGCTTGCAGCCTCTCTTCTCCGACTCTCTGTGAGTCTATGGTGATTATGCACTACATGAGCCCCGGGCTACTGCCCTTGGGACTTTGGTGTCGGATCCCAGTACGCACGGCGTTTTGCATTGTGTTCCCCATAGCGTAAGATATTAACGAAGATAACTAACGTAACCTCGGTTCTCTCTAGAGAGGGAACGAGTACTGCGTATCTTGCCGTGCATACACAGCTCTGGTTCGCTTCGGCGATGAAAACCAGTGTACCAGCCTTATCGAGCTATATTTATAGGGCGAAATTGCGCCCTTTTCTGGCGGGACGTGACGAAATGGGCGCGAAATGCCCCCATAGGATTATGTCACGCAGCACCTCTCTCGATAGGCTGCTGCTGTTTGCCGCAGGGCAGCCAATAGGCGCGCGAGCCGTCCTGCCTATATCTGCATGCTGCTGCACAGCGTTTTACATTAATTCAAAATTAAGGATAATTTTTTGCTTCAATATCTCGTGGAAAAGAGGTTTTCCCCATAGCGTAAGATATTACGCAGTACTCGTTCCCTCTCTAGAGAGAACCGAGGTTACGTTAGTAACCGAGTACGTTTTACTGGAGTGTATTATATGACTTTTAAAGGTTTACAGAGTTCATGCAAGGATCTTAAAGGCAGGTCATGGAGGGTTAAGTTCCAGCACACCTGTCAGTAAATTTCAAGTAGTCAGTCATTAATTGGTTTAAATTGATTCAGGGGTGTATAATTAGGGTTGGGGAAAAACTCTGCTGGATAATAGCCCTCCATGACCAAAGCTGAACTTGAGACTGTTTACACAAATTACACACAGTAAAATAGTGACTAAAGGGTTACTTAACCCAAGCAAATAAATCATAATAGTAATAATTCAATAGTCATTATTTACTCCCTCTGTTTTTTGTTTTCCTGAACACAAAAGGTGATTTTGGTCAGGTTTGTACTGTTTGGTTTAATACAATATCAGTCAATGGACTTTCAGAAGCTTCAAAAGCGTCATTAAATAATGCCATGAAGCTTCTGAAAGTTGGGCTCCATTGACTGATATTGTATGAAACCAGCAGAACAAACTTGACAAAAATTCCCTATTGTATTTAAACAATAAAAAACATTAAATAAGTAAATAGTAAACCGTAAATAATTGCTGTATTTATATGTTGAGGTGAACTAACCCTTTAACCCACCAAATATAAATTGTAATAAATTTATGTATGCATTTTGCATTATAGTAATTCCTTGACAAACTAAGCAGCTTTGACTGTTTATGCCCATGACTGGTTCAAAAAATGCTTTACAAATATCAATCACATTTATGCATTTGACATATTTTTTATCAAAAGTGATTAACTCCATTTATTTACAGGGACAATGACCCTGGACAAACCTGGAGTAAAGAGCCTTGCTGATTGACCAGCAATCTTCTTCTAACCAGTTCATTGGTTTATCCCTCTACACTACAAAAGGTTTTAAAGCTCTAACAAATATTTGCATGTAATTGTAAACCTATAAAATGACATTTGTCAAGAAACTGAATGCTGACAACATGAATTTTAAAACATTTTTATCTTTCTTAATGTTTTAAAGGTAGTCATGCTCATGGAGAGCCGGCACAGGGATGTTTGGAGCAGACACTGCAGCAGCCAGATTGTCCCGCACTTGTTCTCCCACTCTTGCTGCAAGGTTGTGGGGATCAGGGGGGGCATCATCATGGTCTTCCTCATCCTCTGGCTCAACGATGTCCCCATTGGCTAGAGCGAGATTGTGAAGCACAGCGCAGCACGCAACAATCTCAGGCACGAAGGCAGGGCTCACCTCCAAGGCCTTGAAGAAAATGCAGCGCCAGCGTGTCTTCAGCATCCCAAAAGCTCTCTTCACGATGTTGCGGGCACGGGAGTGCTTGCTGTTGAAACGAGCCTGCACAGGGTTCTGTACAGGCTCTCTGTACGGGGTGATGAGGCAGATGGGTGCACTCAGGCAAGGATAACCTCCATCCCCGAGGATGCACTTGCCTGCAGGTGGGTAAAGGTTGCCAGCATACACAGGGCTGTTCCTCAGCACCCTGGCATCGTGCACAGACCCAGGATATCCCACAAAGACATCAAGGAATTTCCCCCGGTGATCAGAGATGGCCTGGAGTTGGATGGAGTGAAACAGCTTCCTGTTGAAGTAACAGTGGGAGTTATTTGCTGGAGGTTTGATACGGATATGACAGCCGTCTATTGCACCAACTACTCTGCTGAAAACTGGTGACCCAGACAGCTGTGCAAATCCTGCTCCCACTGCCTCCAGGTCATCTCCGGTCGGAAAGCAGATCACCCTCCTCAAAATTCCCATGATGGCCTTGCTCACTCTGTGCACAATGTCATGCACAGAGGTCTTTGGGATATCGAAGGTCTGCGACACCACCCTGTAGGATGCTGCATGGGCCAGCCAGTGCAGGAACACAAGGACCTCAATCTCCCGTTCCCATCCAAGGTCAGATCCAGGTCTGACTGCAGCAATCAGGGACCTGATGGACGGCATAGACAGGCGAAGGTGGGCACGGTGGTCAGCTGCCTCATCAAGATAAAGACGCAAAATGGGAACAGCTCTATTGAGATGGCAGTATGATGTGGGGTTCACTGCCTGCAATAAATACATCATAGTTTGTTAGAACAAAACAATCAAAAACAATGTTTCATGTGGTATTGACTTGTATATGTATTTATTTATTGTGATGATTTCTTTTATTCATTCACTTATTTTTATTCATGTTTCATATTGTTGTCAGTAAATAAAATATGAATTTCATGAATAAAAATGTATTTACATCATCTGCATTTGTCTAGCGTGTATTCATGCATAGCTATGTCATATGATAATACAAAAGTTTGCTTGTTTTACAAAACTACATAATAATGTATATATATTATAATAATGTTATATAATTAACTGTTGGTCACAGCATTTTTCATAATTATTGTGCATAAGTGTTGGGATGGGCTAGTAATGAAATTCTTTCTGGGGTAATCTTAATTGTTTAAGTAGTAATACTTGCTTTGTTTGAGAATAAAATCATCAGTTTTCTCCAAAGTCGAGATCGTCGAGCAGCTGCCCGACATCTCCTTTGTGCACACCTTAATCTAACAATTGCAGACATGCCAACCATTTCAAACGCTGAACTAAACCGTTCTAGTAAAGTTGTCGAGTTACTGATGCAATCAGCTGTTAGTGCACCTGTCGCTCATGACTTTTAAATTGTTGCGCTTGTGAAAACGTCATAGGTCACATGTAACGTCAACATGGCGAATGATGTCCGGATCGCATTCATACTTAACGAGATTTGGCCATTAAGTACCTACTCTTTTAGCGCTCGTTAAGTAAGTACTCATTGAAATTAAGTACCTACTCATTGAGTATGCGATTCCGAACGCAGCGTCTATCATATGTAAGCAGATGTAAAATCTGCCGTTTAATTCATAGCAGTTGTTGTGGCATATTGTGTTTTCTTTGTGACATATTTTGTTGTTTTAGTATGTTTTGAGGCATTATATATTTTGTATATAAATGCTATTATATTTTGCATTATACAGTTGTCATGATATATATATATATATATATATTTTTTCCACTTTTTTCTGGAAGGCCCTTTGGCTCACCTTGTGTGTTGTAAAGGGCTGTATAAATAAATGATGATTGATTGAAATGATGAAAATCTATGTTTATTTATGTAAAATAACGTAATTATCAACATTAAACCGCAAATAAATCAAAACTGCCTAATGTTACTGAATGAAATGTCGACTCAGGACGACCTTTAGGACTGTGAAGCTTTGAGGGTGTTGATGGACTCCATCTACTCCATCTGTGTTTTGATCATCATTCTGCATCCCATCAGAATGTAGTCTTTGACAAAACAAGATTTTCAACTTTGCTCAAGATGTTGCTTTTTTTATGAAACTTACCAACATCAAGTGTTGATAAAAAAAGAATGCATGAAGCTAGACTAAAACAGGTTCTTTTGTTTAAAAGCAGAGGGTCTTTCTTTCTTTTGATATATTGCATGTTCAGATATTCAGATATTTTTCCCCTACTAAGTGAGGGATAGTGCCATTTTTCCACTTCTCCACTTTGGCTAATAGACCAAGTAGCTTGTTTAGTTCAGTTGTTCACTTGCGTTCAGACGCACTTATTTGCTCTGTAGAGAAAATGGGTGGTGTGGCCATCATCTCCACACACCTCACATGGTAGAGTAGGCCTCACTCGGTTTGTCAGACACGTTCCAACATCGCTAAGATTCGTTACATGGGTTCAAAGGGCTCTTTAGACTGAGTTTAGTATAAAACCAATACATGTTTAAACTTTGTTTTAGTAGGCTGAACAGCAACTTCCTGTATCACAAGAGTAATGGCTGGGGGCGCTCTGACAAAGCCACATCATTTCTCTCTACCGTACTCTTACAAACGTGCATGAACATCAGCTGCTGTCCATTGCTCCTTTCCAAGTGAGCGAATAGTGTGATAATTCGTCCTTACACCAGATTGTTGTTGCCGTTGTTTGTGATTCTGTTCCCGATTCAGATCTCAGTTCCACTCATCGTCTCTCCACCATTAGTGCTGGTAATCCTGGTGATCCACCAAGGGTCATTTTATATTGTAGTATGAGTGCATAACACTTCATCTGTAGCTCTGTTTCCATCTACAGCTCCATATGCAATCCCATAGGAAGTGTGTGTGGAAGACTGGACAGCACTGGCTCCAAGAGCAAGATTTTCTAGAAATTATTCAAATAGTCCAGTTTCATATGAAAACCCATCAATAAATAGGCCTGTACAACGAAGCAAGTGGAAACTCAGAATTCCAGAATTGGTTTTAGTTTGACAAAACCCAGAAAATATAGTCTGGCTTAATGAAGCGCTACCATGACGCTCACTATAAACATACAGTATACTAGGGATGCACCTATGATTTTTCATTGCCGATGACGATTTAAAAAAAAAATATATTTTACAAGCAAATTAGTTGATTCAATTACATCATCAACCGTAGGTGGTAAGTGTCTGTCTCTTTTAATGGCTTTGTTAGGTAAGTGCATATCCACACAGATTCAAACAGCATCAGGATCCTTTGGCTTTGGCACATAGGACACCCATGGCGTTGGGCCTACCACATTTTCAATAATGTCCAGCTGTTCAAGTCGTGTAAGCTCAGTCTCTATGCTTTTCCTGATGTGAAAGGGGACCATGCGATGCGGTTGAATAACTGGGGTGATGGATTTATTGATGTGAGGTTTAACTTGAAAGTCTTTCAGTTTGTCAATGCCATGGAAGAGGCCATCATTCTCAGCAAGAAGGCAGTTCACAGTGGGTGTTTTGTGGGGGATGCGAATGGGCACCTGAGGAAAGTCACACAGAGTCTTGAATTTTTTTTTCATCTAGAATGTTGACACTTGCTCCTGTATCGATCATTGCTCTGATTTTTCTGCCTCTGATTTTAATTTCTGTGTAACGTGTTTTTTTGTTAACATCTGAGATTGTGTAGAGGTAACAGCTGGCTCAGCTTGAAGCAAGTGAAGCTGACGTTTGGTTTTTGCACCTCCCTGTGACTTTGAACGGCAACATTTGACAACATTTGACTTTTCTCTGCAGTGAATTTGAACTGCACCATCACCAGGGTGGTGATGGTGCAGTGGATAAGTCACATGCCTTTGGTGTGAGATACCCGGGTTCGAATCCACTGTGAGACACCAATGTGTCCCTGAGCAAGACACTTAACCCCTAATTGCTCCAGAGGCGTGCGACCTCTGAAATATAGCAATTGTAAGTCACTTTGGATAAAAGCGTCAGCTAAATGAATAAATGTAAATGTAAACATTTAGCAAAATGCCCTTGTTTTCCACATGCATGCCGTATTTTCCCTTTTGCCGGGCACAGTCGCCCTTCAAGATCCAAGATGGTGCCGCAGATGGCTGCCTCGGTGTGTCGCTCTCCAGCTATTGTGTTGTTTTTGTTCGTTTGTCCTGTGTTTAGTCATTATTTTCCTATCAGCTTCACCAAAGACGAACTACTGGACATTAGGAAACACACACCAGAAAACTTCTATACAGTTTTTGATTATTCAGACGTTTTGCTGAACATTCTCATCGGTGGGGCAGCGGTGTTGTTCAAACACGCAGTCAGACGCAAACGAGGAAAGCGAGCCGGCGCGCTGGTTAAACTTAGCGAGCGCGGCCTGCACACTGCACTCCCCAGTATTCATCTCGCGAACCTCCGATCCCTTCCTAACAAAATGGACGAACTACTTCTCCTCACAAGGATTAACAAGGATTTTTCTAACTCTGCCGCTCTTTGCTTCACTGAAACCTGGCTGAGTGAAGCCATACCGGACAACGCAATACATCTGCCGGGCTTCCAGCTGTTCAGAGCGGATCGCATCGCGGAGCTAACGGGGAAAACGAGAGGTGGTGGATTGTGTTTCTACATTAACAAAAATTGGTGTTCAGATATAACAACACTGAACAAGATATGCTCTCCTAACTTAGAGACCCATTTCATTAATTGCAAACCTTTCTACTCGCCACGGGAGTTTTCCTCTTTCATTCTTGTGAATGTTTACATCCCTCCAGACGCGTGCATGAGCGCGGCACTACAACAGCTGGCTGAACAAATAGCTGAAATGGAACAAAGGCACCCAGACTCTCTTCTAATAATTCTTGGGGATTTTAACAAAGCAAATCTTTCCCGTGAACTACCAAAATACAGACAGCACGTTACATGTCCCACAAGAGACAGTAATATACTGGACCACTGTTACACCACAATAAGGAATGCGTATCACTCAGTCTCACGGGCAGCTTTAGGGCTCTCTGATCACTGTTTGGTTCATCTTATACCGACCTACAGGCAGAAACTGAAATCAGCTAAACCTGTGATAAGGACTGTTAAAAGATGGACTAATGAAGCAGAGCAGGATCTACAGGCCTGCTTCGAGTGCACTGATTGGACTGTTTTTGAAGCTGCTACCACAGATCTGGATGAGCTCACAGATACTGTAACATCATATATAAGTTTCTGTGAGGATACATGCATTCCTACCAGGACATTCTTATCATTCACTAATGATAAACCATGGTTTAATGGGAAACTCAAACACCTTCGTCATGCCAAAGAGGATGCTTACAGAAGTGGGGATAAAATCTTGTATAACCAGGCCAGAAACAGACTGACAAAGGAGATCAGAGTTGCTAAAAGGAACTACTCTGAAAAACTGAAAAACCAGTTTTCATCCAACGACCCATCATCAGTCTGGAATGGCCTGAGGAACATCACCAACTACAAGTCACCATCCCCCCGATCTGTGGACAATCAACACCTGGCTGACGATTTAAATTCATTTTATTGCAGGTTTGAAAAGCCCTCATTCACACCACACACCCGGTCTGATCTGCACTTCACACATTCACCATCACCTCCTGCACCCCCATTACTCTCCCCTCCTGCCATCCTACCTGAGCTTAAGGTCTGTGTGGAGGACGTGAGCCGAGTCTTCAAAAAAACAGAAGACTAGGAAAGCCTCAGGCCCAGACGGCATCTCATCTTCTTGTTTAAAAGCATGCGCTGACCAACTGGCCCCGGTCTTCACGCAGATCTTCAACAGATCATCAACAGATCATTGGAGCAGTGTGAAGTTCCCTGCTGCTTCAAACGCTCCACTATCATTCCTGTCCCCAAAAAAACCCAAATCACTGGACTTAATGACTACAGACCTGTCGCTCTCACGTCTGTGGTCATGAAGTCGTTTGAAAGACTGGTGCTGGCCCTGTCACGGTATACTGATCAATGTTTCCTTCTCGTCTTGTGTTTATGTTGTGGTATGAAAGCACGTGTGTAGTGGGCGTGATTGTGTTGTTATTCCTTGATCCGCTCCAGCTGATCATCATCATTCATCACCAGCTGCAGTCAATCTCCCTCACTGCTTAAATACTCACCGTTATCTCATTCCCTTTGTCAGATCGTTGTTTGATGTCCTGGGTGTCGGTGTTGAGTCTTGTTTCCTGGTTTCCCGTCATCGTGTTCCTGTGGATTTGTCGTCTTGGTGTTGGATTGTTTCGTCTCGTCTTGGCACTGCACTTCATGAGGATTCACCGCACTCTGACCATCGAAGTCCCTGTGTTACCTGTCCACACCCGTGTCTTATCCTGAGCTTTATTGTTCTAATAAATTCTGAGTACTGCATTTGCTTCCTGTTCTCTTTGCCGATCATGACAGAATGATCTGACCGTTCCAGGGAAGCAGCAGGAGAGACACCTACCTCGCTGGATGAGTTCATCCACCACAGCGTCATAAGAATGGACTCTCACGAAAGGAACATCAGTGACACAGGTCGTGCGATTCAAGCTTTGGTAACGCAGGTGTCCGAGCTCACCCAGCAGGTCCAACTTCTTCGTGCTCCCTCTGCGCCGCCCACACCAGCCGTTCCCCCCACACCACCGGACTTCCCCGCGCCATCTGAGCCACGCCTACCGGTTCCGGAGCCCTATGCGGGTGAGTCTGCTTACTGTCGTGTGTTTTTGACAAGATGTTCCATGCATTTCGCCCTACAGCCCAGAACGTTCCAGAGTGAACAAGCCAAGGTGGCTTTTGTCATCACGTTACTGACCGGAAAGGCGGCGTTATGGGGAACGGCGGTGTGGGAGAATCAAGACCCTTGCTGCGCCTCGTTCCTGTCACGGAACGGGCAAGGTAAAAAGGTGTGAGGACTCAAATGTAGAGTAAAGATGATTTATTACAAAAAAATAAACAAACACAAAGCAAAAACCCACGAGGGGGAAAAACACAATGAATAAAATGAAACAACAACTAAACCTTAACATGAAGTGGATCACGGGGGACGGGGGATCACGGGGAACGGGAGACATTAGACAACGATCCGACAAAGACTGCAAACAAGAGGAGACTTAAGAAGGGAACAAATCAAGAGGGGACAGGTGGAAGAACTCAAACAATAATCAGGTAACGAGGGGGAGGGATCAGACAACGACAAGAGCACATGGCCCAAAATAACAAAACACCCATGTGCAACACAAGACAGGACAGGCATGTGACATTACCCCCTCCCTACGGAGCGGCTACCAGACGCTCCACAAGACCAGGGCGGGACAGGAAGGAAACACCAGGGCGGGACGGGAGGGACAGACCAGGGCGGGACGGGAGGGACAGACCAGGGCGGAACAGGAGGGACAGACCCCTTACTCCTGGGAGGCCAGGGCGACACAGACAGTCCATCGGGCGGCCAGGGCGAAGCAGACAGTCCATCGGGCGGCCAGGGCGAAGCAGACAGTCCATCGGGCGGCCAGGGCGAAGCAGACAGTCCATCGGGCGGCCAGGGCGAAGCAGACAGTCCATCGGGCGGCCAGGGCGAAGCAGACAGTCCATCGGGCGGCCAGGGTGAAGCAGACAGTCCATCGGGCGGCCAGGGCGAAGCAGACAGTCCATCGGGCGGCCAGGGCGAAGCAGACGACCCATCGGGCGGCCAGGGCGAAGCAGACGACCCATCGGGCGGCCAGGGCGGTGAAGACCCCTCGGGCGGCCAGGGCGGTGAAGACCCCTCGGGCGGCCAGGGCGGTGAAGACCCCTCGGGCGGCCAGGGCGGTGGCCCCGGCTCAGGAACAGCAGACCCCGGCTCAGGAACAGCAGACCCCGGCTCAGGAACAGCAGACCCCGGCTCAGGAACAGCAGACACCGGCTCAGGAACAGCAGACACAGGCTCAGGAACAGCAGACACAGGCTCAGGAACAGCAGACACCGGCTCAGGTACAGCAGACACCGGCTCAGGTACAGCAGACACCGGCTCAGGTACAGCAGACACCGGCTCAGGTACAGCAGACACCGGCTCAGGTACAGCAGACACCGGCTCAGGTACAGCAGACACCGGCTCAGGTACAGCAGACACCGGCTCAGGAACAGACACAAGAACTGTAACAGTCACAAAAACAAACACAAACACAGAAACAAACACTGGCTCTGGCGCTGGAACAGGCGCTGGCTCTGGAACAGACATTGGCTCTGTCTCCAGCTCTGGAACAGGCCTTGGCTCTGCCTCCGGCTCTGGAACAGGCACTGGCTCTGCCTCCGGCTCTGGAACAGGCACTGGCTCTGCCTCCGGCTCAGGAGCAGCAGACACTGGCTCCGGCTCTGGAACAGCAGACACTGGCTCTGCCTCCGGCTCTGGAATGGGCACTGGCTCTGCCTCCGGCTCTGGAAAAGGCATTGGCTCTGCCTCCGGCTCTGGAACAGGCACTGGCTCTGCCTCCAGCTCTGGAACAGGCACTGGCTCTGCCTCCGGCTCTGGAACAGGCACTGGCTCTACCTCCGGCTCTGGAACGGACACTGGCTCTGCCTCCGGCTCTGGAATGGGCACTGGCTCTGCCTCCGGCCCTGGAACGGGCACTGGCTCTGCCTCCGGCTCTGGAACAGGCACTGGCTCTGCCTCCGGCTCAGGAACAGGCATTGGCTCTGCCTCTGGCTCTGGAACGGCAGACACTGGCTCCGGCTCTGGAACAGGAGACACTAGCCCCGGCTCTGGAACAGCAGACATGTCCAGGATCCGAGCCAGACGCTCCAGATAGTCCGTAAGTGCCTTGGCGGCCACACAAATGGGCATTTCTGGATCTGTCTCAGACTGGGCAGACTGGACGTACTCAGTCTCTGACTGGACAGACTGGACGTCCTCAGTCTCTGACTGGGCAGACTGGACGTGTACTGTCTCTCGCTGGGCAGACGTGACGTGAACAGTCTCTCGCTGGGCAGACGTGACGTGAACAGTCTCTCGCTGGGCAGACGTGACGTGAACAGTCTCTCGCTGGGCAGACGTGACGTGAACAGTCTCTCGCTGGGCAGACGTGACGTGAACAATCTCTCGCTGGGCAGACGTGACGTGAACAGTCTCTCGCTGGGCAGACGTGACTTGAACAGTCTCTCGCTGGGCAGACGTGACGTGAACAGTCTCTCGCTGGGCAGACGTGACGTGAACAGTCTCTCGCTGGGCAGACGGAACGTGAACAGTCTCTCGCTGGGCAGACGTGACGTGAACAGTCTCTCGCTGGGCAGACGTGACGTGAACAGTCTCTCGCTGGGCAGACGTGACGTGAACAGTCTCTCGCTGGGCAGACGGAACATGAACAGTCTCTGACTGGGCAGACGCAACGTGAACAGTCTCTGACTGGGCAGATGGGACGTGAACTGTCTCTGACTGGGCAGACAAAACGTGAACAGTCTCTGACATGGCCCCTCTTCTCCGCTGAGTCCTCATTTGGTCGGATCGTTATGTCACGGAACGGGCAAGGTAAAAAGGTGTGAGGACTCAAATGCAGAGTAAAGATGATTTATTACAAAAAAATAAACAAACACAAAGCAAAAACCCACGAGGGGGAAAAACACAATGAATAAAATGAAACAACAACTAAACCTTAACATGAAGTGGATCACGGGGGACGGGGGATCACGGGGAACGGGAGACATTAGACAAAGATCCGACAAAGACTGCAAACAAGAGGAGACTTAAGAAGGGAACAAATCAAGAGGGGACAGGTGGAAGAACTCAAACAATAATCAGGTAACGAGGGGGAGGGATCAGACAACGACAAGAGCACATGGCCCAAAATAACAAAACACCCATGTGCAACACAAGACAGGACAGGCATGTGACATTTCCAAACTCTCTCCTCAGAGATGAAACGAGTTTTCGACAGAGCCGTCGCGGGGAGAGAAGCCGCCATGGTGCTGGCCGACCTTCGTCAGGGGGAGAGGTCAGTCTCGGACTTTTCCATCGAGTTCCGAACCCTGGCGGCCGAATGTCATTGGAACGAGGAGGCGCAGTGGGACATGTTCCTGCATGGGTTGGCTGACCGCATCCAACGAGAGATCTATGCCCTGGCCCTACCCACGTCATTGAATGGACTCATAGAGCTGGCCCTACGGGTAGATGCGCGACTTTCCCAAGTCAGAGGCAGAGTGGCATCTAACCGTCCTCCTGGAGGGATTGAGGGGCAACGGTCCAGCGGCAGGGACGTGGTCAGCCCCGTCTTCGATCACAAACCCATGCAGGTGGGTCGAGCTCGGCTTTCCCGGAAGGAGAGGGAGAGGCGGAGGTCCCAGGGCCTTTGCCTATATTGTGGAGGTTCGGAACATTTCGCGTACAACTGCCCGGTAAAAGGCCAAGCCCGATAGTAAGTATGAGGCTACTATCGGGTGGGATCTCCGCCGAGAAGACCTCATCCACATCTACACTCCTCCCGGTAAGACTGAGATGGTCAACTCACCAGCACAATTGTCAAGCACTTCTGGACTCGGGGGCGGAAGGTAATTTCATGGACAGTATGTTTGCACACAAGTTTCAAATTCCACTCAGAGGATTGCGGTACACGCACTAAATGGCCAAGAACTTCCCACCATCTCATTCACCACTGAAGATATTACCCTCATCACTTCTGGCAATCACACTGAGACTATTTTTTTTCATATACTGGATTCACCTTTGGCACCCGTCGTTCTTGGTCATCCCTGGCTCATCCGTCACAACCCCCAAGTGGACTGGCAGCACAAGGCTATACTGGAGTGGAGCAAGGAATATCATAAGTCTTGTATTGTGTCTGCATGTCCGTCTGTGCCTGTTTATGTGTTTCAGGAGGAAGCAGGGGATTTGTCTAACGTGCCTGAGGAGTACCATGACCTGAAGGAAGTGTTCAGTAAGTCTAGGGCTGCTTCTCTCCCTCCTCATCGTCCCTATGACTGTGCCATAGAGTTAATGCCAGGTAAGTCTCCGCCTAAAGGCAAGTTATAATCGCTTTCTATTCCAGAAAGGGAGGCTATGGAGAAATATATTTCTGATTCTCTGGCAACCAAATTCATCCGGCCTTCCTCTTCACCAGCAGGGGCGGGGTTCTTTTTTGTGGGGAAGAAGGATGGATCTCTGCGACCTTGTATTGATTACCGAGGGTTGAATAACATCACGGTAAAGAATACTTATCCTTTGCCGTTGATGTCTTCAGCTTTCGAGAGGTTGCAGGGAGCATCCATCTTCACGAAATTGGACTTGCGTAATGCTTATCATTTGGTCCGCATAAGGAAGGGGGATGAATGGAAGACTGCGTTTAATACCCCCAGGGGACACTTTGAATATTTGGTCATGCCTTTCGGGCTGTCCAACTCCCCAGCAGTCTTCCAGGCACTTGTCAATGACGTGTTGCGAGACATGATAGATCAATTCATATATGTTTACCTGGATGACATATTGATATTTTCCTCGTCTCTCCAGGAACATGTGCAACACGTACAACAAGTGCTTCAGAGGTTGTTAGAGAATGGGCTTTTTGTCAAGGCGGAGAAATGCGAATTTCATGCACAGTCTGTTCCTTTTCTAGGACACATCATCTCGTCTGAGGGAATGCGTGTGGACCCTGACAAGGTTAAGGCTGTGGTAGAATGGCCAAATCCAGATTCCCGTAAGGCCCTACAGAGGTTCCTGGGATTCGCCAATTTCTATCTGCGGTTCATTCGCAACTTCAGCCAGCTAGCCGCGCCTCTGACTGCCTTGACCTCCCCCGGAACTCCGTTCAGGTGGTCAGATACAACCGAGGCTGTGTTTGCTAACCTCAAGAGCCGCTTTGTTTCAGCTCCCATCCTCGTTGCCCCTGACTATTCACGGCAGTTCGTGGTGGAGGTCGACGCGTCAGAGGTGGGGGGTAGGAGCAGCGCTGTCCCAGCACTCTCACACAGACGATAAGATGCATCCTTGCGCGTTTTTTTCTCATCGTTTATCCCCAGCCGAACGCAATTACGACATTGGTAACAGGGAGTTGTTGGCAGTCAAGTTAGCGTTGGAAGAATGGCGACATTGGTTAGAGGGTTCGGGGGTACCTTTTATCGTCTGGACCGACCACAAGAACTTAGAGTACATCAGAACCGCCAAAAGATTGAACTCCAGGCAGGCTCGGTGGGCACTTTTTTTCGGTCGTTTTGATTTTTCTCTCTCGTACCGCCCGGGTTCTAAAAACATTAAACCCGATTCTTTGTCTCGTATTTTTGATCGCTCCGAACGCCCGTCTACTCCCGAGTGCATTTTACCGGAGACCCTATTTGTTTCCACACTCGTATGGGAGATCGAATCGAAGGTCAAGAAGGCCTTAGAAGGGGTAACGCCTCCGCCCGAATGTCCACTGAGTCGTTTATTTGTACCGGAGAGATTAAGGTCAGATGTCATCCGGTGGGGCCATTGTTCCAACATAGCTTGTCATCCAGGAGTTAATCGTACTAAGTTTTTAGTTAAGCAACGATTTTGGTGGCCACTTATGGCTCGTGACATTCACAGTTTTGTTTTGGCTTGCTCGGTTTGTGCCACTGGTAAGACTTCCAATCGACCCCCAGATGGGCTCCTCCAACCGCTGCCAGTCCCCTCAAGACCCTGGTCCCATATCGCTCTAGATTTTATCACCGCCCTCCCACCCTCCCAGGGTAACTTAAATCTTAAAACTTTAAATCCATTCAAAATTCTGCTGCTAGGCTACTTACTAGATCAAATAGGCGCACCCATATCACCCTTCTACTCTGTTCCCTTCACTGGCTGACACACACACACACACACACACACTCACTGAATGGTTTGAGTAACTTGTTTTTATTTCTTGTTTTTACAATTATTCAGACATTACACATTCAAAACTTAAATTAGCGATCAGGGTCCAGGCACCAACGATGCGTATAACCACCTAATAATTTTTATTATTCTTCATATCCACATCAATCTCCTTCTCCATCATCTCCTTCTCCATCATCTTCTTCTTCTTCATCTTCATCATCATCATCATCTTCTTCTTCATCATCATCTTCTTCTTCATCTTCTCCATCATCTTCTTCTTCTTCATCATCATCTTCTTCTTCTTCATCTTCTTCATCATCTTCTTCTTCTTCATCTTTAAATGATAAGAATAAATGGTCAGAAAGCATGCTCTTATGCCCTTGGCTTGAATGGAACATTTACAATTTATATATTTCCTTACACTACTACTTCTGACATATGTATTTCCTTTCTTTTTTACCTTCTGTAATCTGATGCAGCACCTCGACTGAGATGTCCTGAGCTTCTTTCGGTTAAAAGTAAATGACCAATTATTAAAATTTCTTTCAGTTATTTTGTGTAGCATTTTTTTGTTGTATAAAGTGGGCACAGGCAGACTTTACTATTGGCTACAACTTTTGTATTTATACAGCTGTAACTCTGCATTGATGTTTAGGTAATTTCCATGTTTGGATGGCATTGCATACGCCTTTGTACATTACTTATTTGTAGGTATCATGAACAATTAACAAAGGTACATAAAGCTCCACTTATGAATTGCTTTGTGGAGGAGCAACCACATTTATTACCTTTCCTTACCAATTCCTTCAAGTGTCTAATGAGCCGCTTCTTGTTCATTTCCCTCAGGGCGTGAAGTGTGATCATCAGAGCTTCCTCGTGACCATGATGCTCTATCATCAAATGTGCCGTGTCATGTATATCAGCTCTTCTCAGATGATGAGCTGGAATTCGCTGATGTTGTTCAATATGCCCCTTAAATATGTTTCGGTGCCGATGTCCAAGCTTATGAAGTACGGAGTGAAGTATTGTATGTAGCATCGTGTTTCACTTGTTCACTTCTGTTAAACAAGATAGAAAGGATTTTAACTAGGTTAATCGTTATTATGGATCTACACACTGAAATGTTGTTTGCATTGTGAAATGATGCCGTAATCCATAATTAGTTATTAGTCTGACCTGGTGTTCAAATGGGTATATCATCTGACTCTCAAAATGAGAGCCACTGTAGCCTGTTTCAGACAAATCAAATAATTATATATTTGTATTTTTAGGACTAGAACGGGGATTCAGCTCTCAGTATATCATTTAATTTCTAAACTAGTTTTTAGTTTCAAACTAGCCGTTTTCAGAGGACCGTTTGACTCTTAAAAAAAGTCAGGGTTAACGATATTATCGGTGTGTGAGAGTGCGTCTTGCAAATTATCTACAAACTGGATAAACCACAAAAAGTTGGTGATGTATTATTCATAATGACGTAGAAGTGTGGGCTATCAGTACATCAGTTTTCCCCATCCTCCATTTATCCCAAAAATATAGATAGTCAGTAGACTACAATAATTTATTGCAATTATGTTATCTCTCTGTTATTTCAGCGATGAATAATGGATAGAATGATTAAAACCGATAAAACAAATATTCCCTAATGAATGGATGAATGAATAAAGCTTCTTTGGAACCAATCCTAAAATATTCTAAAGCTGAAACATGAATTTCAGTCTATCAAAGGATTGCATTTGATTTTTAAAGAGTTTCTTTATTCATTTAAAATTCTTTAGGATTGGTTCAAAAATAGAAATTCATGAGCATTTCTTTAGCTTTTTGTTAGAATATCTTTCTCCTCAGCATACAATATAACAGTCTATACAATAGAGATCTTTTGTTCACCACAACTGCTACGTCTGCATATTTTTCCTCTTGTGTAAGTTAAACATCTGGTATTCATTAATAGAGGGGTGCTCACTCCTTCTCTCTCTATGTTCGTTCCATTTCTATACATTGTGTGTTTGAGAGAGCTTCTAGGATCCCCTGGATATGTTGGAAATCTAAC